>OX467111.1:16739793-17363543 GCA_950106695.1 Biston stratarius
TTTACTCCACAACAGGGTCTTACAAACTTTCACAGATCCGATTGATTTGTCATTTGGTGTACTGTTACTTCGGTGGTGTATATTTATTTCAAGTTATATGTATAGGTATTTCAAGATTTTTATGTTGTATATAATCCGATCTTTAGTTATAGAGTTACTTGTGTTGGGGGTTTATAAAATTCTCAATTTATACTTGTATGACTTTTGACTAACGTCAATACATTCCAGGCAAGCATTTTAATCATATTTACAAAACAAAAAATTAAATCAATTTAATATCTGTTAACTCTTAGCCAACGTAAAGCCCCGAGCACACTGGGAGCGAATAAATCTCAAGCGCAGCTCTAAGTTGATTTAGCGCGGGTACTACCGAGTTATAAGAATTTCACCACCTCGCCGCACTAAGCGGTTAATCTTGCACACGGCTGGAAGGACCGAGCAACCTAAAACAATCTTATAAATTATGTGAAGAGCAAAATTTAATGTAGTTATTATTTTTAACCATTACCCAGATGTAGGGCAATATAGTAATACTTAAAACTACACCTTCATCAACAATTTTATTTAATTTACTATCTATAAATATAGCTCATTAGAATTTAGTTTACATACTTATTATGTATGTAACGTTACTTGCGTACGAGTATAAACGAAAGTACCTGGATGACTGAGCTTAGTTCGGCTGAAAACACGTATAAAACGACGTTTTCTAAAAATAAAACCTAGATAGATCGATTTATCGCCCCCGAAACCCCCTGCATACTAAATTTCATGAAAATCGTTGGAACCGTTTCGGAGATTCAAATTATATATATACATATATACAAGAATTGCTCGTTTAAAGGTATTAGATATGACATACATATGATTTAACATCCCTGTAAGTAATAAATATTTTAGATTTATTTTCATTAACTTCAAACTTTGTTACAATGTATTCCGGTATGTCAACGATCACGATAATAATTGTTTGTTGCTTATTGTTATATAAATAGTGTAAAAATATACAAAATGAAAATACGTATTGCTGAAACTTGAATACCGTCTAATGATCACAATTTTCGGTCTCGCAACGTTCTAGTTTCGCTTGCAAAGGTAAGGAAAGCTCGCAACAGCACAGGAAAGGAAATTGCGGGTATAAATCCTATTGCAAGTGGAACTGGGTTATGAATACGGAATCATTACTGTTATGTTTGAGACGTGGCATAATAGATTTTTAAAGGAATCTCGTGGAACAATTTTCGTATACATCACTGGTGTACATGTACACGCAAACATAAGCTGCAGAATATTATTAAATACATCCCAGTTTTTGACTGATTACTCAAGAAGAAAAGTAATGTTTTTTAAGCGTATATGAGATAGCTGGTAGACGTAATTACCATATTGCACACAGCCATGTCTGTAATGCTCTCCAGGGTTGAAGCTAGCAAACTAAAAAAAGATCTATATAATTATATAATTATACATGCACCTAGTTTCACAGACAAATAAATTATTCATTCATTTATTCGTAATAACACTAGTAAAGTGTCTAAGTACGTCTATTTTTAATGTTTGCCTTATATTGTTTTTTTTTTTTAGTATATTAGTTTATCTTTTACAGTTAAAAATGGCTTTGTATATTTCATATGAATATGATCAAGAATACGGTGTTACTTATTCGTCATAAAATTATCCAAAAACATTATAATTTTGGCCGCAAGAAGAATCCTTAAAAATTAAACACCTATAATTCCAAACCCTTCCGACAATACCGGATTACCTGTACAAAATCCCAAATAAAGTGTTAATTTATTCGCCCATCCCTATTTGCGTTCAGGATACCGCAATTCAGTGAATCGGTCCCAAGATTTGGTGGCCCTTAGTGTACTAGCGCAGTTTTTTTTTTCTGCGATTGATGTCCCTGTCTTTTGTGACTCCTCATTTAAATTGTGTTCTTGGAAACATGAGATATACTGTATAATGTTGATGCTTATTTATTACTTGTTCTCCTCTTCTATTCGTCGCCATATACAAAGGCACAACGAGACTCTTGATTGTAGCGGCGACGCTCGCGACTGGTGCGATGTGCTAAAGGCGTAAAACGATTTCGACTTGTCGCGACTCTTCCGGGATCGGATCTTTGATTGAGTGAGAACGCAATTTGCCGGAAAACGGTTTAAAGGAAAAACTGTCGATCCGGCTTTTTGTCGACGGATCTGATTGTAATCGAGTCATTTAGAAAAAGTTCCTCACCGTAATTGGACTAACTCTAGATTTAAACGGATTTAAAATTGCTACAACTGATTGTTCAACTGAGTAGTCCAGTTATGCTCGTGTTAATGATTTCTTAATTTACCACCACATTGATTCATAGAAAAGCAATATTTCGATTCCTCTCCTCTCTTCAGCAGGATAAAGAGAATCCATGTTAGATTCGATATTCATTATTCAGAGGGTGTATGAATGATGGATTTTAACGTCAGTGTTATGTTTCTGTATTTCCGATATAAAATATCCTAGTTTGGAACTACACGAGAGGAAATAAAACAAAGACCTCTATGCTCACGTATGCTATTTTATTTATAGATCATAGCGTTTACCAGCGTGTGGACGAAGCGAGTTACCCGTAATCATCCTATTGTAATTTGGAACATAAACAAGTACTAGAGTCACTCGTAAACCGCTAGGGTGCGTAACGTCACATAAACTACGTGCCACGTTACGCCGGCCGCTCTGTAAGCACGTACTAGTTACGACTGATTGTCACGGTGACACATTTTTTTGTAACAAGTCGTGAGATATTTTTCTTTTACTTAAGCGGGATTACTCACATTTTTAGCAGAAACTTCGACTATTTGTTTGTTCAAATAAATCATTTTATTATTATTGTAGTTTCAGCCACATCTGGTGGTATTTTTCATGGAGACAAATCTGAGTGCAACCACGGGGAAGAAGGGCTCTTGAGCGTACCGGCACATCTCAGCATTCTAGCCCGCGCTCGCGCACCGCCCGCTGTCTTCACGTGTGAGACTCGCAGCGGCCCGTAGTGCGAAGCAAGAAGAGGTCGCACGCGCGTTGTACTCAGCTTTGGCTCCTTGAAGAAGGCCGCTAGCTGGTGTCAAAATTGTAGTCGGAGTAACCGTCATAATTAAACGTGAATACGTGAACCACATATAGGAGACCAGAAGCCGTGGTGGTGCTGGCGTAAGAATAGTACCCCACCTTCTTTACCCGTAGTTGCAGTAAGAGTCGGCTAAGGGATGTAATCCGGAAGATGGGCAGCAGCGTCTTCCTTGAACAATCACACCTAACTGCGCTCGCCAACCCGACTGCCAAGCGTGGCGAGTATTGGCAAAAGCCCCTTAGGAGGAGGCTTATGTCCAGCAGTGGACGTCTTATGGCTGATGATGATGTGATGTCAATACCACATAAATTAAATTAAAATGTGTCAAAACCATATCACATTTTACAGTGAAACGCTGAGAAAGTATTGAGGTTAAGAAAACACCCTGGTGTTCGTAAGTCTGACGTCTTCCCATAGCCATTACACCAGAACCTAGAACTTTGAACAAAATAAAGGTCGCAGTGTCTTGATGCTCAATATTTCGAGACATTTTGGACAGTAATTATTTCTGTGATTACTTCAATATTCTATTCATAGGTGATAGTTTTTAGGCATCGTGCAAGCTATAGTTGTCAGGCGAGCCACGTACGGCCGGAATCCTCTCGCGTCCGCGATATCTGCTGATTAATCGTCATCTGTCCACGTTACGCGTGCAACTACAAAAATAACCGCAACCTGTGATATTATACGGGAGATAGGTTAGTCAAAGACATGACTTTTTTTAATTTACACATTGTGTGAACAATACCGATATACTATTCTTTTCTGCAAAAGTAATCATATTTTAAAAACAACGGGCCCTGGAAAACGCTGTCGGTTTTTTTTAATGGCTGACAGACTATTTGTTTGACCACGGCTCATCTGATGTTAAGTGACGGTGTGGTCGAAAATGGTAAAGCACATCTAGCCTGGTATGGAACTGGCTCTCAAGTGAGGCTGCCGGAACACACCGTTAGATGCTTGGCGGCAGATTTTCAACTTGAGGGTGGTAGCTAGCCAGCTGAGTAATAGAAAGTACCCTACCACCACGCAAAAACACGCCACGGTTCACACGTCGAAGGGCGTGAGTTTATACTCCAACAATGAGCTTGAGCTGCCGGTGAAGGAAACATCGTGAGGAAACCACAGCATGGTGATAAAGTACTTCCAAGTACTCGGCTGGCTAGCTACCACACTCAAGTTGTAAAATCTGCCGCTAAGCACCTAACGGTGTGTTCCGGCAGTCTGACATAAGAACCAGTTCCGTTCCAGGCTAGGCGCGCTTTATTATCTTCGACCACACTGCCACTTAACATCAAGTGAGCCGTGGTCAAACACCTAGCTTGTCAACCATAAATAAAAAATAAAATAAAAATGGCGCTTTTTAGTGTTGGAAATCAAGACATATTTTGGGTCGCTGCGCCAGCAAAGTCACTTAAAAAAGAGGCTTATACTGACAAAGAAGGCTCGCTTTGATATGATAAAGAAACCAATCTGTTCTTTACGTATCATTGCTCAGTAATAAATACCAGTGTATACGGTGTAAATCACGTCGTGGTGTGGCGTGCCGCGCGGAGCGGTCACGTGATGGATATGTGACGTGGTGGGAATCGCCGCCCACAACGCTCGCCGGGACTCGACGTATCTGACTGAAATGGATTTTATACAAAAAAACCTCAGTTTTTCTTCTTTGTTTTTGGCGTGGCACTTTGAGTATTTGCCTGGATCAATATTTCAATGTTTTCAAGTATTTTATGATAGATCAAATGAAATAAATCCAAGCAGTGGCGTTGCTAATATGGCGTTACTAATGTAACGACTTTTTTTTTTTTTTTGTAGCTGACATGCTTGGTGTTTGACCACAACTCACCTGATGTTAAGTGACGGTGTGGTCGAAGATGGTAAAGCACACCTAGCCTGGAATGGAACTGGCTCTCAAGTGAGGCTGCCGGAACACACCGTTAGATGCTTGGCGACAGATTTTCAACTCGAGGGTGGTAGCTAGCCAGCCGAGTACTAGAAAGTACTCTACCACCACGCTATGGTTTCCTCACGATGTTTTCCTTCACCGACAGCTCAAGCTTATTGTTGGGGTTTGAACCCACGCCCTTCGGCATGCGAACCGACCACGCTAACCACTGAGCTATCATCGCTATAAATAGATATAAATATATATCGATGATAGTTCAGTGATTGTCGCGGTCGGTTCGCACGCTGAAGAGCGTGGGTTCATATCCCTACAATGAGCTGCAGCTGACGATGAAGGAAAACATCGTGAGGAAACCATAGCGTGGTAGGGTACTCTCTAGTACTCGGCTGGTTAAAACAACCCTATATTATATTAATATTAAAATTCCAATCCAGACTAGGCGTGCTTAAAATCTACGACCACACCGTCACTTAACATCGAGTGAGCTGTGGTCAAACATCTAACCTGTCAACTATAAAAAAAAGGTAAGCTAATAAGACTAGGCGGTGCCGTGCACCGGGCCCTCTAGCTCAGGAGCCCCCTTGGACCATGATCACCAAGTAAATTGAACTTGCTATAATTCCTTCCACATTTAAGCCATAAACATACTTAACAACTATAATAATAATTATGGCAACTTATTTAAAAGCAATTCAAACTTATAGGGAATTCTCCTAAATTCTTTCTGTTGTTTGTATGTTGCCAACTTATTAAAAAGTAGTATTGTAAAAGTAATTTACCATCGAAACTGACGTGGTTTTGACATATTTTTTATTTTACTTATGCGCGCCACCTCATCTTGCTTTGCACGGACTATCCGACAATTAAACGTGACTAATCCCTTATAAGTAAACATAAAAGTAATTTACTTAACTGAGACTTTTTACTTAATTTAGATAGGACCAGGGTCTTTGGATACCTTGCTATGCCACCGAATCTCAGTCAGTCACTAAAAGTAAGTTAACGTCAAGTCTGGTCATAGCCCATTGTTCCATTATTGATTTTTCTCTAAAGCATTTTCCCACTATTTCCCGTCCTTCCTCGTAGAACCCCTTGTCCTCGAGTCGGTACTTGGGCTTGTTATTCAGCGTACGCTCGCGCCTATCAGAGGCGCAAATCTCATTGCTCTACACGCCACGGCTGTACGTGCCATATGGTCAATGCGCACGAAGCGACCAGAGAAACGGTTCAAAACGGGGAGTTATGAATTTCGCAGTATTTGTATGTTTGCTAGCGATGATGGTTCAGTGGTTAGCGCGGTAGGTTCGCATGCCGAAGGGCGTGGGTTCAAACCCCAACAATGAGCTTGAGCTGCCGGTGAAGGAAAACTACGTGAGGAAACCATAGCGTGGTGGTAGGGTACTTTCTAGTACTCGGCTGGCTAGCTACCACCCTCAAGTTGAAAATCTGCCACCAAACATCTAACGGTGTGTTCCGACAGCCTCACTTGAGAGCCAGTTCCATTCCAGGCTAGATGTGCTTTAAGATTTTCGACCACACCGTCACTTAACATCAGGTGAGCTGTGGGCAAAAACCTAGCCTGTCAGCCATTTAAAAAAAATGTGTATATATTTCCTCGTGTTTCTTTTTTTGTAATAAATAAACAGGCTTGCGTTTAATTCCCATCTTTCTACTTTGTAGTGATAATGCTTTGAGTGCTTCATCCGCCATTACTTACATAAACGTCTGATTAACAGTTTAAGAGTTTTGCTATTGGACATCCAGAAGCACGAAATAGCGACACCGTTTCGTTCTAAAAACTTGGACGAAACGATTAAATTCTACTTTTATTGAGCGGACCACAAACCATCGCAATGTACGGCCTGAATGGATGTTTCCTGGAGAATAAAATCTGGGTATCTTCAGGTAGAGAGTAAATAGGTGTCTTCTAGGCAAGCGTGCTCCATCTTAGACCGCATCTTCATTTAATATCAGATTACTTTTTTTATGTGGTTGACTACAATTCACCTGATGTTAAGTGACGGTGTGGTCGAACATGTTAAAGCACAGCTAGCCTGGAATGGAACTGACTCTCAAGTGAGGCTGCCGGAACACATTTAGGCGTTTGAGGCAGATTTTCAACTTGAGGGTGGTAGTTAGCCAACCGAGTACTAGAGAGTACCCTACCACTATGCTATGTTTTCCGTTACCGGAAGCTCAAGATCATTGTTGGGGTTCGAAGCCACGCCCTTCGGTGTGTGAACCGACAGCGTTAACCACTGAGCCATCATAGCTACAAAAATACTTTAGTCGCTGTAAGTTACTCCCGGTGAGTGCAGAGCCTCCCGCGCCGAGGGAATAATATATCCTGATATTTTTTATGACGTACAGCCTGCTAGCGGCGGGAGGTTTATGTGTTGTACTTACTTGAAATATTGAAGACATTTCTGGAACGGAGATAGCTGTTGAAGTGCGGTTGGACATTCCGCTGCACGCGGCGGGAGCTGGCGCTAAAGTAAAAGTACTGCGGGGAGATCATAGCATCCCCTTACCAAGACGAACTCTTACTTGAGTCTGTTAATTTTGCTGCATTTTTTAGCAACGGAGTCCTCGTACAACCAAAAAAAAATACAAAGTCTTTGGCGGAATCTATGTTTCCTTTTAGGTCAGCCATCCTAGACCACATCGTTGCTTAAAATCAGGCAGTGGTTAAACGCAAACCAATTACGAATTAAAAAAAAATATATCTGTTAAAGTAATTAGATGAACGAGACGCTCTGCTGATGCTACCTAACAACAAACTAAAAAATAAACTGACTTCTTAGTTTTTGTTTAAATACTACTACACAATTCTAGACTGTTAATGATAGAAATATATAATTATTTTTTACTATGATTTTACTTAAAATAATATACTTAAAAATAAATTTACTTGGTGGTAGATTTCCTTAGCAGGAGGTCGTCTAGGTAGGTACCACCGCAGTACCAGATATTCTGCCGATAAGCAGTAGTGTGTAAACATTGCTGTGTTCCGGTTTGAAGGGTACTGCAGCTAGCGAAATTACAGGGCTATTGAGACTAACCATCTAGTCTCAAAGTAATGAGCGCCAAGGCAGCGATGCCCTGGACTTTGTTTTACTACTCAAAGTTCTGTGTATCGCTGCAATGGTCATGGACAGGCGTTATCTCTTAACATCAGGAGAGCGCCTCGTTCGTCTCATTACTGTTACATAAAAAAAAAAAAAAAAAAAAAAAATATACCAATTAAATTACTATTAATGAATTAAATTATTATTGAATTATCATACAAAATTGAAATTATTATAGACGTATTGAATTAACATAGAAGAATGAAATTGTTATACATAAATTGAATTGTCATAGATGTATTGAATTATAAATATTTTGAAATTCATCTATAGTAATAAAGACGAATTAAGTTATTATAAACTGAAATTACTGTTATAATACAACTTACTAAAAATCACGAAGGAGCAGCGCTGAAGTACCTACTAATAAAGGGCTAAATTCGCGCCGGTTTTTATATTTTATTCAATTGAAGAAGAAATAAAGATAAAAATGTATTTGTATTTGTGTAGGTATTTGAACTCTCTATAGTTCTTCTAGCAAATTATTTTCATTACTAGGTTCCTGTGTATGATCAAATAATTTGTCTAATAAAATTGTCTAGGATGACTCGACAGTATAATGCCATGTCAAGGACAATCGATGTAGATATTTTTGGTGACAATATTAACAGTTTTAAGAGATCTTTGCGATCACTCTCTGACAAAAATTGACATGTAAATTGAATAATTCTATTTTTATTTTTGATTTTATTATTTAACACTTTATTTTATTTAATTAATTTATTATTTAACTTTGACATTTAATTTTGTATTGATTATGAATTAATTATAGTTTTTATTGCATGCTGTCTGCTATAATTGTTGTGGCATTTACTGTGTAATTGTTTTGTATTTCTTACTTTTTGTCATGAGATAATGTACACAATGTTGGTGTTCATAATATAAATAAATAAATAAATTTGTAAGGACAACTACATATTAAAATCAATACGTTTTGAAAACAAAAACTAAATAAATAGTTAAAACGTGACCTTAATACCTAACTTGTCAGTATTGCAAATATTATAGACGATACATAGCTATCACATCACACATCACATCACATCATCAGCCATAGGACGTCCACTGCTGGGCATAGGCCTCCTCCTGGGGGGGTTGGCAAGCGCAGTTAGGTGTGATTGTTCAAGGAAGACACTGCTGCCCATCTTCCGGATTACATCCCTTATCATAACTATATATACATAGCTATAGACAACAATAAATTATTATTACACTTTTTCATAATATACAATTGTAACTGAATGTTCTCTTCAACCTGTTAACTGGAGAGAATTGACAAATTACTAGTCTCCATCGACCAAAGCTAGCAAATCGGGTTAGGCGTTTCTGCTACTCCATTAGGGCTGACGCGTTTACCCTCCTACCCTCCCAGCTCGACGTGTCGATATATCGCGCCACATACTCGAACCTCTGGGGTAAGGACACATTATAGCACCGCACAACAAAATAAAAAAAAATATATTTATATTATTATTAAAAGCTTAATGACAATTTTGTAACGGTTCTAATTTTTTATTTTCACCCTTTAATCTGATCGAGTGGAGATTCAGCACGTTTTTACCTGACTTCAAAAAGGAAGAGGTTCTCAATTCGGTTGTATTATTCTTAATGTTTGTTGAAAAAGCCTTACTAGACGAAGCAACCAATACCTAAAGTTTACCTCTAGAACTTCGTCATTTACTCGTTTTTCAGAACGATTTTAAAACGTTCTCGTTTATTTAAAAGGATCGGATTCGAATTCCAGATTGACTCGATAGAAATTTCATAAAAATCGGTTTAATAGTTTGATTTTTAAACTATTATTTTTTATACCCTGACAGGCTAGGTGTTTGACCACAACTCACCTGATGTTAAGTGACGGTGTCGTCGAAGATGGTAAAGCACACCTAGCCTGGAATAGATAATACAAAATATCTAAAACCACGTCGTGTTTCGGTAGTTGTGAGTCAGTCTGGCTTCTAAACTGAAATCAAATTCCATGCACGCACCTTTGTCCTTTCTAAGCTATGTGCGTATTGCCGATACCTTTAACGATAAAAGAAAACATATGCGAGAGTACTTAAAATAAAGTTCTCGAAGCCAACTTGCACTTGGCCAGCATGGTGGAAAATCGTATCGTAGGACACATTACACATAATGCCATCTGACCCCAAACTAAGCAGGTGATGGAAATCAGATAACTGATAGAATACATAAATACAGTGTAAACTCTTTATAACGTCGTTCGTTATAACGAAAAACTTTCTATAACGTAGAAATTAGTTCAATTTGGTTGGTTTACCACAAAACCCATACATTAATTCACTCTTTATAACGCAGCAGCCATTCTCTATTACGAAGAAATACTTTCATATTTAGACATCAACAACATATTAAAACAAAACAAAACTAATCTTTTGAGGTCATAAACAGCAATCTCGCTTTTGTTATTGTTAATTGGGTTAACACGTGTGCCATTATTCTTAGATTACATTGTCTGTAGGAAATTTTGGTCTCAGTTACTAAAAGCACCATCGTCACCTATCGTGTATTTATCGTAAACCAACTTTGAAACTGTCAAGATGACCAGTACAAGAAAAGCGTTATATGTGCATATACATATATGTATGTGCTTAAAATAATTTACCTATTGTATTGATAGTAATAAAATTATAAATTGTTTTGGTTTATTTTTTCTCTTCCCTCTGTATAACGAAAACTCTTTATAACGAAAGAAAATGCTCGGTCCCTTGAAATTCATTGTAAAGAATTTACGCTGTACATTTTTTTTTACGTACTGGTCACCCAAACACATAACAAACATTTGTTTATACCATAAATGTTTGTCCTGGGCGGGAATCGAAACCACGCCCAACAGACACACTACCAGTGAGCCAACAGGGCTGTCAATATTGCTTTACTCTTTTCACAATGAGAAAAGATGAAGAACAGAAGAACAGGCCTGATTCAGAAGGACGAGTGATGGTTTTGTTAACCCCGTCTAATTTGGTCCTCTATGAAGTAATGTCCGCACGGTGCACGCGGACCTGGCGGGCGCGGCGGCGCGGCGGCGCTGCTAAGTAGCCGTAGCGGGACTGCGGCGGAGGGTCGGCGTTTCCTCAATTAAGTTTATGGGCGGCGATCACGAAAGTGACGCGAGGCATCCGACCTCTTGGCATAAATAATGGCTCGCCTCACTATGAATAGAAGAATGCGCTCACAACGATACTACATTGTACCTGTTTTAGCAAATACTTCCGAATCAACATTGTTTTAATAAACTGCTATATTTTGTACTTACCGTATTATGCATTATTTTTATTACTTTTTTTTTTACTTACCAATGTTACTCCCGTCTGTTCTTAATCTGTCAATTGTTTTCGATTCTTGGTTTGATGGAAGAGATTGGTCATAGCGATAGCCACTTGTGGCACTTGCTCATAAGATTATTTTTGTTTTCTGTACTCTTTTTTTCTATTTTTGGTGTGGACAATAAATAGTTTCTATCTATCTGGGTGCCCACTGTTGGGCCTCTTCTCATTATGAGAAGGGTAAGTCCCCCACGCTGTCGAAGTGCGGGTTGGCAAAACTCGCATATCTTCGAGACCTTTTTTTTTAAACTCTTGGACGTGGACAACATGTAAGTTTCCTTCACCGTTTGAACTCATCCGCAATACGCAGGACCTAATACTTAGCAAATAGAAAATATTTACTAAATATTACGTTAAAAAATAATGTAGCGACAAAAAAAGTTCCTTTACTAATTTTGCGTTAGTTTAGCTTACCGTACTTGTATCCCATTTTTGTAGTCGTGTTACACTATTAAATTAAATACATTATAAAACCTCCTTCTTTTTGAAGTCGGTTAAAAATTGTTTATTTTTTGAAATATTTTCTTAATGTTACATTTAAAGATATATACTTATTTTATATAAAAGTAACAGACAAACAAAATGCTCTCCTGATGGTAAAAGATAACGCATGTCCATGACCATTGCAGCGATGCACGTAATTTTGAGACATTCGATGGTTAATCTCAACAGTAATTTGTAATTTCGCTGCAGTACCCTTCGAACCGGAACACAGTAATATATACACACTACTGCTTAGTATTTTATGTATATAATCATCATAATATTTGCCCTACCTTGGCAGGTTGAGTTTCATACTTTAGTAAGCCAGTCAACATCAAAAATCCTCTTTTTACCTTAAACAAAATTAACTTAATTTTAAAGAATTTTTCAATAATGATATCTTCAAACAAGGTTCATCTCTCCTCACTTAAGATTCGGTCACACTAGATGCGAACACAGAATGCGACACGCAACGTGAAGTGTAAAAGTGTTTGATGTGTGTTGTATTTTTTCTTATTGTTTGTTTTCTTCAGTTTCTATATAGAGTTAAAAAAAAAAACAAGTAAAGAACGTACACTAAAACCTGATTTATTTGCGAAATATTTTATCTGTTTAAAATGTATTATATATGTAATGTTTAAAATTCCCACTAAATACGGCAATGGCTGGTTAATTTTAAAAGGAACATATGCTGTAACAGAGCAAGTGAAACAGTGAAGCACTGGTAATAGTAATTGTTTTTAATGGCAGTTAAACTTACCACTCATCAGAGGTGCTTTTAGGAGCGTTTTAGCGAGCAGTCACCGTTTACGACGTGGTTCCAGTGTGACTAAACCTTTAGCAAAAACACCCCAAGTTTGTTCATAACTTGTTGCGGGTAAGTAACTTTATAATTTATTTTAATATTTAAAACTTTTACGTGGTTTAACTTTGGTAAGTGCCTCCAGTGCCAGGGGTCAGCGACGAGAATAGCCTCCGAGGATGGCGAAGGGCTAAAAAAATCAGATTTAACAATTTGGTTAAGCTAATAATTCATTATTTGCATCCGAGTCACGAGAGAATCGGTTTCTTGTAGGTAGGTGATGCTCCATCGATTAACACCAGGCAAATTGGCGCCTGGCGAAGAAAAATAAGCCTATATAGTAATAATACAAAAAAAATATGGATCAAAAAGTTTATAGCGCAATAATGAAACCAAAATCCCGCGTAATCAAAATTTTTTTTTATGAACAATCGATTACCGTCCCTGTGACGATTGCGAAAAACAGCAGCTGTGTAAAGAAATACTATTTTTATAGATATCAACAAAACCTTTCCTACCGCAGAATTTAATAAGAGGATATAAGGTTACAGATTCATCGAAAACAATATCTTTACCGACACCCACACTGGAGAAACAACCTTAGGGTGTTTATCCAATAACTGTTTATTAGAATTGACTTGTTTTCAGTGTTTATTCTTCTCAAACGAATGAAGGAAAAGGGAATCGCGGAATCTTATACACCGAGCTCGCGATCAAATGAAGCAACGACATACACAAATCTACACATTTGTATAAATCGGCAGTTTTGTTGATACTCGAAAGTTGAGACAAAGATAAAAAAAAACTGCAATGATTTATCTTTTAACCAACTGTGATGACGCCATAAAAGGAAGGTAATGTGTTTGACCTGTATGTTTGTATGTCCGTCCCTATATTTCCTCGTTACTACTAAACAGATGAAATAATGTATACCACTTTATTACTGTGCCAACCAAAAATCTAATTTGTGCTTAACAAATCATATAGCACAGCTGTTTTTTGAGATTTCACAGTTGAACCCAAAGTAAAAGTTATTTACAATGATAATTATGAGAACTCCTTTTGGTTTATGACTACCGCTCCGCAAAACCCTGTACAACGAATCAATGATAATAAAACTACAACGAAACTACTCTACTGGACTTCAAAAGATTAATCGGATATTTGTGGCACAAAGGCAAAGAGTCCGATAAAATAAATTATATTGACACTTGCACTCGACGGAAACTACCAATCAATTAATCGTACACGCCGGAGCTAAACGAAATAAACTGAATAAAACATGAAATACGGGGTATTAACAGCTCTCGCTGTATACGTAATGGAACTTGCTCTTTGATATTGAAAAGCAAAGCTTACACTTGTGAAAGAGCTGGAGAGATAAACTCGTTATTGCTCACACCAAAAAATGTATACACATTTTTTATGTTAAAGTAATGAGATTAACTAGATGCTTTCTGATGGTAAAAGATACGTCCATGACCATTGCAGCGATACACAGAACTTTGAATAGCAAAACAAAATCCTGAGCATCGCTGCCTTGGCGCTCATTACTTTGAGACTTTCGATGGTTAGTCTCAACAGCTCTGTAATTTTGCTGCAGTACCCTTCAAACCGGAACACAGTAATGTTTACACAATATTTACGTATGTTTAACCGCCATATCACCTGATGTTAAGTGATGGTGCGGTTTAAGATGCAGCGCGCTTGCCTAGAAGATACCAATTTACTTTCGACTTGTACACACCCAGATTATATATATCGGAGAACACCCACTCGGACAGCGCATTCCACTATCTAGCGGAAAGGTAAGTGTACAAACGTATACAAAAAGATAGGTTCTTCAAGAATTGAAATCCTTCCCAAAAATATTTGTCTAGTGCACTTCTATTTCTGCTTCAATATACTCAGTACCTGCAGCGATGAAAATTAATTCCCCTCTAGAGTCCAGAATTTGCCATTGAAATAAAATTTCCCTGTCGGAATGCCCATGCGTCAGTTAACTCAATTATTTTGAGTTTGATTGGATCAGTAAATTCAACTTTTGAACTCGTGTAAAACGAAATTTTCGACTAAAACATTTCATGTAAAATGTAGGCAAGATATTCTGCACTTAAAGTGGTAGGTATGGTATACCAGGTGATTAATTGCCAGACGAGTGAGTTAGTCGTTCCATAGTAAAAGTCACGGTCGCCTAAGACGGACAAATATTAGAACTACAACAAATTCATTGCTATTCTCCTTTGCACTGCGCTCATAAACCTAAGATACATATTTATATAGTAAGCAGTTGTGTAGTGTTTACATCACATCATCAGCCATAGATCGTCCACTGCTGGACATAGACCTCCTCCTGGGGGGGGGTTTTGCCAGTTAGGTGTGATTGTTCAAGGAAGACTGCCATCTTCCGGATTACATCCCTTAGCCGACTCTTACGGCAACCACGGGTAGAGAGGGTGGGGTACTATTCTTACGCCGGCACCACCACGGCAAAGTGTTTATATATATAGTTATAACTAGCTGTGCCCCGCGGTTTCACCCGCGCTAGATGCCTACGTCATAGTAGCTGTATGCATGCAAAACTTTTAACTCATTTAGTGAAAACCCAAACTTTTTGACATGAGAGTGTCACACCCTGATACCATTTGTGACACCTTTTTATCCAGATTTTTTTTGACAGGCTTTGCACACCTGATGTTAAGTGATGCTGTGGTCGATGATGATGAACACATCTAGCCTGGAATGAAACTGGCTTTCAAGTGAGGCTAGCTAGCAGAGTACCACAAAGTACCTTTTCACCTCGCTATGGTTTCTCATGATGTTTTCCGCCACCGGCAGCTCAAGCTCATTGAAGTTTGTGCCCACGCCCTTCGGCGTGTGTACTAACCACCTTATTCACTGAGCTATCATCGCTACACAACTAGCTACTAACACAACTAATATATTGATTTATTACAATCAACAACAATGTTTTTTTGCTGAAAGTGAAAGCTTGGTATTCTTATTAGCTAATTATATTTCTATAAAACATTAAAGAACCTAAAATCTCCGAAATTTTTATTTGGACGATCCCGGTGGCTTAGTAGCGTATTTGCTGTCTTCTTCCACGGGTTAGAGAATCCATTCCCGATCGAGAAAAACATGTTTGAGTATTCGCTGTTATATTCCATAGCATCTTAGTAGTTTTTATAAGTGTCAAAATTTGTGTGTGTAAAATAAATAAATATTGGAGAACATTTCACACAATGCCATCTACCCCCGAACTAAGCAAAGCTTGTACTGTGGAAACCAGACAACTGACAGAATACTCAATTTTTTTTGTAAATACATACTTACTTATAATACATACAGAACAAACATCTACGTTAGTCACACAAATGTTAGTCCTGAGTGGAAATCGAACCCACGCCTTACAGCTCTCGAAGCAGAATTTTACCATATGAGCTAACATGGCAGTCAGGCAGGACAGAGTATTTGCGCTTATGAAAACTGATTTAAATAAGATTACCTAGTTGTCTTTAAAGTAAGAGTTAACAGGTACTTTCTGGGTAAACGTGTTCCATCCTAGACCACATCGTTACTTAACATCAGGCAGGAAGTGATCAAACGCGAACCTATATTAAATTAATGTAATTGTTGATACCTATAACGTAAAGAATATAATATAGGTTAGAAGTAAACTTATTACGTTTCGTGGAACCGGCCCGAGTACTCGGCGAATTAAACGAGACTCTGAGATAAAGGAAGCGACGACTTCCAGCTTTTTGCTAGTTAATAAGAAAGCGCTGCAGCGACTGATGTAAATAACTGAGGAATAAATTAAAAACGACAAGACTGTTTCTACTGCAAACAGTCGCAGAAGACATTCGCTGCGAGACGCTTTCGCAGAACTAGAGTGGCTTAAAGTGCTTCGTTGAGTGTTATTTTAAATGAGATTTTCTAGTTTGGTAGTGCATTCATAAAAAAACTGATAAAATGATCAACTACTAACGTACGTTTTAATATAAACTAAGTGTAAAAACTATGAACTAAATCTTTACTTTTGTGCAGGATTTGAGAGAGAAATTCGATATTCGAATTCGAACCCTGCAATATTTTAGTTTGATGCCTATACCACATAATATGTCTTACTTATAAACGTTGTCTAAAGTTACTAAATAAGTACTTAAAATTATTTGTTATTTTCTCGTTGTCCCGAAATATGACGAAACAGGTTGAGCATAATTTAACTTAACGTTTATTAGTAAGATCGTTTATAACTTGTGGATGAGAATTTTACATAATGTTACAAATAAGAGATTTTTTTCACAAACTAAAAATTAAACGAAATTCTCACAGACAATATTTATATAAGTAAATAAATATCCATAGGGCATTTGACAACGCCATCTAGCCCCAAACTAAGCAAAGCTTGTATAATTGGTACCAAATAGCTCTAGCGTAGCGATGATAGCTCAGTGGTTAGCGCGGTTGGTTCGCATACCGAAGGGCGTGGATTCGAACCCCAATAATGAGCTTGAGCTGCCGGTGAAGGAAAACATCGTGAGGAAACCATAGCGTGGTGGTAGGGTACTTTCTAGTACTCGGCTGGCTAGCTACCACCCTCAAGGTAAAAATCTGCCGCCAAGTATCTAACGGTGTGTTCCGGTAGCCTCACTTGAGAGCCAGTTCTATTCCAGGCTAGGTGTGCTTTACCATCTTCGACCACACCGTCACTTAACATCGGGTGAGTTGTGGTCAAACACCTAGACCGTCAGGCATAAAATAAAATAAATAATAAATAGATAACACAGCTTAAATAAAATAACTATATACATAATTACAATACTTATAATAAAATAAAAGTCAAATGTGCTGGGTTCGATTACGATTTTAACCTTCGTAAAACATTCACAATTCTATTAACAGGTTTCCAATAAATACTCGACCAGACCATGTCGCTAGCATCGCATCGTTCTAACAATGTCCACCAGTACTCACTTGTAACCGAAATCCAATTTAAAACAAAAAGTGTTCGGAAAGCAGAACACATCAGCGGGACATTTTGTGTCGGAAAAATCCAAAATGGGTAGTTGTGTACAATGTACGGAAGTATTGCAGATAACATGAAGGCACGTAGGAAAATACCTCAAAAGTAAGGACGTGACTTTCAAACGTACGTTATTACACGACTGCCAAAAAATGAATGTAATGTTTTCAGGGTTCATATAAGGATGTATGTGAGTTGGGGTGTTGTTAAAATCCTTAGCATATCCAGAGGGTCACAGACTAAACATTTTTTGAAAAAAAAAAATAGTTTATACAAACTTTTTTTTCTCTTAAGCTTGTTAAAATTAGCACCAACTGTCAATATATCTACAATATTTGTTACTAGTAAACTTTTTTAAAGAGTCACTGACTAATTCTAACTGCGTTTTATTGGTCTTAGATAGAAAGACCACCACCGGTAGTTGACGTATGTCTGAGTATACTCTACACGCGGTAAAGCAAATCTATTTAGTCTTGTCTACATAAGTGGGTACTATCAAGGATGTTCATTTGCCGTGTCTTTCCGACGTAAATTATAAGTCGATGCACGTAGCATATCTGGACATTGGATGAGCGGACGTCGTACGAATGTAAACCGATTCCGTAAACCCGCCGAAATTGCTGAAATGTTATGGAAGATAAGCAATTTTGTCTTACATTGCACCTGAGTACTCGTGAAAATATACAAGTAACTTCTGTGGCATTTTAGTTTCTTGAATTTTTTATTTCTCTAGTGGTAAGGATGCTATGAATGGAACTCATTGCAGTCTTCTCTGTTTCCTATAAACTACAATTTGGACGTTTTAAAGACTATAGTGAATAGATTTCTTCTAGATCAGCGTGCTTCATCCTCGGCCGCACCGTCGCTTTCCATCAGGCGAGTCGGTGGCCAAACATACATCTATTTAATATTTAAAAAAAGGTTACTTTCTAGTATTCGGCTACCTACCTCAATTAGAAAATCTGCCGTCAAGCACCTAAGAGTGTGTTCCGGCAGATTCACTTGAGAGCTAGTTCCATTCCAGACTAGGTGTATTTGATATCTTGGTCCACACCGACACTTAACATCGGGTAAAATGTGGTCAAACAAAACAAAATCCTCATTATGTCTCAATGTATCGCTCTTAACGATAAGGCCGCCAATTGTTCAACTAGTATTAAGTTTATACTGTTAAAATTGTTTGTAATAATAATTGGTGTGAACAATAAAGAGTTATATTATTATTATTAATGTAGATTTCTTGCCCTTATATCTATCTTTTTCCCAATCACGTATAGACGTATAACCAGACTGTATGTGTTTTTTTTAGCGCTACCGTTTGTTCTTTAGTTCTATAACAACAATCGTCAAGCCATGTCGGAGGCCAGGAGTGCCAGGTGGCATATAACTCTGACACGAAGGCTCAACTAATACGAACTTACTCGGCTTCTGTAAATCGTTCAAAAAACGTTTCAAAATATTATATCCACAAATAAAGTTTTGCGGAATATAACAAACTTATAATAAAACATATTAACGTGAATACTTTCCGTCATTAATGAGAGCCCATAAATCACAAAGCCTCATAACTTACAAAATGTAATTTGAAAAGATTCAAACTTATTTCAAGTGACATTTCGCGGCTTCGCGGTGCAGTTAGCAACTGAATCAGCCGCCAAAAATCTACTAACTTCGCAAAGTTACGGTCAGACGTAATGGGTGAAGTTTCGTCACGATTTTGCATTTAACCTTCATTAAAACTGTGAACGTCAAGACGGAAAGTTCATTGTGTAATTCAATGTTATTATGAAACAGATTTATGTGAGTTGAACAACTTACTTGTGACAAATCCGAGCAAAGCCTACGGTCTGCCGCAGACATTGGACAAATAAATAAAAAAAAGCATTAATTATATAGACAATGCCATATTACAGATTTCTACAATAAACATACATATAAGTGTAGTACCTATATTATTCACTTGAGAAATAGATTTCACTTGGTGGTAGATTTTCTTAGCAGAAGGCCTAGGTAGGTACGACCGCAGTACCAGATATTCCTCCAAGCAGTAGTGTATAAACATTACTGTGATCCGGTTCGAAGGGTACTGCAGCTAGCGAATTTACAGGGCTCATCCAAAGTCTCAAAGTAATGAGCGCCAAAGCAGCGATGACCTGGACTTTGTTTTGCTACTCAAAGTTCTGTGTATCGCTGCAATGGTCATGGACATGCGTTATCTTTTACCATCAAGAGAACGTATCGTTGGTCTTAAACGATAAATTGCTATTTATTGACACTTCATATTAATAAAATAAGTACTGTATCAGTCTCTATAGTAGAATCTTCTTTTCGCTAGTAGAAAGTGCTGATTAGCTTATCCGTAAAGTTAATTCGTCCAATCCGAGCCGCGGTGTTAAGGAAGATCTCAACTCTAAGAGCTTTTTAACTCACTTTGGATAACACTGAACAAACTTGTTTTGTCTCGCAAAGTCAACACTCTCGTCTATATTACGGACTCCGGGCGAACCAGATACATTCTCGGAAGGGTGCAAGCCGCGGAACAACAAGAATAATTTGTTGGAAGGATAAATAAATAAATAAATATTGTAAGATATTACACAAATCTTTTAATATGGAGACTATATAGCTTAAATAATACTTACATGCTTTTATCGTGCGTACTTATAATACATACAGAATACCCAGACACAGAACAAACATTTATCGTCACATAAATGTTTATCCTGGTGGGAATCGAACTCACACCTTCGAGCTCTTGAAGCAGATATTCCACCAAATGTGTTAACAGGGCAGTCAATATATTAATAATGAAATGTTTCGAAACATTGGCTTATTAACTTAGTGCACCAACGTACTTAAGTAATATTTTATTTCTATTTTTTATAATAATAAATTTATTTTGTTTTGAGTTCCCCATAAATCAAATTCGCTATGTTTGCATGTTTGTTAAGTTTCAGAGTTGTATCAATAAAAAGCTACTTTCTCCGAATGCGTGCTTGGTTCCCGTACATCTGAATGAAAGTTTCTGTGTTTTCATCCGTGTGCAGTTTCCTACACACCTTTGTACCAATCAATGTTACTTTGTTTCCACAGATGTACTATCCCCAAAACAACTCTGTACTAATCCAAGTACTGTTGGCATGCATGTGTGATTCCTACTCGCGTTTGAACCAATCACAACCCCTGTGTTACAGTTGCACAATTCTCACGCAATCTAATCTCAATGTCCCGTCGGCGCGCGGCGACGGTAATGGATTTAACGTGCATGAGTCAATGTGGGGCTTGGATGGCTTGTGGAATACAGAATTATACACTGTGTACTAAAATTATTCTAGTAGCATTCTACTTCTGTTAATGTATAGCAACTAATCTGTTTAGAATTGGGTAATTAAACATTCAGTTCATTATTGAAAAAAAAAAACATCTATTTTGTCTTTCATTTTTTTTGGCTTCGCAGTTTGTGCTTTTGCCAATGTCAAATACTTCAATGTTTCCACGTGTATCATGAATATTAATCAAGTTAAAAAAGTCACATAAAGTTTTTTTTTTTTTTTTTATTCTATTTTAATTTGGGGACATTGAGTCACATTTGACTATGTCAGTCCCATAGCATACACATTATTTATTAATATGTTATAGTAACTTATTTACATTATATTATTATCTATTAAGAGGCTGTAGACAGCCTGATAGAGCGCCCTGGCCACGCCAGACAATGGCTTATCCTTTATCAATAGATTGGCATATTTTTGATGTAACTATATTAAATAATATTGGACACATAGGGTCACCTTGTGCCAAACCCTTGCTTGTCCATCTTGTTAAAGTGCTCCCGGTACCATTTCCCTTCATGATTAAGCATCTCATTTGCAGAAACTCAAAGAGGTATTTACAAATCTTAGCCCCAATCTCTAATTGATCCATTGTTATCGCAAGTTGGTCGACTAGAACATTATTGTATGCACTATCTATATCTAAAAAACATGCAAGAGTAGGTGCCTTCTTAACAAAACCAGCCTGGATATGCAGTACTAATCTCGCTATGCAATCTACACTAGACTGACATCTACGGAACCCGGATGTGGTGCAAGCTAATATGTTGTTTCGTTCAATAAACCACTCTAACCTTTTAGTTAGCATTATGTGAAAGATCTTACACATACAAGATATTAATGAGATTGGTCTACAAGTTGATGTACCATTATTAGTAGTATGAGGCTTAGGAATTGGTATCACCTTGATTTGTCGCCATTGTTCTGGTATTGATGCATGTAAAAATATTAAATTATAAATTTTAAGAAGTAACGATTTACCTTCTTCGGGTAGATGATAAATCATACTATAGGTGATAGCATCTTCACCGGGTGCTGTATCCTTCTTCTTAAGACAGTTATGAAGCTCATGTAGTGAAAAGGTACTCTCTAATTGAGGATTTTTAGAAACAAAAGGTGGTGGTGCTGGTTTTACGAAATCTGGCGCTAAGGATAGCAACAGCTCCTCTTTTTTGTCATCTGGTACATGAATTTGGGATTTTTTTACTCCTTTAATCCATCTCATTTTTTGCCACATAACAGAGGAGTTTGTTGTTTCATCTATTTCTCCACAGAACTTCTTCCAGCTATCCGATTTTGCTTGTCTTATATGTTTTTGCGCGTCGGCTATAGTTTTAGTTAGAATGTCAAGATTATTTGGCGTTGGATTACCCCTGAAGTTTTTAAGTGCCAACCGACGTCTAGCAACTGCGTGTGATACGGATGGGTCCCAGTAGGGTTTTGGTTTGAATGACCTAGTCGGAGTTGTATTAATTTTAATATAGGGAATACTTTTCTCTGCTGCGTAATTCAGTCTCTCTACGAAAAAATTGTACATCGATTGAATATTGCTTTCGTTTAAACTTACGTTACAATCGGAAAAACTACTTTGACATGTATTACGATAAAGCTGCCAATCAGCCCGTTTATAGTTACGCCTTTTTAATAACTGCAAATCGTTTGAAAAGTCTAGACCAAATTGAATGAACATGTGATCACTGCCTAGGTTTTCATTTGTAATATGCCACTTAAACAATACAGCTATATCTGTTGATACAAATGAGATGTCTGGTGACGATTTTTGCAATACCCCATTTACTAATTTCATATAAGTACTTTCGCCATTATTTATACTAATAAAATTATGTTCCGAACTAGCTTCATATACTTTTTTGCCTCTAGACCTGCTTCTTGGACTAGTATTAGACCAGTTTGAATGGTGAGCATTAAAATCGCCACCAATAATTGATTTTTCCTTAAAATTTACAAAAACTTCATCCCAATCACTTTGTGATGTATGGACTGATGACGGACAATACACAGATGCAGTGGTTTTTTAATTTTTTAACAAGCTCGATGTTTGATCACAACTCACCTAATGGTAAGTGACGGTGTGATTGAAGATGGTAGAGTACAACTAGCCTGGAATGGAACTAAACCGTGGTAACTAGCCAAACGAGTACTACTAAGGTACCACCATGTCATGGTTTCCCCACGATATTTTCTTTCACCGGCAGCTCAAGATCATAATTGGGGTTTGAACCCACAGCCTTCATCATTTGAACCGACCGCAAAACCACTAAACTATTATCGGTACACTAAAGAAAAAACAGACATAAAATTCCAGTAACATTAAGCATTATAATTTATACCAACGTAGAACATTTCTACATCATGTGATCCGTGATAACACAAATCAATAGTCGTGTGATTTAGCGCGAGCCCGCTCGCCCGAACGAGTAACTGAATTGCATCCAAATGGATGTCCGGCAAGGAATATTCAATGGAAAGCGCTCGTTCTGAATAAAATTTGTGATAAGTATTGAATTTTATTTTATGACACGGTTTAGTCTCATGAAAAATGTTATTCGTTGTCAAAATTATGCTATACAGCAATAAGTTTGGCCAATATGAGCAAGAGAGTGAGAGAATAGATGCATGTGAAAAGTACTGCTGGAAGCTGAATGTCATGGGTGCTCAACGCACAAAAATGTTCTCTCCCGACTCGGCATTGAGACCCGACTGTCCATCACATATCTGCCACGCGTGCTTTCGTATTTCGGTCATATAACGTGAAGAGGGGATGTCAACCTTGAAAATCTGGTCGTTGTTGGCAATAACAATGGCAGAAAAACTCCAACACGATGGTCTGATTAAGTGAAAGAAGCCACCTCCTCTTCGAAATTCTACCAGGTGGTGAGCTACTTCGGGCCGGTGTCGATTGAAACAGATTGTCTGTTTAAGGGGTTCCTGTAACCAAGATCCTGAGAAGGAAAAAGGAAAAAGGAAAGAAAGGAGATGGGACCAAATAAACACGTCGTGATACCTCGTGTGGAGACGAAACACTGTCAGCAACTGATTACTAGAGTGATAAAGGGATTAAGGTACCGAAAGTTATTTTAATTATCGGTACCCAACCCAAGTTTAAATTTAACATTTAGTTTATTTAAATTAAAGTTTTAGATCTTAAGTTTAGTACATATATCTAAAATTGTTTGAAGCTAAATTCTGATAGTTATTTTAAATACATTTTTAATTCGGCATATAATTTATTTGAGTTTTAGTTTTAAAATTCTAAATTGTTTCGAGTTAAAGTACTCGTCATTTCTGCAACCAAAACGACATAAGCGGAAATACTTTAAGCTCAAATGCAGTTTTTATTGTTTACAGGTTAGGTGTTTGACGAGAGCGCCTCCTGACGTTAAATAATGGTGTAGTCAAGAATCGTCAAGCACAATTGTCTTAAAATGGGCTACCGGAACACATTCTTAGGTCCTTGATGGCATATTTACAACTTGAGGGTGTTTAGACGAGTAATACAAGAAAATACCCTATGACCATTAACCAGGCTATGGTTTCCTCACAATGCTTTTCTTCACCGGCAACTCAAGCCCAATATTGGGGTTTAAATCCTACGACCCGCACCTCTGTATTTTCCAAGCTATGTGCATATTGATGATATCTAATGCTTTTAATGTATGTCCGAAAATTATTACAAAGTTCTCTAAGATGTCTAAGTCTGCCAACTCATACTTAACCAGCATAATGGAATATGGTTTTACCCTTCTCACAATGAGAAGAGCCCGCATCCAGCAGTGGGATAATTTATAAAAACAGGTCTTTAATACAAACTTTTATTTTAACGAAATGTCCATTCAATTCATATCTCACAGCCAGTTGAGAGGTTAACGATCACATCGACGTCTAACCCGATATTGCAACAGGTTGGCATGAATATATTCCACCCCTGCTGAATTATAATAATTCATAGATCTCTGAAGTTACCGCTGCTTTTATGAGAAATGAATTGAAAAATCAATGCAGAAAATCATGTAAGTAAAAAATGGTTTTAACAGTGATGTTAACCTTTGGTAGCTTTGTTATGAGAAGATAATATATCTTACATTGGTAATGCTGTGTGTTTAGTTCTCGAGCCCGTAGCTTGTAAGAAAAAACAATACAATTTTCGTACGTATTAAATAAAATTACCTGCTCATCTCTGGAGTAGACGTGTTCTAGAGTGGAGACTGCGGATTTGCAAACGTAGGACGCCCTGAGGCTCGATAGAGTGACGATGTACTTAGGAACTGCCGGCGGTCGATGAAAGCGAAAATTCGAAGATCGGCCTAGGAAGGCGTATTATGGGAGAGACCTGTGTCCAGCGAGGGACTTCGATGATGATCGACACCAATCGATACAATAACATAAACTTTAAAAAGAAACAAAGAAAAAAGATAGTAAAAAACAAAATTAACATCGACTAATTAGTGGTAGTACAACGGCAGCCTTATATAACGGCAGGCTAGAACGATTTCTTTCAGACAACTTTTGGATGAACAGAAATGATGGCACAGATTATAAGGTTGGCAGTGTTAAAAAAGTGATGATGATAATTATTAAAAAAATATACCACTGGCTTATCATTAAATGAAAACATTGTAATATGAGAGAGAGAATAAAGAGAGTATAACCCGATCACTTTTAAAGTCAAGGCTAAGTCCCAGCCAGTATAACAGGAACAACAGGTAAAATACTATCTAAATAGATAGCTGTCATTATCATTAGCTGCAGTCTTATGACGTTTAGAAGTCAGAAGGTAAACCTTAGGCAACTGTTCTTCCTCTAGCCTTGATCCGTCTAAGATCTCCTGGGATTCAGCCATTGAAGGTCATCCTAGATAATTCATAACATAGGGATCACACGTAATAGATGATTCAGTAAATTTATTTGAACAAGCCGGATAATGGTAACCCTATTGCTATTGTCTTACGGTTCAATCGTAATGCAACAGGTAGCTGCGAACCTGAATTAAAATTCATTCGGTCCCTTACTCCGTGAGCCGCGGGGTTGTATGAATAACATTAATGTACCCAACGGAATTCTGATGGTGATAATACCATTGGTTATTCAGGATTTGAATTTGCATCCAAATTAGGTAGATAATTTTAACTAACGCAAAACTTTAACTATAATTTTATTCTTATTGTTAAAAAATCACAAACTATCTCAAACTGCGCGTGTAAAGCATTCATTTTTTTTTTTGTGTAAGCTTGGTGTGTAGTTAACCACAGCTCACCTGATGTTAAGTGACGTTGCGGTCGAAGAACCTTATTGAAAATCGTTGTAGTCATCCCTAGTTAACCCTGAAACTAATAGATTTATGAGTAGAGTTGACCCACAAATCCGACGATTCATAACGATCTGCAATTATGGTCACCAACCCTCACCTCCAAACTTTTAATGACAGATGCCCCAAAACTATTAGTCACTGTTTAACCCTGGCCTATGACCAGCCGCCTAATACTGTGAAAGTGACCGATTGCTCTAAGCCAGAACGTAGAAACTGGCATTTGATAATTTTAAAACATTGTGATCAAGTTCATAAAAACTAAACAGTTTTAATTTTTAAGACTACTTATTAACATCAAAATAGCAAGAAATTTAAATATTTCTCTAATCGAAAAGTCTAATATTTTAACGATAATTTATTAGAAAATTTATTTATTGCATTCAGTGTAGTTTTTATTATAAAGTATTGAAACAAAGGTAACGCTTTCTTGATGGTAAGACAAAACACCTGTTACGTCATTAGACTTGTGTACAAAATCGCCGAATAAATGAAACTAGCTTTTGATCGTGTTTTTCAGGATAAAAAGTATACGTAGTATGTAGGTACGTACGTATACGTAGGATTAGTAGTAGTAGAATACGTCACATCAGTATGTGGGCGACGCGAACCCATAACCCAACCCATAAGTTTTGCCCCTACCAAAAATAACTCAACGACGCTAAAGAAGTTTTCACTTCAAAAATACAATATGCATTTTAAAAAAATATTTTATTTACCAAAATTTATTAAAATTATAACAGTAACAACATTAATTAAAATTTTTTTATAATTTTTTTATTTTTATTTTTATATAAAAACTAGTATTAATACTACCTACACTATTTACAAATCTATAAAAAAACAACCGAATCTAAAAGTCAAGGAAAAATTAAATGTAGCCAGACTACTGGCAGCATTGCCACGCAGGATGGCAATGCTAAGCTTTTGACCAAAGTAGATGTCGACATTCTGGCATAAGAAGTATACTGACTGAAAGCAGACAATGTTTCTTGAAATGACTTCTGGTCGAATTGACTAAACGCACTTCTTTTTTTCAAACTGTGTCGTACTCAGTTTTTATTTGAAGCGACCGTGGTGGGTAATCTCGTCCCGCCACCTGGTCCGGAATTTATCGTTTACTTTACAACGGGCTGGCGTGTTGCCACCGTGCTTTAAGAGACTATTTACCCTCGTCACGGCGGCGCGGGTCTGCTTGACCGACTTCCTGAATATACAGCGGAAGATATGAGGGTTAAATTGTGCCTCTTTTTATTTTCCCCTATGGAGATTTTGCTATTTATGAGAGGTCGATGTTCACATGGTAAAAAAAAAATATTATACTAAATACAAGTATAATTCATAGGTTAACTTTTTTTGAATGATTTATTTTATGTTACATGGAAAACGAACAGCTGTTATCGAATGAGATAGGAGACAAGTGATAATATAAACACCAAAAAAGTTTCCACTTATCCAAACTTGAATAATTCAAGTGCCCCGTGTCCACACGAGCACGGGTATTTATAAAGAGATACTAACTACAGACCGACTACTGTTTCGGTCAAATCCGGTGGCCTTCTTCAAGGAGTCAAAGCAGAGTACAACACGCGCGCGGCCTCGCACTACGGGCCGCTGCGCGCCTCGAACGTGAAGACAGCGGTCGGTGCGCGCGCGCGGGGGTAAAGTTGAATTTTAAATAGTAAAATATATTATTATATAGTTCAAGATTTAAACAATAAACAAAACAAAATCTCACAAAAGTTAAATGTTCATTATTTAATTTATACTTGTTTGTTTGTATGTCCGTATATTTTGCACGTGAAATATAAGTCGACAGTTGCAGCGTACTTCAGTCAAGTACGAAACTTTGAGCTGATTGTGTATGTACCAAAAGTCGTATTTTATGGAAGTAGTACGCCTGCTTTATTTGTTAGCTTCAGTATATCTGTAAATATAAACATACATCCCGGCCCAATCCCAACAAATCTCACAAACCGCGTAAGTTCTGGAAAGTTCTTCAGCATAAGTTTACAAAACCTTCACGTTCCCTCAAAAGTGCACTTACGGTACAAGCACTGCCGGCCCGCTCAATAACCAAGATATCGATACAGTGGAGGCGGATCCAGCACACTGCATTGGCTCGACTCGACACTAGTACTCTAAACTATTTATAGTGACAGGCTTGGTATTTAACCACAGCTGATATTAAGTGACGGCGTGGTCGATGGTCAACACACCTATCCTGAAATGGAACTGACTGAAGTGAAGCTACCGAAACACACCGTTACATTTTCAACTTGAGGGTGGTAGCTTGCCAGCCAACTACTAGCACGTGCCCTACCACTATGTTTTGCTTTCCTCCACCGACAGTTCAAGCTCATTGTTGGGGTTTGAACCCAAGTCTTCTTATTTTTTCTTTAATTTGTCTTGGCCATAGATACCAATCCCCGTCTTTCCAGCTCTTGTATTGCTGTTTTAAGATAATATTTTCCGATATAAAACATCGTGAGGAAAGCATAGCGTGGTGGTAGGGTACTTTCTAGTATTCGGCTGGCTAGCTACCATCCTCAAGTTGAAAATCTGTTACCAAGCATCTAACGATGTGTTCCGGCAGCCTCATTTGAGAGCCAGGTCCATTCCAGGCTAGGTGTGTTTACCATCTTTGACCACATCATCACTTAACAGCAGATGAGCTGTGGTCAAACAACTAGCCTGTCAGATTTAAAAATAAAAAGTACCGTCAATTTTAAATTTGAGTCATTGGTAAGTCGCACCGTCGAGTCTATGCATCGTGCACGTTTTGCCGTACTCGCCGAATCCGCCGTATTTTCGTAACGTCGCCGCCGCCCATTCGTCCGAGAAGAGTTACGCGGGTTATCACTGAACATATGGGGATTCTCACTCAATTTATGACGGGTCACTACCTACCACGACACTGCCACACTACACTTCAACTTTATCTCATACAGAACAAGGTTCGAATTGATCCAAACGAGTGAACAGGTAACGTGGTCAGGTAAAAAGAAAAACTGGAGCTTTTGCCGAATTTGTGTCAGAAATTGACCGTAAATTTGTACACGCTGCAGTCGTGATGCTGACGAAATGGTACGGAATAGTGGATGGTGCCGTTAATATTTGATTCGATTGATCAAATTGGCTTAAACAAGTTAAATGGATGGGGTATGTAATTAAGGCTGGAAGCCCGGAAAGCACTCTAATACACTCTACACTCACTAGAGTAGATTCAAGTCGTTTACGCGTTTTAGGATTTCGTACGTAAAATATTTAAATACTTATGACGCGACTAATTTTTCGTATGACCATGACTCGACTCATGATTTCTCATACGCTAATGATAATATAAATATGATTCGAAAAATTAGTCGCATTATGAATATTTAAATATTTTACGTACGAAATCACAAAATGAGACATACATAAATGTATCTTTTGCATATTCAACATATCATCATCATCATCGTCATCATCATAATCATCATCATCATCATCGTCATCATCATCATCATCATCTCAGCCGTAGGACGTCCACTGCTGGACATAGGCCTCCCCCATTGACTTCCATAAAGACCGGTTGGAAGCGGCTCGCATCCAGCGCGTTCCTGCGGTCTTCAACATAAAAATAAATAAATTAAGTCATCACCATGATCATCAATTTCAGCCCGTAATCGCCCACTGCTGAGCTTAAGCTTTCCCAGGTAAAGCCGTGGTCCGGAGCTAGTTCGGTATAATCGCTTCCCGGGCGGGCAGCACGCGCGGCGCGAGTTTGCGTGTTACTCCCCTATTTGTTTCTAAGCCCGCTACCGAACGTAAGGAGAGCAATACTTGAATATTTATTACGTACGGTAATAATAGCCTCAATATGGCTTTACCGTACAAACCAACAACCGACTCCATGAATAATTATTTGGAACTTGTACTTACGCATTTTCCTTTATTTATGCCGGAATAATTATTCATACGCGATCTGTAGTCTTGATCACAAATAGCCAGATGTTATCGAAACCAAGTACGTCGGAATCGACAAATATAATTATATTTCGAATAAATAATTATAGCAACATGATTCTAAAGCAATTTTAAATAGCATTGATGTCGATAGTTTGATGTGTTGAACAAGCTATCTTAATAATGACGTGTGCAAATTTGGGTTACCAAAATAATATAATTGATAGGCAGAAACTCTTGTGCACACCAGAAATAGAAAAAAAAAGTACAGAAAACAAAATAATCTTACGAGCTAGTGCCACAGGTGGCGGCCTTATCGCTTAGTGCCATCTCGTCCAGGGAACCAAGAATTGAAAACATAAGATTTTTAAATTGTTGTCAAGTTAGTTAAATTTAAATCCTGATTACTGTTGTAACTGAACCAACTGTTAAGTGAAAATGAACTACATATATACCTTGAACACTCAATGGAAAACATGATACAGATAACAACAACATCGATACATAATGTGTTCTTGATTATTATGTTTTAATTAATATGAATCTAGGTTTGTTACTGTAACAAACTTAAATAAAACAAAATGTTCATAGTTAGTTGATTAAATTGTTATAGTTTAATAATAATATAGGTAACTGTTTCAGGTTAAACTAAATAGTTTTTATATATATCATATATATATATATCATATATATATATATCATATATATGATACATATATATATATATATATTGTTAATATAATTCGATGTTAAAAGAAATAAAAACTATTTAGTTTAACCTGAAACAGTTACCTATATTATTATCTAATATTCATATATTCCGTTCAGCAGTTTTTGCGTGATTGAGTAACAAACATCCAAACATTAACTTCATTAACATTCATACTTTTACTTTTATTCATATAATATTACTAGTTACGTCCCGTGGTGTTACCCGCTAAATTTTTTAGGCATAAAAAGTAGCCTATGTTCCAGGGTGTCAACTACCTCCATAGAAAATTTCATTAAAATTGATCCAGCCATTTGAGCGTGAAGAAGTAATAAACATACAAACACACACTCACAAACTGACGCCGTTATAATCATAGTGTGACTAAATGTATGTAGGTATGCATATAATTTTTTATGCATTTTTTTTTTAAATATTCGTCCTTGTTGTGCCTAAAACGACGGAAGCGGAAGTACATTAAAGATATAACTCCAGAATGTTATTAGAAAGTTTATTTATTTAACTTTATTTATCGTTCGTTTTCGCGGAACATGGCAGATTGAAAGGGAATTGCGCATAAAAGCCGATGTACACGAGCGTCAATGAAAGCTCCTCTTCTTGAATAGATAAGGGCTGTAGAAGCTGTCATCACTACAGCGGCCGATAAGGAATTGTTTTGTGATATTTGCTCGTAGCTGTCATTTAGATTTGCATTTAAATTTGAACAATTTTGTCATAAAATTTTCATTTTTGTATGAGTGCTTAAAATGTTGTTTGTATTGTTTATTTAACAATTTTTATTACTTGTTTAACTAATTTTCATTAATATTTTATTTGTAAAGCGGGAAGTCAAGGCCGATACTTTGACTTTTCGCTTTCATCCACCGCCAGCTGTCGTTTGTATATCATCACTCCATCGAGTTATAGGGCGTCATACGCTACGTTTTCCAATTCACGGTCTCCACTGAAGAACTCACAGTCTACCCCAGCGGTTATTGTTTCTGCGACAGACATGTCCAGCCCATTGCCACTTCAGCTTGCTAATACGCTAAGCTATGTCTGTGACTTTAGTTCTCTGGCAAATTACTACGTTCCGGGTACGATCCCTTAGAGAAATGCCAAGCATAGCTCTTTCCACAGCTCGCTGAATGACTTTGAACTTGTGGACCATTCCCGCTGTGAGCGTCTACGTGTCGGCTCCGTAGGTCATGACTGATAGAACGCACTAGTTAAAAACTTTTGTCTTTAGACTTTGCGGGATGGAGACGAGAGAACTCGACGTAGTTTTTTGAAGAGAACACTCATTCCAAATTACATGTCTCCAGGATCAACAATTTAGGTTGTACTTTGATATGTCAGCTAGGACTTTTAATTGTACAGTCATATTGGTGGTGTACAGTGTATACTGTACTCGAAGAAATAGGATTTTGTTGTAATCAGTACCTAAAAGTGTAATCAGACTTAATGTGGAGCTACAGATAATCGTGGCGGTCATCCCATTTACGCTTCAATTGTTTTCGGAGGACACACAATAGCTTATTAGCATGTTCTATGTCTACTGCTTTTTCTTTTTTATTTTCGGCATCGCACTTATGTATATATTATTCTAGTTTCATTTGAAATTTTCTAGTATTTGATTTAAAAAAATCAAATGGAATTTTGTCAAGGTCTCAGTTCTAATTTATTTCAAGGTATATATTTCCTATAAAACTATATACAATGATGAAAATATGTTTCTGATTACATATAGCATTTTTACTGAACAGTAGTGACTGCCGTAAAGGTGTGTGAGTATTCAGTACATTGATTATTCAAATTGGCGTCCGAATCAAGACCCACGGGATTCCCGAATCACTTATGAAAACTGGAATTGAATTCGGCCATCGGTTGTAAGGCCAGGTTCTCACCGAAGGGATTGGCCAGTTGCTCGAGGCTCCGAGGTTTTTTACTATTCGATTTTCTGAAGTGATTGGAAAAAACACTAAGTTCAAGGTAATGGTTCGGAGGGTTTTCAGTGTGAGCAAGTATTGTAGTGATACTTTTTTAATGCAAAATCACCTATAAATCACTGTTTACCAGCAAAAACTCTTAGCTAAAACTTCGTTTTATACTCTTAACTTTATTTTTTATTTATTTCATCTTATGGTTGCCTGGAAGAGATCGCTTCTAGCGAAAAGTTCTCTTAAGTCTGTTAAATTTACTCTTTTTGTTTGCGTTATATATATAGTAATAATTTTTTTAGAGTTCTAGATGTTGCTCATTAAAGAATTTACATCTATCTAAAAGAGCAATGGAATTTGTGTATAAATAGTTAAAATACTAACTGTAATGTATGTGTGTTTCTGCCACATTGTCGCTTGCCATCAGGCGAGCTATGGACCCTGGTAATAAACAATGAAAACGTATTTTTTATGGTAGAGACATCATCAGTATGGAGTCATGCCAATTTATAAGGAACAATATTTATTTAGCTAAGCTTTTTTTAATTTTTTGTGTAAAAAGTAATGTGATGAACGAGGCACTCTCCTAATGCTAAGAGATAACGCCTGTCCATGACCATTGCAGCGATACACAGAACTTTGAGTAACAAAAAAAATCTTAGGGCAGCGCTACTTTGGCGCTCATTTCTTTGAAACTTTAGATGGTTAGTCTCGACAGCCCTGTAATCGCTAGCTGCAGTACCTTTCAAACCGGAACACAGTAACGTTTACACACTACTGCTTCGCGGCAGCATATCTGGTACTGCGGTGGTACCTACCTAGACGACCTTCTGCTGAGGAGATCTACCATCGAGTGAAGTGTGTGTGTGTGATGCCGGCCTTACGCCCTGGAATGGACATTTCTGCCACTGGTTGTTATTTCTAACGGTGGCGGCGCTCAAATTGCGCTTCTGGTCACCAATATTGAACCTTTCGCAAAATAATATTGTTATTTACCAAATAGAAAGTGTGACGTGTCTATTTAAAATTAAAAAAAAAAACGTGAGATTTTGATAACGAAAACATGCGATACAATTTATTTTGAATTAAATATTGTTTTAATTGGGTAATATTGTAACAATAAAGATTCTGCAGCGCAGTAGGCAATACAAAAATGTTTTTAAAAATATATTTTTTACTTTTATTTATATAGTATATTTCATATTTATAGTTCTTATCTTGATAAGTACATATTGTTATATTTTTCTTATTCTGTAACTTAGTGGTAGATCTCCTTAGTAGAAAGTCTTCTTGGTAGGTACCACCACAGTACAGATATAGCACGCCAAGCAGTAGTGTGTAAACACTACTATGTTTCGCTTTGAAGGGTACTGCAGCTAGCAATATTACTATCGGATTACAGAACCTCAAAAAAGCGATATCGTTTCATGGTCGACGTTCCAAAAAGTCGAACGAAACGACTTGATTCCACGTTCATTATGCGGACTGTTAGACAGTGGAATGCGTTGCTTGAGTGGGTGTTCCCCGTTGGATATAATCTGGGTGTCTTCAAGTCGCGACTGAATCATGTATCTTCTGGGCAAGCGTGTTTCAGCTTAAACTGCATCATCACTTAAAATCAGGTGATATGGTGGTCAAACGATTGCATATTTATTATTTAAAAAAATTTACATGCATAATCTCTTACCATCAGGAGACCGCATCGATCGTTTTATTACTTTTACATAACAAAAACGATAATTTTAGAGTTGAATTCTACAGCGATGGTGTGTGAAAAAATAAAAAAAATAACATTATAAGTACTTACCAGACTTTATCTGTCAAAAGAATATAATAACAAGAGCCCTTTGAAAGCTAACTATTCTTTGAGAGGTTGAATTGATAAGGGTTACCCTAAGTGAAACTTAACACCGGTTTCTTGAATGACTCCAATTTATTTTTCTTCGGCTGTTTTTTACCGAACTCAAAAAGATTCTTGAATTTGCTTCACTGAATTGAAACAAATAAAGTCGTATTTTGCGTTTGGCTGTTTGTTTGTATGGTTTTTGTATAAGTTACGGGTTTTGATACAGTATTTATTTGGCCTTATGATATCCGACTTGTAACAGTGGTTAGCGCGTTAGCGACATGCGGGTAGAAGTACTAGAAGTCCATCGCAAAAAAAAAGCAATACTATTTTGTTACGAAGCCTTAACATACAAAATAATTGAGCTACCTAATCAACATAAACATTTTACGGAGTTTTAAATATTTTTTTGATAAATTTCTCATAATTACTTGCTCGGCTTTGATTAAAAACTTTTCCTTCATGTCAAAGATTAAAGTTTAATTAATTTTGTCTTGTCGAGCTTTAATTACTTCAGAAAACAAAGTTCTGAAGAAACAACGAGATATGCTCTTACACATACTCAGACATACAGATGAAGTACAGACGTATGTACATACACTCGTGGGTTAGTTGAACTGTTACGACTATTAAAAATTGAATTAAGTGTGGATATTTAACTGGATACTACTTTCCATGAAATTATTATTTTTATGGTTGTAAGGTTAGATTTGTTGACCACAGCTCACCTGATGTTAAGTGACGGTGTGGTCGAAGCCTAGAACGGAATTGGCTCTCAAGTGAGGCAACCGGAACTAGTCGTTAGGCGCTTTGTGGCAAATTTTCAACTTGAAAAGTCGAGTATACTATAAAGTAATCATAATCATATTTATTGATAACGAAGTGTTAACGCGTCAGAAAATGTTAAATAATAATTATAATTTTAAATACTTATTATGTACTAGTAATACAACTAAAAATAAATACATTCGTATTATAAAAAATACGAATGTATATATATAATGTATTTAACAATGTCAGAAAAATATTAAAATGATAAAAAAATATGCAAAAATTATATAAAATTGTCAATTGTCATAAATGTCAAAATTCACATCGTTTCACGCTATGGTTTCGTCACAATGTTTTCCATCACCTTTTACTATTCTCAATAAAATTCCCATGAAATTATAACGAATATAATTAGTATTAGCGCCGTCGGAAATAAAATTATATTCGAATATGCACCCAATTAATCAAAAGTTGGACCTACAGGTCGCGTGGTCATAGTACGAACAGGCTAATCAGTAAAATCACTGTATTAAGTTTGTGCCCGCTCCCTTGAAACAAATTGGACTCATGGACTACTGGTCCACTAAACACGGAACTAAGAGAGCAAGAGTAAGTTGCGCGCCCAACCGTCGCATAAAACGAGCTGTTAATATTATGAATTTAAACCAACAAAGGAAGTAGCGCACCTCTTAGGACAATGTAGCTGTTCGACCGAGGAAATTACTTTGTTCTCATAGGCTTTAAAAGTAAGGATAAGTCTCGTCTAACAATTGCGGCTCAATAGAAGCATACTTACGTACTGTACTGGTATTGGCCGAATTAAATTAAAAAATCAGCCAGTGGTGCATGTTTAGTTTATTTAAAGTTTACATAAAACCTACCCTTATCGCGACAAACGTTTACGCGGGCTAATGTAGCTGTGATTCTAGTAACACCATCTAGTTTTCTCTGTGGTGACTAACTTTGCTTGAACAAACCATCTAGGAACTATTAGTCTGTCAGTGGTCAATATCTTTAAATTTCATTTCAAACTAAATCTTTAACTTTTTTAATAAAAATCATATTTTAAGATATATGCCACTCGTTTTCTATTTAGTAAATACAGCTTTAAAGAAAAGTAAAAAACAGTCATAAATAAGATTCAACACGCAATATTCTTCCTCTTTTTCCTTTCTTCCACGCCCATTCTTCTTCGCCTCTAAAAGTTTCGATCTGCTGATTTTGCGACTTGTTATATTTCTACTTAAAACAGAAATAAATGCGGCCTGTGCTAACGGCCAGAAATTCCAGCGATTCAAACTGTGAGGACAGTTCACACTGTAACAGCTTGTTGTAGAAAAACTTGCCCCATTCAAGTAAAACCTCGTGGACTACAAGTAATGATGAGATTGGTTCTTCGTCCTGTCTTGGATTGTACAAGCAATTATTATACAAGTCAATGTGTCATCTTTGGATATTGGAAAAGGTATTAAGTCCACGAATGTACTGGCTTCTTGTAATCCCGAGAATTTGCCTACTTACCTTCTGATAAGGATCTCGATCGAAGCTTGTTTAAATTTGGAAAGGACAAGAACATTTTGAGATGAGAATATTACTAAAAGTTGATATTAAGTACTTGATGTTAGAAATGATTTTAGTAATATTTGTTAAAAAAATTACAAAGTACTGCAGGGTTACTTTGTTAACACTTTTTTTAGATTTAAGATAAACTTGCGCTTGACCGCCATCTCGGCAAAGATGTGGTCTTCGCTTGCCCAGAAGAAACTTAAGTGAAGAAACTTAACTAACTAACATCAGGTGAGCTGTAGTGAAACAGCTAGGAAATAAACATAAAAAATAGTTGCGGGGCGACCAGCGTTTTACGCTTGATAACTGTTGGTTTTTGAACAAAAACATTTCTAGCTTCTCGATTTATTTTGTAAGACTTGTCTGGCGTATATTTAGCTTAGCTTGCCAATACCGTATCAGTAATATCGGATCTCTGAAACCTCCTCAGAGAATAATTTTCACAGATAAAAATATTGCTCGGTGAAACGTCGCCCTTGATTGAAAACAACAACAAATCGCCGGATAATCCGGCGATATTTTATCAAATAGCCGAAGCTCGGCCTAGTTCAAGGTTCAACTTCCACCTGAATTAATTTTTCAGGGCTTCTCCATAACATTTATCACTTGTTTTCGTGCTAAGAACATTGTAAGGAAAATGGAGTGAATTTCTCGAGCAAAAATACACTTAATGGGAAAGCCGCAGGTCTCTTAATTATCGCGCTGAGCTCGGGGAAATATTTTGTTAATAAATAAAGAAAAGAAGGTAGAGTCCCGTCGCGTTCAGAACATGCGACACAGAGCGTACGCACAAACTTGTTTAATTTCAAAACAATGTATGTGTAAGTGTTCACGCTACCAAGATTCTACACCTAAAAGATACACTAATAACACACACGCACACATTACACACACATTATATACACGCTCACGCGCACACACACACACACACACACCCACGCACTCTTTAAACACGCTCACATACACACGCAAACATTACACACACATGACAAAGTGTCACATTTATAATATGAATTAGGCAAAAGTTTAGATAAAATGTCTAATTCGGATTAATATGCTAGCATTTTTTTTTTTCGGAAAAGGCGAGTAGAACTGCCGGATGCCACTAGCTTATAATAATAATAATAAAAAATGTTTACACGTAATCGAGCAACAACCAACTAGGTAAATAAGCGTATGGCCTGACTGTGGGTCCGAAATATCGCATCGGAACTTGTAAGGCCCTTTTTACACATAAAACGCAGGATTGATGTTTTTACCTCGTAAAAAACCTCTCCTTGTGTTAGAAGGGAATTTATCAAGTCCCAGAGCAGGCGAGAAATGTTTTTGCTTGTAGAGATATGTACAGAGCCACTTCGATTCCTTATAAAAACTTATCATGATTGAATAGGCTGAATTACTCGCTTGATTTTTTGCTAGCAAACGTCGGGAAATCTGAAGGTGTCTTTTATAAAACGTTACACGTGAACACTGGATCAAACTACGTTTCTACGGGCCCGTGTCTTGAACAAAACGTTACTTTTTTCTTATTACAAAAAGGCTTTCATTTGACCGCCATCTTGCCTGATGTGTTCTACAACAAGTTGTCTCACAACAATAGGTTGTACTAATTAACAATACTACACTACACTTCTACTGTAAGTGATCAGGAAGAAGAGTGGGAAGTGTCTTGGTAAGTGGCGCTATTATACAAATGAAATTACTACAATAAATATAGTATAAATGTACTGCATTTATACTACATTTAGTGGAGTGTTTCCATTCAGGAATGCTTAAACTTAAGCTTAACATCATGTGAGATGGTGGTCGAACGCAACGAAAGAAAAGGCTTAAATTGTTTCAAGACTCGCTGTACGTTACAAGCAATGAGTAATAAAAGAAGAATGAAAGAAAAATCAAATAATTATTCAAGTAATGTTACATGTGAAATATAGTGTATACTACATTTCCTTTTCTACCCGTCTGCCAAGGAGGGGTTATGTTTTTCGCACGTATCTTGTACGTATGTATTTGTGTAAATTTATTTATTACCTCGTATCTTCCAAACAGCTGAATGGATTACGACACTTAAAGTATCATTAGATTCGTCGCAATAACCCAAGTGTACTTAGAGGGCGGTTTAAAAAAATCAAGACTGTGGATTTTTGGCGCGAAATAGTAAGAAGTTAATTTAAAAAAAATAACCAAACGTGTTAAGTAGGGTATTTAAATAAACGCTATTAAAAGAGGATCACAAAAATAAATAAAAATTATATGGAATAATAAATTTGTTTAAAAAGTTTTTTTCCTTTAATTATAACTATTTTAATCGCAATCGGGTTATAGACTTTTTAAACACTTCAGCTTGTTTTAATTCTAAATAGGTCGTGTTGACCACACCCTGTCCGATTTTAAGGGGCAGTATGGTCTACGATGGAGCACGCTTACCTAGAAGAAACCTATTTACTCTAGATTTGAAAATACCCTATGAAAGTTGCACTAAAAAACCTTTATTTTCAGTACCCTACAAATATACGTCTACTCTTAAAAATATCGAGTTTCGATAAAAAACCTAGCAAAAAGTAGGTCGCCCGACCTATCATAGTCAAGCCTTTACTGAAGGCTTTACACCGGAAGCTTCAATATCGGCCGCTAATGACCGCTCCGGTCGGAAAATGCCTCCTTTATCACCGGACCTACTCCCGGTGAGGTGTCTTTATATGTTTTTTTGTTTCTTCTGCAAATAGCCTGCCATAGATATGTATGAAGAAGGGTGGAAATAGTTGACTCGGATGTTATGCAACATAAACTGTTTTATACCCAAATGTATGATAACGGAGATTTTTTTGGTATGCTTAGGATTCGTAAGAAAAAAGTCATCCTTGCTTCGTCTCATGAATCAATTAAATCATAAACCAAATAAAATAAAAACATAAAAAAAAATGTATCTCAATAAATTGTATTTTTCGTTTTTATATGGGTTACCACCATTATAATGGTACCTACCGACTTTTTTTTAATGAGACGAACAAGTTTCACTCCTGACACAACACACACACACACACACACACACACACACACACAACACACACTTAACGTCACATGACTAGAAAAGATACAAAAAACTTTGAGTAGCAAAACAAAGCTCAGGGCATCGCTGTTTTGAAGCATTACTTTGAGACATTCGATGGTTAGTCTCAACAGCCCTGTAATTTCGCACACAGTAATGCTTACACACTACTGCTTGGCGATCTACCACCGAGTAATCTAGTCTAAACTTTGCCCATTAGCTTGTCGTCGCATACTCTTAATAATCTTCAACTGTGTGTAGCGATGATAGCTCAGTGGTTAGCGCCGTCGGTTCACATGCTGAAGGGCGAGGGTTCAAATCCAACAATGAGTTTGAGCTGCAGGTGAACGAAAACATTGTGAGGAAATCATAGCATGGTGGTAGGGTATTTTCTAGTACGAGGCTGGTTAGCTACTGCTCTTAAGTTGAAAATCTTCCACCAAACACTTAGCGGTCTGTTCCGACAGCCTCACTTGAGAGTCAGTTCCATTCCAGGCTACGTATGCTTTACCATCTTCGTCCTTACCATCACTTAACATCGAAAGAGCGGTGGTCAAATATCTATCAAAAAACAACAAACTGTTGTGGCAACAATAAAAACACTAAATAAAATGGATATGAGCAAGTTCGTATAGTCGTAATGCTAATATGAGAGTTAAGTGTCTCCTCAAGGCCTCCGACATGTCTCGGTCGCTATTACAGGACAAACAGCCGGGGTATAGAATTACTAAGGGCAGCTTACCCGACATGTGAACCGAGTGACATGAACACACACGTGTGACGTCATACATTAACGTCACTATTCGTCACGTATTAACACGGCCCAGTTAATGGGCTTTTGTTATATTAACTGGGTTAAATGCTATTAATGGAAATCTGCCGTCCGAAGCTCCATTAATGGCACATAATTTCATAATGCTGAAAAGTGACCACGGACTGCAATTAAACGCTTTAAAAACAAGTTTGGAAATTGCGGCAAAATACATTTAGCAGAGGAAGGATGACAAGTCCAGCCTGAATCTTTTGTGTGTATTCGGAAGCAGACATTGGTGACACTGAACTAGTTGTTGAGTCGATGGAGTTTTAGAGGGAACGCGGAGTCGTGTCGATGAATGAATATTTTTTCCAAAACTTGTTTTGTGTTTTTAATGTATTAAAATAAATTCCATCACGACCGCGTTCCGATCTTTGATGGCCATCTGCAGGTTGTTCTTCTTGATGGTCTTCGGCGACGCAGCCGACGCTCGACGCACGAATAGACGAAGGTCCCGCGATATAATTTAATAAGTTAACCCTGTTAACTAGACAGTTCTTTTTACATAAATGTTAAACACATCATCATCAGCCATAGATCGTCCACTGCTGGACATAGGCCTCCTCCTGGGGGAGTTTTGCCAATACTCGCCACGATTGACAGGCGGGTTGGCGAGCGCAGTTAGGTGTGATTGTTCAAGAAAGACGCTGCTGCCCATCTTCCGGATTGCATCCCTTAGCCGACTCTTACGGCAACCACGGGTAGAGAGGGTGGGGTACTATTCTTACGCCATTTTAAACACAGTCTCTTAAAATATACTTCAACTAAACTATGACCTACATGGGCCCTCTGAATTTCCTAAGCGAGCGAAACCACAACTAAAAACTAGTAACTTCATAAAAAAATACTAATAAGAAAATGTTTTCGCAAATACAATAGAAAATACAGTAGTTACCCGGCTTAGTCCGCGCCCAGGCAGTGGCCGAGAGAAATGAATTATCAGCAAAAACCGCATAATTTATAACCCCCAACAGTTGCGTATAAATAACGACCTGCTAGCGAAGCAATCTTCTCGAGGGTGCGCAAAAAACCGGCCCTAGGTCCTCAGATCTGCGCCTAAATATTTGGTGAAGACGTTATTGGATCCCTACGTATTTTTATTAAAATAGAGATATCAATTTAGTACATTTTGGGTATTAGAAATCGCAAATTGATCAAAGCTTTGTTATAATAAAATTATACTACGAGTCAGCACTGCATGTTTTTTTTTTTAATTAAATAATAATGTGGCGAACGAGACGCTCTCCTGATGGTAAGAGATAACGCCTGTCCATGACCATTGCAGCGATACACAGAACTTTGATTAGTAAAACTAAGTCCAAAGCATCGCTGCTTTGGCGCTCATTACTTTGAGACTTGATGGTTAGTCTCAACAGCCCTGTAATTTCGCTAGCTGCAGTACCCTTCAAACCGGAACATAGTAATGTTTATAAACACAACACAACATGTTGTGTTTTGTTTTTGTCGTGTGTTATGTTTGTGTTTTGTTTGTTTTATGTACTTACAAACTGGCCCACTGCTAGACGCGGGGCTCTTCTCATTGTGAGAAGGTTAAGGCCGTAGTCTGCCACACTGATCGATTGCGGGTTGGCAGACTTATCATATCCAAAAGGAACTTTTTTTTTCAGAATTTTCGGACATGTAGTTTTTCTCACGATGTTTTCCTTCACCATCTAACGTTATCGGCAATACGTACATAGTTAAAAAAGACAGAGGTGCATGTCGTGCGATTCGAACCCAGGACCTCCAGATTGGAAGTCAATCGGCAACAAGGCTGGCGAAACTTAAAAAAAAACTAACAATTAGAAAGTAATTGAACCTGAATGAAAAAAGGTTACCATTATTTTTTTTGAAAATGCTCTCAAATAATCTCTCCTGTAAGGTCAAGTACCTCCCTCTGCTTCAAGAGCTGTAGGGCGTGGGTTCGATTTCCAACCAGGAAAACATTTACGTGACGAAAATATTTGTAATGTGTCTGAGTGTTCTACTTACAAAAAACAGTAGTTAAGTATTGCATCAGTTATCTGGCTGGATGGATTCAGTTTTACTAGCTGTGTTATTATTTCGAAAAAATGCTGTAATTGAAAATAGGCATCAGTTTTGGAACGATGCATTCCCAACATGCTAAAAGATAAAATAATTTAAGGGTTCTATGGAAAAATAAAGGATACACACGTAGACCCGACCACAGCTTTTTAATTAATAAGAATTTTGTTTCGAGGCTGTCCTTTTCGTCTGATCCCACGATGAATGCAATCATGAGAATTAATGCCTTTTGATTCCCTGTTTCAAAGCTTTTAAGCGTATTTAATCTCTTTGTATTTGGTTGTTCCATGTCTTGCGGGTTTAACACGATCTTTCTACTTTTCATTAATGTCTAAAAGAGTTTGTGTATTACATTTGTTTCAAATTCTTCATTATGTTAAGTCACGTTTAAATAACTAACTGTTAATTAGAACATATTTTTGTGGTTATATTCTTTTAACTTATAAATATAGTTACCTACTATTTTGTAGCGATAATAGCTCAATGGTTAGCGTGGTTCTACGTGTGAGTTCAAACCTTAACAATGAGCTTGAGCTGCCAGTGATTGAAAACATCGTGAGGAAACCATAGCGTAGTGATAGCATACTTTCTAATGCCTGATTAGCTAGCTACCACCCTCAAGTTGAAAATCTAACGGCAAGCACCTAACGGTATGTTCCGGCAATATCATTTGAGAACCAGTTACATTCCAGGCTAGGTGTGCTTTACCATCTTCGACCACAGCGTCAATAAACAACAGGTGAGCTGTGGTCAAATACCTAGCTTGTCAATTATAAAAAAAAATGCTAAACCGAAAATTGCACATATCATTGCTGAGACAGCTTCAACGCTATTTAAGATTTCTTTAAATTTAAACAATTCCATCGATGTTTAGTCTGTTTGAAGTTAAATAAACTAAGATGAAAAACATCAAATATTACATGGATTATTTGTCTCACACATTCGATTAAAAGGCTTGTTACAATCTGTATTGATTCGTGTAGTCTGTACATAAAAAGACAGATTGCAAATTTTGCGAATAGAAAAATTCATATTCATTCATTCTTCTTGACTCACTTCGCTTGATGATTCCGACATCTTCTTTTTCACTTAGTGCTACCGTCCTGTACAACTCTGTATTATACAACAGCTGTCATGCCGCGCCAGAAAATAACCGACTCACGATAAATAAAGGGAAGGGTGGAAGGCGGCCCACTTCCCAAATTGCAGCTATTATGTAAATGCACTTACGACGGTTTGCGTCGGGGCAGGAGATGAAACACGCCTTAGAATACAGTGTAAAGTATAAAGAACAAACATTGTTAATTTTAACTGTACTTTTATGATGCAACGCAAAAAAATATGAAAAAAAACTTTCCGACAAAACGATTAAATAATTTTCTTTTTAAGACGAACGGATTCCAATAGCTTAAAAATTTGTAATAATTTAATTGAAACAGAATATAATTAAGTATTACAAATAAAATATATTTTTTTTTACTTCACAGAATTTATTCTGGTACTCTCGCTTCTATTGCCGTACAAAAAATCTTTGTGAAATTAAAACTGACGCAACTGTTGAGTTATTCATCTGTGTCACTCCCCATCTAACGTGACTTATTTAGAATTTCTTGATGCGGAAAAATACATTACGTGATAATATTTCACAGCTACGCGGCTACGGCTATGAGGTTAAGTGCTACGACGTTATTTGAATAATAGTTTTATAACCAAAAATAACAATTCAAAACAACGAGATTACAGATCCAAGGTTTTAACCTTTACATGTAAAAAAAAAACAAGGTTTTACATGTAAAATGTTTTGTGTTTCATGTAAGTTAAAGTAAAGTAAATAAGTCAGAGTTACAAAACTACAGTCACAACGGCACAACATTGAAACTATAACTCCAAGTTCCAGCTACGAAGCTACAACTTCAAAACCGAAGCTACGACTTCAAAACTACAGTTACGAAGCTACAACTTTGAAACTACAGCTAAAACTTCGAAACCAAAGCTACGAAGCTAAAATTTTCAAACTACAGCTACGAAGCTACAACTTCAAAACCGAAGCTACGAAGCTAAAATTTTCAAACTACAGCTACGAAGCTACAACTTCAAAACCGAAGCTACCACTTCAAAAAAACAGCTACAAAGCTTCAGTTACGAAGCTCCAAAATTAAAACCACTGCTACGAAGCTATAACTTCAAAACCAAAGCTACAGGGCTACCACTTTGAAACTACAGCTACGAAGCTACAATTTTGAAACTACAGCTACGAAGCTACAACCTCAAAACCAAAGCTACGAAGCTACAACTTCGAGACTATAGCTAAAAGCTTTAGCTACGAAGCTACAACATTAAATCCACAGCTACGAAACTTTAACTTCAAAACTACAGCTACAAAGCTCTAGTTACGAAGCTACAACATTAAATCCACAGCCACGAAACTACAACTTCAAAACTACAGCTACAAAGCTCTAGTTGCGAAGCTACAACATTAAATCCACAGCTACGAAACTACAACTTCAAAACTACAGCTACAAAGCTCTAGTTACGAAGCTACAACATTAAATCCAAAGCTACGAAGCTACGCTTTCGTAACCGCAGCTACGCAGTTCTTTTTCTCATAAATATATAGAGTAGCAGTGTCACTATTACGTAAACAATAATTTATTTTGGCGGAATTTTGCCGGCTTCTTTTGATAGAATTGAGATACACTCTAAATTGTCGCGAATTTTCCTTGTTATTAGAGAAGTGTAAGCCTTTCGCGAAATATAAACGACTAGTCAAGTATCAGGAAAAGGAAGTCGACATTTTTTTTTTTGTAAGTCATCCATTTTAATCCAAATACGTTTTTACTCGACTATGCAAAAATAAAAGTGTTGTATACGTTTATGTGTTTTTTCCTTGCTTCTAACCTCGAAATTGTAAAGACCGTTTGCGGCGGTTGCAGCAGAGGCTGAAGCAACTGGCATCTAATAATGAGGACATATTTTTGTTTTTATTAAAAAATACCTAAAATAAAAAGAACGAGAATATTTTCGATTCTATTTGGTTCTATGTGTTCATTGTGCAGACTAATAGACATTAGACAGTGGAATAAGCTGCTCTTATGGGTGTTCCCCGATGGATGCAATCTGGGTGTCTTCAAGTCAAGAGTGAATCGGTAACTTCTAGGCAAACGAGGTCCGTCTTGAACTACATTATGACTTAACATCAGGTGAAATGGCGGTCAAACGTGAGCCTATCTATGAGAAAAAAAATCTATGTAATTAAAAGCCACCTTATTTTCGCTGATGGGCTACAATGCTATATTCTTCTTGTACTGCCAAAACGGCACACACCAGAGACCCGATGGATGGCTCTATGCACGCTCTACGATGTTTCTACGCACCTAGAGGTCACAGGACAGCACGTCAGCAAGAACCAAGTTGTTGAAGTGGAGTGTGTAAATATTGCTGCGTTCCAGTTTGGAGGGTACTGCAGCTAGCGACATTACAGGGCTGTTGAGACTGACCGTCGAAAGTCTCAAAGTAATGAGCGATAAAGCAGTGATGACCAGGACTTTCTTTTGTTACTCAAAGTTCTGTGTATCGCTGACATTGCACTCCTTTTTTTGTGCAGTCATGTAAATTGCAAAGTATGGCAGAACTAGATTTCCTCTCAAAAAATACAAGACCACAAAAGAAAGATATACACATATTCTATAAAGAACCAATGGTACCAGATTTAGTGAATCGCTTGATGTTTTTTGTATATATATACACACACACTTAGCTGTTAATTTGAAAACGTTTATTTTACTCAAAATTTTGTTATTTAGCTTTTGTAAGGTTTTAATTATTTACGTAATATAAATTTGTAATTGGCCTTATGTTAGGTTTGTAATGTTTTTTAAGGTCTGTAGATTTAATTTAGTACATAAAATATACATGTTAAGAATCGGTATTAGCGCATTTTTTACCTATGAAGCCATTTCGCATTATCTCAAAATATACTGTCAAAGAAATGTTAGAATACCTGAGCATGTTTAAGAAAAAAAATCGACATCAAACAAATGCACACTTTTAACTTTTTTCGGAGTTGACACGCTCCTTACAATGTAAGCTTTTTAACTTCAACCGCAAATTCTAAACTTCCTATAAACATTTACTGCAAACTCGGCGTCCGAGACCTTCAGAACGTTTCGCTTACAAAGTAACTAGCATTTTGTTTTACACAACAGTCGACAAAGTACGGGTTGGTGTTATACTCGTACTTAGCGAGAACCAACTTTGTTTTTGTTGTTTAGCCCGCCTGGCGAGCAAGCCCGGGACGATGCTCGACTACTGATTGATTTATTAAGAGACAATGTATTCATTTTGATTTTGTATTTTTACGCAACTGCCCAAAAAAGATAGAGAAAATTCCTTCCTAAATAGATTTGGATGTATGGGATATCGTTAGAATAACACTGGCTATAAATTTTTGTTTTACAAATTTTCTTTATTAAGCTATAAGACGCCACTATTAGAAGGAGGCTTAACGTTCGCTCCTATGGAACCGCTGTACTACTTTGTGCCTGACGCAGTGGAGACTCTGGGTTGCTGGGGGACCGAGGTGAAGAAGTTTATTCATGAAATAGGTCATAGGCTTAAAAATAGAACAGGTGACTCCCGCTAAGGCTCGTTCCTGGTGCAGAGGTTGGCCATGGCCATTTAGCGTGAAAATGCGGCGAGTGTACTGGGCACATTTGCAGCGGAAACGGTCAGGAGCGAGTTATTATAGTTTAAGAATGTCATTGAATCATAATTTAATGATATTTAATTTGATTTATTATTTTTGAAATAAAAGATTACTTTTCTGTAAAAAATTTGATGATTTTGATTGCCAATAACTTCAGGACTATTTTTGCTACACTTAATAATTGTTGATTTCATATTCATGTGTTCTTGAAGTGAAAACTTCTTTTGCCGAGTTGAGCAATAATTTTGGTAGAGGTAAAACTTATGGATTCGCGTCACCGACATGCTTATATGAATAATACGAGTATTAAACTTTCACTTCTGTCGGCAGTCCTCATGAATATCTATTTTTTTCTATGGTTGCGTGGTCGACTAAGGGTTATACTTAGGTTTTTTTTATGGTTGACATAATAAAATTGCTGTGGCCCTGGTGTCGGGGCGACAGAATACGGCACCGGTATCCCCTGCCTGTAGTAGGAACCTACTCAAAGGGGACCGACTGATGGCGGTATAACCATTACAACCCTCGGCGTAGCTAAATTTTAGTCTGGTGACGGGCAGCAGCGTCACCAGTACGAGAAGCTATGCCCCTGCGGTCGCCAACCCGCATGCCCAGCGTGGCGACTATGGGCACAAACCTCCTATGATAAGCTCTACATACGAACGGCCCCGAGTTCCCGGCCGCCCTGCTATTCCTGACCAAGGCGGCAGTCACGGTAACGGCAGGGTGAGGGGTGCGAAGAATCTCCGGGTTACCGCAGTAGGCCGCCAAACCCCACTGACTTTGGCTGAAGCGAAAAACCGAGGATCGGGCTGAGTGTGGCGTGGCGTGTCTTAGGAGAGGCCTATGTCCAGCAGTGGACTACAAAAGGCTGATGATGATGATGATGAATAAAATTGCATAAATTTGAATATATCTCTCAGTTTATAACAAAATCAGAAAATACAGAAATTTTGAGTTAGGTCACTTTCGTTCTAAGCGTGCGATGTTTACCAGTTCTAGATAACTCTATCGTTTGAATCTCTTTTTATAAATAATATCTGTAGTTATGTTCGCGCCGCAGTAGCTTCGTTTTTCCTTTTGTTCATTTTCGAGAGTTCTTCAGTTTTCCTCGTGTTCGTGATTTCCCGGTCGTTCTCTTCGTTACCAGTTTTTGTAAAGGTGATTCTACACTATACTTCATTTAATCGTAGTCACGCCTGAATAGCTAACAGGCTTAGTATTTCACCACAGCTTCTCTGATGTTAAATGACAGTGTGGTAAAAAATGGTAAACGTAAGTCTGAAATGGAACTGGCTCTCAAGTGAAACTGTTAAAACATATCTTTAGGTGTTATGTGTGGTGTGATGGACTTTCAAGTTGAGGGTGGTAGCTAGCCAGCCGAGTACTAGAAATTACCCTATCATCATAATACGGTTACATCGCGATGTTTTCCTTCACCAGTAGCACAAGCTTACTGATGGGATTTGAACCCACGCTCGCCCTGGCGTGTGATTGATTGATTGAATAACTCTTTATTATCCATTTTGATCCAATCGCACTAACCACTGAGCCATCATTACAACAAGATTATACTAGACATTCACCGCAGCAGGATGCTAGCCATAATCAGTGAGTCGCAAATGTAATCACATCGCAGCGCTGCGCGACCTAGCGCGCTCTTACCCTAAAAATCACAGCATTTCCTTTTCTTTTCGTCACGATTTTTAAAAACCTCTTGCTCCTCTCAATGTTATCATTTCCCTTCAGTTTTCCCATAACGTTGTTGGTTTTATTTCTCCCATGTGTTCGTTTATCTTGATTTTTTCGTTGAATTTTCGACGAGATCTTTTGTATTGGAGCTTTTTTAATAATTTGCTTTATTCACTTGCTTATCTTTATTTCCCGGAACGAATGTTACAGGAAATACAAATGTCTGTACTGTTTGGGCCAATTTATTAATTTCGATACACTATGATACTCAATTATTACAAAAAATACAATATTTTACTAAAGAAACTGACGTGGTTTTATTACATTTATACTTATGCGGGATTACGCTAGTTTAATTATATTCACTACTCCGATTATAAAGTCGCAGAGTATAACATACCAACACAATTAAACGTGAATTCCCACATAAGTCTAAAAAAATCCAATGTTACGTCCTCGAAAAGACGAGTAATAATGTTCTTTCTAGTAAGCGTTCTCGATCCTAGACAGCACGGTGTAGTCAAAGACAGTTGACGTATTACGAGTAAAAATAAATTTAACTAGCTGGATGCCCGGAGTGTTCCGGCAGTCTCACTTGAGAATCAGTTTCTTTCCAGGCTAAATGTGTTTACCATCTTCGACCACACCATCATTTAACATCAATTGTGCCATGTCAAACACCTATATTATATCTACTATGAAAAAAACAATGATTATTGAATTACATGTTTATACATGTTTTGCTTGGGTACAGACAACTAAAAACTAAAACAAACAATCAATTTAAAAAGAAGGAAAACATAAACAAGTAATCACAATTTGAATATAGAAACAACTTAGAAAATAACAGCAAGATGTTCATTATCAAAAAACCTGACAACAATGAATTATATTTAGCTTCCCGAACACACCTCATGAAGCAGTGCGCAAAGTTTGGAACTTGTTGAAAGAAATAACTTGATGAAGTGTCCTCGTGCTTTTTCCACTCGAATAGAAATATTTCGACAGTAAAAACAATTTGCTAAATGTTTGAAAACTTTATATTTCATTATAATGGCCATGCTTAATTTTTGACAAATAACATTAATATTTTCTATGTACGCATTGCCGATAACTTCAAGCGGGGAAGGAAAACATCGTGAGGCTTTTTAGTACTCGACTGGCTACAATAACTACATATATACGTAAGTCGAAAATCTGCAAACAAGCAACAGTGAATTCCGGCGATAAAAAAGAATTATATACCACCAGAGGCATTGATGGAGCAGAAGAACATCGTCGAAAACATACAGAATGACCGACAAATGGAAATATATATAGTAGGTATACAGTGACGTAGGAATACAATAAATCCTTTTCCTCTTTCGATTTCCACTACGTCTATATCCATCGTCGAAAATTTTAACAGTGGCTTTTTATTAGACCGACTTAATGCCCCGAAGGGTACTTTGAAAATGGGCTAGAAAGTGGATAAATTAGGAAATAGACGTAATAAGAATTTCACGAACCTGGAAGTAGACAAGTTAGACGACTTTGGAAATGGTCAATTTAGAAAGTGGCCCAAGTCGACAGAAATTATATTTTACATATCAGCTTTTGCATGTTGTGGAAAGCTTATAACTGCGTTTCGAATCTGCTTCAACAACGATTAACTCTAACATTTAATGTACCCAAACAGGACGCAATTGTTTTTTCTTGGTGGTTGATCTCCTTAGCAAGAGGTCGTCTGGGTAGGTACCACCGCAGTATTAGACATTCTGCCGCCAAGCAGTAGTGTGTAAACATTACTGTGTTCAGGTTTGTAGGATACTGCAGCCCGCGAAATATACAGAGCTATTGAGACTCAACGTCGAAAATCTCCAAGTAGTGAGCGCCAAAGCAGCGATGCTTCAGCGCTCATTATTTTGATTTGTTACTCAAAGATCTCTGTATTCGCTGCAATGGCCATGTACATGCATAAGCGTCTTGATCGTTTCAAAACTTTTGCATTAAAAAAACAGTAAGACGCAATGTTATATACAGATCCCGATTTAGTAACAATTATATTTATTCAAGCTATTTCACTGATGTTTCATAAACCTCGAGAGAAGTGAAGGCTCCGCAGCAGACGCTATAAAAAGCCCACTTTTCTCTATCACCGCTCGTTTATCCGCGTATATTTATCGCAGGCCCGGCGCCCGCGTGTAGTGCGCGCTCGCCGGAGCAGGCTGCTGGTCGGAAATGAGGCGAGTATGTAAAGCTAGCGGATATTGGATCCTCGCCGAAGTAGAGCACTAGGAGATGATGGGAAGAGCTGGGACTGACGGAGGCAGTAAACTAATATCTAGTGATACTTAGTTGTAGAAAATCAAGCTTTTGACACAGAAAGTCACTTTTGAAAAATTTCATCTTCAATTTCGCAAAATGTTACTTTCTGAAAATGATGTTTTGCGAAAGTAACCATATTTTTACGATGACATTATGCGAAAGCCAACACCGAAATCAGTAGTTGAACAGCCTCGATAATACTGTGGTCGGACGTAATGCGGGAAATTGTTTCATCGCCCAACTGATATGGTTAGTTGTACAACTGGGGAAAAATTGTCGACCATCCATTCATTCGTTAATTGTACACTGATTTAAAAATAGTGTTTGTAGTGATGCAAAAGTTTCTAACAATAAGATCGCCTTTTTTACCCGACTGTGGCGAACCCAAATAAGAGGGTTATGTATTTGATCTATATGCATGTCCGTCCCAATGTTCCCTCGTAACTACTAAACGGCTAAACTAGGTATATTAAAAATATGGTGATAGTTTTTCAAACTTTTTAATAAATCAACAACAAATGGATTAGACGTACTCGTCATTATCATAAGATGAAATAGCTATGTGAAAAGTGGCAATTTCACATTAAACAATATTTCTCAAAAAAGAAAAACAATTACCGGAGCTTTTTATACTCGTCGACATTTGTTGTCGTGTCTTTTGTAATTTTCCTTGTAATTTTTTGCAATTTATAATGTGATGCCTCAATGCAATTGTAAAGAACAGTTCAAGGCGTGACATACCTAAATTTGTCAAGCGGGTCGGGTAATGATGGAAAAATTAAAACTTTATTCAAGCGGAAAATGAGTCCGCCCGCAGGAATTGAAACCGTTCACACTGGAATTAATCGAGATATTTTATTTACAGAATATAGACAGGAATTAATCGAGATATTTTATTTACAGAATATAGACGAGAATACAGAGACAAATCTTATTATTTTTAAAACATTGAGTTAGTGTGCAAGCTATTATTGAACTATTTCTACTTTGTTTTTGACAGTGTCAAATATTCTGATATGGTGTGAAAAGAAATGAGTCTTAGCCTTAAATAGTTTCTTCTACATCAACGTGCTCCATCCTTCCTACGCCGTCGTTTTCAATTTGGAGACTTGGTGGCCAAACGTAGATCTAATTCATACAAAAAAAAAGACACTTAACTGGGACATCACATCACATCATCAGCCATAGGACGTCCACTGCTGGACATAGGCCTCCTCCTGGGGAGGTTTTGCCAATACTCGCCACGCTTGGCAGGCGGGTTGGCGAGCGCAGTTAGGTGTGATATTTCAAGGAAGACGCTGCTGCCCATCTTCCGGATTACATCCCTTAGCCGACTCTTACGGCTACCACGGGTAGAGAAGGTGGGGTACTATTCTTACGCCAGCACCACCACGGCAACTGTGACATGGTCGAACTTAATGCAAAGTCCAATCGAGCCTCGTAAAGTAGTGGACTTTATTAATAAATTTACATCAACACAAAAAGTTCTACCACATTGCATCACTTTCCCACACACGAACGCAATTCGACATTTGGATAAAAACCTCATTTATTTATTTGCTGATGCAGGATCTGAAAATGTACAAATTAATCATTGTATAGTAACTTTCTCATTTCTAGAATGTTACTAAATTCAAAAATAAACCTACTTGACGTCAATTTGATTTGAAATTGACGTATCCATCTGCGTGTTGCACACGACAGGCTAAATTATAGAACCAATACGGCTTCACAAATTCTCTTTGCAATGAAAGATTCGTTCATTTCCAGATCCGTGTTTATACGGCACGAATAAAATCTTGAAACAACAATATTTAAATCTACACGTTTCAATTCATACTTTTACATTAAAAAGGGCCCAATAGTAAAAGTAATATTGAAGTGTAAAATAATATAGCTAGCTTGTAGCTCCTCACCTTTAACATAAAGGAAATAATTACATGCAGACCAACACGAAAGAAATGTGAAATTGACGTGTGCATGTGACTATTAGCGGGTATCTCGCGGTTGTATTTGCATTGATACATATATTTTTAAGATAATAGTAACGAGACTAACAAGACGTTCTCTTAATCGTAAGAGATAGCACATGTTCACGACCATCGCGATACACAAAACTTATAGAAGAAACAAAGTCCAGAGCGTCGCTGCTTTAGCACTTATTATTTTGAAACATTAGATGGTTAGGCTCAACAGCCCTATAATTTTGCCAGCTGCAGTAGGTACTCTTCAAAACCGGAACACAGTAATGATAACTACAGCTTGGCGGCTGAACATATGGTACTGCGGTAGTACCCACCTCGGCGACTTCCTGCTAAGGAAACCAACCACCAAGCCCTATAAAACTATTTGGCCAGTGTCCTATCAATACAAAATTGTAATAATTTATAAAAGTTTTAATGCTTCCATCTGTTAACTAGAAATTAAGTAGGTTACAGTTTTATAAATTCAGAAAACGACAAAAAATGTATTGCATCAATTAATCGACACAAAAACCACGAGATATTAATAAGTTTCCAATCCCCGGTAATTAAAATTGTGGGTACCCACATAAAATAATTGGTTCAATATTGGTCAAGTAGGTCGTTCTTTATTGTACAGAACTCGGTCCTTTGTACGGCTGAATGAAATTGATGATATATCTTTCTCCAAATAAAATCGTGAAACTATGGTAAATATTGTAATGAAAAATATTCGATAAATATGTATATTAACAATTTCCATTGTTAATCATACTAATTAATGTTGTTGTTAAAACAATGTTTTATGTGTTCTTTGTAGCTATACATAGAACTTTATAAAAAAAAGTCCAGCAATGGACGTCCTACGGCTGAGATGATGATGACGTCAAATAGATAACTAGTAGATAAATATAACATTGAAATTCACAAGCAACTAGCAGTGCACTCCTCCAGGGAACACACGGCCGACGGGAGAGCGCGTAATGAATACGCGGCTACCACTACTGCTTCATGAATAATAATCAAAAATATCATTTCTCGCTATGAAATAATACAGATTTGCATATTTAGTACAAACATAATTTTTTTTTAACATTTGTTATTCTTATGCGTGACGTCGGATATGCCCGCTCGCGGCTTCATCTTGCAGTGCCTTGCAAGACGAAGCCGCGAGCGGGCTGTACTCTGCTTTGACTCCTTGAAAAAGGTCACCGGATGTGATCGTGTAAGCAATCTCGCTTAAGTTAAGCAAAAGTGTTTCAATTCAAAACACGGCAATATCAATTTTTCATGGTTGAGTGACTAGATGTTTGAAACATAGCTAAACTACTGGTAAGTGTCGATGTAGTTGATGATGGTAAACGTACCTAGTCTGAAATGGAACTGGCTCCGAACTGAGGAGAGAACACATCGTTAGGAGCTTGGCTGGTAACAAGACTGCACTAGTCACTGAGCTATCATCGTTCCTAATACTATTTATTATGTAGGTTACTTCATGTTCATTTTCGGTTGCTATAAAAAATTTCTTGATATAAACCATCAGGCAGTGGACTCAAACACGATCTTATTTTAAAGCATTATAGCTCTCACATATATTTTAGCAAAGGTATGTTAAAAACCAACTTTTCCAGATAACTCCTGGATGAAAAACAAGAAGTTATGTAAACCAATATAGCTTATGCTTTTGGGAGATTTAGTGAAAACCATAATAAAAGTTACAATTTTTTCTGTTCTCACAATCACTGGACTATCTTAAAAATTGTACAGTTTGGTTTGGCTCATTTGATGGTAGATGTCTTTATCAGGAGGTCGTCTAGGTAGGTACCACCGCAGTACCAGATATTCTGCCACCAAGCAGTAGTGTGTAAACATTACTGTGTTCCAGTTTGAAAGGTACTGCAGCTAGCAAAATTACAGGGCTGTCAAGACTAACAGGCCCTTAAAGTCTCAAAGTTCTGAGTATCGATGTAATGGTCATGAACTAGCTCTAACCATCAGGAGAGCGTCTTGTTCATCTTATTACCTTTCCATTACAAAATATTATTCATCCTTAGTACAGTCATAAAATAAAATGTAAGAAATACTCTCAACAAGCTAAGCGTAATTCAACTCCAAAATAGATCTCAACATTGTTTATAAATAAAAGGTAAGCTATAGGTATGTATTACGAGGAAACAAATAGTATTGTTAGAAAACCGGGCGAGACTCAGGACAAAGAACGGACGCGGGACCGCAGCAGGATGTGCCGCGTCAACTGTTCTCTTACTCGTGGTTTAGTTCATAAGAGATGTTTACGATAATTGGTTAAAAAAACGAGCAAGGCTAGAACACTGCCGCTTTGGTGTTTCTTTTTTTTTCTTGTAGGTAAGTTATTGAGACGAATATGACGCGCTCCTGATGGCAAGAAATAACGCCTGTCCATAACCATTGGAGCGATACACAGAACTTTGAGTAACTAAACAAATCCTAGGGCAGCGCTGCTTTGGCGCTCATTACTTTTCATCTTAGTCTCAACAGCCCTGTAATTTCTCTAGCTGTTTGGTGGTAGAATATTTGGTACTGCGGTGCTACCTACCTAGACGACCTCCTGCCAAGGAGATCTACCACCAAGTGACAGTACTACTTTAGACATAATAATATAGATATATTTGTTCTTTTATATTCAAAAAAATTTAACACCATCAAAAGTTATTAAAAGGCCACCAAAGTAGAGAAATCTTTGATATTTTTAATTTGGACAATTACAACGTTAACTAAATTATAATTTTTCATGTAATTAAGTAGATGGTGGTGATTTGCCGTGGTGGTGTCGGCGTAAGAATAGTACCCCACCCTCTCTACCCATGGTTGCCGTAAGAGTCGGCTAAGGGATGTAATCCGGAAGATGGGCAGCAGCGTCTTCCTTGACCAATCACGCCTAACTGCGCTCGCCAACCCGCCTGCCAAGCGTGGCGAGTATTGGCAAAACCCCCCCAGGAGGAGGCCTATGTCCAGCAGTGGACGTCCTATGGCTGATGATGATGATGATGATGATGAATTAAGTAGATATAATTTTAAAATAAGCTATTCATATTTGTTAATACAGAATTAATCTTTAATCTTGGTTTATTAGTGAGAGACACACTAATAAAAAAAAAAACAAACACTGCTGCAGCTTAAATTTAAATTTACTGTGTAAATGTGAAAGTATGGATGTCTGTCACTCAATCACGCAAAACTACTGAAGGAAATTCGATGTAATTTGGAATGGAGATAGCTTAAGCCCTATTATTTTCTACCATACAATGGTAAGCCTCAAAAGCCATGTAATTTCGCTAGCCGCAGTACCCTTTAAATCGGATTACACTATAGTTACTACTACTTGACGGCAGAATATCAGAATAATATACTCTGCGTTGCTCATTTTGTCATAAAATGCCTCCAGTTATACTGGCAGCGGGAAGTTGGCCACAACTTTTCTAAAACAAATCCTTAATTGTTATTTCAAAACTTTCCTAAAACAAAAGACTTAATTTTGTTACCCAAAGTTCTTGGTATGTCTGCTATTGTTCTGGGCGAGCATTACTTTTTCTCATCAGGAGAGCATTTCATTCAGTTCAGTTTTCTTAATAAGTTGACTACATCCTGCTTGATGTTAAACAACGATGTGGTCTAGGGTGGAACACGTTTACCTAAAAGAACCTGTAACTCTAGATTTGAAGAGACCCATATTGTACACAAGCTCCGGCAAAGCGTTCCACAACCTCGACATGCAAATAAAAATTGTCAATCAATATTTTGTGTCGATCCGCAAATCACAAGAATTATCTAATTTCTAACATTGGTAAACCTCGACAATCCGACCTCCCATATGCCGATACATAAAACATACCGCTTACCGCATCCCTATTTGCACTGCTAGTTTGCCGCGCGAATACATGCACAAGTGACTCGTACCTACCCTCATATTTTAAATGTTAAGTTACTTTGCGAATGTCTTATCTTATCATCGTACAATCTTATGTTCTAAAATTACTTGTTTTACTGGTGATATAATATACAAATATTTTATTACGTAATTTAAATTAAATTTACTTTATTAAAACCTGCTCAAAAGGTTTGGCTTCTACAACAACCAATGTAATAATTATTAAGGGACGTACTATGTAAAATCAAAGTCTTACAAAGTGATAATTATCGATATTTTTTTTTAAGTTTTGAAAGACAATACTCTTTCACAATATATCGTGCGTGTAAAATCTCACTAATTATTCGCCAATCAATAATGGCTGTACCTTGTAACTTGGACCAATCGTATCTATAACGTATAAGAACTAGCCGTCGACGCGTTTCCGTCATCGCTACAGACACACAGACAAACTCGACGGCTATTCAATACTCGGCTCTCAGCGCCGCTCTTTGTCCGGACTTGTTGCTTTGTGACGGCGTGGAGCAAACTCAATTGTGGGGGATAATGCTGTATTTTTAGTATTGAGTTTTGCGTCTCACTGAAATTGAATGTACAGCTTCCGCTACAAATGTTGTGCACATCTAACAAATGCGTATTTACAACAATAAAATATATGCAAGTATTCTATCAGCTAAGTATTCAAGAGTTTTATTTTTAGTGTATTTCCTCTTACAAGTCGTTTTGTTACAACAGCGACAAGGATTTGATTTAAGTTAAATATAATTTTCAATTACTAATGCTGCCCAGCCTACGCCTCTGGTGGCTCAGTGTTTGTTGTAAGAGTTATCTCGTCACGCAATCTTCATCTGGGGTAAGATCACTTATATTACGGAACCAATCCTTGGTAATACTTCTCCAACAGTCATTCTCTCTCATTAAATTATAATATTAAATATGCTACGGTTATAGAACAAATATGGATAGAGGCAAAGCTTTTACTTTTATTTCCGCTCGACGCCGCATTTTCTATTTTAAATCTAGTTTCCTCGAGCTATTTCTATTTCCCCTCAGGGCAGACCTGTGTAAAACATCAAAGATGTGGTCAAACAATGGAACTGTTATTGTCTTCGGATATCTATAGGTCTTGTTTAGAAAATGAAATAGTGGCTCCATCGTCGCAGTAATAGATAAAGTGGTCGTACTCTATGCATAACGTAACCCCATTGCACTCTGAAGTGGGTGAAGGGTTCCTCCCTTCTCATTACAATTGTTCATTTCACGCCTATAAAGAAATAGGGATCTGCATTGAGAGTTATAACGGTCGACAGCACGTTGATCTTCAATTGTGATCTATAATTTTCCTAAAAATATATGTTTGGCCTTCGTTATGTTAGATGATGCCTTCATCACACAGCAATACACAAAACTTTGAGTAGTACAACAAAGTCTAGGGTATCGCTGCTTTGACGCTCATTACTTTGAGACTTTCGATGGTTAGTCTCAACAGCCCTGTCATTTCTCTAACTGCAGTACTCCCACAGTAATGTTTTAACACAACTGCTTGGCGGCAGAATATCTGATACTGCGTTGGTACCTACTTATACGACTTCATTCTTCGACATTAGAACATAAGTTTTAAATCAGAATAAAACCGGTCGATGTAGCCGTCCATTAGGACACAAACATACATATACTCGTATATAATAGTTTATAGTAAAATTCGCGGCAAAGAAACTTTTTGAATGTAAATTGTCAGCAATTATGTAGAAAGCAGTTTCGTGAAAGTTCTTGTAACAATTTTATAACTTCAACAGGAACTTGTTTTAGTGTGGGGCTAATACGTTTCAAATATTTCACATAAAATTACAAGATGTGTCACTGTCTACAAGGGGTGAACATCCGGAATGAATGGACTCGATAATACTCACCATTTAATTATTTTTTTAAAATGTAAATATAGTGCGACGTACGCTCTCCTGATGGTAAATAAAAAACAAAACAAAGTCGAGGGTAATGGTGCTTTGGCGCTGACTACTTGGTTAGTTTACAACAGCCCTAAAATTGTGCTAGCTACTGTACCTTTCAAACCTGGAACACAGTAATGTTTACTACTGAATTCGGTTTCGGATTTCATCAGCACTTATCATTTCACAAAATATACAAAAACATGTTTGACTTGAAATCTTAAAAAGCTACAAATGATATAAAAGAAACATCAAAAAAAATATAATTTTATTTTGGTCGTAGATTTAGTGGCCACACCAGCAATACAGACACGTTCTACTCTAGAAACTTTCAATTTCCAAAGTTGTTTTTTGTATCTTTGTAGAACAGGAAGAGTAACGTGAAAAAGTTTTTGTTACAAGAAACTTTAAAAATAACAATGTCAATGCCCAATATTCAAAACAAACTAAGAATTCTTTATAGTTACACTAGCGACCCGCCCCGGCTTCGCACGAGTAATAAGAATGGGTATAGTAAGCTATCCCTAAAAGGTAATATTATACGCCACCGCGGACTTTTTTGTGGATCTATAAAAGAGGAATATCCCACCATGCATTGTTTTGTTATATCTCAAAAGGATGAGGCAGCGTTTTCAATGAACGCTCCCAGGTGGCTTGACTTTTTCCGACACTTCCAACAATTATCATCATATTTCAACCAATTTACACAAAACCTTGACAAATTATATACCTAAGCCTTCCTCATAAATCACTCTATGTATTGGTAAAACTAGCATGATAATTTGTTCAGTAGTTTTTAAGTTTATCGCGAACAGACAGACAGACAGATGCGGCGGGTGATTTTGTTTTATAATATGTAGTGATAGTTGAATGTACTTCAAAAAAATGAATGTTTTTAGTAAAACTAAAATTAATTTATATGCCATAAGATAAATGGCAGTAACTTGTGTTTTTATCAGCTAAACTAATTTAACATTGCCAGCACTCAAACAGCATGATTTAATTTCAAACTTGTTCGGCTCAAGTCTCCACATCCACAGTTGAAACTTATGAAATTAGGCCGGGTTTTGTTCTCTTTATATCCATTTTGTGAGTTGTATTCGATGTTTCTGCTCGGCTATCGCTTGTTATTTAATGTCTCATCAGAATTTATTGAAGTGAAACCTTCTTTAGCCGCGTTGAGCAATTTTTTGTTAAGAGAACTATTTTGCCGACAATCTTAAAAAACTTATCCGAAACTTTACATAATATCTAAAACTTATAATAACCTCAAGTATTTATATCATCTTCTCGTTGCAATAGCCACGTGTTTCGCCTCTACGCGAGGCGCGTTGACGTGTTGAGCGCTCGGCCGACACAAGCCAAGCCAAGTCTCAGCCAAGCGCTCGAAGAGTTAACAGAACAAACATTTATTATCACATTAATGTTTGTACTGGTGGGAAAAGAACCCACGCCCTACAGCTCTTGAAACAGATATTCTGCCAAATGAGCTAACAGGCAGTAGTGCTTAAACATCTCGGTTGAACTCCTTTATTCTGTACAACAGTAATATTATTTTGCCAAACGTTTTGTAAGTCGAGTATTTTTTTGTCGAGCAAGTAAATATCATCTGTTGAATTATTCACTCGAGATTTGGCTGTTACTAATCCGGTTAGTTCATCTAATAATTTAGATTTATGATTCAATCGGGAATGTTTTTGAATTGATGTAATACCAATTCTGTTATTAATAATTATTTTAACATTTTAACGTGGGTGACTTTAATTCAAATTATGACTTTAAGTTTTAAAAGTTAGATTACACATTACAATCACATCCAAATAATAAGGTAAGAAAGAAATGTATCCCCGGAGGTTGATCTGGTGATATCCCACCACGTTTCGCAGATGTGGGGGGATAATTTGCATATTGGATTTCTGCTCAGGGCATAAAGAAAAACGTCTTTATTGACAACACGACATATAAGCGATTATTGCAAAGATTATAATAATATTATTTTCTATGATTTGAGTAGTATTGTCTCTCTGTAGGACAAAGATCTCCGCAAATATTTTCCAATTGTCTCTTGCTTGTGCCAGAAATGTTCAATATTTTTTAAACTTTCCGAGTTACACGCGCCTTCGTATTGGGGGGCGACCTTGGGCTGGACTATTCGGGGGCACCCATGACGTAGGGAGATTTATCCATCTGTCCGGAAGTATTCGGCTGGCGTGGCCCGTATACTGCCATTGAAGCCTGATAGACTTGCTTCCTGCGCCTGCCATTAAACGCAGTATGGAGTTTCGGATACGGTTTCGTCACACCATCGGTTAGGAGGGGAAGATACATACGTAGTGTTGACGTTGCAGGAAGATTAAAAGATACATCAATAGATAACACTACATTAGCGACATAGAAGAAACAAAAAAGATATTTTTATGTTTCCATGCGTTGTCTAAGCGACGACATAATTCTTTGTCCAACCTGTTATTGAGATTCATAATGTTCATTCTTATATTGGACGCCAAGAGCTTGAAATGCGACATCGTTTAATAATTAATTGTCGTTCCAGAAACTCGGACGAAACTATTTGACTCCACTCTGATTCTGCAAACCGCTAGACAGTGGAATGCGCCGCCCGGGTGGGTAGTCCACCCGTCTTCAAACTGAGAGTGTATCGGTATTTACTAGGAAAACGTGCTTCGTAAACATCATCTTAATACTAGATAAAATAGTCATACGCAAGCCAATTTTTTATTGAAAATAACTTTTTTTTTTGTGTTTTTGGCCTTTTACTTAATTAAGACTAAAAACTCTTTTAGTGACTCATAGCCAGATATGTCACAATGACAAAACTCACATTACAACAATAATATAACTCTTTATTATTCACACCAATTACAAACAATTATTACAACATAAACTTAACACTAGTGGAACAATTGGCGGCCTTATCGCTAAGAGCGATCTCTTCCAGGCAACCTTAGTATGGAGAGGATTTTACTAAGTTGATACAATATGACGCTCGGAAGTCTGGAGAGTGTTTGTGTTTGTATGTATATAATATTAAGATATATTCCTTTTTTCAGTTCTAAATTCTAAATTTCTAAATTTGCACTCCATACAACGCGTTATATCCCAAACCTAAGCAAAGCCAGATAACTGATAGAATACTTATATTTTTTTTTTTAAATATATAACAGAACACAGAATAAACACACAAATGTTTGTTCGTAGTGGGATTCGAACCCACGCCCTACAGCAGATACACTGCCAAATGAACTAACACGGCAATCACCAAATTAGCTAACAGGGCAGTCTGAAAACTAATAATAGTTAAGTAATGTATTGTATCGCACGGCGTGCAGAGAGTGAATCTGCAACAAAGTAAATAATCTCAAATGAACTTTGAAACAAAAAAGTATTTTAAAAGTTGGAGCGTTCATACGAGTTCTTTCTAGAAGCCAGTAGTCGAGAACAGTAGCTGCAACGGAGTTGTTCAATTGCATTATTTAAAGAAAAAAAAACTTTTGTTAACGTAGGGGAACTATCTTGAGAAGCGAACTAGATTCTGTTGTTTATTGGAAGGCTTGTTGTTTCTTTAGTTGATGGTAAATTTTCTTAAGATGAGGTTATCTAGGTAGGTACCACCGCAGTACCAGATATTATACCGGTAAGCAGTAGTATGTAAACATTACTGTGTTCTAGTTTGAAGGGTACCGCAACTAGCGACAGGACAGTTTCAAAGTAATGAGCGCCAAAGCAGCAATGCCTTGGAGTTTGTTTTGTTACTCAAAGTTTTGTGTATTGCTTCAATGGTCATGGAAATGTATTTTTTCTTACCATCAGCAGAGCGTTTGTTTTTCACATTGCCTTTACATAAAAAAGGCGATTAGAGTAACCTGAGGAAGTAATCGGCAAAATAACATTTTTTTACAAAGTGCAGCTTATGTTAACCAGAATATATAGAAAGATTGTAGTGCTGTTTTAAGTAGAATTTATCAATTTTCATCTTCTTTCTTTTCATCAATCTTAAAACACACTGTAATCAGATACTCATAACAGTATTTACCTGTCTGAAACGAAGAGTAATGTTTTCAATCACTAATAACGTAGGTTTATCTAATTGACTCAAATACTTTTCTAAGAATATTTGAAAATACAAATATCGTCAGTTACCAATATATCTGTCTATGTCTAAACGCAACAATACTGCTAATTATTGATTCTCCAATAGACGTGCTCACATGGCTCTTATCTTTGCTCTAGTTATTGCTAGAATTGCTAGTTGTTCAGATTGTATATTTGTATAATTTAAAGCCCTGCAAACACTGGGCACAATGCCAGTTGTCTCCTACTGTGAGTACATACTTGTAAGTGGTCTGCAGACAGTGTAGTTTTTATCGGTGCTAAAAGCGTCTGCGATAACTTTTTGCAAAGCTTCTTCTCTCCCTGATGAAAGTTCTTTTTACTTTTCAGGGCACCTTCGAACAAACTCATCAACTTTAACAACAATATTATTTTGGACGAGATAGTCTGGTGCACTATTTGCCATGGAAAAGTAAATATCTTAGTAATGTCAAGTCAAGATGTAAGTTCTAGAAAGAAATCTTTTTTAGTTTTTTTTTTTAACGCTGACAGTCTAGGTGTTTATCCACAACTCACTTGATATTAAGTGACGGAGTGGTCGAAGATCGTAAAGCACACCTAGCCTGGAATAGAACTGGCTCTCAAGTGAGGCTGCCGGAACACACCGTTAGATGCTTGGCGGCAGAATTTCAACTTGAGGGTGGTAGCTAGCCAGCCGAGTACTAGACAGTACCATACCACCACGCAATGGTTTCCTCACGATGTTTTCCTTCACCGGCAGCTTAAGCTCATTGTTGGGGTTTGAACCCACGCCCTTCGGCATGCGAACCGACCGCGCTAACCACTGAGCTATCATCGCTACAGGATACCGTATAGGACGTCTCAAACTCAGCTGTATTTTTCGATGCAATCTAAATACCTTCAAAATTGGCAATATAACCTTTAACCTGTCGCAATTTAAACACACAATTGTGTGCATCACTTGGACTTAAAACTCGTAGTATATTATTTTGTGCATAATTAAATTTTGATGTTGAACATTTCTATATATTTTTTTCAATGTAAAAGTATTGAGACCAATTCTAATCAGCGCTCTTCTGATGGTAAGAGATAACGCACGTCCATTACTATATCAGCGATACACAGAACTTTTAGTGGCACAACAAAGTCAAGGGCTCCGCTGTTTTGGCGCTCATTACTTTGAGACTTTCGATGGTTACTCTCAATAGCCCTGTAATTTCGATAGCTATAGGACCAAACCAGTACAATGCAGTACTTGAAATTTTTCCAATGGAACCTTATTCCCAACTGAAAATAATAGACAACGATCTGTCCGACCTATTATTACAATCGTATTAAAAAAAACTAAATTCGCAGTGCATACTTTTCTGTAATACTTTTTAACGACACTTTGTGTGGCAAAACAGCAAAAAGGTGTAAAACCAAGCGCGGTAAAGCTATAGTCACACTAAAACCGTAGCAGGAGCTATGAGAACGAATAGGTCTATGAAAGTTTTTAAGTTATTCGGACTATAATGTAATATCTCAATCTAAAATTGTGGTTATATTATAAAAAGTGGTTATGTCTGTAAGTATTTAAGTTTCACGTGCGAGGCGCGCGGCGGCCCGCAGTGAGAAGCAAGACGAGGCCGCGCGCGCGTTGTCTCAGCTTTGTCCCCATGATCAAGGCCACCGGATGTGGCCTAAACTATAGTTGGAGTTTTCGATAAAATTAAACGTGAGTAATCTCGCATAAATAAAACGAAAATATTTAAGTTTCACTTGATCACGCTGTAACAACTCGAAATTTCATTAGAATTCGGAATTCTGAATAATAGAAAAATACTGTACGGTCACCAAATGTTTATATGGAAGTATATATTCAAGATTCCTCCATTGTTTACCAGTATAACCCGTACAACTATTTATAGTTAGCTTTATAGCACCGCTTTGTTGTCGGCTCGCTGTCTGTGTACCATCTGACCTCGCATACTCTGTGTAAGTGGCGTACAGCGCATCGAATGAAACTCGCCAGGTGTGGAGACAGCAGGTGGTCACCGTCCGTGGGAATATTGCTTTTGTTTTACAAATTACTACTCTTATAGCTGCTTTAAAAATATCATGGATTTTATGGAACTACGTCCCACGGTACGAGTATTTAGCTAGCAGTTATTAATTTCCAGAAACTTTGTAGATGCGAATTTTCCAAACGTTTTAAATAAGCGGGTAGTTTCGATTATATAAGGTTACAAAGTGACAGCGCACCGTCAGATTTTCAATTAATGGATTTTATTGTTTAATACTTTTTACATTAATTTCCAGAAACTTTGTAGATGCGAATTTTCCAAACGTTTTAAATAAGCGGGTAGTTTCGATTATATAAGGTTACAAAGTGACAGCGCACCGTCAGATTTTCAATTAATGGATTTTATTGTTTAATACTTTTTACTTATAATGGATAAGTAAGAAGTATTAAGTAATAATTAAGTAGGTATTCTTATTGTTATATTTTACTTTTAATTTGAAAACCATTTTATAGAACAAGTAAGCAAAAGTTCTACGAACCCGTGTAATATAATGTACATATGTATATTATATATTTCAGATTTATGCTAAAATGTTAAACAGCTAGAATTCGCTCAGGTATGTTTATTTTGTATCTCAAATTACAATCATTTGAAAATGATATTAAGAATATTATTTGTACCAACAGAAGGTAAATAATGAGTAGACTTAATATTAAATCGCCGCAACTGTACCAGCCTCACCGCAAAGCCGCCAGAGGTTTAATACCTACCGGGACATCGGATTATTAAATATCGATGGATACGTTACTTAGTGTGCCAAGGGATTAATGATGGTTGAAAGTCATTAGGATTTTTCCCCAAAACGCTTGAATTTCAATTTTATGGTCAGTGGATATTTCACACAGCAAACTAAACCAAACCAATCTAGGCCCTAATTAAGCAAATGGTCATTCTTTGGTCAATGGTCAGTCATTATCTCTTACCTTCAAAAGAGAGTTTCCTTCGTCACATTACTTGAACATTAAAAAAGTAAAGCTGGGAACCAGATAACAAAACTTGAGGTTTTTTTTTGCAAAAATTAGACTAGTATCTGTTATTAGTCACAGTTAATGAATGATTAAATTTATTTGATATTCGTAAGCGTGTAAAAACTTAGACGGTATATCATAGACTACTAATTAGTTTCAGTTTTGGCGCTGTTGCATCTGGGCAATAGAATTGGATTCAACTTAACATATCTTCTTTTATTGAGTGTTTGGTGTAGGTAGGCAGTAGGAGGGTAGGCGCGGGTAAGTGCGGGCAAATGAGCGACGAACTTGTAATTGTCTTTAGAACAGTCTGTAAACAGCCGCAGTTGCCGCTGAGTTATGAGTTTTGTTTGAAAACGTTGAGAACGCCTACTTGGAGAATCCTTATTAGTAATGGCTGGTCGGATGTTCATTTGTTTGTCATGTGCGCGTCAATATAGCTGGATATGATGTAATAGCTAACGTTTAGTAATGAATATTTTTGATAGAAAGGTGTAAATGAAAATACATGCTATTTCAGACTTAAAAACATTGCTTGATGGTTCACAGATGACCTTCAACTTACTTAGCACATTGATGTTTTAGAATAAAAACTTCTTTAGCCGCGATAAGCGTTTTTTTTTTGTTTGTAAAACTTATTGATCCGCGTCACCGACATGCTAATGAGACGTGTTTAAAATTATTATTTTTTTTGTTTATTATCGGTAGTCCCCTTTGCTGCCTACTTTTTTAAATAACAAAATTTCCAGTATAGAATTTCAGTAATTTAAAAAAATTAATTTAGTTTCACAAATAATATTAATTAATTACCGGTTTTTTGACCGCGTCTAGTAATTGTAATTTATCACACATAACATATTTTTCTTAAATATTATTTGGGAGGAAAGCCACAGGGTGGAGACTGTTTGTCCTCCCCTGCTCGAGGAATACTTTATATTTCCCCCGGGAGTTATATTAGCGTTTCGCGGCGGATATTAAAAGCGATCGTAACGTTTTGTAAACGTTTTTGTAATGTTATTTGTTTGCTTCATGATTAGGTTTATGAGTTCTCGGAAATACGCCAAGATAATTGGCTTATGAGTGAATCGTAAATTTGTAATTTAAGCATCCTCATTTTTATAAAATTAAAATATTTTTATCATAAATAAATTTGATGCTGCTGTAACAAAAATGTGACGTCACGGTCAAGTCTAAGGCAAACTGCAGCTATGTAGAGAGGACTTTACAATAAGTTTTTATAAAATATTGGAAATAAAACTATATGACATGTAGTTATACCATAAACACCCACAACCACACATTTTCCGATAAGGAAAAGCAGATACTAGGTATAACTTCCTAATTGCTACGATTCTGACACACATCTTTTGCTTCTTCGACTTTCATTTATCATTCTTATACATGCTCGTCGGTTGCGGATATTTGTGAGTCGGCGGCATGTTTGCCTGTGCCTGTAAGAGTCGACTCTTACCGACTTATTCACTCAGAAACAGATTTGATTCAATTTTATTTTCATTTGTCGTCTACAAGCCCAAACCATGCATTACTTTCTCTGTATTTGTTACTACACCTTTTAAAACAGTGTGATATATATTTGTTAATGTAATTATTAAATGTAAAATGAGGACTGTGTGTATTCCTCGAGCATTCATGCTCACCATCGAAGGCTCCTTCTTGCGGCGGCGTCGTGTGTCGGGTCGCTCTCTTCCCTCAGATATGGTTGAGGAGGGCGATGGCTGGCACATGCGTCATACTCGTGATCGGGTGCTGCTTGCGGGTCGCTGGTCTGCTCGCGGTATACACACAATCTAACATTTTATCCCTAGATTAAACCCTAGATTAAGATTAATTTGACTAATATTCCTCTTCCCATATTGTAAAAAAATTTAAAAAATTGTTTTTCAAAGTTGTCAAAGGTCACGGACCCCAGTGTCTGTGGAGAGTAATGTAAAAAAAAAAAAAAAAAAAAAAAAAAAAAAAAAAAAAAAAAAAAAAAAAAAAACAGTGTGACGCTTAAATTTCAAAAGCTTTACTTGTAAACGTGGCTTAAAGCAACGCTTTGCTTAAAATGCTCTATCATTTTCATGCCAATGTGAAGTGACACGCGTGGAATAAGACGGGTTACTCTACTCTTATAAGCAAAATAAATGTGCCAGCCAAATTTTTTGATACGATTTGACATTAATTTTTGTAGATCAAACATAATTATAGTGACATATTAAAACTCTGAAATAAACAGGCTATGAAAAATATTATAACGTGAAAAGAAAAATTCCTTAAAGTCGGTTCTATAGAGTACAGCTCTAATCTCGTGTACGTTATAATGACAAGAAATAAAACGAAATATAACTGCTAAACAAGATAAAACAGAGCCCCGCAATAACCGTCAAGCGCTCGTGCAATAAAACTGCAACCAGGCAATGCCGCCGATGCATAAAGCCAAGTGGGGCATTAGCTGATCGCATAAAGCTCGACACAGATTACTAAAAGGTAGATGTGCAAAGACCTAGGACGACGCTGTGTACTTTTATGAAAAACTTTAAGTATTGGATCAATCCTAATATCGCAAACAAAATAAGTTATTACTAAAAAAAAACAAGCTGTTATAAGTGTTGAAACCAGGTAATGGTGTAATTTGAAACTGACAATCAAAATTAAATGTAAATACTAAATTTCGGCGAACCGGCAAGCGCAGCGTAGGACGTTAACCCAGAAGGTACGACCTAATAAAGACCGCAGGAACGCGCTGAATGCGAGCCGCTTCCAACCGGTCTTTATGGTCTTAAGTCAATGAGGGAGGCCTATGTCCAGCAGTGGACATTCTACGGCTGAAATGATGATAATGATGACTAAATTTCGTATCTATACTGTCAACCGTTGAGGAATTCCTCCGTCTGAAGTCAACACTGGGTGTAGAATCAGATCATGCTTACCATATACATGAAATACTTTATTACTATTACCAAAAACTGAACTAACAAGTCAAATTTTAGCCAGGAACAGGCTCTAACTAAGCTTGCCAGATTTGACCTGAACAAACATACACTCGTAAAAAAATGATGTAAAATCAGATCTATAGAAAAATACTTTAATTTTTGATGATGTGTGCGGAACAGCAAAAATATTTTCTTCATTTAAGAATTGGTAGCACAGCAAAAGTCAAAGATCAATTTTAAATTAGGAGGTATGTGTGGTTGTAAGGCTAGTGGCAGCTGCCACAACAGAATCAAGAGAGGTGTCCTAGGTGTTTTAAGATATTAACGTTACCGTCACAGTACATTTATGAAAACATTATGTTTGTACGGAAAAAATTAAATTCATTTGAAATTAATAGTAGCCGCCATAATTTAAATACAAGAAATAAAGATAAAATTGTGACACCTAGGTTCAGGTTATCTAAAGCTAATAAGTCTTTTCTCGGGAATTGCGTTAGATTCTATAATAAAATCCCACTTGAGGTAACTAAAATGTCCTATAATACATTTAAAGATTTTATAAAGCAGAGGTTAATTGACAAAGCCTAATAAGGTGGCTCATTACGTGGAAGACAGGAATATATGGTTGTTGTAGCTTCTCTCTGCACTTGCATCCCCCTGGCTAAGTGACAATTGTAGTAAGCATAATGTATGTATTAATATTTATAACTGTAAATTGTAACCTAATATGAAAAGAAAGATCCACAAAAAAATGCCTTGCTGAGTTTCTTGCCGGAGTCTTCTCAGTTGAAGTGTAATTACGAGCCAGTGGTAGATTCAAACATGTAACTTAACGTTCATAAGTGCCTTACCAGGGCCTAAACTGAATAAATGACTTTTGATTTTGATTTTATGTCAGATTCAGACGGTAAACCAGTAAAATACTGGAAAGTGGTAATTAGTCCTCTTCAAGTTTTTCTTCACTGGGAAGTTCGATTTTATTGGAATTGGAACCCATGTGCTGCGGCATGTAATCTCAACCTGCTAACTACTGACCTATTATCAAAACTTCGAATGTATGTTATTCTATGTATTCTAGTGAGTTAGTATCATATTGTCGATGGAATCGATGGAGGCAGATTGTCCGTTTAAGAGGTTCCAGTTCCGACAATCCTCAGAAATTAAGATCAAATTCAAAAAGATTATCACTTTTTATCACAAATATTATCTGAGTTGGAAATATCAGATAAAAACGTGTGAAATGAAAAAGTGTAAAGCGCTTACAAAATATATTATGGCTAGGAATCTGTTCCTACCTAATCAGCTCTGGTTCTACGCCGGGACCGCTGGGCAAGTATAGAGAGTTTCCGCGGAATAGCGCGATTACAGGATCTCGGGGCATTAGATCTCTATTGGAGGAAATGTTCCGAATACTTTATTGGGGTATCGACCACGAACCACGGCAACCCGGTCCAAATAATTCATATAAGTGGACAAAAATGCTCGAAAGCAAATTTACCTTGACCTTTGTCGTTTGATAAAAAACTGGAATGATTGCAGAGGCAGTCAATCAGCAGCTCAAGAAATTCAAATCAGACCTCATGTACGTAAAACTTGCAACAACTTTTTTGGACTTTCTAAAGTTTTTAACTAGCTGACGTTGAGCTGTTGAGTCAACTTGTGACCACCGGTATTGCAACATGGCCAACGCGTCGAGGTAAATATACGAAATTAATTTCACAGTATTTTGTGCGTGATTAAGACGTCAAACGGTCAACGATACCGTCACGAGCCAAACCTGGACCAGATTGGCACAGAACCAGGCAGATTGCATAACAAAAGAGAGGTCTATACCCAGCAGTGGGATAAAGAACTCTGTTGATGATGATGATGATCTATAAGACAAGATTGAATTGTTTTTGAAATTGAACCCTTCGCCAAAAGCCTTGAGCGCAAATGGTGGTCTACTTTCGAATAATAATAATAAAAATAAGATTCAATCTACCAACAATGTTAGTCATTATGAAGACGGTAAGCTGCTAAGCGAACCGTTCAACGACGAATAGAAAAGATAGAAAATGATTATTACACACGATATCTAAACAAAAACAGCTTATGTTAATAAAAACACAATGAAGGCGGAAATCGCACAGGGAGCCAGTGGGTGGCCCTTCCGCCCGACAGCTGACAAATAGCCCAGGGAACACTATTTTATTTGTGTTTGAGAAAATTATGATACTAGAATAATGCTTTAGTAACTCCTACCCGCTGTTTTAATTGTACAATGGTAAATGTCAGTGAAAAACTAAGAGTTTATCTATCTAACAAACTCATTGTTAATTACAATATATTTAATATATTAGAAAAATATTAAATTAAAACTAGTGTAACAATTGACGGACTGAACGCTAAGCGATCTCTTTCAAGCAACACTAGAATGGAAATGATTCAAAATCAAATAGAAAACAGGGTGTGCCAATAAGTTTGATACGAAGCTAAGGATATGATCAGGTTAACATACATAAGTATAACATATACACTAGACACACATTCCAATACAGATACAACCTAATACTTAAAAGGTTTATGCAATCAAAACTGTAAAAAGTTTTCAACAGTCAAGGTAACTTTTTATAACAGGCTTCCGTTTAACCACTGCTTAAGAACAAGCGTTCTGCGACAACAGCAGCATCAGTAATTCTACCGCCAAAACATTATTGCGTTCCGGTTTGAAGGGTACTGCAGTTATCAAAATTACGGGGCTGTTGACACTAACCATCGAAAGCCTCAAAGTAATGAGTGCCTAAGCAGCGATGCTTTGGACTTTGTTCTATTAACACCAGGTAAGCTGTGGTGAAAACCATGAAAAAAGTTGCACATCACGATGTAGGCGTCCACTTTGAGCCTATTATAAACGGCTCCCTAACATTTTTGGGGACATAAAAGGAATTTATGATTTAATATTAGCCCCACCCGATTGTGGGCCACGATTGTTCCACGATGGCCGAATAATGTGATTCCCAACACGAGGCTGTTTGCCTAGGCGGCCATTATCGTCGCTTGTTTCATGTCACGTGGCTAATTATTTGATTATTATCAGTTTTGACGTGACTGTTGTTAAGGCTTTTGTGTTTGATAATTTACTTACAAAATTGTTGTGTTGTTACATGCTTTTTCATTATAAATTATGATTATATTTGTTTTAGACTTTCTGTGGAAATCATTGCATGATCGGACAAGCGTGGATTTTTTCTTTTAAATTGTCTACAGCTTTTTTAGCTCATTTGGTTATATATCTGTTTCAACAACTGTATGGCGTGGGTTTGACTCAGGACAAACATTTGTTTAACTATAAATGTTTGTTCTGTGTCTGGGTGTTCTGTTTGCATGTACTACTAGCTGCGTCCCGCGGCTTTACCCGCGCGGCGATGGATGATGATGATGATGAAAAGTATCCTATGTTTTATTCCAGGGCCTAAAGTATCGACATGCAAAATTTCATCCAGATTCGTTCAGCCGTTCTGGCGTGATTGAATAACAAACATCCATCCATCCTTCCAAACTTTCACATTTATAATATTAGTGGGGTTAGTGGGAAAAGTATGTATGTATTTCCAAAAAAAAAAGTATTCTATCAGCTATCTGGTTCCCATAGTACAAGCTTTGCTTAGTTTGGGGCTAGATGGTGCTGTGTTAATTATTGATATATCTTTAAATTTAAATACAAATAGGCTTGCGTTTGACCGCCATCTCGCGTGATGTGAAGCGAAGATGGAGAACGCTCACCTTGAAGAAACCGATCCACTCGCGACTTGAAGGCTTCCAGATTATATCTATCAAGGAACAGGCAGCAAATTCCATATAATAGTCAATTCGTACAATGAAGGTAGAATTAAACCGATTAGTTCGGATTTTTGGAATATCGATCATGAAGCGAAGATTTGACAGGAGACATTAGACATCATTTATTAATAAATAATTATTAAAATTACAAGTGAAGCTATAAGTTTGTGTTTTCAATGACTGCCGATAATTATGGTATAATAAGACAAATCGGATGATAAAAACGTAGTCTACCGATAAATAAATGTACACGATATTCATTTGAAATACATATGTTTCGATTACTGTCATTGTCTTGCACACCAACTTTACAATAACACCACAAAGATTTTCTGTTTTTTTTTTTCCATTAAAATAAGAAGTATAAAAACCTATATCAGGTATTACAAAAAACTTTGCAGACAGCGATACTTGAAAGGCAAAATTTACTATCGACAATCTCTAAATATTTCATAAGTAAATTCACTCCGAACTCTAAAAACATCTTTCGGCAAAAGTTACTTAGCTAAAACTAGCTAACCTTAACTTATTAATAAATACTAAACGAAAACTTTGTCGTATCACGATTGCTTAGATTTTTGTTACTAAGTCAGGCTTAATTCAAGGCATCGAGGCATTTCGGAGGAGTAAAATGTAGGCTTTTACTCGACGCATTAAATGTAATCCATCCATTTTATTCCAGAAGAAACACTAAAACGTCTCGGCTTTCTTTACGATACCTAAAACCTACTATCCTATACCAGTACTTACATGGAAATAAAAGAAAATATCTACTATTTGCGTCCTGAAATCACGACACACTTTTCTTTAACGAAAATAGAAATGTTTTCAGTTAGAAATCCTCTAGTTCGTAGTTCCAAAAGTAATAAGTATTTTTTACATTGCATTGGCATCCAATAGAAATAAAGCTTACATTTCTTTAATATTAAGCTCCGCAATTTTCTAGCGTGTTCTGTTTTTATTATTACTGTTAGCTCATTTTATCGTATATTTGCGTGGGCTTAATTCCCACTCAGGACATTTCATCATCATCATCCACAGCCTTCTTTATCCCACTGCTGGGTATAGGCCACTCCCTTGTTATGCCATCTGTCTCGGTCCTGGGGAAATCTGGTCCAGGTTTGACCCGTGACGGTGACAATATTGTCGACCCATCTTGCGGCTGGACGGCCAACGCTCCGCTTATCTTGCCTAGGCCACCACCCACCATTCTGTTGCAACCTTACTCCTTCTATCACCACTTCGCCTAGTCCTGCCCAGCTCCATTTGAGGTTCATAGCTGCGATACCGACGTCTCGAACTTTCGTTCAGGACATTTGTGTTTCAGTTTGCATGGTGGTAGGGTACTTTCTAGTACTCTGCTGGCTAGCTACCACTCTTCTTCCTCTACCACTTTCCTTCACCGGCAGCTCAAGCGCATTGTTGGGATTTGAACCCACAGCCTTCGGCATGCGAACCGACCGTCCCTCATTGACTTCCATGAAGGCCGGTTGGAAGCGGCGAAGCGGTGCTAGGGTATTGTCTAGTATTCAGCTGGCTAGCTACCACCCTCAAGTTGACAATCTGCTGCCGGGAATGCTATGTTATTTTCCGACAGCCTCACTTGAGAGCCAATCCATTCCAAGCCAGGTGTGCTACAACCACACCGTCATATAACATCAGGTGAGATGTGGCCAAACACCTAAACTATAAAAAAAAGCTTTGAGACATTGGTATTCCCAAAATTGGAATTAAGCGGTTTGATTCCACCTGCTTCGTAAGAACCGCTAAACAGAGGAATTTGTTGGAAGTTCCCCAATAGATACAATCTGGGTACCTTCAAGTCGCAAGTGAATCGATTTCTTCGAGGCGCAGTCCGTCGTAGATCGCATCTCGCTTAACATCAGATGAGAAGTCAAACCCAAACCAATATGTTATAAAACAAGTACTTAATTAAATAAAAAATTTAAAAAACCCCCTACGCAATTAACCAATCGTCGTTAAGAACCAACGTTTCACCACTGGCTTTCAAATGAAAAAAATCGCATCGAAATCGGTCCACCTGTTTGAGAGCTACGATGCCACAGACAGACAGACAGATATCGACGTCAAACTATAACACCCCTCTTTTTTCGTCGGGGGTTAAAACTACTACGCCATGACTTTGTATTTGTACCATTGCAACCATTGGAGATTTCCATTTCCACCTTTAAGTATGAAAAGTTTTTGGGATGGTGAAGTTTGGTCCCAAAATCCACTTCATACACACTTATTCAACGCATATCTATTTTACCAGAGACGACCCGTACCACGCAGAGCAATTGAGTGATATTCACAAAATCCAGGGACTCATCCAGTCCCTACTAATGCCACACACTTTTTACGATGCAAAATTCACACGAAACACACAAGCTTATTGTCTCGTAAAATTTCAGCTATTCTCTTTCGATGCTTAGTAAGCAAATAACAGTCTACCGTCTTCGTAACAAGGTCAAATACACTGTAATATCAAAATTTGTGTTCGAAGAAAATAATTTTATATTGAGACATGAGAATCGTTATGAAAAGCTAATAAAGAAGACAGGGGTTTACTTAATGGGCTTTTAAAAGGCAATTGACGAAAGACGTTTTACAGAGAACTCACAAAGTCGTTTCGGCAATAAATCTCCGCCTTAATATGATGTTTTGATTTTATTATGCTTGATTTTCTTGCTAGCTTATCTAAAAAAGTACAGAACATAGAACAACACGACAGAGAATTTTTAGTCATATTAGTTTGCGTTTAACCCTAAAGGGGACTTTGCTAGTTCGTTTTTTTTTTTCGATTTTAAGATAAACGGGTCAGGGAAATAAATAGCAAATGAAAAAAAACCGGCCCAGTGCGTGTCGGACTCGCGCACCGAGGGTTCCGTACAAACCTATAGGTGTATTAGTAAAAATTATGGTACTTTTTAAAATGGTAATTTATGCTTTTCGCAATTTTTCCTTTATCTGTGCTATAAGACGTTGCTTCTTACCAAATTTTTAGATTCTGAGTTCACGGGAAGTACCCTATAGGTTTTGATTCCCTTGCGAGTGTCGAAAATTTGCAGCATAAACGGCTGTATCTTTTGATTGCGTTGGCTTAGAAGTTTAATTTTTCACAGCTCCAAGGGACAGTAGACTTGAGTATTTGATATGAATTTCAGCTTGATGCCTCCACGCGTTCTTGAGAAAAAGGGTCTTGACAGACAGACTGATCCTATAAGGGTTCCATTTTTTTCCTTTTGAGGTACAGAACCCTAAAGAAAGTAAACGTAAGTTATACTTAGCCTGATGAAATCCTTAGCTTAGCTACTTTTATTGTTGGTACGTCTCGGTTAACTACTTATTTCTGAATATTTTCCATCCTAAGGTTGTCTGGAAGAGATTTTAGCGATAAAGCGATAATTGTAACACTAGTTTCTAAGTGATGTTTTTCTATCGTATTAGATATCTAATAGAAAGCCGAAGACACTAGACGGTGAAAATAAAATAAATAAATAAAAATTTGACATTTGTCTTCGGTGTGAACAATAAAGAATTTAACTATATGTATATCTATTTGTAATGTAACGGATTAGATCACGCGCATTATTTCCAATAATTTGCTCTGAAATAGCCAATTTAACAATACAAGTAAAAAACGAATTAGAGATACACGAAAAACGTAAATAAATTAGGTTATTACAAATCACAAATAACATGATTACGACATGTTATCGGGCACAAAGAATAAAATAATGTCTAGTATATTTATTCGTTCAATCTCGCAAAATCCTTGTAAGAAAAACGCGTTCTAATTGATATTTATAACGATAGAAAATCAAGTACCTAATACAAAAACGGTTGTCACAACAATTTTATGACACCTGTTTATGCGATAAATAATGAGGTATCGAAAATGTTTTAGGTTTTATAGCGATGTCGTGTCTACCGTCAGCGTGTTATGAACACGTAATCAACTATCACCAGCGGAGCCGTGGTCAAACGCTAAACTTGTCACCACATCTACACGTAGAAAAGAAAAGTTATATCAATAATTTCTATTATTTCACTAGGATCTCATTAGCCTATCTAGTACCCACACGAGACATGTGAACAGTCGTTCCACCCGCCTGCCATGAGACAAACGTATCTAGTATTAAATATTTACACACGACAATATACAACTCAATTACTGCTTCGTGTCGTAGTGATTAATATCTATAGTACCTGGTTGACCGATCATTGCTCGGCTGAAAACATGGATAAAACGACGTTTTCTGAAAATTAAACCTAGCTAAATCGAGTTTTCGCCCCCGAAACCCCCTGGATACAAAATTTCATGAAAATCGTTGGAGCCGTTTCCGAGATTCAGAATATATATATATATATATATATATATATATATATATATACAAGAATTGCTCGTTTAAAGATATAGAGTACCTGGTTGACCGAGCATTGCTCGGCTGAAAACATGGATAAATCGACGTTTTCTGAAAATGAAACCTGACTAGATCGATTTTTCGCCCCCGAAACCCCCTGGATACAAAATTTCATGAAAATCGTTGGAGCCGTTTCCGAGATTCAGAATCTATATATATATACAAGATTTGCTCGTTTAAAGATATATGTAGATGGATAGATTCCAGTTTGAAAGGTGCTGAAGCAACATTACAGGGCTGTTGAGACTAACCAGTAGCAAAGCAGTGATGTTCTGGACTTTGCTTTGCTACTCAAAGTTCTGTGTATCGCTGAAATTGTTCTCTTACATTCTCTAGTTGCTTTTAATCCGCAATGGATACAGCAAGCGAGTTTGTATTATACCTGAGGAGTGACACGACACCCCCTCCCCTCGGAACGTCTACGAAGAAAAGTTAGTAATGTGTCGTTCTTCAACATGTTGTAGTAAAAAGACGGGGATAATAATGAGAAGGAAGCTGGGTCAACCTAAGTAAGCTTACCTATATTATTATAAATCTAGTTTATGTACCTATAATACCAGCTCGACGCAGGAAGCTGCCCGTATTTACTAGAGCTCGGTAAGATTACAAGATTACTTGATACTCGAACGCGGAGGGTTAATCTTGGTAAGGCTCTCGTGTACTTATCGCTTCATAACTGGATGATTAAATAGATAACGGATTATCGCAAATTGTTACTTATCCATAAATATGTTAGGAGATCATTTAGTTGGCACTTTAAAAAAAATATAAAATGGTATTAAAGTAAAACTTGTGCCTTCGTAGGAAACCATAGCGTGGTGGTAAGGTACTTTCTAGTACTCGGCTGGCTAGCTACCACCTTCATGTTGAAAATCTGCCGCCAAGCATCTAACGGTGTGTTCCGGCAGCCTCACTTGAGAGCCAGTTCCATTCCAGGCTAGGTGTGCTTTACCATCTTCGACCATACCATCACTTAACATCAGGTGAGCTGTGGACAAACTCCTAGCCTGTCAGTCATAAAAAAAAAATAGCGATCTATCACATTATTGTTATTGTGTTTGTTTTTATTTCTCACAAAATTAATAATAACAAAATAAAAAATTAAATTAAATTAAATAAATAATTAATTTTAACCCTATAATTATGTACTCGTATATAAATAGTGTAAATTCATTAATTTTTTGGATCTTTCTAATAATAAATGGAATGTCATGAAATTCTACTCAAGAGCGTGAGAACGCAAGCACCCGCTACTAAAATTAGAATCCTAAAATAAACCCTGGTGTTTACCTTCAAATCTCATGATATTTTAACACTAGAGGAATAACTGAGAGCATATTTTAACACGCTTTCAATAGCTTCACTTGAAACTAAGTAAAAGAGAGTTTCCGATAAAATTAAACGGGTGTAATCCCGAATAAGTAAAACAAAAATGTGTCTTGACCACGTCAGTTTCCATTGTAAAAGAAGTAAGAGTGTAATCAAATCTCGGAAGTCAATTTTATTGTACTTCTAATTGTCGTATCGAAATGAAACTTGGTATGTATACTATATAATACTATAATTTAGTATTTTGGAGCTGAACTGATGATGGAGCCAAGGAGGTGGATAGTAGAAGTCTTCAGTGGCTATTAGTATACCTTTCGAGTTTAGGGTCATACGATTAGTTTTGATGAGTCCCATATATTGCATTCTTAGGGTTCCGTACCTCAAAAGGTAAAAACCAGAACCCTTATAGGATCACTTTGTTGTCCGTCTGTCTGTCTGTCTGTCGAGACCCATTTTCTGGTCAAACCCCCACACCTCTTTCGTCGTGTGAATTGACCACGCTAACCACATAGCCATCATCGCTATAACAGTTCAGTTTTACAATTAAAGCGAGCAATTACTTAATTATAATTTATTCTTGTTATGTTAAACCAATCAATCTATATACTAGTGATAATGACCATGACAAGTCATGCTAGAATCCAATCACAATTTATAAAAAACAGTGGTTTGTCTTCAATCTAGCAACTTCGCCTTAATCCAAATCGATTGACATTGGCATTGCGCTAGAACACAATTAGCAATTTACACCGGTCGAAGAGATGACGGCGCTTAAAGCGACACCGAACATTAATGAGTTTATTAACCAGAGAACAAAAGCGATCAGGCTTAACACAGGCCCTGTGGCTGCACCCACGCCCACGACTACTCACGCCACGCTAACCCACGCTACAGCACCCGACGCCACGCCAACCCACGCCACCTAAACGATCTGACGCCCGCTCACCCGTAGACCCTATTAATATCAATAATGCCACGAGCCAGGTGAAATAATGAAATATTCAATTACTAAGGCCAGAATAACAATGCAAGCGCCGAAGCCGTCCATCAAAACAATCTCAAACGACGCGCGTTGGAGCTCTGACGCGAGGTAAATTAAGCCAATTTGAAGGCAATCAAGGCGCTAGTTGCCTGTAATGCCTACTATGCAAAGATCTCACAAGTGAGGATACGTTGTTCCGTCCGATCGATCCCAACAAATCTACCAAATATCTTCAAAACTTTAGGATTAACGCCATCTATTATTATTTTCAGTAATACGTCGCTATTATTCTGTAACAACAATTTCTGAATCATTTGAAAAAAAAACGACAGTCACTCACCAACAAAGTTACGCTCTGTATGGAGATATAGGTGTGTGAGACTCATTGAGTGATTTTTTTATTTGACGTGTTCTCGCGTGCAATATTTAAGTCAATGGTACTACGCTGTAATGGCAGTCACGGACTGGGCAATTATTTGTGATAGAATTAAAAGCAAGGAAGAAACCTAAACATAATTATTTAGAAGAAAAAAAAAACTGATAAAAAATACCATTATAGTATCGTAGTTCCACTGTATCATAATAGTATATTAGTTTGACTAAAGTAGTATACAATGCGCTTTACCGGTCAACCGATACTATAATTAATCAAACAGCCCTGTAATCTCGCTAGCTGCAGTACCCTTCAAACGGGAACACAGTGCCACTCGGATGCTGTATTGTATGTAGTTTGTCTGTAGTTGGAATTCGATTCTTCGAGCAAACTAAACAATGCAAGTCAAGTCACAGCACGCATAAGTGCAGACGTCATTTGCAAGAGACGACAAATCCCTGGCTTCCCACCGCACGCTGTATATTTTAATGTCATTAAGCCGTTTCAGATGTGTGCACAAACACGCCACGCCACGCCAACGCCACGCTGCCGGCTAAAAGCTTCTCGAGAGGAGTCATCTTATGCAAATGGACTCGCGACGTGTGGTACACGCTGTAAGAGCCGGGGGGAAATAAATGGAACCAAAAGAAATATTTCATGTAATTTATTTAATATTGTTTGATAGCTCGTCGGATAGTCAAACAAAAACCACTCCTTCATTGATTTATTCAAACGGGATTACTCACTATTAATTATATCGGATACTCCGACTATAGTTTCGGCCACATCCAGTCACCTTCGTCATCGAGATAAAACTGAGAGCAAAGCGCGCGCGGCCTCGTCTTGCTTCGCAAAAATGTGTCAAAAACACGTCAGTTCCATTGTAAAAACTAGCACGCTTAAACATACAATTTAAAAAGTATGTAACAAAAATTGAGTATCCTATAACTGCAGAACCTAGTGAGACAACGATATATATTTTTTAATTTGTACTAAACATCATTAATTTAAAAAAAAAGCCGGAACAATTTTAAATGGTAGTATATTGTTAAATGCAATTTTTTTATGGCTTTTGTATATATGAATAGCTAGGTATTTGACCACAACTCACCTGATGGTCGAAGATGGTAAAGTACACCTAGCCTGGAATTGAATTGGCTCTCAAGTGAGGCTGCCGGAACACACCATTAGATGCTTGGCGGCAAATTTTCAACTTGTACTGGTAGCTAGCCAGCCGAGTACTAGAAAGTTCCCTACCACCATACAAAAGCCTAGATTTAGCCTTGTTGTTATAAGCTGTCCCACTGCTGGGCATGGGCCTCTTCTCATCGTGAGGAGGGTAATACCGTAGTCCACCACGCTGGCCAAGTGCGGGTTGAAAGACTTCAGACATCCTTTTTTTATGATTCTCGGACATATCCCGTCACGATGTTTTCCTTCAGTGTTTGAAGTTAGCAGCAATCGGCACATGACTTAGAAAAGACAGAGGCGCGTGCCGTGGGATTCGAACCCAGAACCTCCAGATTGGAAGACAGACCGTCTCCCAACTAAGATACCGAAACTTGTTGAATATCAATATTAAATGATGTTAATGAAATTAATTTCAAAATATCATAAAGGTATAATTAGATAGGAAAAAAGTAATTTTTAGCTTATGACATGCACCACAAAGAAGATTGCGCGAAAGTATCAAGTTTTATACGAGATTTCTCAAACACGGTCTTGTTAAATTGTCATCTCGAAAAATGCTCAAGTTATGCGATCGGGTTTTCTTTTTCACGGAGCCTACGGAGAAAATCTGTTTTTCACGGCTTTCCTTATCAAATACGGATTCATTTTTTTTTAAAGTAACGGTCCGTCGCGGTCTATATAGAGGTAGCGGGTGTTTAATAAGATTTCTCATCAATTTGTGTATAAGTGACTACGAGTGGCATTTACAACTAAGCTCTGTCGCGAATTGGATGACCTGTCAAATTATTCTTTGGTTCGGGCAAGTTATTTCAGAAGCTCTTGAACGATATATTCACTATGACACAGAGCCAACTACTCTGTATAAAAGCCTCTGATTTAGTTGTGAAAAGCCAAATAATGTAAAGAATTAATGTTAAGTGCCCAGTATGTTAATCATATAAGTGGTAACCACCACCATACCGTAGACATCAAGTCCCAAACGTTTTAGTTAACAGTCTAGGTGTTTGACCACAGCTCACCTGATATTAAGTGACGATGTGGTCGAAGATGGTAAAGCACACGTAGCATGGAATGGAACTGGCTTTCAAGGTAGGCTGCTGGAACAGACCGTTAGGTATTTGGCGGCAGATTTTCAACTTGCGGGCAGCTAGCCAGCCGAATACTATAAAGTACCCAACCACCATGTTATAGCACTTCTTTGATATAACTCTCGAGTTTCTATAAATACCCAAAGAGACATATTTCGTTCGTTAAATAAATTTCTTCTTATGTCCTTTTTTTGTAGCAAACTTGTATAATATAACTAGCGACCCGCCCTGGCTTCGCACAGGTAGTAAGAATAGGTATAGTAAGCTATCCTTAAAATGTAGATATATGCCACCGCGGACTTTTTTGTAGATCTATAAAAGAGAAATATCCCACCATGCATTGATTTGTTATATCTCAAAGGGCTTAAGCAGCGTTTTAGATTAAAGCTCCCAGGTGGCTTGACTTTTTCCGACACTTCCAACAATTATCATCATATTTCAACCAGTTTACACATAACCTTGACAAATAATATACCTAAACCTTCCTTATGAATCACTCTATTTATTGGTGAAACTCGCATGTTAATCCGTTCAGTAGTTTTTAAGTTTATCGCAAACAGACAGACAGACGCGGCGGATGACTTTGTTTTATAATATGTAGTGATAGAAAGATTCAACATGCGAAATAATTCGATTCTATCTTCATTATACCAACAGCTAAACGATGAAATTTGCTGCCTTAACAGGGGTTCCCTGATAGATACAATCTGGGTGCCTTCAATGTGCGAGTTAATCGGTTTCTTCTAGACGAGCGTGCTCCCCCGTTGACCGCATCTTCGCTTAACATCGGGTGAGTTGGCGGTCAAACGCAAGCCTATTTATTATTAAAAAATAAATAAACTTGCAAGTCGCAAAAAAAAACACAAGTACGAGTAATTTATAAATAGCAACCAGAAAGCGTAAGAGCCGCTTCATCACCACAAAACCTTTGAGTAAAATTAAACTTCTCGTACCAGTGAGTCAGTGAGTTTTACAACAAAAAGCGAATTACACAGAATAAGGCGAAGTGCTCTCGTAGGCTTCACGTAAGCACCTCATTAGGAGGATGCCGGTTCCTAGGAAACCTCACTAGCTGTGATTGGATAAAAGGATCTTTTCTCCTTTAGAATAGGGCTTAGTTTGCTCCACTATACAGGTTGATGAATAAATTCTAGTAATTTTGTCGACGACCGCGAGAATTAAAAGCAATTTAAAACAGTTGCGTGCTATGATGTGGGGTGATTGAGATAGATACGTGACGTGTATATGTATAAGAATTTCGTACACATTAGCGACGTCATGAATTATACAGCAGCTAGCGAAATTACAGGACTGTTTACACTAACCATTGAAAATGTTAAAGTAATGAGCGCCAAAGCGGCGATGCGCTGGAATTTTGCTACTTAAAGTTCTGTGTATCGCTGCAATGGACACGGACATGCGTTATCTCTTACCATCAGCAGAGTCCATTTTAATCGCAAAAATGGTGGTTTACTTGGTGGTAAACCACCATTTTTGGTGGTGGGACCTTAACGATATCCTGCCAAGGATATCATCACCACTGCAGATATTTTTGCCGCCAAGCAGTAATATGTACACATTACTGTGTTCCGGTTTGAAGGGTACTGCAGCTAGCGAAATTACTGGGCTGTTGAGACTAATCTTCGAATGTCTCAAAGTAAGAGCGCCAACGCAGCGATGCCCTGGACCTTGTTTTGTTATTCAAAGTTTCTCTTACCAACAGGAGGGCTAATTCTAATTACTTTTACATAAAAGCAGAGCAAAGTTTCAAACATTTCACTTTTAAACATAAACTATTAAACACTAATCAAATAATTGTTTTTGATGTAGTTTTAGATTGCGATATGAACGTGTTAACAATGTTACAATTCAGGTACGTAGTGGGCGTGTAATGCAAGTACTACGCGATCTGTCACAGTCTGCGAGCAAAGGTTAAATAAATGACATGAAACTATTGTACCGAGAGTTCTTTAGAATTCACCTCCAACCTCTAGATTTATATTATTCTGTATTTCCGAGACACTGCAGAGCACTCTGTAGGTGCATCCTCGTTTATACCTGTCACCACTTTCCGCTCTTTCCTCCTTTTCATAAAAGTATCTTTCGCTTTATAAAGATTTTTATTTTACTGTTATTTTTATTTAACTGCTTTAGTTTTCTAAGAAACGCAGTTAATGTCATATCAGTCATAAATGAATAAATTTTATGTTAAAGTGTTAAAAGAATGAGTAGGATAACAAGTCGCGCTCCTGATGGTAAGCGTATCGTTTCTCTTGAACTAATCCGTGCCTTCACGTGTTGATGATACATATATCGACAGTTACCCAACTACGCTCTGATATTTATTTATTCATTTAACACAAGTACAATCCATTTTTCCTTCCTTTTTTTACTCCTTACCGATTACCCTTTTCGATTTGACTTTATATTTATTGTATATGATTCTTTTTGACATTTTATTTCATTGACATTTTGTTCCATTTTAACATTTTTGTATTACGTTTTTTTATTTGTTTTATAATTATTAAAAATCAATACATTATATTTATCTATACTTATAATAAAATTGGTGGAGATCAAATACTGTACATTACAAATATTTTAAATAATTTAATTGTAGACAATTTTTTATTTTAAAATTATGACTTTGTTTCTACTGTAGATTAGAAATGACATAATTAAAAAGAGTATCAAATAAAGTAATTCAATACTTAACAAAAATCGATTGTTAAGTATTGAATTACTCTGTTTCTTTTGAGTTTTTCTGTGGGATACAGCTATTATAGAATATGTAAATAGGTTTGATTATATAGTTTTGTTCAATGTATAGTGTAGTTTTTGTTTCTGAGTAGTATCTTTAAAATTAGAAAAAATATCTGACAAAGCCTCCACGTGTTGCAAACAGCTAGTCGAAAATAAATAGAATTGCATAGTATTCAGGTCGTACTCCGATACAAACCTATTTCCAATAAAAACTAGCAATTAAATTAAAGTAGTTGTTTTTTAAATTAGTATTCAGTGAAAGATGCACTTAAGTGTTGCATCGTTTTTAAGAGATGCAACTTTTAAATAAACTCTCGACATCTGCAAAAGTACCGAGGTGGGATGAAACTCCGCCATTAAGCCATTGCAAAGAAAAACTTTTCCACTCGCGACTGTTTCCTAGCAATTTTCTTAATGAAGTCTCTAGTTTTAATTTTCGCATTGGATGTGTTTTTCTTGAACGTTAAGTAGTTTTTAAACACCAATTATCGTAATCCGTACTAGCCCTGCTTTTATAAGCTTGCCCACTGCTGGGCGCGGGTCTCTTTTGATTGTGAGAAAGGTCAGGCCATTGTCCACAACGCTGGCCAAGTGTGGGTTGGCAGACTTCACAAATCTTTGAGTACTTTTTGATTTAAAAACTCAAACGTATGTAGTTTTCCTCACGATATTTTCCTTCACCGTTTGAAGTACACACATAAATTAGGAAAGACAGAGGTGCGTGCCAGATTACCTCCAGAGAACCCCCAGATTGGAAGCCAGACGGTCTCCCAACTGAGCTGCCGATATTTTTCATAATATTAAATCTGTCGCCAAGCACCTGACGGTGTGTTCCGGCTGACTCACTCGAGAACCAGTTTCATTCCAGGCTAGGTGTGTTAACCATCTTCGACCACATCGTCACTCAATAACAGGTTAGCTGTGGTCTCATTGTGGCGTGTCGTGGCAATGCCAACAGTATACTAAATTAAATACGATGTCAACTGATAGTGGACTTTAGTTGCTTATTAAATACTAGCTGAGACCTGCGGTTTCATCCGCGTTAGCAAACAAACAATCAAATCTTTTCTCTTTTTAATATTAGTTAAATATAACCATATTTCCATAGGTCTACAGGTCTTTCTGTATCTATCGGGTTAAGCTGATTATGTAGTTAAATAGAATGTATTAGTTTTAACTCTGTACAAATTGATTGAAGGGTTGATTAGATAAACAGCCTGATACTTAGTTACGGACCAAATCATCAGACCATTAAACGTTGGACAGGCAGACGTTGTAGGCTGCCCGTCGAGCAAGGAACCTCACAAACAGTAAAATTTAACTGCATAATTAGCAGCAATAAAGACCAAACTGCTTTTAGCTTCCCATTTGACTTTTATAGGTTTGACCAGAGACCTAAAAACATTTAGACGTGTCACACGTCGGCCATAAAGTGTCCCTTCCAGAATATAAATCGTGTCGCGTTTATTAACAAGGGTCGACAAAAAAGAGTGAGTTGTTCAATGAATAGGCTCAGGTTTGGGGGCCGTTTCAAAAGGAAACACATAGCCTTATTTGACTGTTTGTTCTCGTTTGAATTTGGAGTAAGTTCCAAGTAGGTAGAATAATGTAAACATAGATAAAATAAAGTCATAAAATTTTGTTTGGACTAATTAATATTATTAATGCAAAAATAATTTTGATATAAAAAATCTATTAGCGCACTTTGGCAGTAAAACTGACTCGTATGCCGTTACGGCAAACGGTGTGACGCCACCACTTCTTAAATACAAATAGAAATATTTTATTTGATGACACCAAAGATACAAGTCAAATTTCTATTCATATTTTAAAGTTAAATTAGAAAACGTCAAAAGAATGAAATGCCAATGTAATAATATGTCAAGTTTAAAATATGTCCATACAATTAAATTTCAATGAAAAATATTATTACTTACTAGAAATTTAATAATCCCTAATTTTTAAATAAAGTCAAAGTCATGAAACAAGGTATCTTGGGCCGCAGAATGTATACCGACCTCTCCGACTTGACGAGCCGGTGCGACAGCGTTACCAGTTGGCTTTTCTTTTCATTGTTGCGAATATCTAACATGCTGTGAACGTCCCTGCGTGTCTCGATTCGTTTGTGTGCGTGAGTGCGCGTATATCTTACTTGTTTCTCTTTGCGAGTGATTTTTTAATATTTTTTTTTTGACTGGCCTTGCATCTTGTTACGCCCGATATCTGCAAATAAAAAGAGATATAATGATAAAAGTAACATAATTTATATTCTTGTAGGCTATCTATGATTGCTGCTTAATTAATAAAAATATGTTCACACAATATTAATTGCTTCAAACTTACTCTATCGCATACAAACACACTCACGCACAAACACCCTCGTACTCCGTTACAATCTTTACCATTTACGCTTGTAAGCGCCTCGCGTGCCTCCAACTTTATCTATGCTAGTTTTTTCAGTAATTTTTACTCTGTTTAGTGCATTTTTTAAATAAAAACATCATTCTAAGTACATAACTGTGGCAGTAAGGTATGATAAGTGTCTCAATCTCCTACGTTTCCCAGTAACGTGTGGCGTCTCACTTTACCGTTGCGTAAAACGATTCGCAGGTTGTAACTCGGCCGCCTCTCCGGATTTATAACTCTATGAGAGACAGGGACGAACTTGAGCTTACTTGAGCGGCTTGTGTACATGTATACACTAATATATTGTAATACTCGACTGTATCATTTGCGTGCCGGACTCATTGTGGTTGGGGAAAAAACACAGTTATTTCAAAGTTTTAAGTTTTATCCTGTCGGCAGTCCCTATGACTGCCAATTTTTTATGTAAATGAGTATTATGTAACTAGCGACTTGTCTCGGTTTTGCACGCACATAATACTCTTCGAAGAAAAAATAATTAAATTAAACTTCTAAATAATTGTGAAAATCCGTTGCGCAGCTTAAAATAACTATGACGAACGAACTAAACTAAATTAGAAACGGAGACAAAATGCAATGTTTTATGATTTCTCTTTGGTGTTTTAAAGTGACGCAAAACGTAATTTTTTTTTAAATTTGCTATTGCTTTCTAAATGGTAATTATTTTAAATATTTAAACAATTCTTACGAATATTTGTCTTTTAAAATGGATATACCTCATCATCATCATCAGCCTATCGGAGACCACTGCTGGACATAGATAACACCCGAAACAGGTCAGTCAGCCCGATCGTCGGCTTTTCTATCATACTTTTTTTTTTTTTGTCGAAAATAAGAATCAATACTGCACCCGTAACGCGCATCACAATAATTTCCGAACTTTTTCCTTCTATTGAGCTGTCCTCGCGCCGCCGCCGGGCGCTCCTCTAAATCCGCTCCTGGCTCGGTTTCCATATTTTACTGCGAATAAATTTTTATAGCTAGCAATACAGTGGTAATAAACGTCGAAACAAAAGGGGATGTTCGGAAAATTTCGGCGGCGTTCGGTAGATATCGGAAAAAGTCAGATAGGAACTGGTTTCCGAAATCACTATGAAATATGGTGTTTTCCACTGACACTAGGGTTTTCCAGTGTCGGTTGCTGACCTGGCTTTAATTTTTTTACTCATTACGATAGTGCTTTCGACAATAATAATAAAAATAAGTAGATGTATATCCTAAAACATTTCACACAGCGCCATCTAGCCCCAAACTCAGCAAAGCTACCGTGGGAACCAGATAACTGATAGAATACTTAAATACTTTTTTTGTAAATACATACTTATATCAAAATCAAAATCAAATTAATTTATTCAAACTAGGCTGAGAATCAGCACTTTTCGAACGTCGAAATTACATAAGACAGTCCCCCAAAACGCCCACCCGTCACCACTTCCTAGTGCTTTAGCTGGGAAGAAGAAGTGGCGCAACAAACTCCCCAGCAGCACAGCTGTCTGTTCAGTTAGAGAAAATAATAATAATAATTATATAATACTATGCAAAATTATTTACATTACGCGACACAAAACATTATTTAAATTAATAGCCGTATGTCAGCTAGCATACGCCAATATACCAACCAAAAACATCGAGAACTATACACAGGCAGAATAAAAACGAAACGTAAACAATATCTAAATAAAAGCCTCCAGACATTATGGGCGTGCCCGCTTACATATAGCTATATTCACATAACTGTCACTGAAAGTTATAAATGATAAACTAGGACGTTAGCTAATCACAACACAGCTATTACATACAGAACGCTCACAACCTCAAGACTGAATAGATCGAGAAAAACACACTAGTGAAAAAAATAATTATAGCGGTTCGCACAATGAAATTGGATTCAAACCGTTTCGTTCGGGTTTATGGAATAACAAACATAAAACTTTTGTATAGAATATAAAAATAATAGTCACTTACGTTTATTTATATAGGGCACACCAACTATAGTTACGCCACATCCGGTGGCCTTCTTCGTGGAGACTAAGCTGTAGAACGCGCGCGCAGCCTCGTCTTGCTTCAAAAATAATATTCGAAATTCAAAGGAGCTCTATTATGTAATATGGTTTTCCACAGGAAGGTTTTCTAGTGTCAACATACCTACTGCGAAGAAAACATACGTAAAGCCACAGGGTGTAGCTACTAAATAAAAATATTGTCTATTCGGACTTTTGTTTTAAAAAGCAATATCTTGTTGTTACGAATACATTGACTTTTGGTGATACTGGTTATAGCAATTATAGCTCAGTATTCAGCACGGAAGGTTCACACGCTGAAGGGGTTGGGTTCAAACCCCAACAATGAGCTTGAGCTGCCGGTGAAGGAAAACATCGTGATGAAATCATGACATGGTGATAAGATATTTTCTAGTACTGGGCTGGCTAGCTACCACCCTCATGTTGAAAATTACCGCCAAGCACTAAGAAAAAGTTCCGGCAGCCTCATTTGAGGGCCAGTTCCATACCAGGCCAGGTATGCTTTACCATCTTTGACCACACTGTCGCTTAACATCAGGTAAGCTGTGGTCAAACACCTAGCTTAAAAACTCCTGTGTACAATTATAGAAATTAAGCCAACTTGAAGGGCCTACGTAGTAAGGTCTGTAATTTATTAGCATTAGTCACTTACGTATTAGACCTAAACGTAAGAGATTTACTGCGGGAATTGCCTTTATAATTAGAACTTTCTGTAGCCGGTTAGAAAATTACCATTTTACCTTTTATTAAATGCAAAGCAGGTATCGAGGGTTGCCATTTTGGAATCGAGGCAGTGTAAATTAGTGCTTTTACAATTACAATTTACAATTTTAAGTTGTACGGGACGTGTGTTATGTTAGGTCGACTGAATAGTAATAACAAAACAAATAGTATACAAAAATACCGGCCAAGTGCGAGTCGGAATCGCGCACTGAGGGTTCCGTACAAACTTGTAGGTATGGAAATAAATAGTTTATGACGGGAACTATGAAAGCACTCAACATTGCGCTAACGATAAGATTAACTGGATTCACGGACAACCTTTAACGAATACAAGTTGTGGTCTGTCTGCCAACTGCTAATAGATTTATAATCGCAAAAAATGTGATGTAACTACAAATTTATGGTTTTTGGATTTTTCTCTTTACTTGTGCTTTAAGATATTCAAATTTCATGATTGAATTTGATAATCATGATTTCTATCCCCAAGCAGTAGTGTGTAAGCATTACTGTATTCCAGATTGAAGGGTACTACAGCTAGCAAAATTGCAGGGCTGTTGAGACTAACCATCGAATGTCTCAAAGTAATGAGCGCCAAAACAGTGATGCCTTAGACGTTGTTTTGTTACTCAAAGTTCTATGTATCGCTGCAATGGTCATGGACAGGCGTTATCTCTTACCATCAGGAAAGAATCTCGTCCGTATCAATTTACGCTAAAAAAAAATTGTTTGGTCAACGGGAAGGACCCTGTAAGTAGTATCAGTAATTGCAGTATCGTAGTTAATTCCCTTGCGAGTGTCACAAATAAACGGCCGTATCTTTTAATTACGTTGAGTTTAAAGTTCGGTTTTTTCACATCTCTAATAGATCGTAGGCTTGAATATTTGACATTAATTTCAACTTGATATTTTATCGCATTCCTGAGAAAAGGGCTTGATGGTTTTCCTAGTGTGGTACGGAACCTTAAAAATCACCTGTTCGATATCTTTATCGAGTGAATATGATCAACATTTAGCTATAGAACAGTTTAGTTTTATCATGTTAATAGATACCTCATTTTTATAACATTAAATTTCAGTTTAGAACATTAGAGCTGCTAAGAATCTGAAATTGAGATACATTTTGAGTCGCTGCGTCAGCAAAGTTATACATTCATAGACATCTAAGATTAAAACTCTCTTTTTTGTGTAGACGGTTATTATTAACTTTATCGGAGGCATTTTAATTTATTGTTTCTCTATATATCATCTGTTTACTTAAGGCCTTTTTATGATATAACAACCGAACGATTGTACGAACGTTAGATTTTTTTATATGAGCTTAAAAAACTTGATATATGGTCGGAAAAAATACATCTCTTACATGTTCAGTGGACTCCAGCCAGCCCTCACTAACCGCACCAGTGAAGCTACGAGTGAAAGCACATCTATTTAGTGGCTTATCCGGATTTATCCGGATGTAACCAGCTCTATCTGCCTATTTGTTGCGTATCCGCTCGGGGTAATGCGAAATAGCACGAGTCAATATTTAAACATGTGAACAACATTTTTGTTGGAACCTGTTCGAACGTTCGAGCGTTTTCTATCCTACCCTGTGATTATTTGATGACTCAAACCAACCAGCCAGGGAAGAGGCAGACGATGCCTTTTCTGGAATAACATTTGTTTCTTGAGATCTTACTTTCAGAATCGTAAAACAAAACTGCTACTTTATTAATAGGCTTTATTCTTTAAAAGACAAGTCAAGTCTTAAATTACATATTAGTTTTACTTCTAAACTAGTAAGAGTTAACTAAAGATTTCACAAGCGAGTTATGCAATTTAATTTTGATAATTTGTGAGAGTGAGAAACTGGGACTAGATAACTATAGTAAAATAGGTAAATGAATAGCTATTCCAGATATCTAGGATGTCGATTTATGTGATTTATGGTGGTATTCTGATAATCAATAATAATTATAATACTCGTTACTATTGGTTATTATTAATAAGTTCAGAGTAGGTACTTAACTAACACCAAAAATTTGTTGAAAAATCGACGAATGCTGGATTCACGCTGGATCCAGCTGGATTTGCTTTGCTTTGATCCAACATAAATCCAGCTGGATTGAAAATTCCGCTGGATTGCAATCTCTATTTTCCAAATTCAATTAAGTTTAAGCAGTCGTAAGATTCCTAAACGCAATAAAATAATCATATAAGGTTTGCTTTACAATAATCTAGGGCAGACCCAAAAACAATAAAACAAAGTAAATCTATGCTAGATGCAAACTGGGCTCAAATAAAGGCTTTTCAGTTCACGTTCATTTTGTTTCTTACAAATAAATCGCATTAAATCCGCGGCTCTGTAATCTCAATATTCGTTTTCCAGCGTTGCATGCTCCACATTCGTTCGAATAAAACAAACATTGGTTTTTATATGTTTCGACTATAAAATGGGGACGTGCTCTACTTTTTACGAAACGCGTAAGTTTGTGATGGCTTATGAAATTGTGTTGGCTTATTTACGACAGAACGAAGTTAGAAAGAAATGTACGAAACTTTGCCAAGCTCCCTGTTCTTACTGTTCTCATTCAGCGAAGCATTTACCACTTGGTGGTAGATCAGGTACCAGCGCAGTATCAGACACTCTGCCGCCAAGCAGCAGTGTATAAATATTACTGTGTTCCGGTTTGAGGGTACTTGCAGCTAGCCAAATCACAGTCTCAAAGTCTCAGTCAAAGTAATCGATCAATCTCTCAAAGTAATGAGTTCGAAAGCAGCGATGCCCTGGACTTTGTTTTGTCATTCAAAGTTCTGCGTATCGCTGCTATGGTCATGGACAGGCGTTATGCGTTATGTTTGTAACTTAGCGACCATTAAAAAAAGAACAATTCTTGATAAAGGATCAAGTTGTCTGTAGCAAATAAAAAATAAAATAAAATTTCATAAACAAATTCGATCGCGTAAAACTTGTAATATAAATGCCCGCGCAGGGCTGGACTGGACGGCCCAGTGCGAGGGGATAGCCTGATAATAAAATTAGCCGAAATCACTCAAATCTTCGTATCACGTAGCAATTTCTTTATAAAGTGTACAGTTCAACAAGGCACTCGAAACAAATACTGACGTCAGGTTAATTTCGAAGAAATCTCACTAACGTTGAAAACGTTCACATTTTAGTTCACAGGGAACAAAGGAACTGGCAATGAGTTCCATTTATGGTACAGTCGAAGTGTGGGTTTTTGAGCACTCTCCCCGAAATCTATCTGAAAAATTACAAGTAACTGCCGGTACTGTTTTTATGTTGTTTTACTTACGCGGGATTACTCAAGTTTAATTATGACGGATACTTCGACTATAGTTTCAGCCACACACACAGGTGGTCTTCTTCAAGGTGATAAAGTTGAGTAGAACGCGCGTGCGGCTTTGTCTTGCTTTGCATTGCGGGCTGCTGCGCGCCTCGCACGAGAACACAGCGGTCGGTGCGCGGGCGCGGGGGTGGCAGCGAATAGTATCAATATGCGCCGGTGCGCTCTGGAACCCTTCCTCACTGGAGCCTCCTCTACGGTATCAGGAATATTCCAGCACACAGAGCTCACAACGACGTCTTCAGATCCACAATTGCATGAGCTCCATGTAGATGTCGATACTACAGTGAACTGGAGTGAATGTAAAAAAATAATAATTAAAGAACGCTTCGGCTCTTGTCGCAACTAGATCCAAATCTATATCTTTAAACGAGCAATTCTTGTATATATATATATATATATATATTCTGAATCTCGGAAACGGCTCCAACGATTTTCATGAAATTTTGTATCCAGGGGGTTTCGGGGGCGAAAAATCGATCTAGCTAGGTTTCATTTTCAGAAAACGTCGTTTTATCCGTGTTTTCAGCCGAGCAATGCTCGGTTAACCAGGTACTAATTTGTTTATAACATGTAGCTAATTATTATCGAAATACGAAAACAGGCGGGCCGCATGCGGCCTTCAAGGCTTATGTTGTAGGCCTCTCTTGTATTATTATTTCTTTAACCATTTTTAGTTTCGCGCCCATCAGAGAAACTGTGAGCGCACTGAATAAATAAATACGAGATAATTCTAGTTGCATTGCGCGTTAGCTTACAAGGTGTTGTGACCTTTGTGCTTGTTGCTTGTTTTAATTTGACAACCTATTTTCAATAAATTCCATCGTTTATTACTCAAACTTAAATATTTTTATTTTCCAACTCGCGACACTATGACTTAAACGTGTTTGTGGCCCCTGTAAAAAAGTTTGAGTATGGCTGATTTAAATAGTACTCGTACGGTGCTGTTAGAAGCTAACTAGAGAGCACAGCATCATTTCTGAATCCGCATTCTACTCACCAACAAAACATTACACAAATCAGTGTCCATTGTCTAGCCATCCTTAGAAAAAAAATCTAAAATTCACCCGAGAAATACCCGCCGAGCCTCATTGTGCGGCTAAATTAAATAATTCCCCCGGATATCATTGTATAGATAATTTCATACAACAATACAACAAAGGCGAGTGGGGACAATTTACCGCTGAAATTAGTCCCTGAAATGTCCGGGGAACGTCGCCTCTTGAAAAATAACGCCAAACACGGTTATCCGGGTGTGAAATGATGGTGGGCGCGACCTTTCTCGGTCGACGAATTATAATGGAAAGTTCTTCGGCTGCCGATTGTTCGCAAATTGATCGAATTTGGAAACGTTGAAGCGACTGCGGGTACATCATATCTTCGGAACTATATTAGCTTGATTCGACTCAGGACACGACTTCTAAAATAACCAAAATCAAAATCAAAAAGTCATTTATTCAGTTTAGGCCCTGGTAAGGCACTTATGAACGTTAAGTTACATGTTTGAATCTACCACCGGCTCGTAATTACACTTCAACTGAGAAGACTCCAGCAAGAAACTCAGCAAGGCATTTTTTTGTGGATCTTTCTTTTCATATTAGGTTACGATTTACAGTTATAAATATTAATACATAAATTATGCTTACTACAATTGTCACTTAGCTAGGGGGATGCAAGTGAAGAGAGAAGCTACAACAACCATATATTCCTGTCTTCCATGTAATGAGCTACCTTGGCTTTGTCAACTAACCATCGAAAGTCTCAAATAAATGAACGCCAAAGCTGCGATGCCTTAGACTTTGTTTTAAAGGTATCGCTGCAACGGTCATGGACCTACGTTATCTCTTTTATTTCCTCTACTTTTTTTTGTTCTTAATCTGTAACGTGTTTTCTTTCCTTGGTTACCTGGAAGAGATCGTATTTAGCAATAAGGCCGCCACTTGTGGCACTAAACCATAAGATTCTTTTTTTTCTGTACATTGTTTTAATTTCTGGAGTGCACAACAAAGAGCTTCTATCTATCTATTGCTTTACATAAAAAAGATATATTGCAATATAAAATGATATTTTAAAAGCATAATGAGGAGGTAGGTATAGTTCAGTGAGTGCTGTGTGTTATGTTATTAACGGGCGGCTGTAAGCCCGTGATGTGTGTAGCCGCACCCTCGCCTCGGAGGTTTGGAAGTTTGACGCTTAGGAAAATACCTTCCAACCATGTTTGGTAAAGCTCACAACTCACCATAGTCTCTGATATTGGAGATCCATTTTTAAATAACTGGTTTTGTTTTTTACTTTATTTTAAATTGTATTCCTAATAACTTATAGTGCACTTAGGTAATGCTTAAGTGGGTATACTTGATAACTTATTTGACATATGTATTTATCTATTTTTTTTTTGTTTCCAATATGCATAAGAGGGAGTTTTTTGTAGCGATGATAGCCTAGTGGTTTGCATGGTCGGTTCATATGCCGAAGAGCGGGGGTTCAAACCCCGACAATGAAGTTGAGCTGCCCGTGAGGGAAAAAGTCTTGAGTAAACTGTAATGTATTAGATTAAGTGAGGGTAGATTTATATCATAAATCTGTAACTACCTACCTGTGCCCATTCGATTGTCATGTCATTACATATAATAAACCAGTTTTGCGATAGTCCGTCTTTCATTCAGACATTCCAGAAACCATAGCGTGGTGATAGAGTACTCTATAGAACTCGGTTGGCTAGCTACGACTCTAAAATTAGAAGTTTTCCACCAAGCAAATAACGGAGTGTTCCGGCAGCCTCACTTGAGAGCCAGTTCCATTACAGGCTAGGTGTGTTTACCATCTTCGACCACACACACCATCACTTAACATGAGCTCATTTTTGGGGTTTGAACACACGCCCTTCGGCGTGTGAAGCGACCGCACTAATAACTGAGCTAATATCGCTGCAAGCTATCGCTATCATATTATTTCTTGAATTATAACAATTTTACAACAGTATAGAGCGAAGCGAACCGATTCAATAAAATTTATTTGGACAATTTCTGTAGGCAATATGTTCCGATTTACTCGTGTCGGCTGTTCAAAGGCTGTTGTATTTAGACCACAAACTGCGGTACAATTACATAACTCTCAGCTTTGCTCATACTTGCGTTATTAAATCGCATGTTTACCCTCGTCCTAATGAAAATTACGCCGAGTCTAATTAAATTCTGAACGATGATCTGCATCGGCGGCGCGGCGCGGCCGAAAAAGGCGCGCGCGCACTTGCGATTCCTTCGCCGTCACTACGCGTGCATACATATGTGACGTGCATTTGAAGAAATTCAATTTCATTCTTCGGACTTGGAAATCTTCAACTGCAATATAAATATTGTATGTTTTGTATAAGTTTTTTATGACACAATAACATTATACCATCTCCCATCGCTTAGCCAGTAATGAATAAATAAATATCCTAGAACATTACACACAGCGCCATCTAGCCCCAAACTAAGCAAAGCTTGTACTATGGGAACCAGGTAACGTAAACGTGTAAGTAACAAGTAAACAATAGTTGTAACAATAAAGAATACCGTTTGTCGCTGAATAATGTTCCTTAAGACACATCTATGCCAAATTTCAAGTGGATAAGTTCAGTAGTTCGTTTTTCATCTTTCTGATATAAAAAGTGTCATGTATATGTATATATAATCCAGGTAATAAACTATATGTGTGATATACGTATACAGAATTCCCAGACACAGAACACATTTATCGTCACATAAATGTTTGTCCTGGTGGGAATCGAATCCACGCCCTACATCTCTTGAAGCAGATATTCTACCAAATGAGCTAACAGTCGACTTGTTGACTAGCCGTGTGACTTTGACTGTGATTTAGCTTATTTTAATAGATTTGTCTCAAAATACTTAATTTTTTTTAGGAATACGTTACACGGGCAAATGAAAAAAGTGCGACGCCAAGAAGAAGAAAAAAAGTATGTAGTAACAATTTTTTAAAATTATTTAATGAAATTTTAACCGATAAATTTTGCGATTAAAAATATCGAAAGTTTGATGTAAAAGTTTTACGTGGAATATCTCTCGAACACACAGTTCTAGAAGCGATCTTGTTCTCGCCAAAAAGTCCTTCTAATAAATGTCCATATTTGGTTACGTTAGCTCTCAAAATGACATTCATTTAACGACACTTTCGAAAATCCTGTGTCCTAACTAGGGATCAGAAGGGTAGCTCGGGGCAAAGGGTAGCTATAATAGAGGTGTAGCTTTGGCAGATTTGGCTGGGCTAAGGCTGAATTAGAACTCCTTATTGAAACATCTAGATGTGAAAGGGTTTAAAATTTACCTTTCAAGCGTTTCTCCGTAGAACTGTAAGCGTGTCGATATGCATTGACTTGTGTTATATAATATCGTAAAGACAGGGCTAATTTTGTAACACACAAAACACTAATACAACACAAAAAGACAAATCGGGGACATTAACAAAATGTTACAAAAGTTACAAGTTACATCAATAATATTGTGAATGTATGTTCTTCTATAGCCGTGGTGGTGCCGGCGTAAGAATAGTTCCGCACCTTCTCTACCCGTGGTTGCCGTAAGAGTCGGCTAAGGGATGTAATCCGGAAGATGGGCAGCAGCGTCTTCCTTGAACAATCACACCTAACTGCGCTCGCCAACCCGCCTGCCAAGCGTGGCGAGTATCGGCAAAACCCCCCCAGGAGGAGGCCTATGTCCAGCAGTGGACGTCCTATGGTTGATGATGTGATGTTCTTCTCTAACGAGAACTCACTCGGTCCTTTCTAGATTTGTAAGTGGATGGTCTTCGTACTTTAGAGCGATGGGAACTAGTACGAGAATCGTTAATAAAAATTGTATAACATTATTGTAACCTTTTAAAAGTACCGTCAATTTTTCATTTGCCAAAATAATTATTTAAAAAAAAATAAAAAAATTGGCAGGCCTTTCATTACCTGAAATTCATATGCGTGACTTCATGACGTAAAAAGAGTATCTGTCAAATATTTTACGTCTTCGTTTGTATATTTCTATTTGGTATTTTCTAGACAGGCGTGCTCGTAGACCGCGTCATCACTTAACTCGGGGTGAGGTTGCGGTCAAACGTCAAACATATTCATTATAACAAAAAATATATTAATGTTTAGAGGTCTGAAACTAAATGTTTAGTTGTTCTGAAACTTAATAGTTTTCTTGTAAGTTACGTTAAAATCAAAATGTAAAAGTTATTTTTATTGTCTGAGAAAAAAGTTGATTTCGTAGTATTTTTGTTATGAGAAAAGTGATTGAAGTACGAATACTTTTTTTTTATATTATAAAAACTGTTTTCGTTTACGTGAACAATATATTCCTTCCATTTATTTTAAATTAAACCTATAACTTTTGCTTTAACGATGTTTATGTCATAGACATCGTTAAACAATGACATAACTGTGATTCAATTAACAATTACTACAGAAAAATGTTTTTTTTTTTTTTAATTTTTTCTTTAATTGGAGTTTCTTTTTTGTAAATGATATTTATTAGTAGCTTTTTGTGGCGGTAGGATACTTTATAGAAATCGATTGGAAATCTGTCGCTAACGTAACTGTCTGTAACGCTGTGTTCCGGCAGCCTCACTTGAGAGCCAGTTCTATTCCAGGATAGATGTATTTATCATCTTCGACCACACCGTCACTTAACATCAGGTGAGCAGTAGTCAAATACTTAGCACCATAAGGTTAGATGTATTTATCATCTTCGACCACACCGTCACTTAACATCAGGTGAGCCGTGTTCAAATACTTAGCACCATAAAAAAATCCTAATATAGGAATCAACCGTATAGATACAACCTTTCCACTCACCTCACAGATAACAATAAACCTCTTACCGTACTTACATATTCCTTGTAAAAATTGCAAATCAAAAGGGCTTAATCTGTTACGGGCAAGCGTAAACACTATAACAAATAAAAACAAAGCGAGAAAAGCAAAAACAAGGGAACGTCGATAAAAAAGTGGCGCACAGTCGCAAAGGTTGGCCCTAAAAGGGATTTATGAGAACATCCGGACGGCCATGTATTTCTGAATAGTTGTTTACCGTGAAAGGGTCCGTAAGGTAGATTGAATATATTTTATGGGCAATGAGTTCTGCCAGAAAATTTTGATGAGTTTTGTAAAGTAATCTCGGGACGGTATCGATGTGCGTAAATTAACTAATTTTACGGACCTCAAATGGATGACTTGTTAAGCAGTATATATAGATAGAAACTATTTCTTGTGCACACTAGAAATATATCACATCACATCATCAGCCACAGGACGTCCACTGCTGGGCATAGGCCTCCTCCTTGGGGTTTGCCAATACTTGCCACGCTAGGCAGGCGGGCTGGCGAGCGCAGTTAGGTGTGATTGTTCATGGAAGACGCTGCTGCCCATCTTTCGTATTACATCCCTTAGCTGACTCTTACGGCAACCACGGGTAGAGAGGGTGGGGTACTTTTCTTACGCCGGCACCACCACGGCAAAGAACTGTAATGAAAGAAAGTTATATCCACTGTTTTATATCTGGTAGGGTGTGGTGTTTTTTTTTTAAAGTAAGTCTTCTAAGTAGGTACCACCGTAGCACCAGATATTCGAATCGAAAGTATCAAGGTAATGAGCACCAATGCAGCGATGCCATGGACTTTGTTTTGCTATAAAAAATTCTGTGTATCGTGCAATGGTCATGGACAGGCGTTGTATCTTACCATCAGGAGAGCGTCTCGTTCGTCTTATTACTCTTACATTTAAAAAAAACACGACCCAACTTTGAGTAAAACAAAACCAATAAAAATAGAACTTACTTGAAGTTGCAGCAAAAGTGTCACGGAACGGAAAAATTGAATGAATTCTAAGCGACACCAATATTTCACAGGGGCTTGAATAATAAACCTTTGTCTGAAGCAAGTCATGCGCGAAATAGTGAGCGGACGTACTGTTGCAGAACGAGGTTACCTCTGAGAATATTTAGTGGCGCTCTGGCGTTTTGCTTGCAGTTATCAGTTTTTCTCCAATATAGAATAAAAGTTTACGCAAGCACGGTTTTTATAATAAAATAAAATAGTAAGCTCGCCGTGTCTGTAAATTGAATATTTAAAAACACATACAATTGCTTATGTTACCGGGGCCAAAAATATAGCTTTTAGATTTTTTGTCTGTTTGTCAGTTTGTTTGTTTTATTTGAAATAATGCGCACTTTGGCTGATTTTGCTGAATTATTTGTAAAACCATGATTGAAAGTTTATATAAACTCTATGCACGCATTTCTTTTACGTTTAATTATATCGGACACTCCGACTACAGTTTCTGTGCGAAACAAGACGAGATCGCGCGCGCGTTATATTCAGCTCTGCCTCCGTAAAGAAGGCCATCGGATGTGGCTGAAACTATTGTCGGGGTATCGGATTTAATTAAACGTGAGTAGCCCCTTCATAAGTAACTTTCCATAGTAAAATGAACACGCACGGATTCGGATATATAGACACATCCAATTTAAGTTGTACTTCCATCAATAAGGTCAACCAATTTTGGCCCTTAACGAACATCCACGCTGACGGAGACGCGGGCACAGCTAGTGTAGATATAATTCTTTAGCTGACCGTAGAGGTAGATTGGATAACCCTCTGCTTTTCATTTACTTTTACCGTCAGTTTTTTTTTATATACATATTTTTTAATACAGATAAGTCCATGTTTGACCTCCAACCTGATGGTAGGCGATGATTTGATCGAAGATGAAGCATGACGACTTAGAAGATACCTTTTCACTCTGGCCTTGAAAAGATACAGATTATATCTCTCAGGGAACAAGGAAGCCGGCAGCTTGTTCCATTCCTTGGCTGTACGGATGAGAAACGTAGAGTCAAAACGTTTGGTACGATCCCAAGGAAATTCTACTATGTATATTTTCTACTTGTCCTGTAGTAAAAAGGGGAAGGAAGTACAAGGTCGTACAGCTCAGTAGCACATTCTTCGAAATGAATCCTGTAGAAAATTGACGTTGATTTGCTACCCTACGGCGATGTACAATGCTTAAAAGTAAGCAAGTTTGTCATATCGTCTCCAGCTCCTGTCTTACATTTGGGCGGCAATTCCCTTACACCCGGTATTAATTACGCGAGTGTAACGCTTCCCACTTAATTTTGCATTGTAATGGCTTCCTCCAAAGATACGCTATTGTATATTGAATCTATTTAGTGGTTTAGTTTGAATGTTTTAACGAGCCAATCTGTTAAGAGGGATCTCTCGAACTACTCTCCTTGAAACTTTGAAATGGATGAGTTGGTTATTATAAAGATCGAACGGCTAAAATGGGGTAAGAACATTTTATTAATAGCTGCAGCTGTTGCTTCGAAACTTTCTCTTTTGGACTTTGTTTAACTATTGAACTGCTATATTTAAAATTATATTTAAACTTCGTTTTTTTTTTAATGTTTGACAAGCTAGGATTATGACCACTTACCTGATTTTAAGTGACGATGTGGTCGAAGATGGTAAAGCAAAACTAGCCTGGAATGGACCTGGCTCGCAAGTGAGACTGCCGGAAGTTTAGAGGTCTTATGCAAATAAATTTTCCTAATTAAATTTTAAAATTTCCGATAAAATCACTAGGCTGGTAACACGGTGACAAGTGCAGTCATTTCACCTGTACAGGGGTTAATATTTTCGAATTCTCTAAAGACCTAAACTGTTATGAATTTTCTATCAGGCAAATCATTTGCGCGTCACGTATTCAAGTTTTTTTAAAAGAAAATTGTGACCGGAGTGGAGAACAAATCCATGCAACAAACGACTTTTTTGGTAACATTAAAAATCAAAGAAGTAAAACATCACGTCTAAAAGTATCAACACAGTTTTAAAAATCTTCAAGTTCAACCCCTGTTTCAGCTTTATCTTGTTTAAGGCAACCTCTCCAAAATTGAGATAAAAGTGAAAATTAAGTGATTTACAGAGTGACAAATCTTACATTAGAGCTAAACAAATGTTGGAACTAAAATATTTTATGGAAGATCTTCAGTTTTGTCCATAAATTGCGACGATGGCTCCCTCGCGGCAGCGCACGGATGAGTCGAAAGCTGTGTACCGTCCATTCTGTGACCAGCGTTGGATGTAAGCACGTAATTGCGTCCCCGGAGAGAAAGATCCGCATTTTTCACCTCCGGCATTATTTTCCTGGCCGAGGGTCACCAGGGCGGCGCTTGTTGAATTGTTTTATGATGGCGTGAGGCCGTTGTGGCGATAGAAAGGACATAAAATCTTTTGTTTTACGTTTTAAGGTTTCCCTACTCTATAATATTGTTGTCATTCTCTGTCTGCCACAGCATTAGAGAAGATATAAGTTATATTAGGGGAGCCTGGGATGCTAAAATTGCAGTTCTAAAGCGTCATAGGGATCTATTGGATTAGGTTCTAAAATGAAAAAGTCTATGTCAAGTTTTCCATTTTAGTGGGGGGAGAGCATATAAGAATTTTCAAAAATGTAAAAGAAAAAAACAGTCACATGGAAATACTCGAGAGCGTCAGATATTCATAGTGTATACGCGCCTTGTCTTTCCGGTCAAGAACCGGTCAAGTGCGAGTAGGACTCGCACACGAGACATAATTATGACTCGCCTATTTCTTTATGTCACGCTCAAATTGTCAGATTATTGAAATATAGACTGTTTTGGATGTACCTACTTAACTTGTCTTAATCTGACGCGCTCGAGTTTTTCTGAGGATCGATTTTTTTTACTAATCTGACGGGCTGCCCTTAACGCACCCCACTATATTAAGGGTTCATATATGGTAGGGGTACATTACTGGGTGCAAGTTATCTCCTCATATAATTTTCTGATGCGCTCGAGTAACTCGCAAAATCCCCGCTTGGGCTCCCCTACAACACAGCAACATGGCCAAAACGCCGAGGTAAATAAACAAAACTAATTTCATAGTATTTTATAAACATATAATAAAGTTTAAAGATATAGGTTGTATACCTATAACTAAAACTAACTAAATGTATATACCTTGAACAGTTGAACACTCAAATTGAACCTAACAAAGTAACGCCTGAATCAATCGCTTATACCGAATACATTAATTTGATGACAATAATAAGAGATACATTAATTGATTATGATTACTGATCTCATTATCTATAATATGCTTTGTAATATCAAAAATACTTTGTAAAAATGCTTCTGTTTCTGAATAGTTCAATTAGATATCCAAATAAATAATGAACTTTTGACATTCGAAACATTCATTGACCTGAAGTCATTTATGTCATTATATTATTTATTTTATTGCTAATTTAAGCACCTCAAAATATTTTATGTCGTTGCGCACTCTATACTTTATTTTATTTTATGGCTAGTATATGCAATTCAGAGCATAAAATACTTGACAATAGAAAAAATGTGACGTTCATTGTGAATTTTAGAAGGAAAGAAGAAATATATCTACTAAGCACTAATCACATGTAGTCACTAGCAGTTATTTCGTTAGTCAAGCACGAAAGTAAAGAACCTCACGGTATTCTAATCCCTCGTGCTCCCCGTCGTGTGGCCGCGTCCATTAATATCGCCATCAAGCGCCATTATCGCGGATTTGCATCCAAATTGAAAAAGACTCATTAACATAGCAAACTGTTTGTATTTGTGTCAACACGCAAATAAACTTCTACTCGACGATAATATATTCAAAACAGTAAGAGCACTTACTTGGTGGTAGACCTCCGAAGCAGGAGATCGACTAAGCAGGTACCACCGCAGTACCAAATATTCTTCCGCCAAGCAGTAGTGTGTAAACATTACTAGGTCTCTGTTTGAAGGGTAATTATTAGTGAAATTACAGGGCTGTTCAGACTAACCATCGAAAGTCTCAAAGTAATGAGCGCCGATGCAGTGATTCCCTGGACGTTTTGTTTCTCAAAGTTCTTTGTCACTGAAATGGTCATAAACATGCGTTACCTCTTACCATCAGGAGAGCGTCTCGTTCGTCTCATTACTTTTAATACACAAAAAAAATCTCCAAGTTAAAAATCTGCCTCGAACTAAGCTAAGCTTTTACTATGAGACCCAGACAACGATGTAAATATTCGGGCTGACAGTTTGAACATAAGCAATATTATCAAAGGACATGTTATTTAGTGGACATATGAAAAGTATTAAGTAATCAAATAAATCAAACAAATACAAACAAAAACTAAGAAAACCTTGGTTAAAGTTTTTCCCAAGACTCCAGAACGTATGGACAACGCGCAGCCTTACGCACCGAGCTAGCGCAAGACATAACTACGTAGACTACGCTGTAACTGTTATCTAATCTGGAACCGTGCGCGACTTTATTGTCGGTGCGCGTGATTTGAGTGTCCGTATTTTTGTGTTTGCTCAAGATAATTAGGTCAAATATTAACCACCTTTTTTATTATTTGGAACGACAATCGAGTACTGAACCTCTGTATTATTAATGCTGATGTTCAAACTTTCACGGCGTATAGTTATTATATATAAACACTCATACACAGAACAAATATTTATATTTATCCACTCCGATTTTTCTCCTGAAGAAGGATCGAACCAACACCCTACAGCACATGAAGCAGAGCTTCTACTTCATGAACGAACAGAGCAATAAACAGATTGTAGTACTGTTTGTATTGCGCATAAGTACATTGCGTCTAAATAACTAATGCCGCCACTTGCCACTGCATTGCGACTCTGTATTCCGTAAATGGCTGAATTTGTAAATAATCTTAATTATGCTGAGGTTATTCGACGACGTTTCTCAGCGAGGCAAGCCTCTACGCTTTCATCAGACTTTTATCAGACGGAGCTCGTTTCCTCTTGGATTTTGTAAATCTGGTAAAAAGAAAATGTGTAACGCAGTTTGCTTTGAAATCAAAATAATCACATTTTACAAAATGTTTGCTTTTTCTGGTTTTTGAGATTACATCATACTGGATGGTACGCGAAGGATATTTAACGGGACATCATTACTAAATCTATTTATCCGTTCTATCCTATTTTACTCGACTACCCAAAAAAAAGTGTAATGATTTCAGGATTCATGTATATTTGTATGTGTGTATACGAGTTTCTTTATTTCACTATAACTTATAAATGCTTGTGCACATTTAGATGTTTGGGGTATCGTTGGAAACCTTACATCATCTCAAGTGACACTGGATAAATTTTATGAAAAAAAAATGTGGCCGGTTCACTCCGTTATCAAAAGTAAAAATTATTTTTGTTTGTTTCATTCAATAAACCCTCGGTTTACGAATTCCGCATTTACCGCTATATCCTATTGTACTCCATTATTCTGTACTATTTTTAGATGCAGTAACATAAATTCTTATTGTGTTACTGGTAAATAAGAGTATAATGAGCTTGTTAAGAGACTGTAATCCCAGACGACAATAACTTTATAGGTTTGCAGCATTACTTGTACCTCTATACTAGAGAAAGGTGGGCACAGAAACAAAAAGTAAGTAGGCTAAGTTGAGTACTGTATTATAAGTAGTAGAGCGGTTCCGACCGCCACACCGTTTTAGCTATCTCTGTACTTTACATAAGACATAACACTGATGTTATGAACTCTGAAGTAATAAAGTCTGTTTCCACTAAACGGCTACTCTTTTTTATTTAACTATTCAATTAAGTCAAGATAAAGTGACTTAATTTAATTTTTCACTTATATTTTAATTGCCGAAATGTATGTGTGTTAGTCACTTCGTCATACTGTAACAGACGAAATTTAAATACGATAAAAAATAATATTTGAAATTTAAGCTTATAACTTCAGCTACCACAAAGAACACTTTCTATTCGAAAAAAATGTAAGAAAAACTGTGAGAGTCAGCTAGTTAAACGTAAATAAAACAAAAATAATCTCAACACATCTCTAATATATTTGATTTAATATTTTAGAGCTATCTATCATGTGTATCTAATCCAGTAGAAAGTGGTGCCACTGACTTGAGGCTACACTGCGGCAGTGCGGCGTACAAAGCAGCTCATCAAGTCGAGTCATCGCCTTAATGCCGGTAATGAGACGCCAGAGCTACCTAAATACTATTGTAAGGAATATTTTGCTCGCTTTTCATATATATTTTTAGACTGATGTGGGGCACATCACACAGTATTTTATTAGTAAGAACTCGTCTTCATGTTCAATGGTAACATTATTATTGATTTATAAGCAGAAATACGCCACCCACTCCAAATTGTTTCTAAGTAGTTTTTGTATATATATATTTTTTTAGAAGTTCTGCTTCAAGAGCTGAAAGGTGTGGTTTTAGCACGTGTAACAATTAAAAAATCTAAATTTAATTTACTCCAATGAAACAACTTTAACGCATGAAAAAAAAAGTTACAACCGCTAATCATGATCGAGTACGGGGCTGCGGGCCCACGTTACACTTTATTTTAGCCTTAAGGCTAGATTGAATTAAAATCCGGTCCTTTTTGTTCATTGCCAAAAAACGGTAATGAAAGCCTGACGCAATCGGTCTGCCTTCGGGAGCCTTTCTTATAGCTAAGAATTTTAATAAGAATTCTCTCAAAATTATTAGAAATCCTTCAGATTTCTAATATTTCTGTTTAACACTGAATTTAGAATCGTGTTTTTGTACAATATACACAATTCCAAAGTAAGATTACAAACTTGTTTAATGAAGTTCATGCTGTTTTTTTTTTCAGTTATTGTCTCGGTTTCTAACTCTAGCAGTCATTCTGGCAACAATAACGCTAATAGGACAGTACAAAAATTTAAATCAAATGTTGTCTAATTTAATCAAACGTTACTTTGTCCGGCGCCAGGATTGCGTACTAGCATTAGCACTGCTGTGTTTGAGTGGTCCATACCAAAGCAATACAAATCTGAATATGTTCTACTCCGCCTTTTGTAGGAATACCTGTTGCATACGCGAACCGATAAAATGTTGGTGACCCCATCTATGATGTTAAAAGACTAATACTAATGATCTCAGTGTTTCAGTTGCAAGTCCGGGAGTAGTCGTCTGAAGTAGTGCAACCTTTCAATAGCAATGGACACAAAACACCTACATGTTAATATTTTTATCAAAAGCTCCGCTTAAGTCTAGACGCTCGAAAAGGTTCGATTTGAATTACTTTTAAGTCCCTCATGATTTCAAATATGCTATCAATTCAGAGGACAATAACATAAATTTTTGAAAGACGTTTACGGATCCTTCGGAGCGCTGAGTTCGGATAAATGTAAAAGTTTTGTTCGGTGTTTGATTTATTCCAAACGTAAATGTATTGATATTGGCCTCGAGTTTAGGGACTGTAACTTTTGTTCTGTGTTCCGTGTTGAATATTTATCGCCTTTTAGACGCGCTGATGTATTTACTTGTAAAAGATTATAACTTTGCAATATAAATAACTCAATGTCAATCTGTCTATAAAGATTGATTGAATGCTTCCATTAACAATCGCAAGTTTGATGTGGTATGGAGTTACAGGTATAAAATGATTCTTTTATGTTATTGTTTTACAAAATAAGATTACAGATTCTAAAGTTTTATTAGCATTTAAACTTAAATAATTTGGTTTATTGTACTAAACTGGTGAACGACCTTGCCCTTTTTACAATGAGAAGAGACTCGCGCCCAGCTGTGGGACAATTCATAAAAAGAGGCCTGATTCGGAATTGTACCAACTGCCTGGCGTGCTATTTGTGTTAGTTGCTTGATATGTTTAAAATATGTTTTTCTTCCTAATATTTGAGGTCGTACGTCGTGCATGTCAAGTATTTCATGATAAAACAAGTAAAATAAATTTTTGTGTCGCCACAAAGAAAGCCAAGGTCAAGTCCGGTCACGACCTAATAAAGTAATTGCGACTGTACTCGCTTTGACGTATGTAGTTTGAATGAAATACAAAAAGTCATATTTCATTACATCTATTTTATTTTATTATGGAAACTGACGTGGTCTTGACACATTTTTGTTTTATTTATGCGGGATTACTCACGTATAATTTTATCGGAAACTCCGACTATAGTTTCGGCCACATCCGGTGGCCTTCATCATGGAGACAAAGCTGAGACAACGCGCGCGCGGCCTCGTTTTGCTTCGCACTGCGGGCCGCCGCGCGCCTCGCACGTGAAGATACCGGTTGATGCACGGGTGTGGGGGTGGGGGCGGGTAGTCTCTCCTCACCGGAGTCCTCCTCTATGGTGTCAGGAATATTCCAACATACAGAGCTCACCGCGACGTCTTCAGAAACACGGCCATTCTCACGAGCTCCATGAAGACAAGGTCTCCAAGTCGGTGGCAGATCCCACCCTCCATCTCTATTAAAATTAGGACGCTATATTAAAAAATCTATTGTATTTTATTTTATTTTATTTAACTCAAAACTTACAGTATAATAACACCGCAACGCTTTTGAACCATAACATGGTGGTAGGGTTTTCTAGTACTCGGCTGGCTAGCTACAACCCTCGAGTTGAAAATCTGCCGCCAAGAACCTAACGGTGTGTTCCGCAAGCCTCACTTGAGCACCAGTTCCATTCTAGGGTAAGTGTGCTTTACCATTTTCGACTACACCGTTACTTAACATCAGGTGAGTTGTGGTCAAAAACCTAGCATGTCAAACACAAAAATACACAAGCAAAATAATAAACATATTGTTTTATACAGTTTCAAATCGTATAAACGACAATAGAAATAAGTCATATATTCCTTTAACCAGTTAAAGTCTTAGTTCACTGTGCCATCCCGCCCCTCACTTATCATCAAAACCCCCACGAGTGCGCATAACAACAGCTTCAATTTAAATGTACCGTGCGGCCCCGCGCTCCCCGAAGTGACGCTGCCGTTCCGAGGTGATGGAACAACGTTCGTTCCCAACAACTGTATGTTTCGCTCCGCATATCTCCAGGGACATGACGTCTGGCGATTCGCTCGGCTTCAAATACAACTAATTACTAAACTCAAAGTATTTATTTAGGACAACTTAAGCCCGTTTGTAAAGCCTAAAAACTGAGTGTCAGTAAAAATTATACTTAACAATAAATATAAAAAACAAGCTTACATAAAAAAAGAAAAGAGTGCTGTGTCTCTCAGGATAATGTAAGGATTCTAATGATATGTGATCTAATGATAGGATACATCCAAATCTGTTCAGGCCTTTAGAGGTTACATACATATTATCTGAGACGTCAAAACATTATACTCCTTTTTGGTAATGGTGATGATGATGGTAAACACACCTAGCTTGGAACATTTTTTTTTTTTTAATGGCTGTCAGGCTAGGTGTTTACCACAGCTCACCTGATGTTAAGTGACGGTGTGGTCGAAAATGGTGAAGCACACCTAGCCTGGAATGGTACTGGCTCTCAAGTGAGGCTGCCGGAACACAACGTTAGATGCTTGGCGGCAGATTTTCAACTTGAGGGTGGTAGCTAGCCAGCCAAGTCCTAGAAAGTACCCTACCACCACGCTATGGTTTCCTCACGATGTTTCCTTCACCGGCAGCTCAAGCTCATTGTTGGGGGTTGAACCCACGCCCTTCGGCATGCGAACCTACCGCACTAACCACTGAGCCATCATCGCTACAAACATAACATCACATCATTGCAGCTGGGTTACGCTTAACGGTGCGACTAAGACGAAACAAGGTCGTTGTACTGATGTTTATAAACAACTTTTGCTGTGGAGCTCAAAATGAAATTTCGAGATTTCATTTTAAATCGCAATAAAATATCAGGTGCCCCATATATAAAAGTAATCTACTCTCGACGAAAAGTCTGTAACAGATATTTTTACGCGATTTCAGACTTTATTGGTTCATAATAATGAGTATTGTATAAGTTGTGTTTTCCCTTAATATTGAAAATGAAGTTATGGTTTTGAATAAGTTTAGAAACTCTTGTTAGAGCTATTATTTCATTACTTAATTCCTTCATACTGTAAGCAATTTGTATAACAAGCTGTGTATGCCTATAACTGGCGCATGTATCGGAACATAACTCTTTGCAATGTGTTATTTTTTTTTTTTGCAATATGTGTGCTGTTGGCGTACCTTAATAAATAAATAAATAAATAAGTATAATGACCTCCTTACGGCATAGTGCTGCTAAAACTCGTAGAATGTATTTTTTACTAACTGTAGATAGCTAACAATAATCAAGTATAACTTTTTTTTACACAACGTCATCTAGCCGCAAACCAAGCAAAGCTTGTACTATGGGAACCAGATAACTGATAGAATACTTATATACTTTTTTGTATATACATATTTATAATACATACAGAACACCGAGACACAGAACAAAAATTTATCCTCGTCACACAAATGTCGATAATCTTGAGTAGGAATCGAATCCACGCCACTCTTGAACCAAATGAGCTAACAGGGTAATCAAAGTAATGAACTCCATAGCAGCGATGCCCTGGACTTTGTTTTACTACTCGAAGTTCTGGGTATCGACGCAGACGTTTGGAAAGGTGTTATCTCTTACCATCAGGAGAGCGTCTCGTTTGTCTCATTACATTTTTTTTTTTAAATCAGTGCAATCGCTAGCTTAGACGAAAATAGTGTTGTCTAGTCGGGTCGTAAAAGCGCAATCGAAGCGCACAATAAAGAGCATCGCGCAATAAGTTAGATATTGAAAAGTGTAACAATAAGCGAGATGAGGAATGTTCTTAATAATTTATTCATAGCGCCGACGCGGCTGAATGCCGACGCGAGCGCTAGAGCTGCGCGCCGCGCGTAGGGAGGGGCAGGAAAATATCGACGCTCGGAGGGGTTCCTTTTCAAATGGTTAATAATTTATTTAAATTGGCTTGCAAAGAGCATGGCGGAAAACGTTAATTTGGGCGTTTGTATTAAAAAGTTTCTAAGAGGTTAATGTTTTTTCCAGAGTTTTAAATTCGTTTGCCAAAATAATACGACTTAGCTGAATAAAATATAACAGGTTGCTCAGTTTTTTTTATGATGACCTGGCCAAGAGGTGTCTGATCTAGGTGCTGGATTGAGGAACCGTTCAAGTTACCATAAAGGTTATAAGTTTGGTCTGTTTCGTTACGTGTCCATAAGAATAACGACAAATCAATACTTTTTAGTTTAAATTATAATAAATAAAGAATCAAAAGTTTTCAAATTCGAGTTCGAAGTTTCGATTTATGTGAGAACAAAGACACAATGTTGCGCTTTTTGTGTTAATTGCTCACATAATGAATATGATTAACAGTAACAGATAGGCTACATACAGCTATAAAAATCAAATGTCGTGCGTGAAAACTTGAAAATTTCTTTAATTATTTTTTTTGTCTTTCCATTACGAGACAGTATAAGCAAAAGACAAGTATAAATTAACAATTAAAAAAAACGATTTCATTCTCTTAAGCCCAAACACGGTTAAATTTTAGGTACTCTAGTTTAAAAATCAAACTACTAAGTATATATAACTAGAAAATAGGTTTTCATAAAATTTCTATAGGATCAGTCTGAAAGTATATAATTTTAAATAATAAAATAAATCAAATCGGTTCATACATGACAAGGTTCCGAGATAAAAAAAAATGCAAAAAACATACAACCATATTAAGAACTTCCTTCTTTTTTGAAGAACAAAATATATAAAATCGATTTTTGCGTAAAATCGAATATGTCATACTGTATGGGAATTGCCAGTTCAGATCATTTTCAACAGGTGGCGTTCTTAGCGGAGCTATCGTTTGACAGCCGAGTATCTAATTTTTTCCGTGTGATTGGGTTAAGTCTTTTACATATCAAAACTTTGTTTCGTTTCAAATCAATTTCAGGTGACACGAAACGTTCAGCTAACAGTTTATATTTTTATTACTTTTCTATAAACATAGACACCACACCGACCGATATCGATATCGACGTCAATGTTTCTCTTCCCTACATATCGAAAGTGAGCTGCGATTCCGCTCGCAAAGGTTCTGAAGAATGTTTTATGGATGGCGGGCGCGTGCCGATCGATTTTAAATACGCATACAATGCTTGGATGAAGAAAGTTGGAGATGCTCCAGTGTCGGCCGACCCTCCCGGAGATTGCGATCTTAATGTTCCTTTTGTAAGGCTTCCTGTAGATATGTGATTACATCTAAATTACATTTCAACAAATACATTTTAAAGGTAAGCCAGTTAGTAATTAACGTTGACCTAATAAGACAAATATTCATATTATTAATTGATTGATTCAGGGTTACTTTATGGAACTTCATTTTGAGTATTCAGGTATACTTGAGAGCCAGTTCGATTCCAGGTATGGTGTGTTTACCTTCTTTAACCACACCGTCACTTAACATCAGGTGATCTGTGGTCAAAGAAATAGCCTGTCAACCGTAAAAAAAAAGTTAAAAAAATTAAATATTTATCTAACTTGACAACAATGTTTAAATATCTGTCCGAAACATTCTTTAATATATAAGACTTAAATCCAACATTAATTTAAAATGCTAAATAAATCAAGTTCAATTAAGTTCAAAAATTTGTCAAGTTAATGAAAAAAAAGTTGTATTTAATCCTTGTCACTGCTGTAAAAAAAGCCGAAATACACCAAAAATATAATATCTCTAGAACACTTTTCTTTATTGCTTTTTTTGTGAACTTGAGGACCTGTTTTTGTTGTTGTCAAAAGACTTAATTTAGATTTAAGGAATTATGTATCTGTCCGTAGGAATGGTCCAACTCAATATGCTGTACCCACTAAAAGTTTCGTCTTATGTGTGAGCTCCAAGTTTTCCCATATCTTGGTAATGAACATGCCTCTTGCCGGCGCCGTCGGAGTATCTTGCTTACTTGTACACGCCGCGCCGTTTATATATGCCTATTTAAATCGTGAAATCAAATTCGTTTATTATGAACAATGACTCCTGAAATATAGACACGATATTAAAGATTCAAAGTTACAAATGAAGTGCCTAAGATTATACTCGTAGTTATAGGATTCCATAACTTAATCGTATATGTAGGTATTAAGATAGAGATACCACTTAGTAGACCAGCATTATCCTATTTTGTAACTGTCCCTTTTGTGCTTGTCCTATTTTGATTTGTCTGTTTGTTTGTTTTTGTGTTTTACAGAATAAAAACTTTATTTCCTTCTTTTCTTCTATATGAAAAATCTTCCTTGTAAGAACTGCTGATATGTGGAACTCGTTGCCTGCATCAGTGTTACAACTCGGGGTTATTAAAAATAAAACGTAAATAGGTACTTTCTGGACAAGCGTGATTCATCTTCGGTCACATCATCGCTCCCCATCAAGTAAGATAGACGCCAAAGGCATACCTGTAATAACGATAAAAACTTTTTTTTTGCTGAAACTCTTTTTTATATGGACCTGAAATCAAAATAAATAGATACGTACCCCATTATTTTTTTGTAATGATTGTAAAAAAACTTATTATGAGACGAAACTTCTTGAGACAGGAACTCGTACAGGGCCTAGGATTGGGGACTGGGGGTAAATTTAAGAGCCCTTTAAATACGTATAGCTGTCAGTGTTCCTATTCCAGCTTAACCAAATATGCACTCAAAAAAAAATACAAAATCAAAAAGTCATTTATTCAGTTTAGGCCCTGGTAAGGCACTTATGAACGTTAAGTTACATGTTTGAATCTACCACCGGCTCGTAATTACACTTCAACTGAGAAGACTCCGGCAAGAAACTCAGCAAGGCATTTTTTTTTTTGTGGATCTTTCTTTTCACTTATGGTTGTTCCTGGTGTCCGGTGGTATCCCCCTCGCCCCTTCTATTGGATATAAATTAACCACAAAAGCTTGCTACACATTTCCCGATAGACACAGAATACAAAATACATAGTAATGTGCAGTGGTAAAGAATCCTTGGTGCATGAAATCAACTTGCTCTCGCCCGGTTTTATTTAAATGTTAATCAGGAGCAATCTCCACACATCGCACTCAAAACAGAATATGTCATGAGCGTCGAGTATCGCATAAATCCGTCGAACGGTCATCCAATCTGGAATCCAATCCATCCGCTCGAAATGCTTTTGAAATACCAGCTCTTTATGTTCCACGGAGCGAATTACGGAACCCTCTTTGTGCGAAACATTCGAACTGTAGGGGAAATAGTAATATGCAAAGATCGATAGTTGTGATTCCAGTACCAAAATTATGTCAACTAATGAAGTGTGGGGCAAGAAATTAAAAACCATCAGGCGAGTGACATTGCCCTTTGTGCGTTTGACTATTATTATTCTAAGAATAGAAAATTTTATCTTACTCTTTTATAGTTGGACAGGCTATGTGTTTGACCACAGGTCATCTAATATTAAGTGACAACGTGGTGGAAGATGCTGAAAACACCTTTTTTTTGTCCTGGGAAAATACTTAATGTATACCACCAGCCCTGGGGCAGGCACGGTGGTTATCTGGGACTCTCCGTCCTAATGACGGCCTACCCACTAAAAACCCTGGAGTGTTCCACCTCGGCGCTTTGTGTCGAGGCTGCGGGCACGCTTTCGCACTCTTCCGCGGCTTCGACATGCTGAACACACCTAACGTAAGTACTAGAGAGTATCCGTGCAAAAATGTATGTACTGAAAATGATTTATCTTGAATGATCTGACAGTATTGTCAAGATTTATAAAATACACATTAAATTTAATTCGCTTGTCTTGATTTTGTATTTTAAATAATATTTAGTGTTAACTAATATCCATATGATAGTTACTTCTTACAGTGGGTGAATCAGCGAAATGTGACGGCGATGTTCAAGGTTGGCAAGTTCTTTTTTCTTCAAATTTTTCACCAAACTGTACATCGCTCAAGTAATCAAGAGCTTGAAGTAGGTTCTTGGCAGAGGCGTCCCAAAGATGGCCGAGCAGTGTTCCACACACGACCGGCCTTGTGTGAAAGACAATGCAAGCAGCTTCTCCTCCTCTAAATTTTCCTTTGATTAGGTACTCGTCATCCTATTGCATTTCTAGATACAGAGTGAACATTAGCAAACTCCCAACTCACCAGAAATACCTCAGAACCGGAGACAAAGATGCACAGTTTCTCAACACTATTGCTAGAATGCTATCAGAACCACTTGCTTTAATTACGTTCAGCTTTCAAAGCGTTCTAATTACCTCTTTATTGGACACAAAAGAAATTTATCGCCTTGTTAGGTTGATAAAGGCTGGTAGAAATTGCATTTTTCTGTTCTGTTCCGAAACTAAAAAGAGATGATTTCAATATCGTTTAGCAACGGGACTTGCTTTAGGTTGTAAAAAATAGTCGATCGATATTATTTATACAATCAACTGTTCAAAAATTACACTTTCCCAGAAATGTGTTTATTGTTACTAAGTTACCTTCGAAGTTAGCTTAGCATTGCCATCCAACGTGGCAATGCTGCCAGCATTCTGGCCACATATCCCTCATCTGACGGCCTTTTTATTTAATTTTAAGTTAGTTTAGTTTTCTCTAGATGTTTTAATATAAAACCTTAAAAAAGTTACCTTCCAACATAATATTATGAGTGGTAGCTTATGTATCGATTATTTTTAAGGTGTGTGTGTTTTGGTGCACAATAAACTTCTATTCTATTCAAGTTTTTGTGAAACCATATTCATAGTACAACGTCTAATTCTATCTACTCGTAATTGTTCACGGTAGGATTCATTTTAAACTTTCTAACTTTTAATTGTAATCTCTTAGATGCTTATGTTTGCTCAAGCGAAAATAATTTGAAACAAAGCAAAATAGAGCATCAAACTGGTTACCAAATAAAATATGAATTTAACGAGACCCAACCCACGTCTAAACCCAGTCTGGCAAAAAAACAAAACCTGACCATCCAATTTTCTATCTATTGAAATATTAAACCATCACTGCATAAGAGGGACGAAATGGCACTCGGGAAGGGCCACCACACGTGTAAGGGCTTACCAGACTCTTCCGAATAAAGGCGAGCGCACAGCATATCCACTCGACTTAAATGACTCATTGCATTGCATGTGTGTCGTATGGATAAGGGGTTAGATCTTCATCAGTGTCCTTAGGTTACTCAACAGCCATAGACCTAATAACTCTTACTTTAGCGCAAATTTAGTCATCGCAGTGGACACATTCTATTTCACGCATTTTTGTCCAATATTCGAGTAGCCAACTTCTCGTAGAAGATAAACAAGCTTAATTAAGAAAATTATAAAACACTACAAATAAAATTTTTGTTTTCCTCTAAAACATTTATAGCTAGGGTCAATGTAAGAATTCTAACGATACCATACATCTAACTCTGATCAGGCATTCAAAAATTATAGTAGAATACAATAATCACATACATACATGGACGCTGAAAACATTACGATTTTTTTTTGAGCAGTCGTGTATAATATACCAGCCATGCCATACCACCTGATCAAAAAACTCATATTTTTTATATATACTAATATATACATATAACCTCATATTTTTAACAGGATGGCATGTGCCTTATGAGGGACAGCTGGACTGAACCAAGATCTTGAGTTAATTTTGAACGAGCTGACGGAGTCGGTGCGGTATACGACCTTCATAACAAGGTCGCCGGAATAAAACTGAACCTTTTTGAAGATGTTAGTAATAACAGGATCATTTCGGGGCCCTTTTCAATACAGCGGGGATGGATCGAGCACCTATTGTGGGGAGCAGAGTGTTTTGTAGTCGGGTATCGATGACGCAAGGGCTCTTATTGGTTGCGGTAATTGGTGCGGAAACCCGGGGTTGTCGCGTGATGGGCTGTTGAGAAACGTCGCATCAAAATCTTTTTCTAACATTTGAGATTGTAGGCATGATTCTTTTTATTCAAGTTTGGTGAAATACGTCCTGCGATGACATCTCGCTTGATAAGTCGTTTGCGAAGTATCGTAGGGAGGCTCTCAAACGATAGCTCAGTTGCTTTTGAGTTTTATTTTTTATTTTTATGTAAGGGTATAAAACAAAGTCCAGATAGATTCAGTAAGTACATATATATATTTCTAAAGACAGATAAAACAATAAGTAACCCGATTCCCGCACTGTTGCAAGAACAAAAGCATTTGTCAGGCGGGGAAGTTTCCCCGTCGCATTCCTCCAATATTGGCAATCGAGAGACATCTCCATAAAACGATTGCAGAATGTGCGGATACTTATGGCGCCCTACTTAACTCCTTATGGCGCCCCCTTAGCTCCTTAAGGCGCCCCTATGCGGTTCAACGAGACGAGTTATGGGGATCTCAGATATCATTTCTAAGAAAAAGCTTCCAAACAAAGATATATTTCCTTGTCGCTTGACGACGCTAACACAGGATAAGAGGATTTTATCTACACAGATTTACTCTTTAAAGATTCATGCAAAACTATCTTTACATGCAGATGTATTTAGTCATCATGGTACTTAATTTATAAAAAATCAGAATTCTCATCCTGAAATAATTCTACTAATTACTATCTTTTAACTAAAAATTCTAAAAAAAACTTGCTTAATAGCATTATGTTACTGGTGATGTTTTGTTTTGTAAGCCAGTCATGAATATTTTGTTTAAAAAAAAAAGTATTCCTTTAAAAATTAGGTAGGTATATACAAAATATACATTTTCCCATTCAGCCCACATCAGTTCGTTGCAACTTCGACATTACGTTCTAAGCCCAGTTAACATACATCACCTGGCTACGTATATATGTCGCCCAGTATTTTAAAATTATCACAGTTCCAATTACTAGATATAGGACCGGTTAGATATGTACATATCAGATATATGCAGAACAGAGTCGTGCTGTGCGCCACGTGTGGCGGCTTTGTAGCCGTTTACTCCCGTGGTTTTTGTGCTGAGGTGACATGCAAGTGACGTGATGGAAGACGCTGGTGGCGTGCCTTTTTTCTTTTGTTTTTGGCATAGCAAATTGCACATATGTATATGGCAGTGTCAGTATTTCAACATTTTCAATAATTTGTTGAAATATCAAGTTAAGTAGAGTCTTGACCTAGCAATATCTACCAGAAGCTTCGACTAAGGTTTGGAAGTGATACATAGCTACGTCGTTCACTAGGTAATATAGCTTTCCTGTTGCATGTTGTTTGGCACTTTGTAAATAAAACACACTACAATTAATATACATAAACATACGAAAAAAGAACACAATATTTGGCAAATACAAACAGCTAGATACGTGAAATTACAGATTCAAAAACTCTTTTATTTTACATGCCTTTGTGCGGTTGTGCTGTGACTCACGATGCTGACACGGTAATGCAAGTTGTCGTGCATTTTTTAGTGAAAATAAAAAAAAACCTACTCTTATGTCTTAAGTTGAAATAATCAAAAGTTAGTCAAAATCAGAGTAGTTTGAGAATTAGTTCAAAATGTAGGTGTTATAAATAGGTAGGTACTACAAAATAAGCCTCTATTATGTGCTCCCATCACGCTGGTCTAATGTGGATTGGCGGATCGATATACGCATAAAGAACAATATCTGGTGCTAAGGTTACAACTGAAATTCATCTTGTCATTTCAATTTCAACCAGTAATTAATTACTCTTCACAGTTAATACTGGCCAGCGGGCACACCCGGGCCCAGAATTTCCTCGCTAACTCCCTCCGCTGAACTAGAACCAACTGAGCCCACGAAGCGTCATTCGATCTGTCTAATTGATGCAGTAACTTGTTGCTCCGACTCCCGAATCAATATTGGTTATATGCGGTTATGGTTCCTTGTGGTTATTACTATGCTCTATGGCGTGTGTATTCACACTACTCTGTAATGGTGGAAAGTTATATATATTCTAGGATTCCAGGATAGCAACATAATTATTGTGCACACGTTATGTGATGGTAATATCTTATTTGATATTAAAAGGTTTTTTATAAACCGGTCCACTCGCATTTACCTGGCAGCGCTGGTGTGGCTTTTGACTTTGTTTTTTTTTTATATGAAAAAGTGGCAAACAAGCGATGACCTACCTGATGGTAATTTGTCACCACCGCGTATGGACGCATATAATACCCGGGGCATTGCCTACATATGAGGACCCTATTCACACTTAGTTTGAAGCGATGCAGGTATAATTCGGTGGAAAAAAGTCGAAGCCATTCCACAAAAGAAAGAAACGCGGAAGAAACAGGAATCTTAAAAATCAAGCCAGTGCGAAGCAAGACGACACCGCGCGCGCGGTTCACTCAGCGTTGTCTCCATGAAAAAAGCCCCCGGCTGTGGCTGACACTTTTGTCGGAGCGTAAATAAAATATGTCAAATCCACGTTAGTTTCCATAGTAAAAAGAATCTTAAAAGGTCAGCGTTGTGGTTTTTTTTACGTTTGACAGGCTCAATTTTCAACAGCTCACTTGATGTCAAATGGCGGAGCGATCAAAGATGGTAAACATACCTAGCCTGGAATGGAACGGGTTCTCAAGTGAGGTCCGTTTACAGATCCGTGGTTACATTGCAGGCAACCTACCTGTTTTCCACCTGTGGCATAAAAATATACGGAAACACGTTCAACGAAGTCATATATTGTAGTATAAACTCTATAAATTAGATTAAACATTAATTACTATTCGTATATAAACAATCGTCGGTGGCTTAACATCGTGCGGTTTGGACTCAATTACAGCGGTTCGAAGCAGCACACACGCGTTGGACTGTTTGCTGTATAAGCTTGCATGTGTTTGTGTATACGATAATGGTCACACTCACATACACATGGACTCGGCACATATCTTGTTCGTTCAGTTTTTCTTATCATCATTGTGCATGCCATTTCATAACACTTTTCCCATTGTCTTTTTTGCCACTTTACTATTTAGCAACAAATCTGGGAACAATTTTAAATATCTATCCTAATTATTCATTAATATCTGAAACTAAAATCTGAATCTAAATAAATTAAAAATAAATAATTAAAATAAACACTAGTGATGATATCCTCTTCTCGCTTCAGTATCCAGTTGCCGACACGTGTTTTGCCTCTACACGAGGCATCCTCAGATTGTGTTGACTCGTCAATCGCTAGGAACTTCCGTAAAGTAACGCCTGAGTCAATGAATTGTCTCGTAGGATTTGTCTATCATTATCTTTAAATCCTTGAAGGATTTGTCTCTGGCTACATATAAAAATATCCGGTCTTACTAGGTTAATTTAATCTATGGTTAAAAAATGTCGATTCATGTGTGAAATATTTCACGTTACCGAGAAGTTGATAGAGCATTTTAAGCATTGAATAACTTTAGTAAAGCAGAATCGTAAACAATGGAAGTTGCTGTCCGTGTGTGTTGAGCAATGCAATCTGAGAGCCTTCAAGTCGCGAGTCAATCGGTTTCTTTTAAGCAAGCGTGCTCCATCGTAGACCGCATCTTCGCTTAACATTGAGATAGTGGTCAAATACATGTATTTAAAAAAAAATAGCCGTCTGCTGCAGCCGTACAATGCCTTCACTGGACCAGCCCTCTACTCCACAGTGTTTGTTATATCACAAGCTTTCAGTTAATTTACCCTCGTGCTCTGCCCAGTTCCACTTAAGATTTAATCAACCAATTTATTTGTATAAAATCTTACATAATATAGATTTTTCTATTTCGGTTGGTAGGCATATTTTTCGGAAAAATTTACCTATTTGGGTCAAAACTTGTTAGGAATTCCATTAGCAGCCATGCAGCCCCGTGTTGCGGCTGCCACAATTAAACCTTTCGCTTTACTTCTGTACTGGATATATAACCAAAAACATGTCACATCTTTTCAAACGGTCCGTAGTTTTGTTCTTCTCCAGACTATGCTTACGTATCTCATAATAATCCATACAATCGCACAGAATAATCTAACACATATCTCACAATTGTCGTAAAATTTCGCCTGTTTCATACATTGTGTAAGGCCACGGGTGTGCGACGTAATTCCTCGGCCAGCACTGCCAATGGGCGCATGCCATGGCATCCGTGTGCGTCGTGTGAATTCTTGTTCTTGCATGAACTGGCTCGTAAAGTTTCATTTGCTGGCGGAGCACGGAGCATTAGGTCACTATTGTTAGGGTACTACAGAGGGATAAGTTTGTGTTCTGGTGAGTATTGTTCTTAGCTTCCATGGTAGTAACTTATCAGAGTTAATTATGCTTGAGCTAAGTTCCTAGCTCTTTAGAATGACCTGATTGGGTGACAAATAAGGTATCGGTTGCACTATATACCTTATTACTATATACCTGGTTGCCGCATATAACTGACCTGTAACTTTGGTGCTATCAATAAAAGATTTGTATTTGTATATATTTGATAACGCTGTGAAATTTTATTTTGCATTTTTTTCTGTAGTCTACACTTAATAAAAAAGTATATTATTCTTATTCGAACACCTATTGCTAGAATTAAGTACAATGCTCTCAATGGTTTTGAAGTAATCTAGTTATTTTGACGTATATACTTGTTTTGTGCCTGGGTTTTCTGTAAGTACAAAAAGGTTCGCAAATATTTTATCACTTATTTGGTTTCCATAGTACAGCTTTGCTTAGTTAGAGGCTAAGTGACGCTGTGTTACATATCCTTCGATATTTACTCGTATGTTTGTTTTAAGTACCAATTAGTTTTTTTTTTTATGTCTGACAGGCTGTGTATTTGACCACAACGCACCTTATGTTAAGTGACGGTGTGGTTGAAGATGGTAAAGCACACCTAGCCTGGAATGGAACTGGCTCTCAAGTGACCGTTAGATGCTTGGCGGCAGATTTTCAACTTGAGGGTGGTAGCTAGCCAGCCGAGTACTAGAAAGTACCCTACCACCACGCATAATAGTTTAAGTAGATTAGATAAACCGTATCCGTTCGCTTATATGTCTGACCCATTTTGACTTATATCTTCCTAGTTGTAATAAGTAGTCGGTTACAGAGTTTACATAATATGGATATCTAGCTGCGCTTTCTGAGTTGTAGACCGGTATTAATTACTTTTCATGTCAAACAATAATATGACAAATATTGATATTTGTTCTGTGTCTGGGTGTTTCGTTTGTATTATAAATACGTATTTTTATTTTTATTATCAACCTGCACTGTCCCACTGCAGGGTAAAAAGCCTCCCTTCCCGCATTTAATCTTTCTCTATCTTTTGCAACCTGAGTCCAGTTTTTCATACACGTGTCAAGTTCGTCCTTCCATATCCATCTGGGCCGTCCAGAAGGTCGTTTGCCATCTTGAGTGAATCACTGTGTTGTAATTTTGTCCCAAAGATCTCCTGACATGCGGCTAACATAGCTGGCTCAGTCCCACTTTTAGAAAGACGGCTTTCTGAGTAACATCGACTATCTGAGTCCTCGAGCACAATATGTATGTATTTACAAAAAATAAGTATTCAATCCTTTATCTGGTCCCCGTAGACCTTTGCTAAGTTTGAGGCTAGATGGTGCTGCGTGAAATTTCCATCAGTATTAATTTATTTATATATAATTTATTTAGTGGATGACTAGACATATTACAAAAACAAACAGTTTAGCTGCTGTACTTTCCCCACTGTACCTTCTAGCCGTAACTAATCCGACTTTATGAAAAAGTTCCTCGGATACCGAACCAAATTATATTATGAGGCGCAGACGTGCAAGAATTTATCCTTGATGCATGCACGCCAGCGCGGCGGCTGCAGTGCGCCGCTGGCCGCATTCCGCGCCCACTGTGCAGACAATGCATCGTCAGCCGTGCAGAGGGGATAGAATAAGCAACGCATCTGTGCAAATATGAATTTGTGTATTTTTTTATTGTAAATTGGCCGGCGTTTGACCCCTAACTCGCCAGATGTTGAGCGAAGATGCGCTCTATGATGGAACAAGCTTGCCTTGAAGAAACCAATTGTCTTGATGGGACCCAGAACTTCTTAGTAGTGAACTTCCTCCTTCTTTCGGCGAGGTAGGGAATCGGACTCTGGGCATACCTCTTTTCCGAGGCCGGGCCCTGGAGGACACTGCCCTCAAGCTTTGTGTAGTGTGTGATCTCGACGCCCAGCTTCTCGGATGGAGCTCGAGCACCCTCTGGAAAATGCGGTGGTCTCTTTTTGGCATTATTGACTCAGACGAGGGTACCAATCCTTCACGCCGTCTACATATCTCCTCGTCTTCTTTTTCCGGGCTAGCCAGGAGGAAGTCTCGTGGGAGGGCACGCCAGGTACATACGTCATGGCCTGCATGAGGGGCTATGTTGTTCAGGTGGAGCTGAGAAAATGAATATTCAATAAATATTTATTGAATATTCATTTTTGTTATAAAAAAACTATACTACGAATATTCTTTTTCATTTTTTATCACGGAAAATGCACACTTAGTTATTTTGCCAGCTACAATACTCTAATGCGTGTAATGTTAAGCACGTGTCGGTGTCGTGATGAAATATTGTAAATTTATAAACATAGATCTTGTATAACATAATATTAGCTTCGTTATTACCAACAGGCTATTGTTCTGAACTGCGTTCGCACCTGGTGTTATGAGTTTTGTATGAAAATATCAAGATTTTTCTGTATGTAATAAAATGCACTAGGACCTACCTTCGAAAGACAATTGAGCGGTAATGCCGGTCGGCGGCCTCACATACGCCATTTCTTTCGCTGACTCCTGAAATTCGAAAGTTTCCTCAAGCTTTCACCGTAAAGCACGTGACTTAAATTAAAATATAAATTCGTATATACACAAACAGTCGACATCAGATGATCTTCATCGGCGTACTATAGTAAATCCATCCAACCCTGTTGGCAGGTAGACAGTCTGTCTGGCAAATATTAGGAATTCCGCAGAAATGTGGCGCGCAACGAGCTGCGACGTTCCGCGACGTTTGCGCAACACAAATATTTGCCGACCAAACACGGGCAGCGGACGCGAAAGGGGGCTGTTTACAACTCACGACACGATTCAGTTTGTTTTTGGTTGACAAGCTAGGTGTTTAACCACAGCTCACTGATGTTAGGTGACGGTGTGGTCGAAGATAGTAAAGCAGACCTTATCTGGAATCGAACTAGTTCTCAAGTGCGGCTGCCGGAACACGATGTTAGGTGCTTGGCGGCAGATTTTCAACTTTAGTAACAACCCATAAATAGTGCTCACTGACGCGTCAGTGGCCTTATTTCAATTTTAACTTTTCGTTGTTATCGTCACCGCGTCGTGTCGACTGCGGGCAGCCGCGCCCGAACTCTGGAGCCGACCTTCATCACACAGGATGTGAAGTTTGTCTCATGCTGTCTAAGTCCAGGACGCGTCTGGACGTGTCTTGTTTAGGATACTCCGGCAGCGCGCATTTTATTGTATCAACCGTGATGTTAGATTCTTCCCACACCCAAAATTGTTCAGATGCGTGAAGAGCCCAGGATGGTCGAATCCACTAGTGTTCTCAGGCGTCACCCTCTCGACTCTGTTGATTAAGGTGCCCAGTACCTTAGCAGTACGCCACACTAGATCTAACTATGGCGTTCCATCGCTTACGTACTCGGAGTCATTCAGAGTCGAAAGCATTGTAGCCGACATTGGCGTACTTTGCTGACCTGCAGTTGCGGTACGTTGCAATCTCGGCCACCGCGTGTGCTGGGCAGTCCGTATGGAGGTGAGGGCCGGCGCAGCTGCTGTGCAGGTCAACTGACTCTGTGCACAGCCTGCGCCCGTGCCCATACCCCAGGTGTCGCGTGCACTGAACGAGCGGCGACTGGTCATGCACAACCGCATATTGTGGACCTTTCCAGCCTCGGCCAGTCTCTGCCACAGTTTTGGCGACACCTGAAGAACGTGATGTTCGTGGGGTTCCGCGCCCTCCTACGGTATTTTACCGTTGCTCTAAAATCTTCGTCCTCAGGAGGTTTGCTCTTATTTTGGGACCTGAGAGACGATCATTGTTGAAATTTGAACCCAAGCCCTTCGGCGTGTGATCCGACCGCGTTAACCACTATATACCACCTACACCTACATACCTTTATCATCGCTACGTTATGAGTACGAAATGCTGCATTTTTCTTTTAAACTTTCAAGCTTCGAATAATAATTATATAGGTATCTATGGGTCAGTATCTATAGATTATTATGGGCGACGCTTTTTATCATGAATTTCTGAAATTTAATGAAAAACCAAGACAGAATGAAGAAATAGCGATTTAATCTCGATAAATTATTTACGGACTGGTGAGCGGTATAATTGAAGGAATAGGTTTTTTATAGGTAAGATAGCTCCGTCTTAAGCCCCACTACTGCTCAACACCAGGTATGGTGTAGTCAAACGCGAAACTATAAAAGAGCCAAATAAAAAAATGAGGCGGACTATTGCCCAGCAGTGGGACACCGATAGGTGGGATACAAAATCATTATCGGCACGCTTTTTATGCATTTTACATTATCAGGATATTTACATATTTTTTCCGAGTAGTAAGTTTATGGCGCACTTTGTTATAGTTCCGTATATGGTATAGTAAGAATTCGTTTCTACGAAAGTATCGAATGGCAAAAAAAATTGTCGACTGTTTACAATTGTTATACATATAGCCAAATATAAGTACTTATCTTTTTATCGTGATGCCACAACTTACACTAAGCTCCGTTTGTCGAGTATTATTTCGATAGAAGCATGTACATAATTGTACATTTCTATCGCGAGCTCTAAAGAGAACGTTTCATTTTGCCATTCACACACATGGTGAAATTCATTCAGTGCATTTGGCCACTGCCCCTCGGGAGGTCTGTAGGCAAATTCACTAAAGTTATCCAACTAGAAAACGTAGGTTGCAGGCAAGCTGGTGAGGACACGAGCAAACTTTCAAGGCAATGGGCAAATCTGGGAACTGATATTTGTTGCAGTCAACACAAAACACTATAGTAGATAAATGTGGCTTTGGGAAATTGAACAATCTCATGCAAAGTTGTATTTATAAAAAGTTGCATATAATATAAATTAGTTTTTAGCAGATATATTAGTTTGCCTCATATGAGTTTCTTAAAACATTAGTAATCAGGCATAACTGTATATATATTAAATGACTGCTTACGATAACATTTAATGAAATGCTAGTGAACAAAATACTGAAATCTACTTCGATGGTGTTGTTATTGTTGAAATTATTGTCTAACATAAATACTTATATGTAATGAACAAAGAAGAGGCAGCGCGTGCGTTGTACTCAGCTTTGCCTCCTTGAAGAAGGCCACCGGACGTGGCCGAAACTATAGTCGGAGTATCCGATATAATTAGACGAGAGTAATCTAGCACAAGTAAAACAAAAAATTTGTCAGAACCACGTCAGTTCCATAGTATAATAAGTAAATATTTTAAAAAGGGTATTTCTGGATAAGTGAGGTATCGACAAAATTAGTAATGATGCATTAATATGTGGCGTTTTACTATTAAACATATCGTGATTGTTTAATACTCTTTTTCTAGCAAGAAGTTTTTTTTTATCAGAAACTGATTTTTTCTTTTGTATGCCTTGACTGAGAACGGACTATCCGCAACTCTTCATCATCAAGTACCAAGACGAGATCTCAGCATCATCATAAACAACCTTGTATAGTCCACTGTTGGACATCATAGATCTCTCTCAGGACACGCCACTTCTTCCTTCAATTTTTCACCTTCAATTTTCGCTTCCAGCCACTGCCAGCTGTCTTAAGTACAAATATTTTATTAATAATATCAATGTTACAAGTGAATCCGTAATATCATTTCAAATATATCATTAGCAGAGTTTTAAAACGCTGTCAATTGTTAAATAACAAAATGTCAAAATAAAGTATGTCAATATGCGAACATGTCAATATAAAAATATATTGTCAATGTCAATTAAATCAAAATTATCTTTTAGTCTGAAATACCAGTCAACAACGTAATAACTCGTCAAATATCGTCACTTCATCTAGTCTCATGGCGTCTTACAGTCAAACAGACGATGAAAATGGTCTTTAAGTAAAGTATATTTATCTAACGTCACTGATTTAATACTCAAGTTCATAAGCTAGGACAATATTGTAAAAAATGCAAAAGTGATCTATCAGTAAAAGCCTGTTGGTGAAATATGAATAAGTAAGTAGAAGCGAATAATTCTACTCCGCGTATATTTACTTTTCACGCGGTATAATTACACGCATCGGTTAACTACTCAATGTTCGCTTATTTCAAAGCTTTTAAGCGTTTTATAATGAAATTAACCTATTTATCTCTGAACGTCCATCCCAGCGGACCGCTTCCGAATAACACGTCAAAATATAGTAATTAGGCGTGGCCGCTTTTGGAAATTGCGAAAATGGAATAATTATTGCGTATTTAATAAATTTGTAATAGATTGTCAGGGAAGTTATTAATGGAGAGTCGTAATGAATTGATATAAATTGTCTCTCTGCTGACTGTCGGCGGCCCTACTAGGAGTACTTCTACGCCGTGTGCGTCGGCACTAACCGATGAATAATATGTTGTGCCGAATTATGTGAGCGGTGCCACACTCAACTTATTTAATCAATAAAGTGCCGCGTTTGTATCTTATCTCACTTATATTATATTAACCAGTACCGATACCGCAGTAACAGATACTTTATCGCCAAGCAATAGTGTGTAAACTGTTTGAAAGGTACTGCAGCTAGCGAAATTACAGGGCTGTTGAGACTGACCGTCGCAAGTCTCAAAGTAATGAGCGCCAAAGCAGTGATGCCCCGGATTTTGTTTGTTACTTTAAGTTTTATGTATAGTTGTAATGGTCAAGGTCATGCGTTATCTCTTACGATCAGAAGAGCGTCTCATGACTTTTACATAAAAAAATGAAAGATAAATGTTGAGAAAATATAAAAAAGCACACTACTAAAAAATTTATAAAAAATGAGACAGTGTCTCTCGGTATGATTGTAACGGTACCCCATACACCTAAATCTGTTCCGGTATTTAAAAGTTACGGTGGAATAAAGAAACACATACATACATGAACTCTGATAATATTCCTTTTAAAAGCAGCAGTCGTGTAAAATGCGGAAGTTTCTCTGAAGTTTGGTGGCTTTGTATCTACTATTTTCTTCCCGTTCACGCCGCACGATGCTGCGCGTAAAGCATGACCCTTGTTCTTCTTCTCTGGTATTTTGCACAATGGCACTATAGACACAAATGGTAAAACAACATTGGCAAATATGCTATTACATGTATGCATTGGTGTCTATAGTGATTGATGAATAAAATCACTCAAATGCGTTAAAGTTAAATCTTATCTGACTTAACTAGAAAACTAGTAAACTAGTAGTATGCTAGACACACCTGGTCTGGAATAGGAACTAGCTTTCAAACAAAGCTTCAAGGGCTGAGTCATTATTTATAAATCGTGATTTTCTTTATTAATATCGAGTACCCGTGGTAGGACTCCGGGATAATTGTTAAGCGATGATTAATTTCCATTACACCGAGACGCCGGCTTGAAGCCTCATAGTTTGAAGAATTCATTTTGCCTTTATATTTTAATTTGCTATAAATCCTGAACTGCTACATATTCAGTGTTCTTTTCTACTAAGGAAATCAAATTGGCTGAAACATTCAATTTGTTTGCGATGATTAGGCTTTATGTCGTAGGCCACCTGTGATAATAAATGTGACAAGTTGCTAGCATCGACCTGTTTTCAATACAAGGGCCCATTCATAAACAGAATTTTATTAATTATTAACCCCTCCCATCGCCTTATCAGCAAAAGTAAGCAAAGCTATTCCCCTTACGTGAATATTGGTTTTACTAGCGGCCTTATAGCTAAAAACGATCTTTTCCAGACAACCTAAGTATCAAGAGGTTTAAAGAACAAGTAGAAAACGTGGTGTGCCAATAACAAACAGAATTACAAAAAATTTAATAACATTTTCTAACATTCATTTTGGTACCTAACATTTTCTGATATGGAATATGCTATATCCAGGTAATAAAACACTCCAGGTAATAAATAAAACTTCATCCAAATATGTTCAGCCGTTTTTTCGTGATTGAATAACAAATATTTAATACAAACAAACTTTCACATGTTAAGGATTACTGACGTTATCGCCATTTGGATAACTCCCATATCATCAAAAAGTATTATCTGGATGGATGGAAATCATTGGAGGAGGCCTATGTCCAGCAGTGGACGTCCTACGGCTGAGATAATGATGAAGTAGACAATAGACAACACTTTATTTATGACATAAAACACAACAAATACAGAGTTGTTTTTTTACCATAACGCCGACCGTACCCAGGCGGCGCTAGTCCCCGTTGAGGCCGGCAGGCTATTATATTTTATTTTTATTTTTATGAAACGGTAATTAGACGAACGAGTTGCTCTCCTGATGTTAAGAGATAACGCCTGTCCATGACCCTTGCAGCGATACACAGAACTTTGAGTAGTAAAACAAAGTCCAGAGCATCGCTGCCTTGGCGCTTATTACTTTGAGACTAGATGGTTAGTCTCAACAGCCCAGTAATTTCGCTAGCTGCAGTACCCTTCAAACCGGAACACAGTAATGTTTGCACACTACTGCTTAGCGGCAGAATATCTGGTATTGCGGTGGTACCTACCTAGACGACCTCCTGCTATGGAAATCTACCACCTAGTGAAATATTCAAATTCAGTTAAATCAAGAAATCCAACAATTTTTCTAAATTCTAACATAAAACTCATATTGTAGGAGATCCCATTATAATAACTCACAACTCTGTACGATCCCTATAATTTCCATATTTCTCACAATAAGCTTACTCACTCAGAAACAGACGAGTGGGGCTGCGACCCGCGACTTGCATTCTCATTAATTCTCGGAGCGCGCTCCGGGACGCATTTGGCGGCAGTATGCGGGAATAATGCCCGCTTGCACATCCCTGCAAGGAACGTAACCGTGAAGCGAGCGGCTCCGCACGTGCCGTTAATCTTGAATCCAATTTCAAAACGAGCTATTTGTGAGATATAAAACTATAAAATAGATGACTTTAAAAATTTATCTTCCGATTACATCCGATTCAATATGGATGAATCAAATGAAATTAAAATGTATGTTTATGTAAAAGTACCTGGTATAAATAGCTGACTATTACGTTAAACAAATCTCGCCCCGGGCTGTCTCTGGACATGTGGCCTTGAACTGCGTTTTAAACAAACCAAGGTATTAAAATATTTCTTTAAAAAAATCTGGACAGTGTTTAAGTGTCAAACTTGACTTGAAGGCACCCAGATTGTATTTATCACGGAACATCCACTCGGGCAGCATTTACCGATGCTTAGCGGTTCGCACAGTGAAAGTAGATTCTAACTGTTTAGTTCGAGTTTTTGAAATATTTACCATGAAGCGATGCCACTTTTTAGAGCTCCTGGCTGTCTAATAGTAGAACGAGTATGAGGGAATTAGGTCATGCAGATTTGAAGCGCACTCTCTAAAACTCTCTCTGTCGGTTTTGGTAGAAAACCTACTTGGCTTCGATAGTCCAGGTTGTGGAGCATTTTACTTCTGCCATTTTACCCACTGCAACTGAGGGCAAGGACTCGTGTAATTCAGTATATAAATATTAGTGAATAAAATATATCCAATTTTGTGATAAAAAATATGGTACCAGCTTTGAATAGAATATTAAACAGTCATAAATACTAATCTATCCCGATTCAAAATTTCTGCTAAGACCTCCGTCGGTCCAGTCAATTAATTCCTCTAATAAACCTATCATCCATTCAACCGTCCCGAATAGCTTTCATTTGTTTACCTCCATTTACGATACGGGCTGAAGATACAGATTACAAAAGCCTGCACGGAGTATTCCGAGAAAAAAAACCCATGAACGTGTGGTTCGACTGCTTAGTCCAATCGAACAACTACGAGTTTTTTTTAATTATATTGGAACGGGACGCTCTCCATATGTTAAGAGGTAACGCATGTCCAAGACCTGTCGTCCAAAGGATATTTCACAAGCTAAAAAAATATAACACGACTTTATATAAAATAACAATGATTAAAAGAAAAAATTAAATCTATGTTATCACCTCGCTAAGCAAAATCGGATGAATAGTTTCAATGCTGCGGTAGAGCACACGTAAAAACAAATATACGTACATATCCTGCAAAATATTTAACCCTTTCCTTGCCTTTATGTAGTCGGGTAAAAATAAGGCGCACTAGACATGTAAACTTTTCCAGACATTAATTAAGTGAAAAATTTTGCTTGAAAAAAACACCGACATTCTAATGTGATGTGCTTTAAGTTTTCACTTTTTGCATTCGGCAGTATGTAGTTTAATTTTGATTGAAGACTTTTAATGTTCAGAGAAGTCCATCTGCTCGTGGCTGGTCTGTCCCCGGGTGAGCGCTAGGCCGCGGCGATTACGCGCTCAATGCAAACCATCGACGGAACCCTTCCGCGATTATTTCCGTAGCGGGAGTCCGCCGGCGCGGAACGACACCCGCTAATCTGGGAATTAGTTAACAAAATCACCGCTGTTATTGCCGTACACACTAGCGGGCCGACCCGGCTTCGCGTGTATTTTGCTGACTCGATTACAAAACGTTGAATTTTCTGACACTGAAAGTTTTTTTGAGCTTTCATGATAGTTACTTTTAATATATTTCCGCTCTAAAGTAGTTTTGGTAACAATAGTTATGAGATTTAATTTATTTTGTACATAATACTAAATATTTATCTAACTTGAAGACAATTTTAAATATCTGTCTGAAGTATTCCTAAACTAAAATCCAATATAAACTTACAATCTAAATAATTCAAAAATAACTAATTATAATTAGCACAAGTATGTATGTCCTCTTCTCGGTAACCAGTTGCCGACACGTGTTTCGCTTCTACACGAGGCGTCCTAGAGGACTCATTATCAAAATTAAATATAAATTAAGTAAAACGTCGAAATGAATTTTCTAGATGTCAAAATAAGTTATATATTTATAATTAATTTAATACCTATCATAAACGTGAAAGTTACTCAATCGCGTAAAAACGGCTAAACGGGTTTGGAAAGAAATTGGCACCGTATAGTTTATTCCCTGGATTCAAAAGGTATCCTTTATATTAATCTAGGTAACAAGTTTCATGGTGGATGCAACAATTGCTTTTTTTTATTTACGCATATTTTTTTACTCTCTGAATCTAATTTTTAAGTTTTTTTTTTAATAGCTGACAGGCTTGGTGTTTGACCACAACTCACCTGATGTTAAGTGACGGTGTGGTCGAAGGTGGTAAAGCACACCTAGGCTGGAATGGAACTGGCTCTCAAGTGAGGCTGCCGGAACACACCGTAAGATGCTTGGCGGCAGATTTTCAACTTGAGGGTGGTAGCTAGCCAGCCGAGTACTAGAAAGTACCTTACCACCACGCTGTGGTTTCCTCACGATGTTTTCCTTCACCGACAGCTCAAGCTCATTGTTGGAGTTTGAACCCACGCCCTTCGGCATGCGAACCGACCACGCTAACCACTGAGCTATCATCGCTATAAGTTTTCAACGCGGATGAAGACACAAGCTAGTGTATTTATAAATGTTAAAAAGGCTTATAAAAATGTAAAAATAAAGTAAATAAAGAAAATTTAAATCATAATAATATCAATCAATACGACGCTGTGCGCGGGAGGGGGGGGGGGGGGGGGGCTGTCTCGTTGCACATAATTAATTTAAATTACGCAAATTCAAATTTACGCGCCGTCGTAAACAAAGGTTCGGCCATAAAACGTATTTTGAACGTTTGGCGCGGCTGCCGCTCCGTTTTTATGGGCGCGAGATGAAAGGCGAATCGTTAGCCGTTGTCAGTCGGCCGTTAGCGTTACAGCGTCGTTACGTTACACGTGTTTTAGATGATTTGAAACATTAGATTGGATTTAGAGCGATTGGAGTATTGTTATTAATTGTACGTGACGAGAATTACTGTTTTATTTTCAGGTTTTGCTACGTCATCATTTTGTTGTGATTATAGCAAATAAGGCGCCGCTTGCGTAGTGATTCGCGTCGTGTGTCACAGCGCATAGATTCAAATCTCGGTTGAAAGTTATTTGAAAAATTGTTAGCAATTTTGTATTCTTCATATACTTAATTATCAAATAATTTAAAATCTTGCTGATTTGCGGACACAATTATAGTAACTAAGATTAAATTAGTTTAACTTCAGTCTTACGAACTGAATAAATAATAAAACAACATCCCAAAGAGGAAAGGGACAGTTCCGCTCCTTTTTTTACCCTGGTTTTTGACACCTGAGTAAAACAAAAATGGCCGCAGGACACAGCTCACCTGATGGTAAGTGACGGTGGTCGAAGATGGCTAGGCTCCTGGCTAGGTTATCAACTTCGACCACACCGTCACTTAACATCAGGTGAGCTGAGGTCATTCACCTACCCTGTCTACCATTAAAAAAAGATTATCCTAGAGAAATGAATACAATTAATGCATCTTATAAGTTCCCTTTTACAATATTGTTATAGCCACAAGTTGCTAAAAGCAGTTTTCGTAGCAACTGAGTAACAAAAGTGGCGTAGCGGCGCGTAGCAACTTCGTAGTGGGCTCGTAGCGAACAATCGCCTCATTACTTTTACTACGCTGGTAAGTTGAGTTTCTTTGGAAGTTTGACCTTACAGATTATTGTTATCGTTAGAGAAGTCAATAATAGTTTTTTACTGGGAAACTTGACTTAAACCTCGTACATATCACTCTCGAGGTGTTGTTGGTGATAGTTATAGTTCAGTTGTTTGACCACATTTGGTCATCGCTAAAAAAGTTTTCTTATTAATTCTAAGCGAATGCTTCGTTTACAAAGATATTAAAACGATATTCTACTTTTTAGTTTTCCATTAAAATGTACGTGAGCTAATTATCCGCCTATTCACAAGCTTGTAGTTTTAATACTATTCAGAACAGACGTGCCGTAGGTATGTATGGCTATGGACCTACTTCAAGATACTCCGACAGAAATTGGCGCCAAGTTAGTTCGAGACTCGTTAAACCTTACATACATACACAAAGATGTTATGTTAAGGTCGTTACACACGAGGTATTTTGACTTCATCGATAATCATCAGGATTTTTTGAAAAAAAATAATGGTAAATGCATTACGATTTTTGAAACGCTATCCTAATGGTAAAAGACAACGTTTGCCCATGACCATTGCAGCGACTGTCATTTTTTTTTCATTAATTGTGGTAGTATAGTGATACGTACCACCGCAGTGCCAAATATTCAGCCGCCAAGCAGTAGTGTGTATATATTTTATAGATAATACCAAAGTTTGAAGTCAAGGTCCATAATATCATTTTAAATGTCAAAAGAGTGATTATATTTTTTTTTTTATGTATAAGTAACGAGACAAACGATTCGCTCTCCTGATGGTAAGAGAAAACGCATATCCATGATCATTGTGGATATAAACAGAACTTTGAGTAGTAAAACTAAGTCCAGGGCCTCGCTGCTTTAGCCCTCAACACTTTGAGATATTAGATCAAAACGGAACACAGTAATTTTTACGAGTACTGCTTGGCGGCCCAATATCTGGTACTGTGGTAGTAAGTATCTAGACAGCCTCCTGCTAAAGAGATCTACCACCCAATTAAATATAATTGTGTTTAATTTATTGGGAACACACTCAATAAGCCTTTTCAGTACATCAAGCTTGGCGAGTTTATCTCAAAATGACAAAATTCTGAACAAATACAAACTATAAATACATCATTTTGATTTTGACGTTATATGCTTGCTAAGATGCGTCCGAAATTGTCAAAATAACCGCTGTAGCTTAGGTGATACGAGAGAACTAATAAACATCACAGAAACTGCCAACCTAAATGTTTTTGTGAAGTCGGGTAGAGAGCCGTGCGCTCCGACCTTTAGTTGTTTGTGCAGGGCTCAGTCTAGTCTCGAGCTTCAGCTTAATGATTATTCACGAACTGAGTGCGTTAGTCGGAGAAATTCAGGGAACTGTTTCTATTTATTAGTCTATTTGTTGTGTATAATGAAGTAGGTACGACCTACTTTCTATGTACATTCTCACTCTGTACGGCGCAGCATCTAAAGTAACTACACCTTGGATTTCTAGTTTTTAAGTCAGATTTCTTTACATGGAAACCGACGTAGTTAACTCGAATTTTTATTTTGCTTAGTCGGAATATCTGTGTTTATTAATCGTGAGTAGTACCGCGTAAGTAAAAAACTTGGGAAACTGGTAAAATCGGTACCGGGTGTAAATATTTTAACTGTATGGCCACTCGTACGGCGGTTGTGTTTCGCGCCGCGAACGACACTACTACTGTGTTTGTTTAATTAGACAGCTTTCGACTCGATGTTACAGAGAAAATAATTTGGTTAGAATAGTAAGAGGTGACCGAAACAACTGTCTACAGTAAGTCATCGACAACACCAATTTTAAAAATCGATTCAAGCTTTTGTTATTGAAGGGAAAACGTCTTTACCTGCGTTGCACTAAATTGATTAAAAACTTATGGGTTCACGGCACCGACGTGCTAATGTGAAGTATTTTAAGTTTTTACTTCTTTCGGCAGTCCCCATAAATGTTTTTTTTGTATGCTATTGTATTTTTGTTGTAGGTGATAAACAAGCTGACGGCTGAGCATGATGGTAAACAAAATGCCTAATAATGTATATATTTATCAGCGTAAAAACGTATCATAAGCATTTCTCTTTAATTTAAGAATACAATTTTTTTTTTTGCATGAGAACCTTTGAATTACGTGCATTTACTAAATTTGAGTTTTCCTGGAAATAAAATTTATATTATCGTAGTGTTACGCGAATATTCTTCCAACATAATACTATCATTAAATACTACCCCAAATGTCAAGATTACAATTCAAATGTCAACGTCAAGTGTTAAAAAGCTGTCATTCGGTTTCGATAAAACTTCATGTCGGTCGGCCATCTGGACGAACTTCACTTGTGTGGGAACCATCGTGAGGAAAAGACTTAAGGTTAGTAATACTGTTGATTTTTAAGAATATTCCTGTGTAAGTGATGATATGAATAATAAATAGTGTAATATGTGTTACAAATCGTTTAATTCTGAACCCTTCTGAGGTGTCGTCACATCTCAGAAGTGGGATTCCGTAGCAAAAATAATTACAAAATACATGCCGCGTACCACGCCACATGCTCGATCATCAAGATTTTTTAGTGTAAACTTATCCGGTACCTTTATATAACAAGTATTTTGTCATCGTGAAATTATTATTATTTTTTTTTATTTTTATTTAATTTTTCTAGAATTTAAATTTCGTAACTACCTACAAAGTTAAAATATAAATTTTTGTCACGCTATGTGAATAGAGCATGATAAACTCATAAGGAATGGGTAGGTATTAGATTGCTAAATGACAAAAATGTGATGATGCAGAGGTATCTGTTGAATAAATTGAGTACACGTTTTCTGCTTCAAGAACGTAAAGATGTTGAGAATAATGTGTGGAATAACGTATATCCGTGATCTTTAGGTATTATAAATAGGCATTCCATAGGTATTTTGGTTTCCTTAGTGCAAGCGATATTTAGTGGGACTAGATGATTATTTATCAAGTATTTTCCCATGACATGTGTTTTTGTGTATGAGTTTTCCTCTTCATAAACTACCTACACTACTACTGATTGAAATCGTTAATGTTATATACCTCCCGATTTAAAGGTGTTATGATACGTAATTATTCTAATTGTGTGCGTTGCTGGTGAATGCGTACTTACACAAAATTTATGAGTTTCAGGAAATGAGTGACCGCGATCCCAATGCAAGGGCAAGTCGAGACCACAGTCTTGCTGGGACTTCGAAGAATCTGCATCACGACAGAACGTCAGCGTGTCAAAGTCGTGACCAGCGAAGGTGCCTGCGACGCAGCCGGAGCCCTACGCGCCGTGATAACGAGACACCGCGGAGTCGACGAACGCGGAGCCGTAGCCAGACGAGACATCTCCGCCACAGCCGTCGGCGAAGCAGGAGCCCTAGTACCTCGCGATTACGGCGCCAGCATCACAGTGAAGTATCGGAGGGGAGAGAGAGACTAAGGGTGCTGGAAAATGAGGTACGTAGAGAACGAGAACGATTATACGAACGCGACAAAGTGTACCAGACACTCGTTACTCATAGACCTGGCCAGGAACATGAGGAAATCACTCACCCATGTTCTCGTGATCGATCGTTACTTACTCCACCTAAAAGACATCTACCAGACATTAACTATAATGAGACCATACCAAAGAAACCCAAAGTAGCGACTGACCTTTTCGAAGAATTTATGAGCGCATTCATCAAATCGAAAGCAGGGGATCGTGAATCGTTTCATAGTTCAACTTTAGGGAATGTCATTCCTGAGTTTGACCCTATGTCAAAGGAACAGACGATTGTAAATTGGCTTGACAAGATTGACGAATGTACTGATATATATAATTGGAATGACAAGCAAACGATTCACTATGCCCTGCCTAAACTTACCGGACTAGCCAAGACTTGGTACCAGGGTTTACCCTCCATTAAGCACACTTGGTCAGAATGGAAAGCTATGTTGAAAGAATCATTCCCAGCTACTGAAAACTACGCTGAATTGTTGACCGAGATGCTTAATGGGCGGGTACGCCCTGGAGAATCTTTTGAATTATATTATTTTGCTAAGATAAATCTGTTGAATAGATGTAAGTTGTTTGGAAAACAAGCGGTAGATTGTCTGCTTCATGGAATTGATGATAGGGGGGGTTCGGGTGGGCGCGCAAACTGCTAAATTTGATAAACCAGAAGACGTATTAGAATTTTTTAAAACTATTAAATCGCAAAACCGTAATCAAATTGAGTATAATAGGGATTCTAACCGGGATAGGCGCCATAATATTTCAGTGGCTGGTAACAATTTTGTAAAAGCGAATGAGGGCAGCACTGCAAGGAATAGTAACAATCCTAAAGGTCCAATCAAGTGCTTTAACTGCCAAGGCACAGGACATCCTAGCTTTAAGTGCCCGAAACCACTCATAAAGTGCACCCATTGTAATTACATGGGCCATGAATCGTCACGCTGCCCCAAGGCTAAAGAAAATATTATTTTGGCTAAAGATAAAACCGTTATGGAAGTCTGGGCATCCGAAAATACGAGCGATAAGTATAAGCTTTGCATGTCCATGAACGGTATAACAACGATGTGCCAGGTAGACTTGGGAAGTGAAGTCACGCTAATTCGTAAAAGTGACGCTTTTAAGTTGGGTCTAAAATGGGAACAGGTAGTAGGACCGTACTTGAGGGGATTAGGTAATGTTCCGTACTTACCCTTGGGCTTAACAAAGGCTACTATAGAGATACAAGGAGTCCTGGAGAAAGAAGTTGAGGTGTTCATAGTAGATGACCACTTGATAAACTGCAATGTACTACTAGGCCATTCCTTTACGGAAAGACCCACACTTAAGATTATCAAAACTCCTACTGAATTGAAGTTTGAACGTGTAGAACATGAGTTGGACCTTAAGGTGCAGCTACGTGTGACAAGCGACACTTGTATCGATGTAGGAGAAATGAAGTCGGTAGCAGTTGACTCGGATATTGCTTGCGATGGCTGTATCTACGTCAATGGTTCGATAAGAGGGATTACAGGTCGAGAGTACTATCTTTTACCTGGAGAATACCAAATAAATGGTACCCAGTGCCACCTGTTGATCCAAAACGTCAGCACAAACCCCATAGAAGTTAAGGGCAATACCCTCATTACTCGCGCTAAGTATATGGGATACAGTAAAACTGTAATGAAGGTAGTTAACGACAACACTACGCTTGTAGCGTCTGTTCCTAACTGTGGTAGGCAACTGCTAAAAGAACAGACCCAAAAATGCTACGATTTACTCGACAAATATAAAGAATGCTTCTCAACGGGTATGCATGATTTGGGGTTCACGAATGTGACAGAGATGGAAATACATCTCAAAGACTCTTCGCCTGTGGTCTATAGACCGTACCGCATGGCCTACTCTGAGCGAAAATTAGTTCAAAGTATGGTCGATGATATGGTTGATCATGGTATTGTTCGGGAGTCAAACTCCCCGTATGCAAGTCCAATAGTTCTGGTTAAAAAGAAATCTGGGGAGAAGCGTCTATGCGTGGACTATCGCGCATTGAATAGCCGCACCAAACGAGATCATTACCCTTTACCGAGGATAGATGACTTGTTGGACCAACTGTCTGGTCAATCGCTATTCACATCACTAGACTTGGCTTCGGGATACCATCAGATTGCTATATGCGAGCAGTCTCGAGAGAAGACTGCGTTCGTCACGCCTGATGGACAGTTTGAATATAACCGCGTACCTTTTGGACTTGCTAACGCTCCAGCAGTGTTTCAGAGAGCAATCCACAAGGTTTTAAGTAAGTCTAAAGTGAGCTATATTGTCATATATATGGATGATATCCTAATACCGTCCAAAACATTTGAAGAGGGCTTAGAGCGACTTGAAGAGGTACTCTGCCTCCTTCGAGAAGCCGGTTTAACCTTGAAAATGGAGAAATGTAGCTTCTTCCAAAAAAAATTGAATTTCTCGGTTTTGAGATAGATAAAGACGGTATTAAGCCCGGAATCCAAAAAACAGAGGCAGTAGCTAAATTTCCCACCCCACAAAACCAGCACGAGGTAAGGAGATTTCTTGGTCTCGCTAGTTTTTTCAGGAGATTTGTAAAGGACTTTGCACTTATAGTTAGGCCTTTGACGAATCTTCTGAAAAAGGACATACCTTGGCGATGGGGTGAGACAGAGACAAAATCGTTTGATACGGTCAAAGGATTACTCTCTGGGAGGCCTATACTTGCACTCTATGATCACAGCGCGGAAACCCAACTTCATACTGACGCGAGTAAGTTCGGGCTAGCAGGAATTTTACTTCAAAGGAAGGGTTCCAATCCGTGGCGGCCCGTAGCCTACTTTAGTCGGCAGACACAATCAGACGAAATGAAGCTCCATTCTTTTGAGCTCGAAACACTGGCCGTTATCAGCGCACTAAGCAAGTTCCGTTCATACCTTATCGGAATAAAGTTCACCATAGTGACAGATTGCAATGCTTTACGCTCCACCTTCACCAAAAGGGACCTTATACCACGAATATCTAGGTGGTGGATACAATTTTTAGAATTCGATTGTCAGATTGAATATCGCCCAGGCGAGAAGATGTCCCATGTGGACGCGTTAAGTAGGGGGCCTGTATCGGTCGAGCTAGAGCAAACACACACAATCGACATACTAACGGTCACTGCAGAAGATTGGATTTCTACTGTACAGTCAGCTGACGAGGAAATCAAGCGCATTAAGGAGGTTTTAGAGGATCCCGAAACACTTAAGATTGCCAATATTCATAAAGAGTACACCATTAAAAACGGCCGCGTATTTCGGATACTTCAGGATGATACTACTAGATGGGTCGTGCCAAGAGGCGTACGGTGGCAACTTTTAAAAGCCAACCACGATGACGTAGGCCACTTCGCCTTTGAAAAAACCCTGCAGCGTATTCGATCCCAATTTTGGTTTCCAAAAATGCGAAAATTTATTAAAAAGTATGTAGCGGCTTGCCTCGAGTGCGCGCACCACAAACTACCGGCGGGAGCCCAGGAGGGACTACTTCATCCAATACAAAAAAATGAAATCCCTTTTCATACCCTCCACGCTGATCACTTAGGGCCGTTTCCGCGCAGCAAAAAGGGCAACACGTACATACTAGTAGTTGTAGATGCATTTACCAAATATATATGTCTAATGCCCGTGCGAAGTACAAAAACAAAAGAAAGCATAAAAGCGTTTCGGACCCTATTTAGCTACTTTGGTTCACCCACTCGGATAATAACAGACAGGGGTACCAGTTTCACAAGCAAAAAGTTTAAAATATTCATAAACTCGATTGGTGCAAAGCATATCCTCAACGCCGTTGCTACACCTCGTGCAAACGGCCAAGTTGAGCGCTACAACCGGACAATTCTAGCTGCACTTGGCTCAATGACACACGATAAAGACAAAAACACGTGGGACGAACTCCTCCCCGATCTACAACTAGGAATTAATACAAGTGTTCATGATGTTACAAAAAGAACTCCGACTGAATTATTGTTCGGTAGGAATGTAGCCAACCCGGCTCTGGGCTTACTTAATGAAGTAACCAGTGACATAACTGCGGGTGAAGAATCAATAAAACAAATAAGACAGGACGCTAGTGACAAGATAAATAAAAGACAAGAAATGATGAGAAATCGTTATAATAAAAACAGAAAAGAAAGTACTAAATATGCAGAGGGTGACTTAGTTAGGATTGCTAGGGCTATAGTAACAGGGCCAGGTCAATCGAAGAAACTAGAGGCCAGATGCAAGGGACCTTATCGCATAAAGAAAGTTTTGCCAAATGATAGGTTTGTTGTTGAGGATACGCCTCTAACTAGAAAAGGCGCAAGATACGAAACGGTCGTTGCAGTTGACAAAGTATTTCCATGGTTAAGTTTTAACGCTCCCGCTTGTTCTTCAAACGAAGGTAGTGACGATGAGAGTGATGATTCAATGTAATTTCATATTCGGAAATATTTAACTAAGATTGATTAATGTTGATAGGTTGATGCTGATTATTTAAATAGGTTAAAGACTCGTAACTTTGGTTAAATACTTTGTTAAAGTGAAAAATAAGACACGATTACTAATGGAACAACGGAATAATCTTGATTGTAATTAATATTGTGATTCAGTGAGGGGTGTCTTCGAGTCGGGCAGGAATGGCGTATGAGTTCGTCGCCCATGAGTGGCTCGAAGCATCGCGGTTGTGTAGGTTGGGAGCGAAGGAAGTAACTCTTATACCTATCAGCCATAGCTAACAGTGAGGGTGTCTTCGAGTCGGGCAGGAATGACGTATGAACTCGTCGCCCATGAGTGGCTCGAAGCATCACAGCGAGCTATCTGACTGTGAAGGAAGTAACTGTCACATAGCTTGGCTATAGTATAGCAAGCGAGTGAGGTGCCTTCGTATCGTTAATGACCGGCAAAGGACCAAGTCGGTCATGATTGATTCGAAGCACTGTGGATAATATAATTAAACAAACCATGGATTATATATATCAAATATAAATATAATAATTAAGTATAATAATTAGATAAATTACTGAGATAGGAACAAAAGTAATAAGCTATTCAATAGTAATAATTAATTATAGTTTGATTGTCATAATTATTGAATTCATAATTGAAATGTCAAGATAATAGAATCTTGACATTATTAATATTGTCGTGAATATGAATAGAAATATGACTTGTAATTTGTTATCGATGAAATACTATCACATTATTATAAAATTGTAAGAAGTAAAACTTTAAATTAAAATGAATATGTAAGCTAGAACGATGGGACTCGTTCCTATAGGATGGCCGACTGTTACGCGAATATTCTTCCAACATAATACTATCATTAAATACTACCCCAAATGTCAAGATTACAATTCAAATGTCAACGTCAAGTGTTAAAAAGCTGTCATTCGGTTTCGATAAAACTTCATGTCGGTCGGCCATCTGGACGAACTTCACTTGTGTGGGAACCATCGTGAGGAAAAGACTTAAGGTTAGTAATACTGTTGATTTTTAAGAATATTCCTGTGTAAGTGATGATATGAATAATAAATAGTGTAATATGTGTTACAAATCGTTTAATTCTGAACCCTTCTGAGGTGTCGTCACAGTAGATAAAACGCAAAATTACTAATCAGAAAATATCACCTTAATAAAATGTGAGTAGTTTTTAAAACCTGACCTTAAGATGAACCTGTGTTGACTCCTCCCAACCTCATGTTATTTTGGTATATTTTGACACTGTTATAGATGACTTACTGTATGATGTGAACTGTGAGAAAATACACTTTCGCCCGGATGATTAATAAAACCCGAGAGAGACGTTAACACCTTTCAAAAACATAAGTGGAAATATTATCTCGCGTGTAGGTAGTTGGCAAATTATGCGTATAGTCCGACCACGGCTGCCTTAATGTCTTGCTTCGTAAAACAGCACGACAAATGTAAAACGTTCTCAAAGATACAGATTTCCAAATTTGGCGTTTTGTTTTTTATTTAAAAGACATTTTGATGAGTTGTTCGATTTTTTTTTAATGTAAATGTTATGTGACGTACGGTATGCTCTCCTGGTGGTAAGATATACGCTTGTCCATGACTATTACAGCGATATACAGAATTTTGAATAGCAAAACAAAGTCTAGGGCATCGCTGCTTTAGCGCTCATTACTTTGAGACTTTCGATGGTTAGTCTCAACAGCCCTGTAATTTCGCTAGCTGCCGGAACATAGTAATGTTCACACAACACTGCTTAGCGGCAGAATATCTGGTACTATGTACCTAAACGACCACCTACTAAAGAGATTTCCCACAAAAAAACTATTTGATAACGTTGAGGGGAATTATCATACTATAGTAAACAAATGCAGTAATTAGCCGACTTCAAAAAGGAGGAGGTTCTCAACTTAATTGTTTTTTATTTATTTATGTTTTATTAGAGATTTTTAAACAAATGAGTGAAACTGCCCATGGCCATTGCAGCGGTATCCAGAGTAACAAAACAAAGTCCGGGGCATCGCTGCTTTAACGCTCATTGCTTAGAGACGTTCGATGGTTAGACGTCTGAATAGCCCTGTAATTTCGCTGCGGTATCCTTCAAACCCCTTTGAACCGGTGCACAGTAATGTTTACACATTGTTGTTTTCGTTTTGTATTTGTTTCGCGGCAGATCAGAATTGCTCAAATCTCATTCAAGAGAACGGTTAGCCAAAAGAAATAAATCTACCAAAAAGTTATACTTTATTCTTCAATTCCGTCGGAGGCTCCGAGTATCTCGCCATCGAATAATAAAATGGAGGCCACGATTTATTTCGGGTCACAATAACAACTTAGACAATACAATCAAAATAAAACTGAATACACGAAATATTTTGTGAACGGCTGTAGTTTTACTAAAATGAAACACTTAGCTCGGTATTGTCAGAGTAATTGAAACGTCAATTGAAACGGACTGCTGATGGCAAAAGCGTAATTATTAATATGTAGCAACTATATTATTTTTATAGTTAATCGTAATTTTTTTTGGAAATATCTTATATGTTACTTTTAAACTATAAAATCTTTCAAGAAAATTAGAATTATAATACACACTTGTAATATGATTTTGCAACATTGAATGTCGGAGTAAATCATTTTGTAAATATTTAGTCGGTGGAATTGTTTTATGCTCGTTAGATTAAATAATTTCAAATTAAATCATTCGGTAATTTGTCTTTAAAAAATCGCATTCAATCCAATATTTAATTTTCAATCGGTCCCTCATTTCTGAGGACCGTGGTCACTAGAAAAGGACACTCCATCGACTTCGGTCCGAACTAGCAGATACAGTAGATGTACGAGTATTTTATTAGCTTATTTAATTACAGTTCACTCCATCCTTACAGGGTTTCCCTTATACGATGATGTAAGTCGACATACATTTTGAATGATTAATTTCATCATATCCTATAGCTTCCAAATTGAATACAATTACAAATGAATTCACGCGTCATATCAATTAAATTCAATTTATTGTATTTTGTTGTTTTGTATTATATTGTGTTGTCTGTTGTTACTTGTTCCGCAGGTGGACGGGTTAGAAGCAACCTCTAATGCTCGCCCATGGGATTGTATATGAAATAAAATAAACTTTGAGTACGGAATCCCGAAAAAGTGATAATTACTATCTGTTGGAGTGACGGCGGGACCGCGGAAGGGTCGTGTCGCCGCATTGTATTATCTATGTTTTGAGCGTTTATGTATACCTATATAATTTATATGAGTGTGAGAAACATACAGAAAAAAAACATGAAGTCGATAAAGAACCTCGTCCTTTTATTAAAGTCAGTAAAAAATGTGTTGTGTTTTTTTCATAAATTGCCGAATTACAAGCGCGAGTGAAGGAAAGTGATATAATGTGGTGAAACATGACGGGGTGACTTTACTTGTCTTAAAGTCACCACGATTTTCTAGGACATGACCAGACTTGACCTTGACTTACTGTGACTTAAACTTATGTTACTAGTTTTATCTTAAAATACTTGACATTGGCAAATGCAAAAAGTGCGACGCCAAAAACAAAGAAGGAGAAAATCTGTTCCTTCGCGTGCGAAAACACTTGGGTTCGCAGTTTTAATAGAGTAGTTTGCGAACCCATTTTGATAAGTACCCTACGTTTTTCCCCTGGCGGCTTAGCTATCGGGTTTGTGGGTTTAAGTATAGCTTTGCGGTGGTCAGACCTATTAACGAAATCGAGGCCGCGAATACTCGGTAAACTGCTGCTGGGACATGGAACGGAGCACAATGGACTTTAAAACCCTGCGAGCGACAAACAGCTGTAACAGAACAACAAAACTTACGTAACTGTAGAAAAAAGTGTTTTTTTTCGTGTTGGTGATGATTGATCGATTAATTCTCTATTTTTTTACAACAAATAAGTTTATCGGTAAAGCAGCGATGCCCTGTTGTATCGCTTAACAAGGACGACTTAAGTTACGTTTCTCTTCTTTAGACCTAAATTAAGAGTCACGCTCATCATAAGATGAATCTTCTTAATCATTTAATGGTATTGCTGGTGACAGGTCCAACGCGGAGCAGGAACAGGAAACCGTACAGTACTCAGAACTTACAACCCAGGCGTAGTTTTAAGGGGTCCCTTTAAATATATCAAAGCTCGCCTTCACTGCGCGTGTCCCCATCCTTGTCCAACCAAAGATATGATCCTACCAACGAATATGAAAACTATTTCTTGCTATGAACTTAAGGTAGCAAGTAAAGGTTTTTTACAAGCTTTTATTAACTTGCAATGTATGTATATATATATATATGTATAGGCACGGGTCAAATCTTGCAAATTAAATTTGACCCACTTCCCGATGTTTGATTAGACTCAAATTTGGTATGCTTATGTATCTTTGGTGACAATACAATGATATGCTACCATGGAGCTGTTTGATGATGGAGACGGAAGATGGCTATAGGAACTTCTGAACTAAACAAGATAAACCCATCGAGTTTGGTCTCGATTGATTCGTCTTGAGGAGCACTTTATGCCTAGACGATATCCAGTGTCTGATAGTGTTTGGCGTATATGTACTTACCTATATTCTTAAAAGCTTGAGGCACTACCCGTTACAGGTTACAGGTTAGGTAGTAGGTATTTCTAGTATTCCCCTTGCTCCCTCTGCATGTAAATTAAGGGAAAACCATTCAGGGTCTGTATATTAGCTTATATATCTATTTAGTTTATCGTGTGGTCTTTCGGGAAATTGGTTCCCCATGGTACCAGTGAGCTCTACGTTTGAGTATTCTTGAGAAAGTTATTATAACCTGGAAGACGAAAGGGCATCTGGCAGTCTTCAGGGATTTTATTGGAAGATCTTTACTGTTGGACATAGGTGTCTTTCAATGATTTCAATTAAGACCGGTTAGAAACGGCGCGCATCCAGCGTGTTCCTGCGGACTTCATTAGGTCGTCCACTTTGTGGGCGGACGTCCTACGCTGCACTTGCTTGTCCGTGGTCTCCACTCCAGAACTTTGCAGCCCCATCAGCTTGCAGTTCTGCGTGCTAGTGCACTTCTCTCTGGCACTTCAGCTTGCTAATCTGTTATTGTTTTGTTTACTAAGAAGACAATGTTTTTTGTTTTATGTTTGCCAGCTGACGTAGGCTAGGAAGAGCAACGGAGTGTCGTGTCCCAGGGCTTTATTATTCCGAGAGCCGGCGGTAGCCTACGTGTTAGTTACAATAAATACTCTAATTGGAGCTGGAGCTTACAGCGGTATCGGATTAAAGGTGGATCCAGCCGTAGCCGGAGATTGGAAGTGTAGTTACATTAAATTTGATTATATCTCGCAAAATATTTTGTTAGCGGTCTATTTTAACCTTTATTATCTGGGCCCTTACCTCACTGAAGGTATCGGCCTCAGCAGACCGCTGCTTGACCAACGAGAGAGTTTTTTTTTTTTTTTTTTCTTTTTTCTCGTAGTGTGTAATATGACGTCATTTACTTGCAGATAACTTTTCAGCTTATGTTATAGATTAGGAAAGAACACAGCTTTATTGTGCACCAACAATCGACATATTATAAAAAAAAACAGATAGCGAAAGAAAAAATAACAAAACAAAATCGAGACTAATTTGTGGTAGTAAAAAGGCGGCCTTATCGCCTAGAGCTATTTCTTCTAGACAACCTTTGGATGATAAGAACAGATGGAACGGATTACGGTTGGCGGTGTAAAAAATACAGAAAATAAAAAGGCGAAGGTTGTGCTAAATATGGAGTAATTACTACTGGTTCTGTTAACCTTCTATAAGTACACTAATTTCTATCAAGTTTATAACGTATAAAACGTGCGTGTTAAGGTAATTTATAGCTCAAAAAGACACCAAGTCAAAACTTCCCTAATTTAGTTAAATTTCACAAAACAAAATGTCAGCTTTGTAACTGAAAAACGCGGACAGTGTCCGTAAATAAACTAATTTATTTAGCTGCCTCGCCAAAATAGCCTTTTTATTATATTTTTAATCTCAATAAATAGGCGAAAAGGTACAATAAATACAAACGAAAGCAAAAATTTGCGCTTTGAAACCGAGTGCGCCGAATAGAAAAACAAATTCAATGTTAAAAATTCTACATCAAATAATGGAATGCTTTATTTCAAGCTATTATTTTGGGAGTAAAGCCCGTAAGGTCCTCTTCAATAAGCGAAACTCGGTTTCTTAAATTCAATCAAAAACAGATCTCTTTATATTCCCTGAAGGAGTTTCAAGACCATCTCGTTCTAGACGCATAATACAATTAGACTGTACGCCCTTATCGCTTCGCGTTACGGTACACAATCGAATGATTATTCGGTTCGTACTTTCGAAGTATGTTTTGAGTTAATATGTCGTATTTTACGTTCTTTTCAATTATTTGTTCCTTTTTCCATTAACGTGATTCCGCTGGGGTTTCATTAGTACGGCGGGATGGGCTGTAGTCGAATGAATACGTCACTGTTAATTGGAATGGAAATCGGAGCAGCCACGTCGGCGGCCACCTGCTGCAGCTAGAAAACAATTACAGCTCTGCCACAGAATAATGTAAACCGCTATATTGTTACGATGAAATTTGGTACTTACAATTTATTTTTATAGCGGTGATAGCTCAGTGGTTAGCTCGGTTGGATCGCATGAAGTGGGTTCAAACCCTAACAGTGATCTTAAGTTGCTGGTAAAAGAAAACATCGTAAAGAAACTCTGTGTTTTTTAATAGGTGACAAGCTAGGTGTTTTACCACAGCAGCTCACCTGATATTAAGTGACGTTGTAGTCGAAGATGGTACACGCACTTAGCCTAAAACTAGTTCTCAAGTGAGTCTGCCAGGACACATCCTTAGGTGTTTAACGTCAGATTTGTAACTTGCGGGCTTGTAACCGCCATTGCAGGCTACTGTCCAGCATCATTTTAGATTACTTATGCAATATATTCCAACTTTAGTTTAATTTCGTAATGTTTCTAGTATTTTTTATCTCTTTTGATGCAGCATGCTTCGGTCCATGCTGTGTTTATATAATACTTTGATAGACTCCATGTTTTAAATCTACAGGTCATCACGAACGATATACACGAATCAAATAATTTTTTTAGTTATTGTGTGCCACTTGAGGGGTTGTCACAATTCTCTTATTTGATTGATAGACTCAGACGTTACTTTGTGGAAATTCTTTGCCTTTCGAGCGCTTGGTTAGAAGGAAAAACACAACACGTCCTGAGCAAGCCTCGTGCAGAGGCGAAACACGTGTCGGCAACTGGTTGCTGCAGCGAGAAGATGATATGTATATACTTGTGGTTATTTAAATTAGATATTTCTAATTTATTTAGATTTTATGTTAACATCGAATTTTAGTTTTAGATATAATGGAATATTTCGGATAAATATTTAAAATTGTGTTCAGGTTAGATAAATATTTAAAATTATATTCAGATATAGTTAAATCTTCGCCACTGTTGTAACCAAAACGACTTTTACACAAAAAATATAACTCTTGAATATTCTCTTAAATTTCATTAGAGCAAAAGCAGTATTCTTTCCATTCATAAATATAGGTGTGTACCCACGTACATAATATATTGATATTCCTGCAGTCATTAACGGTTTGCGCTATCTTCATATAACCCTCATCAAAATACTTAAAAGTCTAAGCTGCTGAGCGCAGCCAGTAACAATAATTTAATTAAACCTAGAGTGTTGTTTCAACATTTAATTTATTGAAACAAATTGAATTTCAATCCTGTGAATAATTTACGCAAATTAAACGATGTCAATCTAAATATAAGTATTATGGTATCAAAGAAAGATTTGTAATGAACTAATTCTGACTCAGTTACTTTAATCTAATATCAAAATTGATTTGAATCGTCGATGTTTCGTCGATATTAATATGAAAACTGTTTTAAAATAGTTTTATTAAGAAAAGACGGACAGACAGAACAGTTCAAAACAAAACTTAGCTATTTCTACTTTTAAATAAACCCCGTCTCCTGGAGCTCAAAAGGTTACCTGAAAGGTATCCATAATCCTTGATTGGCATCGGAACATGCCCGCTGGACCTCAGTTTGACCCTGTGCGAATTGACCGGTCTGATACTCCCAGCCGAAGCATGATAGGGCTAAGTTTGTAATGATACGCCTAAATGATTAAACTGAAGTTCTACTGTACGAGCACTCGCTGAGACTACACCGCATGAAGCAGATGAATGTAAACAAAACCTAGGTTCTCATTAGAGAAGGACTTTCGCGGATTACGGAGCGACATTGTTCCTTACACAAAGACGTCTCACTACGAAGCAGTACGGACGGGAAACCAAGTAACTCGACAAGGTATATAATGTTTAGGAAAGGGCACATTTATCGTAATCCTTATTCTTCGCGGGAGCTCCAGTAAGAAAAATCTCTGCTCGGCTTTTTGTACATTTTTGAACACTAAAAAGTTCTTTGTATTCCCATGCTTCAAGTCTTCGCGCATTCTTGGATCCTTTAGCTATTGCATGGTGTTACATTTTGGGTGTAGATGATAGATATGAGACTACAACATCATTCCCTTATTTTGCTATAATTAGTTTTCTGAATTGCCTCCCGCTATATGTAGAAACAATTTTAAAGACGTGATGACACCAAAAAATATCACACTATCTCGCCAAGTTCATCAAAACTTACAAAAGCATGCGTTATTCCAATCCAACCAGAGTTAGAGTATGATTCGTCATATTTCACTGTCCGTTAAGTAGAAAGTATGACATAAAACAAACTAAATACTAATCACGTCAAATACCAGATATGTTTGTCATGACATAATATTATTTTAATATTCAATTCATTTTTTTTTTTGTCAATAAACAATTTCTGCAAAGTAAAGTTAGAATCAATCAAATTAATTTTAAATACATAAATGAAACAATATAATATTTGCGCTAATACGATGAACATTTTCCCATGTTTTTATGGTTTTAGTCTTGGTTTAGTCCCTCTGAATAAACAAGTACACACTATTCAATTTTAAGTGACATTTTTTACCTAGGCTTTACCTAATTTAATAAAATGGGTAGATGTACCGTTAACCCTTTATAATTATCTCTTACTTGATAAAGTGCTGTCTGTAAAGGAAGTGACTGTAAGTCCTACATCTCGGTTATCTCGTGAGCCAAGTCAAGGCATCGGCAAAACTTGTCCTTCTCGGCCTTCACGTGATTCTCGCCATGTGGGATGGTGATGTGATGAGTAAAAAATGTTAAATATAGGAAAGGTCATCGTAGAAAGTTAAAGAATTTTTCATTGCCCTTACTGCTATGTACGAGGACAGCAGCATCTCGGCGCAATTACATTTCTTGCATCAGCGCTTTTAAATCAGACGACGTCTGGTCTTGTTACTTTCTGTATCTGTTCCGAATCCTCGAGAGAAACTCATTAGCCCCTGAGCAGAACTACCGAGCAAACGGCACAAACTTGTTGGCAGCACTTCGAAAATCAAATCCTCTACTTATGAGCATTTCAGCAGAGCGCGGAAATTTTGTCTAACATTCCGAAGTTGGCAGCGAAATGCGGCGTAATTGATACTGTCAACTTGCTAATGGCAGAATTCGCTGCGAGCGAGCTACCATAACTTTCCTGAATCGGTCTCTGTTGATGACGCTGGTGGTGGGTACATGTGCGTGGTCAGATCTATGTAAATACCAATTTGTCCTTTTAGACCAAACTTCTTAGCATCCAATAGTATCGCCGTGCTGGCGCCGGTTGCCGGTTGCGTGGACAGGAACCCGTATAGCGCCTAATGCTTGCGACCTAGGTGTAGGTTCAGAGGGCCCCTTTAGATACGTATTAACGTGCGTATGAACGATTTTAATATTTTTAAATCGTGAACATATATCCAAAGTTATCAAATAAAATCACGAGAAAATCAAATTTGTGAGTGAAGCTGATATTTTTATGCAACTTAATGACGTGAAAGGTCATAAATCGTCCGACAATAAGGCGTCACGCTGACCCAGAGTAAAAAGAGGCAGTGTACATTTTTAAATTGAACAATTTTCTAGTCATGCTGGAATACACAATTTTACTAATAATATACACACAGACTAGCAAACTTTTCTGAAGCGAATTTTACAAACAACTATAGTTTTTCTTAGAAACTATTTTGAAAGATTTTGAAATATAAATAAATAAACAAATATCGTAGGCACACAGCGCCATCTAACCCCAAATAAGCAAAGCTTGTACTATGGAAGTCAGATAGCTGATATAATACTTAAATACTTTTTTTTAATACATACTTATAATATATACAGAACACCCAGACATAGAACAAACATTTTTGATTATACGACAAAATGTTTGTCTTGAGTTGGAATCGAACTCACGCCCTACGGCTCTTGAAGTGGACATACTACCAATGAGCCAACAGGGCAGTCAAAAATACACAACACTGATTAGATTTACTAGATTATTTTAAAATGTTTAACTAATAACATTTGTCCTTGTTACCGGTGATATTTCAAAGAGAACCGATTGAAGTTCACTAGTGATCGCTAGCTATTTTGAAGAGATATTCAAAAATTCTTAAATAATACTTTCTTGGAGCTGCGGGATAGTAGGTGAAGTATAAAAACGGTAGGGTTTACGAGCACACCCTGAGGTGGCAATAAAGCGTTAATTGCATCTTTTGTGAAGCGCCGGCGTCGGGGGCTCGTAAAAATTTGTGGCAGCCTTTTGTACCGGATACCTATAGTTATTATCAAGAGCTTTTAGCTCGCAGTACTTAAAGTTGAACTTGGCTTAAATTATAGGATTTTAAAATAAAATAAGATAACGCTTATTTTTGCAAACCGTTACCGCAGGGCGATAGCCACAAAGAGTAAAAAACGACTGATTCTTTATCCATGCTTTTTAAAATACAATTTCGTTTGTGTTTAATTACATACTTTTGGAGCGATCATAGTTCAGTTTACAGATCGGCTTACACGCTGAAGGGCGTGGGTTCAAACCCCAATAATGAGCTTGGTCTGCCGGCGAAAGAAAACATCGTGAGGAAACCATGTCATGGTGGTAGGGTACTTTCTAGTACTCGGCTGGCTAGCTACCACCCTCAAGTTATAAATCTACCGCAAAGCACTTAACAGTGTGATCCTGCAGCCTCACTTGAGAGCCAAGCTAGGTGTCTTAGCGTTTTCGACCACACCGGCACTTATCAGATTAGATGTGATCAAACACCTACCGTGTCAAGCATTAAAAAAAATTAAAATATATTTTCTATAATATCTAACGGTGTCTAGTTGTAAACTCTTTCGCTTCATTATTTGTACAAAGCTTGGGCACTGCTCCCGTGTTTCTGTATGACATAACCGCCATAACTGTTTCATGTCCGAGAATAAAAGCGGGATCGCCATTACACCGCATGGATCGGACGTTCACAACGAGCAACTATTGTATAATCTGAGAAGGCACACCACTATGTTACGAAGTTTACCTGCAAGTAATCCTTCAACCTGTGGTTCGCCCGCCTCAACTGAGCACGTGTCATATTCATATTGTAATTTGGAAATAAGGAAGAACTCACAGCTACACTGCATTTTTGCAAACCGTAGCTCAAAACGGCCCCTATTCGAAGTGTCGTCGCTATTTTATCTAGAACCCTAATTATAGTTGAATGATTGAATGATGATGAATGACGTTAAGCATTTTAAACGACACCGGCCGGTATGTTTGCAGAAGAGAAAAGAGGAACTTCAACTTTGTACCTTTACACACGGTATACTTATAATGACAAAAATATAGTAGCTTACTTATGTGCAAAAATTTAAAACATAAATTCACTGGATATTCCGACAGGTTTTCCTAATCTAGGATTCTATAATTTTTATAAGGCTTTTTATAATATTTTACTTAGGACTTACATTTATAAATCAAAAAAATAAATAAAGACCAGACGCTCGAAGAAGACTCTCTCTTACTGTAGAAGTTCCCCTTAAACGTATTAGAGTTTTCAAGTCATCTATCTCTCTTGTAGAAACAGCCGACCAACTAAGCCCGGGGTTGTTCAAAAAGAACATGAACAGGTACTCCCTAGCCAAGCGTGGTCCATCTCCAATCACATCATCACTTTCCATCAGGTGATATTATGGCATAACACATGCCTACTCTGATGTTTTTATAAATCACAGCTCATCTAATGGTATGGTCAAAAATGGTAAACACACCTGGAATGGAATGGAACTGGCTCTCAAGTAAGGCTATTCAACTTAAGGGTAGTAGCTAGCCAGCTGAGTATTTTACAAAACCCTATCACCATGCTATGGTTTCCTCACGATGTTTTCCTTCACCTTCAGCTAAAGTTCATTATTGGGTTTGAACCCACGCTATTCAGCGTGTAAAACCGACCGCACCAACCACTGAGCTATCATTACAAAAAAAATCGATAAGCATAACTATGGGACGACTGCGTCAGACCGCTCACAAATGTTGGCACGGTCTCCAGTTCAATTCTCGTTTGCTTCAGATAATCGACGCCTATTTCCTTCCGTGTGGGAACCCCGTGATTGATGATTCATTGTTCGGAAAATGAACTTTGGGAAAGGTGAGCGATATTCAGTGAACAGCGTAAACACGTGATCTAATTACTATTTACTATGATTGTGGTTTTTGGTCGACCTTGTGGGAAAAAAAATGACCTTAATTTAGTCTCATACTCAGGGACGAGTCTCTGGCCTACCTTGACCACTTAGTCCACTACTACACACACAACCACTGCGTGATGCTCGAGTCCAACTATCAGATATGTGTTATTAGATCAGTGGTACAAATAAAATCCTAGCAATTTCATTTGTCTATCATTAATCTAACAATTCACCTGTAAATAATCTTCTAAGCGCTACTCGTTATATAATTATCTCGGCGGCAAATATAGATCGCTTCCACCGTTCCGACTTCGCAAAAAGCCTCAGAAAGTTCATCGACACAGCCAATTGAGCCCCGAAGGCCCAACAAAAGCAGCGAGACGCTCTGACATTGAATTATTCAGAGAGATACCTCACAAAGCCCGAAAGGGGTCCAAATAATACATACAAAAGGTCTGAAGCTACAAAGAGTGGAGACGGCGACAGCTGATTAGGTTTGCGGGATGTCGGCCGGACAAAACACTATTGTGTCAAAAGAGTGCAAACCGACTGATAAGGAGCTCGGCTTGTTTCAGATTGTGCCCAAAATGGACCAAATCTTGCTGAAAATAGACCTATTTGTTGTGACATTTTGGGGAGACAGCTCGTCCGATACCGACGTAAAGTAACGACTATCCTTCGTCGTCCAAGCTCGCCTTTCGCTTTCTTTGGTCTCTCTGAAACTCATGTGGGATGCCTCGTGGAGTAGTTTATGATTGTGGAGATAAAACCGCGTGACAGATAAATTAGAACGAAAGGCTTAAAACCAGTGTATGAAAAAGGTTCATACGTGAGGAGTTATGACGTGATGCAAGCTACCTCCGAAAACCCACCACTGGAAATCGACGTCCACGGATACTTTTCCACCAGCCCAGAACAACTAGAAGCCCAAATATTTTTAAAATTCTTTTTAAACTTCTTCAGCCGCGTTAAGCAGTATTTTGGTAGGCGCAAAACTTATTCAATCAATTCTGTTCAAGTCATTTCAGATAAATGTAGTATATCGTTTTACAATTATTATTATAAAACAAATAAAAAACGTTATACAAATGTTAAAATAAAATATAATGTAAAAAAAAAACACCCAATAAATAAATGTGTTCGCGTCACCGACATGCTTTTGAGACGTGTTGTTGACACAGTTATTCCAAAGTTTTAAATTTTCACTTCGGTCGATAGTCCCCTTGACTGCTTATTTTTTGCAGTACAATATCTACAAAAGTTACCTTGTCCACCGTCACTGCGAGGGTCGAGGTTCGACTGATTATTTGATGCCCGCTATCGCGCCCGCCAAGGTCATGCAGGTTGGTATTATCTAACGCAGTTATGAAGAAATATGCAATGAGTGTGTTTACAGCCTTTTTCATAATATAAACATTGGCTTCGGCAGGAGGTCGTTTAGGTAGTAGGCAGTACTAGATATTCTGCCGCGAAGTAGTAGTGTAACCATTACTGTGCTCCGGTTTGAAGGGTACTGCAGCTAGCGAAATAACAGGGCTGTTCAGACTAACTATCGAAAGTAATGAGCACCTAAGCAGCGATACCCTGAACTTCATTTTGCTATGTCATGGTTCAAAAATAAATAAAAATAGCAGCCGGTGCCGACGCTATGGCGACATTGATATATCAGCTGTTCCATACATTTTATCAAGTGCGAATCAACAAAATGTATTTTGCGCATTTTTTAATTAAAATTTATTTTTAAAATGACCACAAGGCAGTCACTTATGTGAAATCAATCGTGCTTTAGTGTACCCTGTATGCAGAGTGGATATACACAATAGGATTACGGAACCAGAACATCGACAGCTGAGAGTGATGCCGTGTATCTTTTATACATTAAGGTAACAAGGTACTTTAATATTCTTTTCTTTTAGTACTCGTGCGTAACAAATGGTAAAATAACATAAACAAGTCTGAAAAACAGCAATTCTAGCTAGCAATGTTTTTGTTTAGTTTTTGTGTTCTTGTGACAAGGCTTTCACAACTATACCTCCTGGGCTAAAATCTGTTATACTCTTACAATCATCTCTGATGTATATCGGTAGAGACATTTCTATTACCATTTCCATTAACTTTCTCATTTGGACACGACCTTTATACTCACGGCTACCTCCTATAAACCAGACTCATTTGCAGTTGGAATAAAGTTTACGCTCGAGTAAAAAACGTTTGTTAATCTGAATATTTAAGCGAAACGACCCGAGGCGACGCACAAATAGTTATTTTACTTTGCGGCGCTGCGGTCGGGCGGGCAGCGCAACCTCTGGCACCTTCGCTTTTTGCGCTCACTTACATTTAATGTTATGCCCCATTGGAATCGAACATTGTTTTAGGATTCTGTACCCAAAATATATCTGACGAGACCCTGTTATCAAGCGTATTTAGTCCGTCTATCAGTTTCAATTTAGCACAGACAGGCAAACAGCTTGACTTTTATCATTGGAACCGCAGTTGGTACGCGATTGAAATATACACAGTTTATGTTTTTTGTCAAGCAAAATTTTCGACAACATGAGAGATTAATGGTATACAAAGAAGTATTAATGGAGTTTTTTTTATTGTATCCAATATATCATCAAAATTAAAATGATTAAGCAGTATCGAAGTCGATGTGGTTATCGTGTGAAATCATGTGTTCGGAGTAAGAATGTCAAAGTTTATCAGATAAAATAATAACTAAATAAATAATATGTAAAAAATATCGTAAGAATTTTCCGAAGCGCTGTCTAGCGCCAAACTAAGTATAAATATATAAAAGATTACAAAAACTTAAACAAAACGATTCTATTCCAGGTTCATCGTGCAAACCGCCTGACAGAGGAATGCGCGGCCCGAGTACATGTTGCCCAGTAGACAAGCTTATTACTTTATTATTACCATACAACGTTTTTCAATACATACAAAACAAACATTTATTATCTATGATCGTCACATTACGTTTGCCCTGAGCAGCAATCAAACCCGCCTCTTACAGCTCAAAAACAGAGCAAACTACCAAATGAGCTAAGAGAGCAGACATACATGGGTACAGAACCTTCATTGCGCGAGTCCGACTCGAGCTCGATTGGCTTTTATTTATCTTTGTTTGTTTTGACCCTCGATTCGAGGGTAGTTTTAGTTTAACGTTGGTACTTTGAAGTTAATGCTGGTAGTTTGTAGCTGTTAGCGTCACATTTATTGCCTAACGTTTAAATATAGTTTCTTAAATATACACGTAACTAACGGAGCGGTGTTATACATTTAACGTCTATGGTATCGTAGCTCCCAAGCGGCTATATCGATTTCATTTTTTTTAAGTAAACAACTCGCCGCCATTTGTCGCTGGTTTATATCCGGCTCGAAGGACCAGCTGTTATCGTTAGATGATGAATATCCAAAACTAAAAGCTCAAAATTGGAATTAAATTTTTATTGATTGGAGAGGGAAGAAAATAACACGCAGCCCGTGCCGTGCGTGGAGGTGACGCGACAAGTGACAAATGGCAACTGCTCTTTTTACTTAACCCTTCACCTCAACACACGCCTCGCGCATGCCTTTTGACAGTTCAAATGGACTTTAAATAATATTGGCGGCGTTTTGTTTACAGTTTACTTGACAGTGACTATGATTCAAATTTGTTTTGGCGGAAACGTTGAGGTAAATAAACAAATTCTAATTTCATAGCATTTTGTACGCGATAATGGTAAACTGGCGATAAACATAGTTAGAGTCATCAAACAATTTAAGAGTACTGTGACCGCTACACTCGGCGTGCCGTGCTTGCCAAAACATTTTAACATAAAGAGCATTGATATAATGCTAATAATTACATTATAACTTACAATACTTTGCATGCTATAAAATAATATAATAGAACACACATTTATTGTAGAACAACAATTGACATACCACGGTAAAAACCTTAAAAAGACATTAAGGAAAAAATAACACAACAAAAACAAAACAGCATCAAGACTAATTAATCAAGATTATTATAATCTTTGTCAACTCTTAATTCATTTTCTTTTCCATCATTATTTAACGCTAAAGAGAATTTTAAAATAACCACATATTAAGTTACCGAAAAATACAAAATAATTGAGAGCCGACGCCGGCCCCGAGGCCTGTTATCGAATTTGTCGACCTTCTTCCGCGAGGCTAGCGCCACCTATCGCAGACCCAACAATAACAGTTTATTTATTTTTCCCAAATAAAGGCGGGTGCTGACCGCCCTGTTACGAGGAAACGACCCTAATGGGAAGGGTTCTACGAAATGATATTGCAGGTGAAATGGGACCCCCGTCTGGACCTTCCGGACACGAGTTGATACGGACCACAATTATAGATACGGAACGGGATATTACAAGAAATTGATGTTGGTTTTACTGAATTCTTCCATTTGGAACCTTCAGCGAACGTATCGTAATCGATTCGTACTTGATGTGGATATACTGCTCGCATTTGATCAGATTTAATTATTCGTTCATAAATTTTAGTATGTGCACTATAATACCACAAATTTTAACTTTACCTACCATTACTAGGTGTACTTTACCATCTTCAACCATACCGTCACTTAACAGCAGGTGAGCTGTGTTCAAACATGTAGCCAGTCAGCCATAAAAAAAAAATATCGTTTTTTATAATACAGCAACGAAAAAAGTTAGTTTTGGGGGACTGCCGACAGAAGTTTTTTTTTTTTTAATTTTAATTAAGATACTTTTTTGACATCCACATGGCAGTCCCATCGTATTTTCTACAATGTTATTTTATAACTAAAATTAAAAAACTATACACAACACATATGTACTTATACACAGTTTGAGTGAATGTGTGTACAAACATTCACTCCCCCCCATACACACTACACATTACACTCTAAATAATCAAGGTGGGTTACTTGAGACGACTCAGACGACTGAACAGCTCCCTAGCTCGTACAGCAGCCTGTTATAGCTACCAACGTCCGGTCTGTTCAAATGGTACCGACAGAAGTGAAAACTTAAAACACGATACATTAGCATGTCGGTGATGTGAACCAATAAGTTTTACCCCAAAAAATCGCTCAACGCGGCTAAAGACGATTTCACTTCAAACTTGCAACACCTTTCCAAAGTTTCCTTTTTAACTGTTTTTATTTACATTATAAATATGTTTAAGGTGCAGTATTCTCAAGCCAGAGTTGTTTTGAGTCATCGCCGCATTAAATTGAATCGTAAAAATAATTTGATGAAGAAAGCGGTTCAGTGGAATGACTGCCTGATAACATTTTTGGAGACACGGAAAGGAAATATTTATTTTTATGTGAAACCATGCGAAATATGAGCGAGGGATCAAAGCGGCGCAGATTCGGTGACATAAAGACAACGGCCGTAAAAAGATACCATACATTCTGCGGTACTTATTTGTGGAATGATTTCGGAGCCGAATCACAAGCCTGCGGAGTACGACGGACGGCGGACGGCACCACCGGCGACTTGCCGTCTGTCTCCTGCACTGATTAAAACGGTCACCCTATGTATTTATTATTTACCCGATTTATTTTCAAAGATCAAAGATGTTGAGACTTCCTTAAAAAATCTTTGGTCCCCGAAAAATACGGAGCGTCTTCTACTGCAAATAGGCATCTTGTAAAAGCTGCTACTTTTCACTTTTGGCGCACTCCCGGGAATGTTACCATAAAAAGGTTGTCAAACTGTGGAACGACCAACCCATTGAAATTAAGCCCCTGCCCTGTTTACTATCAATTCTTATATTTCTGACATATGAATTCATTTTATTTAGTAAATTTTTGTGAATTAACTTTATGATAATAAATATTGTTCTAGTCAATTTTATTCCTGAACGTCTTTAAAAAATGGGGTAAAGCATCACAATGTCACGATTATCATTATGCTATTTGTACACTCACAATTATTATTTATGTACTTATCATTTTTATTCAGCCTCTATTGTCCCACTGCTAGGCAAAGGCCTCCATTTCCTCCTATATGCACATATATTTTTACTAAAGTATTGATATGTATTATTTATCTTATTATTGCTAGTCAGAAATTATAAGATAATTTCAAGTATCTTATAACTTCTGACTGTAAACCCCGTCCTTTAGTTTTACCATAAAATCTTCACGTTATAAGAGCCTGAAAGAGATCGCTTTAAACGATAAGACCGCAAGTTGTGGTTAAGATCCAATTGCCTTTCGAGGATACTCCCAGTTTTTAGTCCCAGTACTGAGATATTAAAAAATTATGGCTTGCGTTTTACCACGAAACATCAGTAAAGCGCAAACCTGTCTGATCTAGAAAGATCGTATTGATAAAACATCCTTGACTCACAGAGCTAATAATAACTAATCAAAACAATTCTCCATTCAAAACTCCCAATTACAGAACACAATCAAAGCCACAGAAATCAGGAGTACCCTCAACAACCAACTTAACGGGAACAAAACGGCACAACCCTTCTGTTTTGACAAATGGATGAAAAACGAGTCTGTTCCACTAAACCTTTTCAGATAAATAACTTGCGAGCGCACTCAAGCTCCTGCTTGCCACTCGTTCCCCTTCCTTAGTCCCTCACCAGAAATAGTGCTCCACACTGACAGTATGGGCAGATCCTCCTGTAGAAGTAAATGTTAACATTTAAGGGATAGACGTGGAGGCATGCACGTCGCATCCCTTGCAAGCCCTGTCAGCACTTGAATATTTTTGATGTTTTGACCACAGCTCACCTGATGCTAAGTGACGGTGTGGCTAAAGATGGTAAAACATACCTAGCCTGGAATGAAACTGGCCCCCAAGTGAGGCTACCGGAACACACCGTTAGGTACTTAACGGCAGATTTTTAAATTGAGGGTAGTATATGATGGTAGCTTATTATTTATCGGTTCTATTTGTTTGTTCTTAAGCCACATAGAATGAATTCGGGCGGCACATCTATATTCTGACAATAGGAGACACAAACAAAGCGGATTACTCAACTTTTAAAATAGATTTGATCACTGGATCTACTTAAACAGCTTAAAGGGTCAATAAATTTACAATCCATATCGTAACTTATCTTACTGCATAAATGAGGTACTGATCTCCTGTCCTATAATCTGCCTTTCCAGCCTCCCCTGTGTCTAGACAGCCACTTGTCTCATGTCTAACAGCCTAAGCCGCGAGATTTATAAAAAAAAAACTTTTACTTCAACTTGAAAGTTCTCCAAATAAACACCCGCAATATGAAGCGGCCGGTGCTTTGGTATCGAGCCTGTTACTCGAGCAATTTGCTTGATATAAAATTGATGTGCCTGGATGATTAATCGGTTACACTTTTCTTTCATTATTTACAGGAAACCTTTAGGGTCTCAGTTTTTTATCTTTTTATTTTAAGAGTTACTTACCCGAAGGGTGTTCAACGGGACGCATTTAGTAATTCTGCCGTGTCCAATTGTCCATATGTCTATGAGACACGTATGACGTGTAAGTATCCTTCGAATCGTATTAATGTGAAAGTTTTCACTTTTTTTCAATATCTCTATCAACGGATACTTAAACAAATATACTTATTATTTTAACTTTACTAAGGCACCTGTCTCCTTGGACACTCTGTACGTACACGTAAATTGCCTCAAAATATATTATAATCGATCAAAATTGTACGAGTTGCCTTTCAAAGTAATATTACGTTCTAGTACGTCAATAACACATTAAATTTATGGCTTGTTTATGTATATGTATATGTATAGCTATCCATCAAGGGAATATTTTGTTTATAGCCCATTTTACGACTGGCGTGTAATAAACACATAATATTTTAGTCCTGTCTCGATATTAGGTCAGATATTAAGATATTGATCAAGTAAGGACACTATTAACATCAATGGGATAATGGTAGCCTTGTTGGAAGCCTTGTTGGTTTGGGGGAGTAAATTCGATGCCAAGTTCAGCAGTTAAATAAGATATTTATTCATATGATAAATAGTTCAACAAGAAAAAATAACTCAAATACTATTTATCGAACTCAGCATTCGTCCTGCATTGGACACGAGATGAGATAATGCGCAGTGCTGTGGAATGATAAAGGATACTTACACCACATACCGCTAAACTGGCCCAGGGGATCGTCTAATTCATTTATGTTAAGCATTGAATTTTCTCTGGACGAGCATATTTCTTAGCCATAGTATAAATCTGCAAAAAACTGAATAGTACGTAAAATTTAAAGAACTCAACAATACTTTCCCGGTATTGAACCCAAATCCTCACAGATCTGAGACACGTGTCTACGTAAGTAATTACCATAATTATACAATTGCACAATCATTACTCAAATGTAATCAATGAATGAAAAATTTCCTAAGACATTATTTGACAATATACGATAAATGACTAAAGCAGTAAAATCTCTTGCAAACGGAAAGTCAAACTAATCATCGTGACGTAGGTGTTTGCGAAGCAATATGATGTAATGGCTTTATTTGTTTTGAGATGCTGCGCTCTTTGTGTTGTATCTGAGAAGCAATAAAATGTCTATAGACTTTATACGATACTTCATAGAGTTTTGGCAGTCTAGTAATTTCGACTGCTAGTTGGAAGACCGTCCGGCTTCCAATCTGGATGTCCTGGGTTCGAATCGCACGTCACCTCTGTCATTTCTAGGTTATGTAGCGTATTGAAATACTTTTTTATGGACATGTTTCCGAAATAAAAGAAACTCACATACACATACAATACATACATACATACATGAACCCTGGAAACATCACACTCCTTGAGTGTTCAAGGCATATATTTAGTTTAATTCCGCTTAACACTTACGCTTTATTTTTGCTTGCGTTTTGTTAAGCGGAATTAAACTAAATATATACCTTGAACACTTTCTCAAATTAACGCCTGGATCAATCAATTATAACGCTCCTTTTTGGGCAGTCGTGTAAAAAACAAGATATTAACTAACCTACCGATAAATGTTTACCTTTAACTACATCCAAGTGAAAAAATACTACATCGAAGCAAAGATCAACCGTGTCAACAACTCAACGGTAGTTAATTGACAGCCTATTGACATTTATTGTGCGAACTGACGTCCCATAAAGAGTAGCCCTTGTTTACCGGCTGAAGCTCGTAAAGAAGCCAGTCACGCGCCGATCAGTGGCCCTTGGCATGCAAGGAACGCCGCGCAGATCCGATTACAGGGGTCTTAAAGCTTCCTACTCACTACTTACAAGCACTTTATGTATCTCTTAAACTACTTTTTCTAACAAGTATCGTGACACTACAGATCAAATAAGAATACGCTCCATCTAACTTACGTCCCGGTATATTTTTTTTATGAGTTGGTATTTGACCACAGCTTACCTTATGTTAAGTGGCGGTGACGAAGATGGAATGGAACCGACTCTCAAGTGAGGCTGTCGGAATATACCGTTAGGTGCTTCGGAGAAAATTTTCAAGTAGTAGCCAGCCGAGTACTACTAAGTACTCTACCATCATGCTATGGTTTTCTCACGATGTTTTCCTTCACCACCGACTCAAGCTTGGGGTTTGAATCCCTTTAGCGTGTGAACCGATAGCGCTAACCACTGATATACCCCTACAATAATTAAGAAATGAATTATGTACATTGTAAATTATCAAAATTTCTAAACATCCCATCGCTCCGAAATCAGACGAAGTTGATCGAACCTGAGCTTAGACCGTACTCGTAGAAAGAAATTAGATATTTAACCATATATCATTAGATATGTCTCCAGTTACATTTCGTTCTGACCATGTAAATGACTTCGTATAAAGATTTGCGGATCGTTCCACATCAGCATTCCATTGTATAAAAGTGGAACGAGCAGTATCAACTCGTCATCAGTCTCCGATTTTCACTCTGAGGCGAATTATTCCAGATACATTCCCTCAAACATACTTATTATTTCTCATTTAAAAACTCATTTGAAACAGTGATGGCATGCGCCGTGTAATGAATACAAGACTTATATTTTTCCTGTCAACGTTAGCAGCGATTTGTTGCGTAATAATTTCATCTCATGTTTTATTATTATCTTTTCATCGTAACGTATTATACTGTAATAATTTGCTTACAATGTTTACGGACTGTACCAGAAAATTTTAATTGAAACCATATCTATAAGAATATTTTTATTTTAAGCTCTAAGAAAAATTATATTTCTTTAAGTGTTTCATTGTAGCTTACCTGATGTTAAGTGGTCGAAGATGGTAAAAACACCTGGCCTGGTAAACATCGTTAGATGCTTGGCGACAGATTTTTTAACTTGAGGATAGATGGCCAGCCGAGTATTAAAAAGTACCCTACCACCATGCTTTGGTATACTCACGATGTTTTTGAAAACCGTCAGCTGAAGTGCACTATTAGAGTTTGAACCCACGCCCTTCGGCTTGTATTCAGACCGCACCTCGCTACAAAAAATCTAAAATGGTTTCAAATTAGGAAAAGATCATTATTAACCGATTACAAAAATATACAATGAACGACCTCCCTCGCGTATGTTGCATAAAGTAACTTGAATAATAAATTGGTATAATTAGACTTCTACAACACCGTACTCGCGCTGTGCGCCGCGCGCTCGCAGCTCAAAATAGATCCTTAACATACATTTAATTCAAACATGAAAGGAACGCAATTTATATTTCTTTTATGCCTTATTATAGTGCCCTTACTTTATAAAAGTCGTTCGACAAAATTTAATGATTTATTGTCGCTAATAGAAGTGATTGAGGTGTAGGCGTCGACGGTTTAATCGCGCGGATTGCTGCCCATTGTTGTGTAAATTACAGACTGACAAAAAATTATAGACTTTCGTAGAAGCAAGCATATTTAAAAAAAAAAACTATTAAGAATTAAATGATTTTTATTCGAAAAATATATCATCATCAGCCATAGAACGTCCACTGCTGGACATAGGCCTCCTCTTGTGGGGGTTTTGCCAATACTCGCCACGCTTGGCAGGCGGGTTGGCGAGCGCAGTTAGGTGTGATTGTTCAAGGAAGATGCTGCTGCCCATCTTCCGGATTACATCCCTTAGCCGACTCTTACGGCAACCACGGGTAGAGAGGGTGGGGTACAATTCTTACGCCGACACCACCACGGCAACGTGAAATATATAACAAAAAATATATAGCCAGTGTCAATTGGGATGATATAAGGATTTTCACCATACTCCATATATCCATACCTATTTAGAATCTACACAGAAGTTATGGTGGAATAAAGAAGATTCTCATACATAAGAACCCTGAAAACATGACACTCTTTTTGGGCAGTTGTGTAAAAATTAAGACAATAATTTTGCCATTAGCCTTTACATGTTTTAACGTTAACTTGTCTTTCTGTGTTTTAATAATTTTGTAAATATTAGTAAAGTTTTCTGGTGTTCTACTTTAAAATTTTATATTACTATTGTAGTTAATAGAATACAATAGCATTTTTTTTAAATGTAAATGTAATGAGCCGACCGAGACGCTCACCTGATAGTAAGAGATAACGCATGTCCATGGCCATTGTACATTGTAGCGATACACAGAACTTCGACAAAACAAAATCCAGGGCTTCGCTGCTTTTGTGCTTATTACTTAGGGATATTCGATGGTTAGTAAAAATAGCCCTTCAAATGCTAGCTGCAGTATCCTTCAAACTACTGCTTGGCGTCAGAATATCTGGTACTGCGGTGGTACGTGCCTAGAGGATCTTTAGCTAAGGAGATCTACCCCAAGTAAATTGTGTATTTTAAATTTATGTTTCACTATTGGTACACGATACAATTGATAAAAGAGATTGTATCTTTATTGGGTGTAAAACAAGCGACCAATAACTACAGTACTCTAGAGCTACAAGCAAAAAACCCTGGCTTGATCAAAAACAAGTTTCTCAGTAAAAGTTAAAACCGTTCGCTTGTGAATAGGTTTTCATTCAGTGATACATTTGGTAAATGAAGCATAAAACCGTTTATTGGTGTTCAGATACGATGAAAAGAGCGAAATATTTATAGATATTACATTCATGTTTTACGGCGGAGCACGAGGAAGCGGCGCCGAGTGGGCTTGCAGGGTTGCTTTTCAGTTTTCCTTCGTTTATTCCTTCACTTATTTCAATTGGTTCGCTATTGAGTTCCTCTTATCTATTTAAAGCATACGAGGAATCAATAAAATGTGCGTTTGGTTACACGAGCAAAAAATACCTTTTTGTGAGTCTGCAAGAAGCTCGCAGTGGAGTAGAATGTTTTCAATACTATCTGGATATCCTTAGTGATAGATCTGCTATGGTAATCTAACCATCGAAAGTTTCAAAGTACGAGTCTGACAAACAGACAAACACGGTAAAATTTAATAAAAGGATCTAATAGGACACCCTCCAGGTGTGGACCCTAAAGGAATACTTATTCACTTTGCCCTAGCGTGGGTAAAAGGCCAAGGCCGTGCGAGGGAAGCTAGACTTAGTCACCGGAGAGGTACGACGATACTTTATTTGTCTGTTTTCAGATCTTGCGATTTGTATCTGACGGTGCTCTAGCGATGAGAGATATCTCGTATCATTTAATGAAGATTTCAAACTGCTTGTTTAAAGTTTATTGATCTTGTTTACTTTTTTACTGTATTTTTTATTAACAAATTCCTTTTTTACTATTTTTTAAAAAAATATTTATTTTTGTTTCACTTTTGCGGTAATACTCACGTTTAATTATATTGGATACTATAGTTATAGTATAGTAGGATATTATAGTTTCCCCTTTTTCGAGGAGACAAAGCTGTGTACGACGCGTACGGTCTCGTCTTGCTCCGCTGCTATTGCCAGCATTCTGACCTCTCATCCCTCGTCTGATGGAATATTAGATTAAGTTATTTTTATAAATTAGTAAATAGTATTAACTTTAATTTTTTCAGTTTTGTCGGTATTATATGAACTTCTAATGTCAAATACAAAATACGTCATAACATTAATTTTGTTTTCTAGGTTAGCTTTTGGTCAAAAAGTTTAATTACATTAAAGTAGTACAAAATATATATGAACGCAGTCAGAATCTGTCAGAAATTTTAATGTTCTACTTGTTTTCTTTACCGGAAGGCTAACGGGTAAATTAAGATAAGTTTATATTTTTATATTTGTTTATAATTATTATAAGTAATTCTAACAACAGTCGGACAGGAAAAGTATTTTTCATTTCATTTATTTCAATTTAACACTACTATTACAATTAAATAGTGTAAGTGTATTAACTACAATTCTGCCAATAAACACGATAACTTTAATATTACGTTAATCGGCGTCAATATTTATTTATTAAGTTATTTATTTATATTTACAATATTTGCAATACGTTTATACATTTTTACAACATTTAGTTTTATGATTCTATCTTTAACTATAATGTACGATACATTACGGTGACTCCTTTATTTACTTGATTGTTCTCTGTTATCAACCAACACTCTTTAATTGTTGTGTAATATGAACAAAAATTGCGTTAGCGTTTTTACTTATTATTGCCGCTCGTCTCAACGCTGAAGGAAAACGAACAATAGATACTAGCCTAAATTCGACTATTTTGGCATCAGAGAGCTCCAATCCCTACAATTTGGATCCTTAATAGATCTGCTTGATAGTACAATATTGCATTGTCACGGAACTTATACAAGTATGCCAAATTTTATCTCAATCAGAAACCAGTAAGTGATTGTAAAATCATTTACAAATTTTGAAACGGATAACTTACTCACATACAAATATGCCAAGTTAAATAAAACCTTTTAAAAACATGGCTGATCCGGATTCTTTGGGTGTCTTCGTAATTTTCTAAGACCCCGTGACGGTGCAGAGAACTGATACAATTCTTCGCCACTGGAGTGGTGGTATACAATTGTATATGAGTTGTCTTTCTGTTATTTTCTCCGAAAACTCTGCAGTTTTCGGAGAAAATAACAAAATATTCGTGCCGTGTACAATGCTGACATTTTGCGTTTCAACGCCTTTGGCACACTGTCGCAAGTCACAGCAATAAAGCCGCCGTTTTTAAACAATTACATATGACTATAAATTATAATTCTGATGTTATGTGACCACGAAAACATCACAAGCACAAACAATTCGGTGCAATGTTGCACAAATTCACAATAAAACATATAAGCTCGATTGAAAAACATCGCGCGAATTAAATTTCAAGAATATCAATGCGTTCGGCGAGAAGTGTAAATTAGCAACGTCCGCGTAATTAAATGTTTACTGTTGATAGGTTAATTGGTTGACCGCAGCTCACCTAATGTTATGTGAATGTGTGGTAGAAGATAGCAAAGCACGCCTACCCTGGAATGGAACTGGCTTTCAAGTGAGGTGCCAGAATACACCGTCAAGTGCTTGGCGGGAGATTTTCAGGCTTGATTTTCAACTTGAGGGTGATTGCTAGCCAGCTGATTAATTATTAGATAATACCCAACCACCATGCTCTGGTTTTGAAGCCACGCTCTTTGGAGTGTGAACCGACCGCGCTCACCATTGAGCTATCATCGCTACTTTGTCGCATACAAGGCCTGTCGCGATCTGCGAGTGTGTGCTAAGGACATCAGTGATAAGCATAAGTATACTTTTATTAGCGTATGCTTCACTAATAAAATAGTATAATGCTTTGCTGTAGACTTGTAATTGTTTACTTCAGGTTTAAGGTGTGTGTTTTGTTATTATGTAGTTTTCATTACAACAGGTTTTAGCAAATCACTATTTATATTTATTTAGTAGTAGCTATTGAGTTATTATTACCGATGATTGTCATCATCATCATCAATCACAGCCTAGTTCCATTACTGGATGTTGCTGTGGACATGAAAAAAATCTATATATCTATCTAGCTAGATTCTGCGCAGTGTCTGGTGGGTTAGTATGTATTGAATGGAAAAGATATTCAACACTTAAAAATGCCAGTTACAGAATATCAGAAACCCATTCAGCGGCTAAATAATAACTGGTAATAATCTTCAAATGGTTGAACGGTTTTTTTGAGCCGTAGAAAAAATAAATAACAATGAAAACTAATTTCATTAGGTCTCAGTTTAACCAGCCGAGTACTAGAAAGTACCCTACCACCATCCAAATAATAATAAAGAGATTGTACCGATACTCCCCTTGCTCTTACTTCTTATAATATATAGAACTGATTTTAAATTCAAAAGATTATAGGATGAAGATGTAGCCCCGGCGGGCGCATTTCTCGGATTAGCTTATTTTTGCAATGCCGTGTTAAGTTTGTGGCCGTTGAAATCAAATAATTCGAGCAGCTGATCTGCTATGAGAAGTTGCGTATGAGGTAAGGAGAGTGGGTGCTCTAGTCTTCTCAGCTCGACCTCTCCACTGAAGAAAGTAGTAAGGACGTCAAAAGACTATCTCACCAAGTCGGAGGTGTAAAACAAACATGAATTGCTGAAGATTTTGCAACTACGGTATTGATATGTCGTAATTTTATCTCGCACTGCCAGAGAAGTGTGCAAACGAGGAAGTCTATATAAAAGCACTTTATCTACGTCTATTATTCTGTTCTCACTAAATAGTGAACGCAATCTGTGCTCTAATTTTAGACGGTACAAAAATAAATCGAGTGATGTTTTAATTATTTTTTTGCAAATTAAATATTATCGTAATTTTTTTGTAGTTAATATTTTTGTGAATTTAGTGATACCTGCTTTAAGTAACGAACCTAACAAGAAATATTTTCAACCATCCAATGATAAAAAATGTATCCTATACAAGATGCCAAAAATCAAAATGTTAATCAAGGGCGCGTAATTAAAAAAGGGCATGTTCGTCTGCAGTGGGCCACTGCTATTTTATGTAAGTACCCTATATATTTATTATATAGATATATAATAGCGCAAATGTAACAAAATTTTGCAACTACGTAGGTCCAACTTCAAGAAAGAGGTCAGTCGTCGAATCCAACTCGGCTGGGCAGCGTTCGGAAAACTGCGCAACATTTTTTCGTCTGAATTACCTCAGTGCCTCAAGTCGAAAGTCTTCGACCAGTGTGTGTTACCGGTGATGACTTATGGTGCTGAAACGTGGTCTCTGACTGTGTGCCTTCTTGATAAGCTCAAAGTCGCACAACGAGCTATGGAGAGGGCTATGCTCGGAGTTTCCCTACGAGATCGAATCAGAAATGAGGAGATTCGTAGACGAACCAAAGTTACCGACATAGCCCAGCGGATTAGCAAGTTGAAGTGGCAATGGGCAGGGCACATAGCACGCAGAACTGATGGCCGATGGGGCTGCAAAGTTCTGGAGTGGAGACCACGGACCGGCAAGCGCAGCGTAGGACGTCCACCCACAAGGTGGACAGACGAACTCGTAAGAACCGCAGGTTCGCGCTGGATGCGAGCCGCTTCCAACAGGTCTTTATGGAGGTCAATAGGGGAGGCCTATGTCCAGCAGTGGACGTCCTACGGCTGAAATGATGATGATGATGATGATGATGATGAACAAAATTTTAGAAATTTATGTACGTTAGATTTATTGTAAGAACAATCATCTATCTACCTGATAGTGTATCATCCAATACATTTAAACAATCACTACGTAATAGTGTATCATATACATTTAAAAGTTCTATATTATCGTAAGACTGACTTTTCCTGATTTCTACTGCATTAGTATTTAACATCCCACTGTTGGGCGTGAGTTTGTCCTTGCACAGCATCTCTTTTAGACTTCCGTTATCCCTGTAGGACCTTAATTCCATCAGCCACCACCATTCCTTAATTGGTTTGTTTTCGCACGACGTTTTTTTTTTTATTTATTTACAAAAAGCCACAGCCAGTCTTTTTTTATCATCGATGCGATCCCGAAATCGTCGATCCCACGATTGCAACATGTGTTTTTTTATTAGTTTCATTTTTTTTTTTTGCTTTTGATGATTTTATAGTATTTATATTTGACAAAACATTTAATTTTCTGTAAATGATATTAAATATTTAAACATTTTTAGCAAACGTGTTCACAATCACGTACGGGCTGCAGATCGGCTGGCTGTCGTCGGTGACGACGCTCCTGCAGTCCGACCACTCGCCGACCGGCCGTCCGCTGTCGGCCACCGAGATCGCGTGGATCGCCAGCTTGCCGCCGCTGGTGTCCACGTTCAGCACCTCGCCCTACTCCTGGCTCGTGGACCGGTACGGCAGGAAGTTTGGGATTATGACCATCGGACTGGCTCAGGCTGTAAGTACGCCTGCCATCGCTAAGACTTTAAGAATTGAGGAAAGCTTTAACATGAGCTGCCGGTGAAGGAAAACATCGTGAGGATACATAGCATCATGATAAGGTAGATATTCCAGTCGACTGTCTTGCTACCACCCTCACGTTGTGCTACCTCCAGGCACCTCAAGGTGTGTGTAGCCTCACTTGAGAGACAGTTTCATTCCAAGCTAAAAGTGTTTATCATCTTCGGCCACACTGTCACTTAACAGCACACCTGATGTTAAGTGACGGTGTGGCTAATCACCTAACCAGTCAACTAGGAGAAAAATAAACGCATCTATTCCAATTAGAATTTATAACTTGAATTACTGGTTAGGCCGCATACATGTAGATAGGCTGGACCTACATATTTATGTATTTGAATATATGCTTTGGGTCTGTACCTACATTAGTGGTAGTTATCGTGTGTTTCATAATATTTTCGAGAAGAATAATAGAGAGTCTGAGTAAAATAAATGTGCTCATACTATATTAACTATCAAAACTAGGGTTAACAAAAAAGTTGACAAAAAAGTACTGCTTCGCAGTTATATAAATACATCCAAAGTTGACTATAATATGAATCAAAAGAGTTATTTTAATGTTAAAAATAACATTAAAATAAAACAGATAAAACAAACAGGCGACATAAAAATGTCGCCTGTTTTATCATATTAGAACCAGCTATTTAAAATAAGGAGTAAAATAAAGAAAAACGAACAGCTACTAACAAATAAGGTAAAGAGTCTCCTATTTATCTCAAGTGGTGGCATAAAAACTAAAAAAGATTTCAATTACAAAATTTCTTTATTTGTACATAATTATTGTGGTTGTCACTTACGTAACTTGAGTTTAACATTTATTTATTATATTTTCTTCGAATTCGAAGAGAACTTACGCAAGAAACAAACAATTACATTTCAACCTATTCACCTGTTCAGTGTATGAAACCAACCAGAGTCACCAGACATTCTGCCAGGCACACTGTACGTGTACAGTGTGCATGCTCAGCTGTGCGCCGACACGCGCTATTTTTAGCTAGTTATTACAATAGCCTCTCATGAGACAATTATTATTCATTAAAGATTTCATTGAAACCAATAAATGTATACCGTCGACCTTGCACCAAACAGGCGCCAACTGAACTCGCGTCCTCCCGCGACCACGGCTACTGAAAAACGACCAAACTTGTATTTAAAGGGTTTAATATTTTTATGCCTAATATTTATATACACTTCGGTTTTTGCCATTTATGTCTAACATGTTTAGTTACAGTTAAAGTCCAATCTCGGTCAAGTCCAGTCCGTGCCGGTCAAATTCAGTCATGTTTTAAGTTAAATAGTGGTCACTTTACTTCAAGCTTCGATGGAGTTTTGGAAGTAATACGAAAAGCTATGTTTATAATATAAACATATAAATTTAACATATATAATTTTTTTCAAAGTCGTAGGATATTACGCATATCGGTATCTGATCATAAATCTGATCAAAGCTTGTACGATGCAAGTCAGATAACTGATAGAATACTAACTTTTTTTGTAAACACATACAAAACACCCGGAAACAGAACAAACATTTGTTTATACCATAACATGTTTGTCCCGGGTAGGAATCGATCCCACACCCTGCAGCTCTTAAAGCAGATATACCACCAATCAATGAGCTAACAGGGCTGTCGTTACGTTATTATATCACTTTACCATACACGCGCTTTTAATTAGATAAATTATGAATAAATGGAAAAAATACAATAGGGCGAGAGGACTCTTTCACGTTCCCGCCAAAATTCCATCTTACAATGACGTTTCTTACAGATCGCCTGGATACTCTGCGTTCCCGCCAACCCGACCTGCATCATCGTGTCGAGGATATTCTGCGGCATCGGAGCTGGCGGCTGCTACAACATTGTTCCCATGTTCGTCAAGGAAATTAGCCAGGTACCATTCAGATTCAGAAATTACTGGGATGTTGATGCTAACCATCGAAAATCTCAAAGTAATGAACGCCAAGCAGCGAAGCGCTGCAATTTGTTTTGTTACTCAAAGTTGTAAGTATCTCTGCAATGGTCATGAACAAACATTACCTCTTACCATCAGGAAAGCGTCTCGTTCGTCTCATTGCTTTTACATAGAAAGAAAGATCAGCCATCACTCGATAGACAAAATGACAAATAATAATTTTTTTTTTGACTCAAAATAAATCTGGCATAAATAATTCATATTCGTTTTAGTGGTTTGTTAACCTGCTTGTAATGTAAACAAACCCATTGCAACAACCCTTTTATTAAAATTGCATTATTATTACAAAAAAACGATTCATACCAAGCTAGATTACATTTTTTATTTTGGAGTTCCGGTGCCTTCATCCTGGTTTAATCATCATCTGATGATGAAGCCGGAAGGTAGGTAGTTTTTAAATAGAGGGTGGTAACTAGCCAGCTGAGTACTAAAGAGTACCCTTTTTTCGCCTATGGAAAAATTGTTGATGGATATTACTAACATCGGGGATGGCAAGGTTATATATATATAACCTTGCCATCCCCGATGGCAAGGTTATATATATATAACTCTTTAGTACTCAGCTGGCTAGTTACCACCCTCTATTTAAAAACTACCTACCTTCCGGCTTCATCATCAGATGATGATTAAACCAGGATGAAGGCACCGGAACTCCAAAATAAAAAATGTAATATATATATATATATATATATTAGATTTTCAGTATAACTACAAGCAATACATTTAATTTTTATAAGGATAACATGCGAGGCATCCTCGGCTTCACTGTCATGCTGGGCCAGAACATCGGGGTGCTCGTCATCTACGGCCTGGCCGCGTACGTGGACTACTACGTGGTGCTGTGGATCACGGCTGTGATTCCTTTGCTCAACGCCGTCGGCATGCTTTGGGCTCCGGAGTCACCGGTCTACTTAGTCAAAATTGGAAAGAACGATGTAAGTAAACCATTTGTATCACATAAGTTAATATTTATACAAAACAATCTTAAGCGCATAGAAATCTATGCACTAAGAATGCACATATATATTTAAACCTGTGAGAAGTATACAAAGCGCCGCTGAAAGTTCCAACAATATTCTGAGATGTTATGCCCGATTTCAAAACATAAACGTGAAAATTAAAAATTTAAATCGTTACTTCAATTTATCATACAAATTAAAAAAAAACATAATTTCGTATTTTATTTGATCAAGTTTTACTTGTGATTTAACATGTTGAGAAGAAAAAGACCTTACGGTATGGCTTCTACACCAATCTTGCCATGAGCTGTTAAAAGTTTGTTGGTCCTTTTTTGCGACACCTGATAGTTTAATTTTGTAGCAATAATGAATGTATTTCAGGAAGCAGCAAAAACTATAGCTCAACTTAGAGGGTTGGATGTGGATGACAAAGATGTACAACATGAAATGAATAATATCAAACGAGAAGACGAAACCTTCAAATCCATTCCTAATATCAATTTCTTTGGCATTTGTAAGTATCGTTATTTTACAATGATAATAATGAGTGTAAGCATTATGGAAACAATGCTGTATGCTTTCCTATGCAGGCTGTTTCGCAATTCTTTTCACCTGAAATATCTTCTTTAATTTCCGTTCTGTTTCTTATTTTCTAGTTAAAAACCCAGCATGGCGCAACGGGTTCGTCCTCATGTTTCTGTTGATGTCAGTGCGTGGAGCTAATGGAGGCGCTGCCATCATCATGTATGCGTCTACCATTCTCCGCAATTCCGGTGTCACTGTAAACCCCGAACTGCAATCTATGAGCTTTCCAGCTTTTATGATCGTCGGGAGTTTTGCTGCTATGTGTTGCGTGGAGCGATTCGGGAGAAAGGTGACATTCAATTGTTATTTTTTGACTTGGTTTATATATTTTTACCTGTGCTATATCTTGATTCTAATGTCATTTATTTACATTGAACTTCGATAATTTATAAAAATGATAACGATCTTAGATGATCTTATGCTAAGGAGATCAGGCCGCGTTAACCATCATAGCTGCAAAAAAACCAGAGAATGCAATCCGATACCTTTAGGATGCGTCCACTTCCCAATAAATCTGTTTGATTAATATTGAATTTTTTTATCATTTTCAGCCAATTTTAGCAGTGACGTCATTAATATCAGTGCTGTCATTCGCGGGGCTGGCCATAGTGATCATGGTGCACGAGAGCGGGCGCGCCATCCCGGGCTGGGTGTCGGTGGTGCTTCTTGTGGTTGGAGAGTTTGCTTTTGCAGCTGGAGTGTCACCACTACCCTTTATCATCTTGTCAGAGATGTTTAACTTCCAGGTTAGTGTTGTTTTTGGTTGTAACCAACAAATTGCTTGAATTATAATCAATTGCTCAAGGAGTTGCTTGTTTTCTTATTTTTATAGATAACATTTAATGTAAAACATCTACTTGGTGGTAGATCTCCTTAGCAGGAAGTCGTCTAGATAACTAAACATATCTATGTTTCCGTTTGAAGGGTACTTGAGCTAAATAAATTACAGGTCAATTGAGACTAACAATCGAATGCCTCAAAGTAATGAGTACCAAAGCAGCGATGCCCTGGACTTTGTTTTATTACTCAAAGTTCTGTGTGTCGCTGCAATGGTCATGGACATGCGTTATCTTACTATCAGGAGAGCGTCACGTGTCTTTTTAGGATTAATTGATCCTAACAAAGACAAGCATGTTGATCACTTATCTAAGGTACAATAACTTGTCAACAGATTCGAGCAAAGATGATGGGTATCCTGGCGGGCGTGGCGTGGTTCATGACCTTCGTCCAGTGCTTCGCGTTCGGCCCCGTCACCAACACGTACGGAGCGCACGTCTCCTTCTTCTGCTTCGCCTTCATCAACGTCTTCGGTATAGTGATAACATTGCTACTACCCGAGACGAAGGGGAAGAACATCGAGCAAATCGAGAATGCGCTGGTGCGAAAAAAACATGCAGACACGTGAACCGCGGTCCTGTCGAAAATTCATCCGGAGATTGATTATTATTTTACTATAGAAACTGATGTTGTTTTGACACGATTTCGTTTTACTGATATGGGATTACTCACGCTTGATTATGTCGAATACTTCCAATATAGTTACGGCTACATCCGGTGACCTGTTTCCAGGAGTCCACACGACGTGAGGCTCTCACGACCTCGTGTCGCTTCGCACTGAGGGTAAAATCAGAGTATCCGATCTAATCAAATGTGATGAGTTCCGTATAAATACAACGAACATTGATCGTTTGTACTGAGTTTTGGCTGCATGTTTTATAATATTAGTAGCAAGCAAGAGTTTTGCAGGTTTCCGATCTTGATGAGATTCATTTTAAAGTCAAACTGCTAATGCCGCATGTGAAAAACAGAATCATCTATCTGGATGTAGATTTTAAGATAGTAGTGTAAATAAAATTACTCAATCTGTTAAAATTGTACATAATCTTTTGCGAAATTGTGTTCTTAGATACTTTTTTGTTATTTTTATATTTTTGTATCTATCTACAATAAAATATATTTTTATGCCCACTGGTTTTTTAAATGTATTGCCGGTACCACACGTTCGTCCAACAGTCGAACACTCCAACATGACTCGAGTCTGTCTCGATCAAAACAGACCCTCCACACAGTATACACGTTCCAACAGTGTTCCCAACTTGCGGGTATACCCCCTAAATTTAGGGGGAAAATAAAACAGGTGGGGTTTTTAGGGCCGTTATATTTTTAGGGATTTATGACTGCTTATTTTTTACTAAGAAAAATAAAGGTATAAAAATATAGGGTCTGAAGTTATTCAATCTAGCCATAGTAATATTCAAGTCTAGTAATATTTATTTGTTGACCTAGTGGCTTAGCGAGATCCAGTACGGTTCCGGGTTTCTCATTACTAAGTATGCGGAGTTGAATAGAACACAAATGTCGCCATAGTGCTTACCATAAACATAAGACAAGTGATATTAAAACTAATCTGTGATGACTGGTGGTTACGTTGTCTATGCTTACTGGAAATAAGTTGATTTTTATTTACTTGTTTAATTTAATTTCGTTATTGTAATTCTGTGTGGACAACCAATTTGTTAATTATGCCTAAAGAAAAGAAGAAATACAGTCAAAAGTACACAAATATGGGAAACAGATCCAGGTGGATTTTCAAGTAATTGTGTGATTTAGGGGTTTTAGCATAGCTTTAGGGATAAATATTTTTGAGAGTTGGTAACACTGCGTTCCAAACTCATTCTCTATGGACGGTCTGTGCAACTCCTTTGATCTGTGTACGATTTACCGCCATCGGAGCGATCGCCCGCCAACACACTCCAACACCGTCAAACACGCAGGAACTACCCCTCCACACGTGTGACTGTTGGACTGTTGAACGATCGTGTGGTACCGCCATATAACTTCGCTCTGTGAACATTCTACTAATTATTATTATTTTTTCAAACCAATGTAGCCAGTGCAGGGCATCAGAAAGTTTCGCGAATAAAAAAAGTACGCGTTTTTATGTATGACATACTAGCTTGCTATTAAAAACAAGATTTACAAGCGAGAGTTTTGGCGGGAACGCGGTAAGCGTCGTGTCGCCCCATTTTATGATTTTATCGTATGGACGGAGCTAACACGGGATTTTTTATAAGAAGCCTGCTCTTAAATTGAAAACTTCAAAAAGTTGGAAATAACTGTGAATTTACTGCTATAGTTGCAACTACGAATTGTGATTCGACGAATTGTTTTCGACGAATTTTCCGCAAATCCAAATAAGTCCTACGCAACACGTAAAATTGAGTATTAAATAGTCGCGGAAACATAACTCGTTTTAATGACTTTTCCAGTATGGAGCACTGCTTTACAGCCACTACCGCGCCATCGATGCGGTCGTAAACAAGACAAACGCCACTATCTGAATGAAATACAACTCGACGGCGGCGAAATATGGGCGCGTTACACACCTTCGTTAAAACTCGCTCCAAGACAAATGTCCCCGAAACAAGAACAACAACACCACAAATACCTAAACACGGGCGCGCGCGAACTCGCCGTAAGTTGTTGCTCACGGTTGTAATAAAGCCTTAACAGCATCTCGCCACTCGTTAAACTGTCTCAACTTGTAAACAACTTTATCTTTGAGGTCGAATTATATTTAAGGCATATTTTTAGAAAGTTCAGCGAGTAGATATTGAAGATTTTGAAGCTGTAAAAGATGAAGTTATGAAACTTTGGAACGAGTTGGAGTCTAGGTTTGGTATACAATGTATATTTTTTAAGTACAGGCGTCTCGGTGCGCCACGTTGGAACGTTACTTGGTGGTAGATCTCCTTTAGCTGAAGGTCGACTAGGTAGGTACCAACGCAGTGCTAGATATTCTGCCGCCAAGCAGTAGCGTGGAAGTATTACTGTGTTCCGGATTGGTACTGTAGCTAGCGACATTAGAGGGCTGTTGAAAATAATCGTCCAATGTCTCAAACTAATGAGCGCCAAAGCAGCAATGCCCCGGACTTTGTTTTATTAACTACATATAACTACATAAAGTTCTGTGTATTGTTGCAATGGTCATGCACATGCGTTATCTCTTACCATCAATAAAAGGTCTCGTTCACCCCATTACTTTGAATTTTTTAAAGAAATGGCTGGATTTATTGTGATGAATAAACTTGCAATGTGGTGCTGTAAGTACTAATCATTGGTCAGTATTCAGAAGGGCGTTCCCGAAGCGCGGCGGGCCACGTGCGGTAACTCGCCTGAAGTCACAAAGGAAGTTGAACTTGAAACAGTATTTGATTACAGAAGAAGATAAGTCCGGATTTTGTCATCTCAAAAGGACTGATTGAATGAAATTGGATCAGGACCAATTCTTACAAGGAAATATTTGGAATTCAGATTAATTCGAATTGTCATACTGTTTCTGTAACGACCTAGACGAGTACCACTTATTCACCTGCGATTAAAAAAAAATGAAAAAGTAGTTAAGTATGCCCGTGCCTTACTGTACCCATGGAAAAATCAATGTTCCTAAATCTATTTGGATATCATCATCTTACAAAAGAGTTGACCATGAATGATTTCAAGGTAAATTGATATGCAGTAGAAGTTGAAGCGAGAGGAATTCCGGCAAACCACTGGGCTATTGTCGCTACAAACACAACTTGATATTTTCGCGTTCCCACACAAACTCTACTTTGTTAGTAGCTAGGGATAAAACTGATCAACGACAGTGTGCGTGTGCGTGTTCGTCCACTTCAGTTATGTCTCCACAATCAAATGGTGTAAGTCACGCATAACAATTAAATAGCCATTTATTATCCCCGGTTCACGCACGCGTGGAGCACTCTCGGACGATATTGCTCGGCTGGTGCGCAAATTCGTTTGTGGAAACTCAGAAGTGTAATTCAAAAATAGAGCTGGATTTTCTCTAGCCACCGATCTAGTTGCAAGTGATTGTCTCTCTTAAACGAGATCGACTGTTTAGTACAATTTTATATAAATAAGTTAAACACATGTTTTATTGCTTATATTGATCTAGCTGACCCGACAGACGTCTAGAAAAAGGAAAGTCTCCCAAAAGCCTTATTCGGACTATCGCTACCACTAAAAAAACAATCGAACATAGAACCTCCTCCTTTTTTGAAGTCGGTTAAAAACTTGCTTTCATCGTTTGAAAACGAGTCACCAAACGCTATTTGAAATGTCTGATCAACAATTTGAATAAAATCAGTTTCTATCTGAGAATTTTCAATGCTTATAGAAATGAAATATAACTAAAAAAAAAAATTGTAGGTAGTAATGAAATAATTTCTACTATGCGTACTCCATCCTAGACCACACTTTATGTAAAGATTTAAAATTATATAATACTATGTATATGTATATCATTTGACAGATAGCACAATTTGATTGTAATTGTTTGTTTTATATCAACAAAGTTCTTTATTTATATTCTTTGAGGTCAGGCGAGAGGGCGAGAAAAGGTCGATTCTACTTTCGTCGTACAAACCGCCACACAGTGGAATGCGCTGCCCTTGGCCTAGTGCTTTTGTCTTTCATTAGACACATTAGGTGTTTGACCACAACTCAACTGGTTCTCAAGTGAAGCTGCCGGAGCACACCGTTAGGTGGTTGACGATATATTTTTAATCAACTCGACGGTGGTGGCTAGCCAGTTGAGTACCAGAAAGTACCCTACGACCACGCTATGGTGTAACCGTTAGCGCTTCTGTTTCTTCGTTCTACATTCGACTTTTCAAAGACCATGGCAACAGATTTTTGCGCGTTAAATAAAAAATAACAAAATGAAGCCAGAGCGGAAGGCGGGCTATGATTCAATTTGTTCAATGATAACAAGCAGGCAGCAGTTCGTTTAAGCGCGTCGCTCGGTGCCTTACTTTTATTTGTTGTTAAGATAGGGTGATGCAACAGATTTATAATTTTCCATGTGCCCGGACGCGTCTCGGCTATTTCAATAGTAATATTAAAGTTAATTTTATAGTATTTTTTTATGTTAAAAAGTAACCTTGCGTTTGATATCAAGCGAAGATGCGATGGAGCAGTTGCCTTGACCCTAGAAGAAATCGATTCACTAGATTGATAACTTGATTTCAATCGAAATTTTTTAGTGATGATAACTCAGTGACTTAAACAGACTTACGTGTTGGAACACATTATTTACAAATGTGGCTTTCATGTCAACCCTATTATATGCCTATAATAAATGAATGACTTAATTTATATAGAGCGTTCATTAGAACTGGTTCGTTGCTTCACGCAAACAATACTTGTAAAATAGACTGCTTGATCAGACAAAAGGAAATTACTTTAATTTAAAAAAAAACTTAATGGTAGATCTCCTTATCATGAAGTCGTCTAGATAAGTACCACCGTAGTACCAGGTATTCTGCCGCCAAGCAGTAGTGTGTAACCATTACTGTCTTCAGGTTTGAAGGGTACCTACTGCAGCTGGCGAAATTACAGGGCATTGACAATTGACAATGTGAATGATTAAAATATTACCTTTTTTATTTTTCAACAATCGTCGCTGAATTTTATCATAATTTACCGGCCGCGCCGTTGGTTGGTCCGTCTATCAGACAAATAATAATTCACATATAATAATGTATCACACAGATCGGAAGTCCGCATGCATAAAACTTGGCAGTCCCTCTGTGTCCAGCTTTATCTGTAAGTAGTTTGCATTCGAATGTATTTTGATACTGTAGGCTCTGGGTTTTGTGTGGCCGAGTTCATTTAGTGACCTCTGCATTGTCTCTTGCCATAATATATCGTACCTATGTAAATGATTAGTATTGTCAGTGATGCTGTAAAACTCATTTTGAATTCTGTGCGTTTCTGTGAGGTCACACGCGTGAGCACGCGAGTAACGCGTATGTGTGCTTTTATGGTGAACCTATTACTAAGTGAATATCTCACGTTTTATTTTTTGGTTTCGTACTCAAAATATATCCAATGCAACCATATTCACTAAAAATGTATTCCTGCCAGCACCCGGTTTCAGCCAGGTTGAAAAAAACGTTGAAGATTGAACCACAAGAGGTAGTTGGACTGAAACTCGATATTGCGTCTACCAGTTTAATGCGATACTGTTTTGAGTATAGATCACAATTAGAACAAACTACAAAGTTCATTTAGGACTCCGTAGTACTACTAGAAACCCTTAAAATTTCGTCGTCTCGTTCTGTACTTATGTCATAAAAGAATCCCCATATTTCTGCAACAATATCAACAGTCAACCTAGTAAGCATGACATGTTTTATTTCTGTTCAAAAAAGAAGATTAAAAGATCATACAAATTTTATTAGAAGCAGATCAGGTTTATCAGATTTAATAGTAACAAAATCTCTCCGGATATTCCAAGAATTCGTGCGCGAGAATTTAATTCCGCCGTAATAAGTGATTGGTTCGCGCGCGACTTCTCGGAAGTTCATTTTAAATATTCAATAGTTATACTTTAAGTGTGTTTCCGCTTAAAAGTCGTTTTGATTACAGCATTCCTCCTCACTGTAGTAATTAAAACGACTTTTAAGCGAAAACACACTAAAAATGTAACTCTTGAATATTTAATTCCACTCCCTTGATGCGTTTGTCACCAGATAACTATGATGTGGCTATTTTTATGCTAGAGTGGCTAAATTTCGAATATAGAATAAATAGACATATTTATAAACACCCGAACACAGAACAAACATCTATGTTCGTCACACAAATGTTTGCCCTGGGTGGAAATCGAACCCACGCCCCACAACCCAAGAAGCAGAGCTAACAGAGCAGTGAATTAGTACCATCTATTAAATTGTTTATTCTAGGTACCTACATGACACCGATCTCGGAGTTCAAACTGCTCATACCAACTATATTTATTTTTATTATCTGTGTTGTTTTTTATCTAAAAACGTAAAGATTTATTAATGAACGCGCGTACAGTGCGTAACCACCGACCTCTCGTGCTCAGCCCTTGCAAGTGAGGCTGTATTCATTACACGTGATACTGTAACAAAATAACGAGCGCTGTCGTAAATCTGTTGTTATAATCTCCGCCCGCCACTAATTTGTTCTAAAATGTGATGTTCCCGTCTACACATCACTGCTATTTTACAGCAACGCCTGCAAGTGGCGATTCGCCCGCAAATATACGGCAAGTAGGCAGGTAACTTTCTCAAATTAAAAAATAAAATAAGAATTGTATGAGCAATGCCGATCAATAATAATTATCCTCAATAAGACCAAAAAGTTTCTCACATTACAATTCACTACACAAGACGTGTAAAGACACGCTTATAGTCAAGCTTTTTTTTTCTTTTTTGGTCGACAAGCTTGTTGTTTGATTACAACTCAGCTGATGTTAAATGACGGTGTGGTCGTTATGTCGTGCCACATCTTTATTATTAGTTATATTCTTTCGATATTGAGCTCGATACGACATGGTGAAAAATATAAAAAAATTAAAAAAAGTGATAAAAAAATAGAAATATTATAATTTGTTCAGCACTAAATAGTTTAACTGCTATTCTGCCTTTCCATAAATCGGTTCAAGCAATTAATCTACAACTAAATTCATTCGGCGGCGCAGTCCGGACACATTTGCATAAATGCCAGCTGTAAAGCGCTTCGGAGCGCTGAATTGACTGAACAAAATATTATGCAGCAGCCAATGACTTATAACTGCAGTGGACAAGGCAAATGGCACACCATCAATGCTATTACCTCAGTCGTCTGTGCGTTTCTCCTTACAGTATTATTACAATCATACTTGAGAAGTTGAGAACGATAAAAGAAATGACGTTGTTATTTTATTGCTTCGTGATGAGTAGAAATTGTCATCCGAATCCGAGTTAGCTCTGTTTTTCACCACCGACACAAAAAGAGGAGTGTTATTTGACGTCGATGTCTGTCTGTTTGTCTGTGACATCGTAGCTCTCAAACGGATGGACTGATTTCGATGCGGTTTTTTTTTTCATTTGAAAGCCAGTTTCCTTGCGGTGGTTCTTATGTTTGGTTAATTGCGTAGGGGGTTGCTTAAATTATTAATTTATTATGAGCTGTACCACTGTTGCGTGGGCTTCTTCTTATTATGAGGAGGGTAAGCCCGTAGTCCACCACGCTGGCCAAGTGCGGGTTGGATATCTTCAAAAAATTTTATTATAAACTCGTGGATATGTAGGTTTCCTCGCGATGTTTTTCTTCACCGTTTGAAGTTAGCAGCAATACGCACATAACTTAGAAAAGGAAGAGGTGCGCGTCGTGGGATTTGAACCCAAGACCTCCAGATTCGAAGCCAGCCGGTTTCTCAACTAGGCTGCCGTAACTTACTAATGATTCGTGATTGTGACAGGTAGCGCTATTTTTCCAGTTTTCGACAGCAGACTGGCACGCACACGCTCATATGACATATCCTTAATTTTAAAATCTCCGCAACAACAGCATTGTAGCTCGAGTGATCACTTCAGACGCGAACTGAAGTCGCCGGAGTACCAGAGTGCTGGAGCTCAATAATTAAACTGATGAAATACTATTTTTCCTTAACGGAAATGTTAAGAATAGAACGAAAAATAAAATATAACACCCTTGAGCTTCATACCCCGCCAGAAGGCAGCAAGTCAACTATAAATTTTCTAAATGATTCATTTCGGAGACTGTGGTGCTGAGCACGAGCTTGTACTTCCATCCCCTTTTGACTACAGGACAAGTAGAAAGACGGCCCACTACCAGCCATACGTAGTGGATCTTCCTTGGGTACCTACGTAACAAACGTTTTGACTCTACCGTTCTCATCCGTACGGTCAAAGAATGGAACAAGCTGTCGACTTACTTGTTGTCGTCTATGCTATACTTATGCATGCTAACCTGATAATATACTTAGTTTATTTTCATACTTATTATTGGCATCGTTTTCTATCTAATTTTTATCGTATTTCTATCCTAAGATTGCCTGGAAGAGATCGCTTTTAGCGATAATGCCGCCAGACGTCACACTAGTTTTAAATTAATATTTTTCTATTGAGATAGTCTTTGGTGTAAACAATAAAAAGCTTATCTGTTTTGTTTCCTGAGGGATATAATCTGGATCTTTTCAAGGTTAGAGTAAACAGGTAGGTATCTCCTAAGTCTGCTTGCTTCGTTTTCGACCACATCATCGCTTACCATCAGGCGAGTTGGTGGTCGAACACAGACACGTATAAGTATTAGAAAATATCTGTAGTATAAATATGAATGATCGGATATTCTTGCCAGGTAAAGCGGATGCAACAAAATTCATTGATAAGATAAAATAATATCTAAGACAACTACAGGACAACTTTGTTTTATTTTGGTCCGTACATGGACCCTCTGGCGCAGTAAACCACACGCCCAGTGTGCGAATCGTTATACATGTAGAGCTTTCAAATAAATTTTTGAAATACTAACTATATGTGGGGAGCCTCACATATAGTAAGTATTCGTGCTTCGACACTCTTAGATGTTCGTATCTGGCTTTTAGCGATTTACTTGGTTTGTCGCACTAATATTATAAGTGCGATATTTTACCTGCATGTTTGTATGTACTTTTGTTACTTCTTCGTGCTATAATCTTATGCCCTGAAATAATACAATTTTTTTTTTATCCCGGGAAATGCGGATGTTTCCGTGGGGCACAGGTAGTAATTTCGAGAAATTGCGTCGTCTTTTATTTCACCCGTCCCGCAAATTCTACCTATTAAGACATAAGGTGTTGAAACGTGGACACTCGCGGTAGAAGTGGTTCATAATTGGGATCATTGAGCTGCGGAAAGAGCCGGCATTTTTCTAAGGTATCGTATCCGGAACGAAGTAATTCGCCAGAGAACTATAGTCCCAGACTAGCCCAGCGTATCAGCAAGTTGAAGTGGCAGTGGGCTGGACATGTGGACATATAACTGTCGCAGAACCGATAACTGCTGGGGTAGAGTGGGGACCGCAAACCGGCATACCCAGTGTAGGTGTTACCCTGAGACTCGGTTGAGTGCAATTTAGGTAGGACAGCTGGCGGTAGCTGGAAGGGGTTGGAAAAGGAAGAGTCCAGCAGCAACTAAACTATTTTTTTAAAAATTACGTAATAAACACGTGAGGGATTTGCTAAATTCGTTACCATTCTGTTGCTAAAATATTTTTATGTATGTTTATTTGTATATACCAATTTAACTAAGTGGCTGACTTCAAAAGTTACATTATGGATCACATTAAATAACCATCGAAAAAATAAACATGAATTTCAAATAACATCATAACGGCAAATTCCAGTAACAATTTGTTTCAAACCGAACAAAAACCCAAACCATTCGTTCCAAGGCAAATAACAGAAGACTCTCAAAACATACTTATACTTGGCATTAAATGTGATTGTTCACAGACAGAAATATGAACCTTTCGAGTGCGTGAGGAGCGCGCACCGGCGGCTTAATAATAAAGCATCTCTGACATACAAACTTAATTATGAAAATTAAAAAAAAAAACACGAATGCCCACTAAAAACCAATGGCAGTCAGATAATGAAAAAAATTTAACGACACCGCATACATTCAAATCTGTTCCGGCATTTAAAAGTTATAGTGGAATAAAGAACATGAACATATAAATGAACCCTAAAAACATTTCACTACTTTTTTGGGCGGTCGCGACAAAATAATAACAAGATTACGTACTGGCGAACACATAATACTGTGTTGTGTAAATATGAAAACTCCAAAAACCCACAGATACCTTAATCTCTCAAAAAAATCAACATGTGGTTGATGACGTCATTCCAATCACCAAACATGTCACTGAGGATTTTCAAACAAACATCTGCGCTACCAGTTTAGGCAAACACAAGCCTCCTGCCGGTACCACCACGAGTGAAGTTCACGCCCGGTTTGCTCGCAAAACGATAGCGGGTACAAACATTAACTAGATAATGCGACTTATTGACACAATAACTATTTGAATTCTATAAATAGTGCAAAATACGCTTTCAGATTGAAAATCTTGTGATAGAAAATCAAATATTTGTTTCCACCTCGCCGCCGAGCTTATGTCAGGATAATAATTATATTCTAGGGTTGAGCTAAAACCGCCGCCAGAATCCAAATAAAATATCAATTATCTGAAGACAACCAAATCAATCACGAACAAAATCAAGATGGGAAGATAAATATCACAAAAGTAGAAGCGAAACATGTGTGCATAGACTTAGCTGAGGCGACGTGTCAATACAATAAAGATTTTTATTGCCTTGATAAGGATTCCGTAAATAAAAACTCAGTTACAATTTAGTCTGCCGTGTGCGATACTATCAGACACGAAACTAATGATAAGTTTCTATGTATCTGCAGTGCAGAAACAACGCAACAACCCACAATTTCGTACACCTTAAATTGAAAAGCCCTGTAATTGAACCTCTTCAAATTTCGCCTGTTGGATTATCATATCATGTACTTAACATTTGTTAAGTATAATTTTGGTGAGTACAAGTTAAGTGGCAATGCAATCGCGATAACGTTAGAAGAATGTACGATAAAATCAATGAAAGTATAGACCGCTGTTATGCTCAAAGATATTTTAACTGGCTTTAACTTTTTTAGGTTTCATATAATAATAGATAATAAGAAAATATTATTTTTTATCTTGAAATAGATTTGTAATTGGCTGCTATCTTGCCTTTGACTGTAAAGAGAAGACACGGCTTACATGGAGCGTATGCGCAGAATAATATAATTCACTCGCTACTTGACACCCAGAAGTTAACCGATAACCGATAATATAACCGATAAGTTAACCGAATATAAGCCGATAACCCGATAATGGACAGGAACGCTATGCTGAAACATCTTTTTGAAAGTCCAGGCACGGCTCTTTGTTCTTAGCGATGTTCTACGTTCATATTCTATTCCATCAATGTTAGGTATCTTCATGAAATTTTCACAAGAGATAGATATAAAAAAACAACTGTTTTATTTACGAAGAATGCCTCATATTCGTCCGTTTGTGAATTATTAGGCACAACCCTATAATTACGCGTAATGATATAAAGGTCTCATGTCATTAGCAAATTTTAACACTATATTGTGGAGAAAACACCAGAATTGTAAGACTTAAAACAGTTTTAATTTTCTAAAACATAAACAAAAATGATAAGGAACATTGAAAGAAGTGATCAAGGAAGCACATACAGACAATGGCTTGTCGCAATTCTAGGTAGTTGCAAAACAACAAGATATATTTATTATTATTTGTTAGTAGGCTTGCGTCTGAGTGCCATCTGGCCTGAAGTGAAACGAAGATTCATGCTTATAAGAATCCATTTCACTCGCGACGTAAACACCGCCCAGCTTGGTCCCACCGGGAAACACCTCCGCGTCAGTCAGCGAATTCTATTTAGTAGTTCAAACAATGAAAGTGAATTCAAATCTTTTCGTCTGTGTTTTTGTATTACCAGTGATATAACATTGCAACCGATTTGCTACAAAGTGCATAATTCCCAATTGCAGCGAACACGGTCCTGCTCAGCTATGGCCTGCAATGCGGATGGGTCACCGTCTCAGTCAAGACTCTCCAGTCAGAACTCTCTCCGACCGGATCAGCTCTCTCCGACAATGAAATATCCTGGCTAGCGAGCGCCCCAAGCTTTTCTGCCACCATAGCTGTAGGAATATTTGCATTTTTAGTGGACAAATATGGAAGAAAAACATGCATTGTTTTGGTTGCTATGTTCCAGGCGGTAAGTACGAAATTAAGCCATATACTAAAAGCTAGTGGATTACGAATAAAATTCATTTAGTTTGGTTATCTGGTACTAAGTGACGATGTAGACTATCATCGCTTAAAGCCCAAATATCTAAAAATGTTGACATTAATGTCATAATTTATCTCAACAGTTAGTTTTAATTATACCTAACCTTCAATAAAATAAATTAAGGCGTTTGGGAGTTTTGGTCGAATTATTAATCCACGTGCATGCATATATCTACTTTAGTAACTCTTTCTTGAGCAGTCATAACAAATGGTTGAACTGGTACAAAAAACAATCAATTTAATTCCAAATTTTTATTTTATTACCGTAATTATTTACTTTCAAATAAAGTGTACAAATGTCAACCAAAGTGTAAAAATCACATTACTCAACAATATGGTCGAGAAACAACAACAAAACACATTGTTATTGTTTCTGTGTTTTTTAACATTGGTGTTGATTTCAACAATATTGATTCAAAATTTGTCCTTAGTGTTCCAACTCACAATTCAAGTTCCTAAAAATCTGAAGACTAATTAACCTTCTTCCTTTCCTAGACGGGCTGGATTATCAAGCTTTGCCCTACTACCACGACCAGTCTCATTATAGCGAGGATCATCTGCGGAGTCGCCGGAGGAGGGTGCTTCAACGTGGTCCCTATGTATGTCAAAGAGATCAGCCAAGACACCATGAGGGGTACTCTCGGAATGATACTGATTATCGCCCAAAATACCGGAATCCTAATAATGTTTGCCATTGGAGGCTATCTGGCGTACGGTACTGTGCTCTGGATTGTAGTTGGACTTCCATTCCTGACTATGATCGGCATGATCAAAGCTCCCGATTCACCATCGTTCTTGGTGAAGACTGGAAAAAACGACGTAAGTTTGCGATCATATTTCTAGTTAACTAATTTATAACAAAAGCTTTTGTCTTTTGTAAGTAAAGATATTATTATTAAATTCAGTTTGAATTTTGTAACGTAATTAAAAGTTTGAGAATCAGTAACTCGAACAGAAGAAATTATAACAGCTTCAAAATCACACTAATATTGTAAAAAAGTTAGTCTACATGTTCGTAGGTATGAGTGTGTGTTATGATGTATATACAGGTTTGGAATACAAATAGTGTTTACGCTATATTAATACATAGTATACTTTTCATCCCGGAATACGCGGCTAAAACCACGAGACGCAGCGAGTCAAGACGATAATTGTGTTGTGTTTTAGGAAGCAGCGGCCACCATAGCCTTCTTGAGAGGACGTCGCATCGATGACAAAGTAGTTAAACATGAAATTGACCAAATCAAGTCTGAAGATGAAAGATTCAAGTCACTTCCTAACCTTTCATACTTTCAAATTTGTAAGTATCAATACTTTGAGCACGTACACATATATTATGTGAGATTTTCTCCAAAATGGCTGCACAGATTTAGGTAACGTTTTACTATGGACAGACCGACTGCGGCGTGTAGGTTTAAGTAGCTCGCAGGTTTTTTAGCTAGCGGAGGTAGGTAGTAAGATAGACACCAATATAAATTAATATCTGTTTATTGGGTACCAGTTCGATTACACCGCCGCACATTTATCGCACTGAGAGACTGTAGTTCGACACACTAGCCTTAGACCCGCACTCCCGGCGTTCCCGCAGGACACGGCGCGTTCCGTGACAGGCCCGACTGGAGGCGTAGGCAGCGGGGCGGTAGACCACGTCGCTCGCTCGCTGAGAAGTAGTAGGGCGCGGCGGTAGACCACGTCGCTTGTTCGCCGGGAAGCAGTCGGGCGCGGCGGTAGACCACGTCACTTGTTCGCCGAGATGCAATCGGGCGTGGCGGTAGACCACGTAACTTGTTCCCGATTAACAGTGGCGAAGAGAAGGAAGAAAGATGAATCCTGAGGGAATGAGATAGGTGTTAGTCTCATTCCCAGGAAGATGTGCACCTGCGGACCGCATCGTCCACGCACGGTCGCGCGAGGCAAGGGTCGATCGGCCGGCGTAGTGCTACAGTCTATAAATAGCCTGCAGTCAGCCGTCGACGCAGAATAGCTATAATATTAGAAACATAACACAGCAGCATGGCAGGTGGAAGTAAAGTAATTTGGAAACTTACCCTAGAGGGATCCTTAGTTTAATAATAATTTGTAGACCAGCGACTACTCGCTTCCAAGCTTTGATTGTGACTGCGTGGCGGTCGGCGTCAGTAATGCACAGTGCACTCGAGAACGTCCTAACCGGTTTTTGAACTGGCGTCCGCGAGATCGCCGCGTACAACTTTGGTTCCGTAGGATATTATTATTTCTTTTGGTGACTGCGCTATCGCAACGTCACACGACCTTAGATCTCGGTATCAATTTTTCAAGATTTAATAAAAGACAAGTTAATTTCAAGACAAGTTAAATTTTTCTCCAAAAAACTGTATGATAGGTACCATGTTAATAAACGGGGCACTTCTAGCATTTTTCAAAATGTTGATTTTTCGTATTCCCATAGAAAAATAGACACGTGTTATAAGGTTAAAAGCTTAGCAACATAAATATTTGCGTTTTCAGTTAAACACAAAGCTTGGGGCAGAGGGTTCACCGTCATGATCATGATAATGGTGTGCCACGGCCTGAACGGAGGCTTCTCCATTATAACGTACGCTTCAATAATCCTCGCGCAGTCCGGAGTAACGATAAGCCCGGAGCTGCAGAGCTTGGCTATTCCGGCGTTTATGATTCTTGGCTCTCTACTATCTATGGTCTGTGTTGAACGACTGGGTAGAAAGGTGAGTTTTGACTGGAAATACCTTTATCTGCTTCAATGAAATTATTTTCTATTATGCTGTGCGTGCTGGCATTCAATCTTTTTTTTTATCTGTGCTTTATTCTTCTAAGACTACAAATACTGTAAGACTAAATATTTTGTTCTAGATGTCATATAATAGTCATGTCAGCGACACAAATGCTGTGATAGTTCAGGTTTTTTACATTTTCTGGCTGTGATTAAACACCTCGTCTTTCGGCTATAAAAATGGAATGTACCAAGAGTTTTGTATATTTCTACTCCCAGATAATCATCTGTTCCTCGTTCCTGATATCTGGCGTGACGTTCGCCTTGCTCTCCGCCATCCTGCTGACACAGAGGCTGGGCGGCTGGCTGCCGGGCTGGCTGCCTATCATAGTCATAGTGATGGCGGTGTGCGCGTACGCGATAGGCGTCTCTCCCATGCCCTTCGTCATCATGTCTGAAATGTTCAACTTCCAGGTAAGGCCTTTTAATGTTATTTCTTTGGATGCTCTTACTGACGTTAGCTATATAGCTCAATCTAAAACTGACTAGGTGTCGGATACGGGACCTGTGAGGTTTGCTTCCAATTCCGGGTTACAATGTTTGAATGATCAATTTGAATACCTACTATGGGTAGCGTAAGTATCTTTGTATGAAAAGAAAAAAATTGTTGTTGAGTAATTAGCTAAATTTCAGAGCATTTAGACCGTTAATGTCCGTGACGTAATTTTTTTTAAGTTTTTTTGCTTGGCCAAATTCTTACCTACGCACATAAAAACTGCATTTTTACATCCGCTAGTATTACAACGAACCCTGTTAGATTGATTGAGACGCAAACGCTTAAAGGCGGCCTTATTCTGTTAAAAATAACTCATTTTAGATACGTGCTAAAGTGATGGGTGTCCTCGTGACGTTGGGCTGGCTGTTTGCATCCGTCCAGCTCCTCGCCTACAACCCGATAGCGAGAGCGTACGGCGCGCACATATCCTTCCTCTGCTTCGCCGCGATCAACCTCTGCGGGGCCTTCATCATCCTGATACTCCTGCCGGAGACCAAAGGCAAGACGGTCGAGGAGATCGAGCTGGAGCTGGAAAAACGGCTCGGCAAGAAATAACTGGTGCCCATGTCGGTCAACGGTTTACTGTTATTAAGCTTCGAAACTAAAAAAAATGTTGCACAGCCACACCTCCTCAAGATTATCTGCGTCGGGGAAGCCTCTAGCGGTACATCATCATCATCAGCCCTGTGCTGTCCGCAGCTGAACGTAGGCGTCGCCTAATGCTCGCTACTCGATTGACAGATTTCTGTGTTCAACTGAAAGTACGCGTTCAGAATGGAGGAAGCTATCGTTGCTTTTGTTATGTAGGGTACATATTAGATTTCCTGATTCGTCGCACTAATAACTAAGTTTTAAATTATGACGTCGATCTACTCGCGCCTCGGTATTAATTTAATAGAAAGTGTCGAAATACAAATTAATTTGAATCTCTTTTCCCTCTTGTTTCAATATAAATAAACCGTTCATTAAAGTTGCAGCACCTATTCGCTTGTGGTCGTCAATATTCTGCAGTATTAGTCCACCTTACACAACCACACTATAGTATTGATGTCGAAACACGTTTCATAGGTTATTCAAACGATTCGTGTTGACTCGGCGAATTAAGACCTCAGCAAACTACCACAACTCGACTCCGAGGCGATTAGCGTTAAGGCTCAACTACTGATTTGTATTCTTATTTAGTGCGGGGTGTGCGCCTTATGCGAAATTGTGTTATACTAGAAATGCAATAACTTTTATACTTCATTTTCAGCGTGGATAAATCTCCTGTTTGAGTGTTGGTGGGAATGTGGGAAAAGTCGTGTCATTGTATATTATTTTACAAATCTTGTATTTTTTCCGAGTGTTTATGTATAAATCTGGATGCCTTCAAGTCGCAAGTGGTTTCTCCTAGGCAAGTGTGCTCAACCGTAGACCGCATCTTCGCGTACGTGGTCAAACGCAAGCCTATTTGCATTAAAAAATAAAGTGGTGTTTTATTCATAAAGTACCGAATTATAAGCGCAAGTGTGGGAAAGTGATATAATGGGCTGAAATGACATGACTTTTCATGTTGCTTTCAAAACTCCTTTGAAGCTTGTAGTAAAGTCGCCGTTAATACTAGGGCAAGACCAGCCTTGACCTTGACTTACATTGTGTTACTTATTTTACTAGTTTTATCTTAAAATACTTGACAAAGAAGAACTCCCTTTTAAGTTTTTTTTTCTCTAACCTACCGCTTTTTCTGATTTAGTTTGCCGTTATGAATTTGTTACTTATTATTTATGCGAATCATGCGTTATATATTCTTCTGCAATCTTCTTAATATTGATTCGCATATACCTCTCGTTTCAACGCTTTGCTTCTAGTCAGAGTCGGGTCGATGTAGTTTGCCAATACAAGAGCAGACACCCACACCCGCTTACCTTCCGCACACAAGAGCACGGACACGGCCCCTCGAATTAGTGTTTATTATTCATCCAGTGGAATTAAACTATCCGTGAGCCGGAGCTGAACGCGGGCCGCCGGCCGGGGAGGCAGCCCGTGGATCGCGTTTGGCGAGCTTCGGCTGAATGTTCATTAGTTGAGTACTTCAGATGCATCTAGGTAGCAATGCAATGGGATCGCAATTGGGTCACGTGATACAGATTGTACTGCACATTATAATTTCGATTTGTATTGTTGTTCTTGGTCTTGCCCAACTTTGTCAAGGATGCACAGAACGTACTACTAAGGCAAGAGAAGCTCGTTATGTAACATTAATTTTTAGATTAACTCAAAAACTTTCATTAACATTCTAACGAGATCAGCATTCATTTTGATACTTAATTAAATTCTATTAGTTATTATTTCACTGTCCCACTGCTGGGCGCGGAGCTCTTCTCATTGTGAGGAGGGTAAAGCCGTGGTCCACCACACTGGCCAAGTGCGGGTTGCTTCACCGTTTGAAGTCATCGGCAATACGCACATAGCTTATAAAAGTCAAGTGCATGCCGACAGTTTGGAAGCCAGACGGTCTCCGGACCAAACTGCCGAAACGACAAATTAACAATCAAATGGCAAACAATCATTGAATCTGAAGAACGAAGAGTGGTCTAGAAGGAACACGCTCACCTAAGGAACTTGTTTTATTTCAAGACACACATTGTACTGTTCTCACTTTGCTACGGAACTCTAAATGACAGAATCCCAAGAGCGGGAGAAATACGAAACGATGCTTAGCTTCCTGGCCAGGCCGTTGCACCCCGTGGTAGGCCTCAGCACACCTCGCAGAGGGCGCTGCGGTTCCAGCAGCGGTCGAGACAAGTGCGGGCGCGGACGTGCGCCCATTCAAAATATAAATATAAGAGGAGCCACGCTCGCAGTTCGCTCGCAAGATTAACTTTATAAATTGTTTATGATGATTCCTGAAGACCTTGCGAAAACAGGCGCGTTTCCTTCTCGGCGTTTATTTATTTTATGAATATTTGATAAATAATTCATTGTTATGCGCTTAAAATATACTCGGCGATCCAGTGGGGAACGTAAATCAAATAAATCCGGACGTACCCGGGATTACTCATGCAAATCGATTGTACGCCGACTACAAACACGCTAGTTATACACGAGTACAGATATTTTTATAACAACATGTGCATTGTGGTTTGATGTATTGTGTATAAAAATATACGTATAGAACATGAAAATATTAGTTGTAGGTACTCTTGGTTCCGACGAGGACGGGCAACGGTAATCTATTACTAAGCATATGTTGTCATCTGTCTTTCCGTCCTATGCCTAGTGCTCGTTGTAATCGGTTAAAATAATTAAATAACGTAGGACTTTTTACATAACGCCGTCTAGCCCCAAAGTAAATAAAGCTTGTACTATGGGAACCTGAGATAAATAATACAATACTTATATAGTTTTTTGTAAAAACATATTTGTTTATCTTCTAAATATATATAACTCAAAGGTGACTGACCGACTGACTGACTGACATAGTGATCTATCAACGCACAGCCCAAACCACTGGACGGATCAGGCTGAAAGGCATGCAGGTAGATGTTATGACGTAGGCATCCGCTAAGAAAGGATTTTGATTAATTCTACCCCCAAGGGGATAAAATAGGGGATGAAAGTTTGTATGAAACTTTGTCAATTTTAAACCGATCGTGCTGAGAGTTTGCATGCATAAAGCTACTATGACGTAGGCATCTAGCGCGGGTGAAACCGCGGGGCTAGTAATACATAAAGAACAAACATTAATATGCTCGTCACACAAATTTTTGTCCTGAGTAGGAATCGAACCCACGACCTACTTTAAAGCAGATACACTACCGAATGAGCTAAGAGAGCTGTCAAAATGATAAAAATTGTGTGTAATATAGGATGAATGATGTGTCACGAAGGATGCATGTGAAAAAATAACGTCCAGCATAAATCATTAATTCCTTTTTATCTACAACAGTAGGTAGATAGGAACACGTCCTGAGTGGCGCTCGCTATCGAGCTCCCATCCACTCACTGCCCGAGCCCGGCGGAGCGGGTCGGCCCCACATAATGTCCTCAAATATTGACTCGATCCCGGGAGAAAACATTATTCTTTCATCTTTCTCAGAGTAGGTACACTTTCGCTTATAAAAAGTCAGGTGGGCCGCGGGGAGCCCCACGCGGGCCGCTCTTGTTTATCGAGGAGCGTGGGGACGACGACGGACAACAAACAAGGTCCTGAAAGGTTTGAATAAGAAAACTACAAGATTACTTAAGTTCTTCACTACAAACACATGATGTACTATCTATTACTACTTCGAAACAACAGCGCTCAATATTGCTCTAATCTGTTGAACGTTACAGCGAGATAAAGTACACACACAGACGCATCGTGAGAAATCTTGCGCGAAACCCTTCTTATCGTAAAACATGTTATATAATTGTATGTTGTTCAATTTAAATGAGAGTATTCCAGATATATGTATATTTTATCGTTGTTTGTGTGCGCAGCCTGCTGATACAATAGGTTGGATTGCTTTGCTCAATAAAAATATTTTTCGGTACTTATTGGAGAATTTGAAGTGACAAGTTTGATATCAAACATCATTTACATTGTACATAGTTTAATTTATTTTACGAATTTATTAACCATGCAATAAATGCGACAGCATTCTTTTTTCTTCAAAAATTAATTAGACGAACAAGATGCTCTCCTGATGGAAAGAGACAACGCATGTCCATGACCATTGCAGCGATATACAGAACTTTCAGTAGCGACATAAAAGACAGTCTCGGGAGACAGAAGTGGAAACTTATAACTTTGGAATAACTGTGTCAGCAACTGTGCAACACGTCACTTTAGCATGTCGGTGACGCGAAGCCATAAGTTTTGTCCCCACCAAAACAATTGATCGACGCGGCTAAAGAAGTGTTCACCTCAACAAGGTCCAGGGCGTCGCTGCTTTGGCGCGATAAGCAACTTGCTAGGAACGATAATTTAACAATGCGAAAGAAGAACTCTAAAAAGCGAAATATAGTCTAGATCCTTTTAAACTTAGAAAGATGTTTATCAAGTCTGTGTTTCATATTTCATGATTTCACGGAAGATCGTCCACGAAACGCGAGAGAACGAAATGTATAAATATAGACGGGCGCTTAGCACAGATATATGTGTTCGAATAAAATCGCGATTGTCACAATAAGGTTCCCCAGTTTCCATAATGAATCGTGGAGCGTCTTGCGGAAAGCCGCTTTTATCGGATGTGCTGTAACGAGCACCAAATTAATCATTTCCGATTGCTGCCGACTCAGCCCGTGCGCAAATCAAATCAGACAGATATCTCAAATTGGTAGATGTTGCGAGCAGATATACGCGTAAGTACCTGCTTCATTCCCAATACCTTTTAGATTTAGATTATAGGTTGCAGTTACGTCGTGGTAATGATTAAATTAATTAAATTTCTTACCATCGCAAAAGACATGACAGTCATGTAATGAGCGTGTTTCTCGTTCTTGAGAAACTCATATTTGCGGGGTCAGTAACTCAGTAGTCGGACACGTCGTCCCTGTTGTTCAAAACCTCTGATTTTAATTACATGAGTCTCATTTAAATTTACAAAACCCCCACAGAGACGGTTAGAATATGGGGCATCCTTGGGATTTCGTACATATTCTACAATGTTTACAAATCCTTGTCAAACGGAATCGTAAACCTTATTAGCTTAAACAAACGCAGCGCTGTACTCGCAGTAAGCGTGCCGATTACAAATTACATTTAATTATGAATTGGTTATCAGAACATGGAAAACTCCTTACGTAGCATCCTAGTTCCAGTGTACGGAATTGAAGCATAAACCGATGCTTAGTTATTCCGAAGGTCATTGATATCGTAAGCAATAGGCTGGGAGCCGGCTGCAGTGAACTCTTCGTCACGTACCAAGATGAGACCTGTATAGTATAGGCGTGTGGTGATAAAAGTTACGTAAAACGCTTGGTCTGCTGGAGTAACTGGCTGGACTAACCATCGAAAGTCTCAAAGTAATATGTGCCAAAGCAGCGATGCCCTAGACCTGTGATTAATTCTGTAATGGGCATGGATAGACGTTATCTTACGTCTACCGTGGCTCTATCTTACCATCAGGAGAGCGTTTCGCTTGTCTCATTACAAGTTCTTATAATCAAGACGAAACTTCTTAATATTCAGTGGTATCACCATGTGCTTTAAGGGACTTACAGACAAACACCCAGACACCCATAACACAATAAAGAGCATCAAGGGGAAAAGAAACTGGAAATGGTGAAATTTTAATTTTTACACGACTTCAAGGGTTAAAGAACTCGTGGAAAACTTGAGCAGACTCGGTCGGGGTGCATGAGATGTGGCGAGAATGTGGGTCACCCGGCCGCGATGAATTCTTGATGCGCGCGCCCGCGGCCTCGCGCCGGCGGCGCTCTGCGTAGTGCCTGCCCATTCCTTTCTGACAAAATTATTTTAAACCGAAATAAGTTTCTATTCTTTAAAGATAAACAACGATCCTACACTATAAACGGTCGAAACCATACACCCTGTACACAGCACACAGCTGTCAATAAAAAAAATCTACGTTGTATCGCAGAAGAAAGAGGGGATCTAAAAAAATGTTTTGGTACCTTTGAGCATTGTTTACTTTGTAGGGATGATAGCCCAGTGGCTGGCGCGGTCAGTTCACTCGCCGAAAGGCGTGGGGTCAAACCCCAACAATGAGCTTGAGCTGCTGGTGAAGGAGAACATCGTAAGGAAACCGTAGCGCGGTGGTAGGGTACTTTCTAGTACTCGGCTGGCTAGCTACAACGGTATCAAGCTCTTTATAGTCTGTGAGAGTACGCATCTAACAATTCTAAAAGTTTCCTAAAAATAGATAACGTGAGTCATTCGATCTCATAACCCTCCGGCGGAGCGCGGCCCCGCCCCCGGAGTCTCCGGGTCGCTTCGTGTCACTAAATTCTTATCCTCATTATGTCATATATCAGCATGATGCATGGCCCGCCCAATATCAGTAGCCGACAACTAATGTCCTGCAAACCTAGAAAGGCGTTCACAAGCATCGCTATTCCTCAAGCTATAAAGTTTATTTTCCTTCACTTTTGCATTTGAAATTCGGATGGCAAAAGCATTTTTGCGCCCGAAACGGCGGCGGTATTGTTTCTACTACACAAATCAGTAGTTACGTTCACGGTCCGTCCCGTGATCAAGTAAGAGAATAGAATTGACGATAATGTCCCCTGTGATATTGCTAATATAATACGTAGTATAAATATTATTGTGAGTGAGTAAAACGGTCAGGTTAGAGAACCACAGGTAACTTTAACTGGCTCGCCAATTAATACATCTACCTTTACTGCTTTATCAGTACAGATCAGTACATCTGAATATCGGGCAATAGCTTAGCTAGGTCCCAAAAAGCCATGGTGCATAAAAAATGAGACAAATATTAAAAATCTAAACTGGTTAGGTTTTATCAAGTAAATTACTTTTACATTACTATCATAACTTTTCACTAATTATAATAGTTGGCAACATTATACAAATAACAGAAAGAATTTAAGGGAATTCTCTTAGAGTTTGAATTGCTATCAACTGAGTTGCCATGATTATAGTTGTGCTGTAACCTGTTATATCAATATCTAAAAGTTATTATAGTAAGTTCAGTGTATTTGGTGGCCAAGTCCTATGGCAGATGAGCTTGTGAGCCTCCGAGCGTGGCATCACCTAGCTTACTAGCTACACCACTACTATTGGCTTACTCCTGAAGAATGCCTGGGATGCTCCGGAGCTGGCCTGATACACTTCGGAGTCACGGATGCCAGTGACTTTTTCTTTGGAGATTACATAAAAAATGAAAATTTACTTCGACACGATCAACATTGTGAAATAGCAGTAATTAATTATCGTGCTTCGACCGCATTTCAGAATACGGTTTAACAATTTATTATATTAATTAATTTACTTGTCTGCATTTAAAAAATGTATTCGAAATGTATGTGACGACACAAAGCAGTTTACGAATCAGAATTTGAGCTGCGCAAAAATATCTGAAATGCGGGTAGTCAATTAGCATGTCATCCCAATGAGCGCCGGGAACAACACGCCCGCATCGGAGCTCCGTTCGTCATATACGCAGGTAATCACGGACTGCGAGCGCCGGCTACCAGCAGCCTGCTGCTTACCGACGGGGACTCGATAACATTTCCTTTTTTTCATCTTCATACGATAACAAGCACCAACCATTATTAAATTATCTACAGCCGCAACTGTAACTCCACAGTTCAAACCCCAGAACGTGTGGGATTCGATTTACTATGTTCAACAAACCAAAAGAAACCAACATGCTAATTCGTAGTCGTCAAATGGAAGAATTTGTTTAAAAATGTAATCCTTAGGGGAAAGTGGTCACCCTTCGTACGCGGGGCACATTCGTACAGTAAGTATAACAGAAAAACTAAACGGCACACAAACACGCCTTTGCTTGTGTGCATAGACATACCAGCCGCCATCTTGCTAACGGAACTTCGCGCCAGTCGCACCACACTGTATGAGCCGACAAGACGTAACGTGTTTTAGCGCGAGGTGAGTAATTTTTTTTACTGAAGTTTAATTCGAAATTCTAAGTAGTATTTTTATGTTTTTGACAAAATAGTGATGATTAATTAATGTTAACATTGTTTATTTTGACCTTTAATTGTAATATTTCTCTTACTAAATTAGAATTTTTGTGAAGTTGTAATTTTAATTTTATGCTAGGCCTGAGGCACATTCGGACAGTACTGCAGGGGGCACATTCGTACGCGTACGAATGCTCCCCTTTTGATCTTATTTACCGCCAGTACATCAAATTAGAATGTTTATGAAATAAAATATAGTACCTACCAAAATTTATTTTAAGCATGCTATAATAATAATAATTAGGGCACTTTTTATTTATATCTATTTGTATTGATTGCAGAATCATGGTGCGGAAATATAAAAAAAAGGGTACGCGAATCCAAGAAGTGGATGAAGAGTCCATGAATTTAGCAATTAATGATGTAATTCAAGGACGCTTGTCCTATAGAAAAGCAGCGTTGAAATACAACATCAAAACATCAACGTTGGAAAGTAGAGTCAAGAAATTTAAAAATGTCTCTAATGCCGTCAAACCCTCGCGAAAATTTCATTCTAAATTCACGAGTCTACAAGTCTTCTGCGGCAGACTCAACCTGAATCGAGTACTAATATTCCCATAACACCAGAAGTCATAAGACCTTATCCTTCAGTTGTTAGAAACAGAAAAACCAATAAAGGAAGAAAACCGGGTAAATCCCGTTTATATACAGATACACCTGAAAAAAACGAACTAGAAGAAAGGCATAGACAGAGAGAACTGAAAAAAATAGAACAGGAAAGGAAAGCCAGAGCTAAAGCAATGAAACGTAGTTTGTTGAACCTTAATTCAAAACAAATGAAAAAAAAAGCTAAGAAAATGGAAAGCGATGAAGATTCAGATGAATCTGAAGGATCACAAATAAGCTTGCGGGAAAGCTCAACGTCTTCAGTTGAATTAGAAATCGGTGAAGATTCTGACGATTGTAATACCAATACAAATTTTGATATGACACCAGAAAAAATCAAAGATAATGGCTATGTTGAAGTTGAAGTTGAAGTGTAGAAGATATACATACTTTGTATATCAAAGACGTTGCCATGATCCTCCCTGATCCTCCTTCACGAGCAGATTGTACAGCTAGAAAGGCTAGACTTTTTACTTTTGCAGTTAATTTAAATAATTTTAATGTGCAATAAGTTTTAAAGTAACATCCTAATGTTTAATTACCTGCTTTAAGTTTCAATTGTCAAAGATTAATTACCAAGATCTCACACATGATTATAAAGATCTCTTATAGACTGATAGTAAAGTTTAGAATTATCAATAAGTATACCAAGGGTAAAATATTTTATTTTTTGTTATTTTTCTTAAGAACAATTTATTAACTATGAGTCAAGTTAAATATTATTAAGTTAGTTTTATAATAAATACAATATTCTTTGAGATTTAATAAAGATAACGAGTTTAACAGGCTTTTTAATTACCTTGTATGAATCTACCCCATGCTGTATGAAAGTACCCCGCCTGCTGTATGAAAGTACCCCACCCGTGGGGTGCGTTCGTACAAATATCTTATCGTAGAAAAATGGCTATAACCCTTTAATCTTCCGACATAATAGTTTCAGACTTTTTTGTAACTAACTACGATATATTTGTTACACTTAGGTGCATAAACTAGATAATTTTGACAATTTATTAAAGAGTTAAAAAAATATATGTAAAAAGTGTACGAAGGGTGACCACTTTCCCCTATACAATAGGAATCGTTTTAAGTAAACTTGTTCAAACTCCATCCGTGTAATTAAAAACACGACTCGTTCGCCGAATTATTTGATTTCTGTAATAAACTTTAGCACAAAGTTAAACTTGTTGACACAAACGGAAGTTCAGCACGATTTTTGTAGCAGAAAAAAAACTTCGCAGCAAAATTTTTAAATTAAAATGTAAATTCAACAAACAAGAGAAACACGAAAAAATAAATGAAACAGTGTAAAAAAGTAAGCCAAAATTCATGAGACGCGTTCAGGCCGCCCATAATGCAATTAGTGCGAATTGTTGTGATGACGCGGCGCTCTCTGTATTCCGCTGTATCCGCTCTCTCCGCTTTCAGAGCGACCGCTACTTGCGAACAATTCATTACTAACATAGCTCAGTTTTTAATTATTCATCGGCATACAGATACGGTGTCCTTAACGCCTAATCTTCATATGTACTTCGGCATTTGCATTTTATGTTTACCATCTTTAGTTATTGAGTCCAACCTTGGTCGAGTCCAGTCCGTGCCGGTCGAGTCTAGTCATGCCTCAGTAAAGTAGTGGCGACTTTACCACGAGCTCCGATTGAGTTCTAGAAGCAACACGAGAAGTAATTTTTCATCACATTATATCACTTTCCCACATTCGCGCGTTTAATTCGGTACTTTATGAATAAACCACCACTATTTTTATACATAAATTATTATTATTTTGGCGATATGAGCGAAGGACAATCTCTTTTTATTCGAAACGCGCGGGCTATCGACATTTCTAGCGCGCCTAAAAATATTGTAGGACACATTACACACAGCGCCATCTAACCCCAAACTAAGCAGAGCTTGTGTGATGGTAGTCAGATAACTGATAGAATACATGAATACTTTTTTTTTGTTGTAAATACATACTTATAATACATACAGAACACCCAGACACAGAACAAACATTTGTTTATACCAAACAAACATTTGTCCTTGGCGGGAATCGAACCCACGCCCTACAGCTCAGACAGACATACTCCCAATGAGCCAACAGGGCTGTCACGTATTTACCATTTGATTCCATGAGAGTTAGGTCTCACAAATGTCTAATTAACTAATTTTGTTAGCGTCTACCGATGTTGAAACGCGGGCTAAGTTGAATTTATTGAAACTTGCGCGAAGCGTGCGGACCTCGCGGCTAAAGCAAACTCGATTCAAATTCGGCTAATTTTTAAATCCCCCACGTTGAAATTGGATGGAGGATTCTTTTGAACTGCCGATGGACGGCTCGCTCCACAAAACGAGCTTTTGTTGAATAAATAATCCAATTTTTGTCAAGATTGCGAAAGGATGCAATTTTATTCCTATTAGATTAAGGGCTTTTCAAGCCAGTTTTGTTACAAATGAAGATAAACTTTTCTATTTTTTAAAGAAATCTGTTTTGGTCTTCTCGCTTCGTGGTTTCGAGTTTTTATCGACTGTGGAAAAATAAAGATTATAATTTTGAGAATTCATCCTTCGATATGTGTTTTACAAATTATGACAATGTTCTCGTCTCTAATCCGCGACTTAAAACAATTGCGTCTTTGTTTCCTGTGAACTACAACCTGGGCGTGTTAAATAAAGGCAAGAGTGAATAGTTTTTTTTTATACATCCACGTGCTCGGCCACACCTTCACTTTCCATCAGGCGTGCTAGTGGCCAAACGTAGATCCACTTCATAAAATGAAAGGTTTGACTTCACTTGCAGGCATTGCTTTAAGTTAATCTATGCATACAGCAGCCGCTCTCTTTGCCCCACGTTAACGAAATGTTGATACAGTGTTTTAAGCATTGGTAAGCTTCATGCAACGTTTATAATAAAATTATAAGGCCTGTCGTGCTTGGTATCGGAATGAAGGGCTGAATGTGCGCGGTCTAACCTTAAGTTTACAATAAAGTACGAGGCGTAGACTTAATAGTCGGCGAGTGTGGTGCGACATTACTCTGCAGCGGGTTTTAGTTTTTCATCTGCAGACATAGCGTAGGAGTCGGAGAATCACATAACACACATTGCCAACTGAACACTGTAGAAAATGTAGGAGTGCACATTATTTATTTTGTGTGCGTAATATTTTTGATTTGACTTTAACATTATTAATTCATTTTATACAATCGATGTTTTTAATTAACTTTTGATTACTAATGTAATTTATGTGGTGTCCTATGAGAATCTGTTACTTATTTAAAAAAAAAAAAAAATTATTATTATAACAGGCTGTTTTATCCCAGAAAATCAAACGGCCCCTGAACGATAGCGCCTCTGCAACCACGGGGCACAACTTGGCCAATATAAAATACACATTTGCCTTATGCGTGCGCTATCGATCGAGCACAACAAGAAGCCCAGTAATGATTACACATTGAAAGGCAGCCATACATCACGCAAATCCGACCAGTCCGCTCCCGGCCGATCGTCCCTAATTACATCTCTGTTCACATACACACCAACTAAACTGTGTGCTCAGAATACAACTGCCGACCAGCAAAAACTACGAAATAACCGCACACGATCAGACAAAACTGAGCCTTCTCCGGCCAGTTCCTGAACTCAAAATGGATTCTCTTTCAATGGCATATGCGACGTTTGTCCGAGTTATTGCTTACTACGTGATAATAGCAGCATTAGCAAAAATCTTGTTTCGTGTTTAACAAAGTTTGTGTCGCGTCGCGCCCGGAGTGATTTGGTAAATTGAAGTGTTTTGCTCATTGAATATAATAAGAAAAAATGTGCAAGTTTCGTCTCACGCATGGCCTCTGTCTTTTAATTGGTGGTAGGTTTGCTCAGCAGGAGGTCGGTAGGTACCACCGCAGTACCAGATATTCTATGGCCGAGCAGTAGTGTGGCAACGTTACTGTATTCCCGTTTAAAAAGTACTGCCAGTGAGGTAACAGGGCTGTTGAGACTAACCGTCGAGTCTCAAAGTAGTGTGCACCAAAGCAGCGATGTCCTTGACTTTATTTTACGGCTCTAAGTTCTATGTATCAAGAGAGCGTCTCTTTGTCTTATGACTTTTAAAAAACAAAAACAAAATGGCCACACTCGATCACACAAAGTTTAAAAACCGTACAAAGTTTACAGAATTTCTGTAATTTATTGTTTTAAAAGGTAACTATGCGAGAACAAAACACAAAATTTTAAAGCTACTTTTCTTTATTTATGGCACAGGAGGTAATGAAGCGCTCTCCTGGAGGCACGAGATAGTCCGCCCGTGACTTAGAAGTTCGAATAACAAAACAAAGTTCACAACGTCGCTGTCTTAGAGCTCCTTGCTCCCACACACTGCATGATGAGCGCCCTCTTGCATGGAGAATCGAAGACGACATGTTTTTTATTACTAGCTGCATGTCTGGTTCCTTGTTCGTAACCGCATCTATCATCAGGTAAGTTGTGGTCAAACACCTGGTCTGTTAAATATAAAAAAAATACAGAATCCTAAAAAAAAATTAACCAATCATCAAAATTATGTGTATCCCAAAAATATGCTACCATTTCAATTCCAAATATATGCTTATAGAGATATTTAAATACTATTAAATGACAACAACGTCCGAACGTACAACTACGCGCTTAACGCAAATTAGCTAAGCCTGCTGGAGCACGTTTCACTCGATAATTGTAACTGCCTTTAAGAAAAAAATATCCACAGCACTTTCAACCTTTTCCCAATAGGCTAAAGTTCAAAGAAGGCTGACAGAGCGGTGTGTGGGCGCGGCAACTTCATCCGAAATAATAAGGAAATTAGAACGATGTTGACGACGCGTTCAATAGCTGCGGCACGTACTCGTACGACGCGCGGCTGATAGCTCTCTAATGGCGTTTATGCGCCGCCCGCGCCCGCGCCGAGACTTACCTATATACATAGATTGATAGATAACTCTTCATTGTTCGCACCAAAATTACAACAATATAAATAAAAAAACAGATTTAACATTCAAAGTATAGGGAAACAATTGACGGTTTTGACAGGTACATCTGTTTTATTAACCGACTTCAAAAAAGGAGGAGTTTCTATGTTCCACTGTATGTATTTTTTTTCACCGTTTTTCCCAAATTTCTGGACCGATTCTCACAATTCTTTATTTATTTGAAAGAGTATACTTTGGAGGTGGTCCCATTGGCACAAAGTCAGGATTCGATGATAGATTCCCAGGGAAATCGATAGCAACCCTCAAATGTTATAGGTATTTACAATGTTTTTCATATTTTTTCTAATCATCTCTTGACGCTGAGCTGATGAAGGAAGGTGAAGCTGAAGATGAAGGTCTTTAACGGTTAGGAGTTAGGTGATTTCTTGTTCTAGAATAATGTATAGAGACTTGCCGATATTGATAATTGATTTCAACAGAGTGAGTGCTTGAAAATAGAAGTAGCATCTTAGATGCGGTGTCCTTTATCAAAACTTGCAAACAAGACCTACAGTAATCTTATAATATGAAAATTGAAATAAAAGAACATCCTCGAACGCGAACAATAAACCTGAAAGCGTCCAGCTTTAGTCTGTTTTAGTCTGGAATAATTTAATGATATATATTTACTTTTTTTTATTATAAAGAAAAGAAAAAAGGAACACCTTTGTACGATATAGCCATAATATGTCAAGCTCGAAATAAAAACAATAAAGTGCAGAGTATAGTAATAATATTAGCTGTGGAACCGCCCGGACAGTCGCACAGCTCCGGGCGCTCGCGGACAAGCTCGCCGCACAAACGTTGTATCTAATAGTTCAAAGTTGCACCTTTGATGGCGCGCGCAGCAGGGGCAAGCCTCGGGCTGCGGCTACTGCGAGAGACAATGGCTCGTTTTATCACGACTCATAACAGCGACATATATCTGACTTTGTTTCAATACCTCCATCCGCGAAGCGAGATTCTAATACAAGGCATATTTTAACAGACTTCAATGAAGGAAGAGACTCTCAATTCAGTTGCTTTTTTTATTTTTGTTTCCTGAAAACTCTATCATTTAAAAACCGATTTGGATTTTTTTATTTATTAGGGTATATAAACAGATTGGTCCTATAAAAATTTCACCAGAATCGGTTCAAAAAGTATGTTTTTTAAACCAAAAAACTGGAAAAAAAGTCATCCAATTAATGTATTTTTGCTCTCCTGTGAGTTTGCGGTCTCTAGAATAGTCCCAATGAACTGCCTACCACCGGCTTCATCATCAGCTAAAACAATGTGTCCTAGCTGTGTTTACTGCCAGGGTTACTAATGGATGGACTACTGAATGAATTTTTTTCTCGTATAAATTTGATTATATGTATGTCTGTTTAACTTGAAAGCTGTATTTTTTCATTTGTCATCAGAAACACGCGCGTTCTATACCGAATGTAACTTTAATAGAAGGAGTTGTGCAGACTGTTCCAATTGCATCACAACTATTTCTATTAAGTATTTCTATCACGTATAACTCATCAACATTATGATTGTACCGAAATAATTTGGCTTCACCGAGTACAAACCATGCAGTGTTAGTTTCGACTTTTTCATCCGTAACCCTGTCTTGTTCATTGAGTTCCAGTGTTATCGAAATCTCTCTCAAAAGCGAGGTGAACAACTTCGTAGATTATTTATTTTTCTAACAACGTTTCCTAGGATATCATTGAACAAAACGATATCGAATTATGTATATTATCCAGTTTTATCTATCCAATATTTAAACGCTAATGAACGTTGAAGAGGCAAAATCATTGCAATTGGCAATATAATAATTTTTGCTGACTCTTACGGGAAAAATGTGTGATTGTATAATATGTATGTATAATTCTCAACATGTTTGAGTATTAGTTTAAAGCAGCACGTGCTCCACCACTAATTCAGGTTCAGGAACTGTGCTCTGCCTTCACTGACAAGCGACAGTTGGTTTGTCAAAAAATACTCGGCTCCGCAATTGTGTTTGTTTATCGTCAAACTGAAGGAACATCAAGGAATTCTCCGCGTTTATCTTAATAAATAATACGTAATTTAAAACTATAATTTGATATTCCTTAAAAAAAACCCCAACGCATTGATGGAGACTTAAAAACGAAGGGAAAATGCATTCAAAATTTTCTGGACTTTCGCTAAAAGCAGAAAGCCTATTAAACGTGACTGAACTTCAATACAGTATCTTTAGAAGATTTCACCTCGTTACCAAACAACAGCACACAATCACCCGTCCTCGTGGACGTTCCCCGTGTTCGTACGGAACGGTTTGACTCTACTTTCTTGATGCAAACAGCCCATGAATGGAACTACAACTTGGGCGTTTTTAAGACTAGCGTAAATAGCTTTCTTCTAGATCTACGTGTTTCATCCTCGGTTCCAGCATCGTGTTCTATCAGATACTTACCTGGTCGCAAAACGTAGATCGATTTCATATTTAATAATTTAAAATTAAAAAATTATTTTTAAGACAAACTTCTAGTAGGTAAGTATTTGGCGTGTAGGTTACCTATATTTTTAATTTATTTTTAACTTTTTAGTTCCTTGTCCCAGAAAAAGAAAAAAAAAATTTAATTTTAATTTATTTTTAACTTTTTAGTAGATAAGTATTTCAAATATTGCTTCTCAAGATGAATCAATCGAACCCAAACTCGGTGGGGACTGGGGTTATTTTGTTTTATCACAGAGATGCCGTGGCCACCTTCTAACTTCATCATCAGACCCCGGATATCGTCTAGGCATAAAGTGCTCCTCAAGACGAATCAATCGAGACCAACTCGATGGGTTTATCTTGTTTGGTTCAGAAGTTCCTACGGCCATCTTCCGTCTCCATCATCAAACTAGTTGCATGGTAACATATAATGATATAGTCACCGAAGAGACATAAATACACTAAATTTGAGTGCAATCGGACATCGGGAAGTGGGTCAAATTTAACTTGCAAGATTTCACCCGAACAAACATACATACATACATACATTGCAAGTTAAAAAAAGCTTGTAAAAAAATCCTTTGGTACCGTGGTACATATAGCTTATCAATCTAATATCATCCATTATAGCTAAGCGATAGTCTCCATTTAACATTCAAAGTAATGAAAACCTTCCAAAGTGATATTTCTTGCCATGAAAAGAAACACAAAGGCTGAATTCCATAAATCAGGTAGGCAACAAGGCCAAAGAACGCCTCTACGTTTGTTCCGCGCCACTTAACCCTAGATTTGTTGAAACCCTCGCTCCGCGCTCAGTACCTTATTCTCGCGGTCCACTATATACTCAAAATATCTCACTCGAGAAATACCAGACAGTAGAAGAAAAAAAATTGCTTTCGTTATTTTGAGATAAATTTTAAAAAATAGTTTTTGTTGTCTAACCTAGTGTTTGTTAATTTTAGACCCTACATGTTTTAGATCAATAAATCATTTAATAGTTCATTTTTGATGCTTCATATGGACGTGTGAAAACGCACAAATAGTTCAGGTAAAATATTCGATTTGCGAAAGAGCTCTGGCGATATTTTGATCACAGACAGAATGTGTGAATATCGGGCCACCTATAAAACATATCACAGTGCGAGAATAAGCTCCGCAACCTTGCTACCTGACTCACTTGCGAGTTGCGAGCTAATATTTTACCGCTTACACACACACAACCCGCGCAGTGGCGACGTTGACCTTTGTTTGCAATGTTACTGTCAGACTATTTATACTAGAAAAGGTCACATGCCGAGTATTTTTGTTGCCTGCTAGTTAGGAACTGCAAATTGGAGCTTTGTTACAAAAGAGGTAGCAAGACACTCTGAGACAGCGAACTTAAATAATAAAATAGGTTGCGTGGAGATGTACGATATTTTAAACATCAGTAAATCAAGGCAAAGACAACTTGCCTGTCTTTTAAAGCGCTCCTGTAACATAAGATTAATCTGCCATCATGGATTAGGTTGCATGGTACAACTCTCACTTTGTCCTGGATACTAATTCAGCACGAAGGACGCGCCTCATGAACATAAAAACAAATTCTCGTTTTTAATGATGACAATGTATTGTAACGGGTCGTATTTTTCAATTTTCAGTCGCCGACACGTAAGTTATTCAGCGGGTATTAACTACGTGAAATATGTTGGTATGCAAAGTGACGTTATCGTACTTTAGTACCTGCCGGTGCCGCCGGCGCTGCGAGACGGAATCCGGAGTTTACGGGCTTTGTGCCGGCGTGATCAACAGCTGCCGGAGCTCCGTTATTTCCATTATTGCATATTTCGAGAGAATACTTCCAGTTGAACCTTATCTACTGCTTTGATAAAATCATTTTAACGTGTATTATTAGCTTTATTTGTAATTGAATAGTACGTAAAGAAAACTTCTAAATCATTCATTGCCTTTTGCTAAAAACTGATTTGAAAAAAGAAACATCCGGTATATACGAGTATACAGGCTACTTACAGACATGGTCGTCAGAATATCTAGCATTGCGCTCGAACAGGTAATGAAAAAACTATAGTGGGATAGTAGTATTTTTTTCACATTGACTATATTTTTATATTAGCATACTTTATAATGGTTTTTCTTTAATTATCATTTTATTTCTTTGCCATGTGATCAGTGTTTTTAACATAATGATATGGGTTTTTAAAATTATATCACCGAATTAAACTTGTAATGTTGATGTTATCAATTAAATATGTGTATTTGTTAGTATTCCCTGTAATACTCGGCGAGGTAACTACTAATCCAGAATCGAAAATGTGTCACCAAGCGCCGTGTCGCAAGGCAGCCTTACTTGAAACACCGCCACCGCCACCGAGCTGTGGTCAAACAACTAGCTAGTCAACCATGAAACACGTGTCACGCGGTATCCATTACAATCATTATGAAAAAGCAAATTAAGTTAAATGTTTATCTGGCGGCGAAAGGAGTTAGCCTAACATCAAAAGTAAATAAAAAGAAAGTTTCGAGTGAGCTTCCTGCCGCTCCTGCGCCAATTACTTTATTACCGAGATCAAAGCGCGCAACTTTCCCTAACTTCATTCAAGTTTGTATTTCTGGATGAAAAATAACACTTATTTTGTATTAGTAGTCCAATCTTGCAGATATATACCTAACCGACGGCGAGCCAGGTCGCACTCAATAGTCATTCGCATCAAAACCTCAAACGGCACAAATATAGTAATTTTTTTAGAATGTACTTTTTGTGTCGCTTGGGGTAGAAACTTTAAAGCCGTGAAGACCGCTCATGAACTATACAGGGGCCTGGCCAAACGTTTCGGCCAAAGGTGTCGGATGACCAGAACGCTGACATCTACTTCAGTCAGAAACTTAGCATTGCCATCCAGCGTGGCAGTGCTGCCAGCATTCTAACCACATTTTTCTCATAAGACTTATTAAGATTAGGTTTATATTTCTATAAATGTGTAAATAGTAGGTAGCATTAATTTCAAGTTTTTTTGTTATTTATATATTAATTAGCAAACAAGATTTAAATATTAATTATTCAAGAGTATATGAAATATTTAACATTGACTTAAAATGGAAATTAAATTAAAAATATCTAATTTAAATAATCACAAGTGTGTATGTACACGGGCTGAGTGGCGTGTCTTAGGAGAGGCCTATGTCCAGCAGTGGATTACAAAAGGCTGATGATGATGATGGTGATGATGTATGTACAATTGTACATAATTACATATATCCTCTTCTCGCGGCAGCGACCAGTTGCCGAATGAACTCCCGTAAAGTAACGCCTGAATCGATCAACTGTCTAAATATTAATTATTATTTGCAATATCTGAGAAAAGTATAAAGCGATCCCTAGAAGCACCTCAGCATCGATGAACATATGAGATGTAGTTACTTCGTGTGTGAGTGCTCCACAACATGGCCAGCTGCATAACGATCCAGTGACGGATGCTCAGACTATAAATACATATACCGTTAGACAACCACGTTCAAACTGGATTGTTACTTGGCTGAAAGCGTTAATATTATACTTAACGGGCGTTAAGTTACCCGAGTGGCGCAAGTAGTTGGCTCAGCTAGTGAAGGAGCTCATCAGCCTCGCGGTAAATAGCCTCACGTTATGTGCGAGTAACGTCGGAGATAGCGCGCGCGCTGGCCCCGCGCCAGCTGCTGGCGCCAGCGACTCGCCAGCGCCGCTGCAGATATCATCTACTCGGGTAATCGCAAACTCGCTCCGTTTAAACGTCGGAAGTTATACACGACTAATACATGTCGTCTTCAAATGCAAGCGTGCGTACGTTCGTACGCCGCATTTACCTGATGGTTGATTCCCTTAGCAGGATGTCGTCTAGTTAGGTATCACCGTAGTACCAATTGTTTTGCCGCCAAGCAGTAGTGTGTTCCGTGTTCCGGTTTGAAGGGTACTGCAGTTAGCTACATTACAGGGCTGTTGCGACTAACCATGCAAAGTCTCAAAGTAATGAGCGCCAAAGCAGCCAAGACTTTGTTTTGTTACTCAAAGTTCTATGTATTGTTACAACGAGCATGCATGGACATTATTTCTTACCATCAGGAGAGCGTATCGTTCGTCACATTACTATTACATTAAAAATATACGCTCAACACAGGGCAACAATAGACTATGAAAATATATCAGCGTACCTTCACGCACAATTTTCAATTTTACAATTTTCAATTAACAGTACCTAACACCTCAAATACTTGTTATTTCGGAAAATCTATAGTTCTCGTTGGCAAGCGCCTGTCGGCGCGAGACAATGTCTTTATACAAATGTTATTATACATTATACAACGTCATTACACTGCAGCCAGCCCCCGCGCCCCTATGCCCCCGCGCCCCCGCAGCCGGTGCTCCCACAGCTTACACCTTCATCAGTAACTTATTTCGCATCCGGTATCGATAGTAATCAAAACTCGTAACTTTTTAACAAAGTAATTGCTTGACTTATGAATTGGAAGTCTTTTTCCAGTCATTAAAACTTTGTTTTCAAGAAGTTTTCCGACGCCAATTTTTATACTCCAAGGGCTATTTGTGTTGTTTCTTTGAAGTTTGTTTGACCAATTTATGAGAGTTCGCGTTTTGCTTTGTGCGAGCAGAGCATACTTAGTTCGTTTTTAAAAGGCGTGACATGTTGGGATTCCGTCATACTGCTTTGGGCACCAACATAATCACCAAAACATACATCTGCATCCCTAGACAGACTACTTACATTTATTATCAAATACTTTTTATTTTTATTACTTGTAAAGTATTGCTTTGTTATTTTAATAAATTCGAGATTCAAGAATTTGACAGCTTCCATACAGCGCAAGTTATAAATACAAAGCGGTATATGGTTTTCTGGAATATATGTGTTTTGGAAATCTGTAGTAACGTCGTGCCCTTGTCGTATTGAGACGTATCGTAAAACTGGAGCCAAACAAAACATTTTTCTCTATAGAGTTGTCCCGCGCCGCGCCCGGCGTGTGCTTCATAAAAGGCAGATTCTTTACACGCGCTTGAATAGAAAATTGTCGAGCTGAAATGGATTTACACTGAAACGTCGCCTGTGAAAAGAATAGTTGTACATTGGCCGTGGAATGCCGCAATCTGCTGGCAAGTATGAGCGGGTGGCTGACTTGTCTCAGAATATGATTTGAATTACATGTATTAAATACATCTTAGACTTTTGCCCTGTTGAGTCAACTGCCCTGTTGGCTCATTGGTAGTATGTTCGCTTCAAGAGACGCAGGACGTGGGAACGATTCCCACTCAGGACAAGCAATTTGTGGTATAATCAAAAATATTTGTTGTGTCTGGGCATTCTGAATATATTATAAGTATATATTTTTTTTACAAAAAAAGTATTTACGTATTCTATCAGTTATCTGACTTTCATAGTACAAGCTTTGCTTAGTTTAGGGTCAGATGGCGCTGTGTGTAAATATCCTACAATATTTATTATTTCATGTTGTTTATTTAACGGTAAGCGTCAAACTTGTCATCGACAATTGTTAATATATCGTTGTTAGAAATGCGGAGTACTGTATGTGGTAGATCTCCTTAGCAGGAGGTCATAGGTAGGCACCACCGTAGTACCAGATATTCAGCCGCCAAGCAGTAGTGTGAAAACACTACTGTGATCCGGTTTGAAGGGCGAGCTAGCGAAATTACAGGACTGTTGAGACTAACCATCTAGTCTCAAAGTAATGTACGTCAAAGCAGCGATGCCCTGTACTTAGTCTTGCAACTTCGAGTTCCATGTATCGCGGCAATGGTCATGGATATGTGTTATCTCTTACCATCAGGAGAGCGTCTCATTCGTCTCCATACATTTACATAAAAAAAGTGGTATTTTCAAATACTAAGTTTTGAGTTAATGAGTTAAGAACTAAAGTTACATCAAAATGATAATTGGAGTGAAACGGAGGTGCCGTGGTGGTGCCGGCATAAGAATTGTACCCCACCTTCTCTACCCGTGGTTGCCGTAAGAGTCGGCTAAGGGATGTAATCCGGAAGATGGGCAGCAGCGTCTACCTTGAACAATCACACCTAACTGCGCTCGCCAACCCGCTTGTCAAGCGTGGCGAGTATTGACAAAACCTTTCCCCAGGAGGAGGCCTATGTCCAGCAGTGAACGTCCTATGGCTGATGATGATGGAAACGGACGAATTAAGCAAAAGACATCACAGGATGCATGACGTAGATGCAAACTTTTAGTGTCTGTTCTCATATAATATACGAGCGTGGGAGCTGGCCTGGTAGTTCCAGCTGCGTCTGATGTTCTTTGTCCCCGACCACTTCACAAGCTATTGGCAAGTTAGGTACAACCGATACTTGACGGATGAAAGCTGAACAATGCCCTGGATAAAACCGTTCCATATTCAAAAGGCACTCAATGGACGCAAATTGATGCTCACAAAAGGTGACTTGGTGGAAATATTGTTGGGATTCGGTTCTCAAGTTACATTTTCAAGTTTCTTTTCTCTCAATAACGAGATTTGCCTGCGGTGGTAAAGTAACCTAATGTTTTATTCTATTTCCATGAATTTCTACTTTATTTCTTACAAGATTCCAAAGATGTTGAGATAATGTAGGTTGAAACGTAATAACATGATTCGATGTCGTTTGCCTAATATCATATTTTGCGGCATCTTCCGACGTCGCTGGTCTTGTCTTATGTTCTCCTGTGATATTACAATCTATTCATCAACATTGCATAATCGGTCCGACGTAAAGCTAACTCCGACTAATTCCACGCGATGTGTGTACCTGGTGTCGTGGGTCGCGTGCTGTCGCGCTAAGCAAATGCAAACCCGAGCGCAGTCAGGCGACGTCTCGCGGCGAGTCATTCCCTACTGAACACACTCCTTATAGAATGATAATGTATCGATTGCATATTCTATTAAAATTTGATTTAACTTATAATTTGACCAATAACTTATGGATTCAAAATATTTTTCTCTTTATTAAAATTTTCTGTTTTGTGTACTTTACAGTCAGAATTTTTTTCGGGACGTTGATGGTTTGCTTTCTTGATCTCTTTACGAACAACGGAAAAAAATGCTATTTTCGTTATAAGCGGTATAAAGCGACATTTCAATTGAACTACTTGAATTTAAACAAAAATCACAGTTTCTACAAGATACTCGTGCAAAATACTTGCACTTGGCTGCTATATTATAGAGGCAGCGTCTTCAGCGACAAAGTGCTTCGCAGTAAATGTTATATGACCACACGCGAAGCACAGACCCGGTAGTTATTGAGGTCATTCCAGAACCAAACGTGTAAACATTGCCGACAAGAAGCGCGTTTTGAAAACCACGGCACTCCGCACGAAACGACCTAAACCTCATCAACACTCAAACGAAAATATACTCTATCTCATTGTAATAACGGATAAAATTAGTTGAAAAGTGCTTGAGCAGCTGTATAAAGTTGAATTATATTTAAAAAGACTCGAATACAGTCTACCAAATTATTATTTTAAGCTCTGTGCCGATAGTTTAGGGGTGAATTTTGAATGGTCAGATTTTATTAGTTAGGTCGAAGTGAGTAAGGTGCAAAATGGCAAGGTATTGCACCTTTGTGAAGTGCGCCTCGGGCGTTGCGAGCGCTGATATGCATTGTTATGAATGAGCCCGTGGCTCGGACTTGCTCGCCCGAACTTGTCGGCAAATAACGACCGCGCCGCTCGCCGACACTGTTATTGTATGCGGGCTCTAACGATGGCGTGTCGGAACTTTGCGCCAAAGGAGTTCTGCCACGCATGTATGGGATTTGATTTTCATTTAACATCACTTACCTCAACCGTGATCGTAATAAATTATAGAAAAAAGATGTTTATTGTTATATCAAAATCATTTAAATAACAGCAATATAGTATAAATACAGTTATAATAATAACGCTGAAGGAAAACATCGCGAGGGAAACTTAACAGTTCTTAAAAATAAAAAAATGCTTATAAAAATAGGACTGGTCCGGAAAAACATATAAACATAATATGTAGATGCTGCTAAAATAAAATACAGGACTACTGAGACTAACCATCGAAAGTCTCAAATGAATGAACCAAAGTTCTGTGTATCGCTGCAATGGTCATGGGTATGCATTATTTCTTACAATCAGTTACCTCGTTCGTCTCATTACTTCTACATAAAAAAATATTTATTCCTTTTAAAAAACTTAAATACTAATTCATACTGCTAGGTACGTAATTTACGTAGCAGTATGAATTAGTTACGCTACGGGCCGGCTACGAAGGCGCACTTGCTACGCCGCTTGCTACGAAGTATTCTAACGACTGCTACGCTTATTTACAATTAGTGAAGTTTAAACATACAAATAAATACATTCTAATATCAACATCTCTCGAGCCTCACCAACGAACAGCCTCATCGACGGTAATGGGTTTTGTCGATCAGTAGGTATATATTACACTCTCATTGTTTAGATTCTTGACTTTTCAAATTTTCACCCTCTCGCGAGACTTGTTTACAGGAAAGATAATAAAACATTATTTTAACAGCATTATTATAGCGATGATAGCTCAGTGGTTAGCGTGGTCGGTTCGCATGCCGAAGGGCGTGGGTTCAAACCCCAACAATGAGCTTGAGCTGTCGGTGAAGGAAAACATCGTGAGGAAACCATAGCGTGGCGGTAGGGTACTTTCTAGTACTCGGCTGGCTAGCTACCACCCTCAAGTTGAAAATCTGCCGCCAAGCATCTAACGGTGTGTTCCGGCAGCCTCACTTGAGAGCCAGTTCCATTCCAGACTAGGTGTGCTTTACCATCTTCGACCACACCGTCACTTAAAATCAGGTGAGTTGTGGTCAAACAACAAGCCTGTCAGCTATAAAAAAAAAAAAAAAAATAAATAAATTTTCTTTGCAATTTTTTTGTGATTTTAACAATACTTGGTAATGTCCCAATTTGACCCCATCCACAGGGTGTAGTGAACAATGTCTCGACACTCAAAGTACACATCCGCGCGCGCCCCATGCCGTCAGACAATTAATATTCATAAAAAACTTTCTAAATATATACTCTGAATTACCGGCTGACGTCACAGTTTACACAACAGCAATTTGCGGTGCTTATAAAAATGTCACCCGCCGACGGATCGCTCGTGCGGAATAATAACCCGCTGCCATTACCCGGGACAAACATAATAACTTATGTCAATACTACGATCGAGGATACACTCGTGGCCGCGGGTGTGCAGGCGCTCGAGCTGTGCTTGTTTGATCTTTCACGTGTTATCAAATGAAAAATAACAAAACGGAAAAGCGTTCACTCATTTTTTAGTTTTACTGCATGTCAGGCGCGCGTCCGACCGGCTCTCAAAGGAAGTGAGAAGTGTGGTGTGAGAGGAGCAGCGCGGTTTCCTAGAGAGTACTTACCATTAACCGCAGCCGTTGTCAGCAGGTCATGCGGTAACTAGGAGATAATTACCAACTTATAACTTAACAGGAACTCGCCTGGACGGGTATTGCCGCAATATCAGATATCTCGGATTTCGTATTCACCGCCCAGCAGTAGTGTGTAAAGTTTTCGCGCCAACAGAAATGACCCCCTGGACTTTGCTTTGTTAGGTACTCATGGTTCTGGATACAGCTGTATGGTTATGGACGGACGTTATCTCTTACCATCAGGAGAGCATCTCTTTCACTTTATTGATGTTTTTTGTATTTTTGACAGGCTAGGTGTTTGATGACAGCTCGACTTATATTAAGTGATGATGTGGTTGAAGATAGTAAACACTAGGTGTGTTTACTGGATTGGAACTGGCTCTTAAGTGCGTTCAGTGTTGTTTCTAGAAAGTACCTTGCCACCACGCTATGGTTTCCTCACGATGTTTTCCTTCACCGGCAGCTCAAGCTCATTGTTGGAATTTGAACCCACGCCTAGCGTGTGAACCGACCGCGATAACCACTGAGAAAGTGATAAATTAGACAAATTTAAATTAGAATAAATTTTAAAGTAAAGATGTGCTCACGGTACAAGTAATTATGCATGTTCCTTATTGCAAGCAAAAGCAGAACGCTTTTAGAAAGACGTGTTCGGCGCAAACACATACAAATGAAAGAACAGAAGTGTAGAGAGAAACTGCAGACGTTGGTAATATTCCATAAAAACTCAACAAAAGTAGGTTCTCAATATGAGCAGAAGGTTTTTCGGTTTATCGTGACGTTTCGTAAAACTTAGATCATAATAAAAGTTAGTCCGCGCGGAGAGCACTCGCCGGAGTAACTCCACTTCGCAGCACTTTTTGTTCGGACGAGTATATCGAGAGAATATTGAAATAAGTTTTTGATTGTGAGTTAGGGAGTGCCGCCAGCGTTTTATTGAGAAATACCTTTATACCTGTTCAGTGTCCTGTAGTATGAGATTTCTGTACCCTTTCCATCGGGCGCGTTACGTAAATATTCTTACTTCGCTTTGGCGGTGACAATAAATAAGAAAATAACGTCAATCTATCTATCTGGTCTCTGACTATGTGCTTTCTTGGTAAGCTCAAAGTCGCACAACGAGCTATGGAGAGGGCTATGCTCGGAGTTATCCTACGAGTTCGAATCAGAAATGAGGAGATAAGAAACATATCTATATTAATAGTATGTAAGTATATCTATGGGTATATATTATGTATGTCTATAAGTATATATTCTGTAAGGTATATAATTATGTATATGTATTGATATTTTAGATATGGATAGGTTATGTATGATATGTATGTATTTTATATATAATGCTTAAACGCTTTTAATTAATTTTTAATTCTCTTGTCAAGACACCCCGTCCTCAACTTAGTAAAATCCTCTCCATACTAAGGTTGCCTGGAAGAGATCGCTCTTAGCGATAAGGCCGCCAATTGTTCCACTAGTGTTAAGTTTATGTTGTAATAATTGTTTGTAATTGGTGTGAATAATAAAGAGTTATATTATTATTATTATTATATTAAACACTCTGTCGTCATTTCACTTTCAGTTTTCGTTTTTTATTTTGTTCGCGCCCTTCCACTTGAGCGATATAATTATGTATCTCTACAACAGTGCTGTCGTCTGTAATCAAAGACAAATATTTGATATGTAGAAGAAACTAAATTGAAAGAACTGATCCCTGGAGAACAACCCATTACTATAACTTCTAAAGAAATGCTCCAATTTACAATTTCAATACTTTTAATTTAATTTGCTCTTTTGATACGTTGTTAACGTCCATTAATGAGCTGAAAGAAATGTGTAGGTGTGCGTGGATGTAGCTGCCACGATCACTTCGTTTCACACACACATTTCCTTGTTCAGACTAACTAGATTTATTTCCTTGTTTGCTTTTGGCATCGCACTCTGTGCATTTTACCAATGTCAAGCAAAAGTGCAAGTGTAAGATCTAAAACGCACTAAGCCAATTATTTTACGTATTTTCCAAACAAAACTAACGGGTAAACTACCCTATTTCCGGTATATTCCATTACCAATAAACTGTCTGAAATGTCATCGCGTCATCAATTTCCCTCAGATCCGTAAGGCCGGAGCCACACCGCACGTTCCGACGTTAGCAACAGTTACAGTCCATTTCTCACAATCTCACTTAGTACCGAACTAATCCAAGCTTGTACTGCGGGGCCACCGACGCCTCCGAGTTGCCTACTCGTATCTAACATATGTACTTGTACGGCGTGTGCTGACGGTGACCACACACCACACCGTCGATACATTTGGAAATAAATAACTCTTGAACAATAATTATACTATTATGACAACAGAAACGTATCGACGATATCGTCACCGTCGATAGCATAGCGAGACAGTGTCCTATACCCAGCAGTGGGATAAAGAAGGCTATGGATGATGGTGATGTGATAACAGAAACATTAAGTTAATCCTGTTAGTTATCGACTTTGTTAGCTCATTAAGTAGCAGTCCTGCTTCTTGAGCTGGAGGGCGCGGCATCGATACCTGCCCAGGACAAAAAAAATTTTGATTGACAGAGATGTTTGTTCATATTTGGTATTATGTATGTATTTATTATAAGTATTTACTTGAAAACCATCGTTTTCTATCAGGTATCTGGTTTCCGTAGTAAAAGCTTCGATTAGTTTCGAGCTAGATGGCACTGTGTGAAATGTCCTCCAATATTCTTTTTTATTGCAGAAGCATTTAAATCGTAATTGACATTTATAAATAGTAGTATTACACTAAATATTTTTACTGTCATAATGGTGCGCTTACTGCCAGTGCCATTTATTTTAATTATAATTAACATCACATTATCGTTATTACTCAAGTGTCATGGTTATTCTGTTTCTCAGTTGCTGGTGCCGCTGCTACGGTGTAGCCCGCGCCTTACTCGTCCCGATATAGCCTAGATATCAACCACTCAGGATCTCGCGATGATAGATCGCTCAAATTTCCTAGGATTTTATATCAAGAGATCGTATGCCGTCTTCACATCAAACCGGTACAATATTCCAGTACAATACTTTTCGGTCCATTTCTCTACATCCAGTCAATCACCAGAACTGCACTAGTAGAGTCATTAATACCCAGTCAGTAGTAGCCAATCACTAGGAGCCAATCACTAAGAGCCAATCACTAGTAGCCAGACACTAGTAGTGTCACTAGTAGCGTCACTAGTAGCGTCACTAGTAGCCAGTCACTACTAGCCAGTCACTAGGAGCCAATCACTAGGAGCCAATCACTAGTAGCCAGTCACTAGTAACCAGTCACTAGTAGTTAGTCGATAGTAGCCCGTCGCTAGTAGCGTCACTAGTAGCCAGTCATTAGTAGACAGTCACTAGGAGTCAGTCACTAGTAGCCAGTCACTAGAAGCCTGTCTCTAGTAGCCAGTCACTAGTAACCAGTCATTAGTAGCCATTCACTATTAGCCACTAACTTTCATAGTCGTCTTTTTATAGTCACTTTATTAGATAGTCACAACAATTATGCTAATTATGATCATAGGGGGAAAACATTCTCGCACAGTAATTAATGGTTATTAAATAAGGATCAGTACAAACGCTCTGTTGAGAACTCATTTCGCTAGTGATCGTTATAGTTTTATGAAAATTGTCAGAAAGACAATATTAGTACTATTGGGAGGTGCAAGATAGAGATAACCTTTGGAGTTACACTATCTGTTGTCAAAAAGATTTCAGCCGGTACCTGTCAGAATAGTACTGGATCTACTAAGTGTAACAATATAGAGCGGATATAATAATCTATTTAATCTCTCATCAATCTCTACCTAGTCTAGTTTCGTAGTCTCGGTAGACGTACCCGTTCCTAGACCCGTCTACGAACCAATCTGTCCGTTTAACTGAGATCGCTGCGGATCTGTGCGGTTGACACACAATTACGGTCGCATTACTCTTCTACCAACTTAATGTACACTTTTATTTTACTTTATCGTTGAGGCAATAAGGTTGGTTTTATAACGGTGCAAGGCCCCAGGAGAGCGGCTGGAAGCGGCGATGTTTGTCGCAGCGTGACGTGCGGCCGGCTCCTTTTAAAATGAAGTGTTGTAGTGACTGTCGTGTAATCTGTGCTGTCATTGACGCTTTATTAGTTTCGAAGCTACGAACACAAAGGCGGTGCAGTACAGATTGCCTCCGTGCGAATACGACAGATAGGATTTTTATTACTTTACATTGTATTTATATTCTAAAATAAGAGTTTAAATCGATTCGAGCGTTGCACGCTTGTATTTTTTATATTAGAAAATGAATATGCAATGTGCATGGTTCTTTCTTTCAAACGACTAATCACACCACTACATAATAAAAGTAAAAATTTGTTCAAGTATATGTATGTTTTTTATTCCTTCGCGCTGTAATGACTTAACATATTTGGATGAAATGTAGATAATTTAAATCAAAGACAAACGCTTGGGCTTTTTTATTTACCTTGGGTGACGCGTGTGATTCCGCGGGTCGTAGCTAGTTATAAAATTTGTGAACTATAATCTGAAATAAAAATAAATCGGAGAAGAAAATGTTTTTGAACCTCGTGTAATTGTGTGGAAAAAGCCAAAGCGCATGCACTGAAAAAACATCGAGCATTTTTTTTTGGAAAAACCTTTTTCATACGCATTTTCGTGCATAATTTCCACGGTGACGGGAAGTGAAAAGATGAGTATCGCATTTTGTTACAAAATATTTTTGCGTCTTGTGCCAATTGAATTCATCGCTGTGCTCAGGATTCAATTATAGCTAAAACTATTTAAATTAGCACAGATGTGTCACGTCTTTCTAGATGCCATAAACACCAGCGTCCCGACTGGTCTTTGTTGTAAATAGATGCAAAGTTCTGATTTATCGAAACACATTACAGTCCCGAAAGAAATATGACATTCATTTCTTTCCCCGTATCTTATAAGTTAAAAATTATAAATATTCCACATGCTGAGTTACTTCTTATTAAGTTCTGCTCCATTACAGTGCGAAGTAGCTCTAAATGACCTCTGTCATTCTCGCCCTTATTATTGCTCTACATTAGGACTACATTCCCGGGAAAGGTATATCAATCACCTATTCAGCCCTATTTCGTCACCCACTAACTATCCTTGCTCTGCCGGTCTCCGCAGCGAAATCGCCTCTACGAGAGCGACAGTAGAGTTGAATCTCGCGTGTATATTGTGTAATTTTTCGTGGTCCGTATGTATTTTTGAGGCAGCTCCCGAAGCCGGCGTTTGACGCGACAAATACACATTTATCGCGACGTTTATTACGTGACGTTGATTTATGAAGTGCGCTCTTATTCCGCTCCGACGCCGAGCGGGAAATCCATGCAGAAAGATAGCTCCTTACATCTGGGGCTGTCGCTTGAACTGGGTACAAATGATTTTTAGAGAGAAGCCAAGATCTAAGGCTATATCTGAGCGGGGCAGCATCAGGAAAGCTACCCCGAGACTTCAAACCACTGAACCAGCAAAGTCTCAAAAACAAAATTTAGAATCAGTGCCTTCCGCCCGACATACCACGCCGCAGAATCTGGACACTCACACCTAGAGCGATCCACCAGCTTAAAGTCGTTCAATAAACTATGCCCGGGGATTCTCTTAGAGATCGTTCGATTCGCCGGAGAAGTAATCTCACTATAGTCAGCGTAAGTATTGGTAAGCTGAAGCTGGCCATATCTGTCGCTGAACCAATAACAGGTGGGATAAAAGTACTAGTGTTCTGGAGTAGATACTGCTAATCTGTAAACATTGTGTAGGACGACCTGAGGGTCGATGAAGTGACCATATACGTAAAACAGCTAGCGTGCACAAAGAGAAATGCAGAACAAATATAAATTTTCGTCCCATAAATGTTTGTTCTGGGTAAAACTAAAAAAGGTCACTTGGGCTCCGGATGCAGAGCTACCATCATCTAAGCTGTGAGGCTCATCAGACATTGGTTAGGGTGGCACTAGCAGGGCTGCGGGCGAGGACCGCCACTGCCGCCAACACTAAATAATTATCATCAAATGCCCCCATGCTGCAGGCTGGAGGCCGGCTGGTACATCTCGCGGCCATGCTGCGACTTTCAGATGTTGGTAGCTCAGCCCAGTCCACTTCTTGATGTCGTCTAACCATCCTCGCAGAAGAAGGTGGCCTTAAATCTCATTATTGTGGACATCAGCTCCCTTTTGCGTTGGTCGTCTCTAGAACCTTGGCATATAAAGTGAAACCGATCGAAGGCATATTACACGGGCAGTAATGCCACGCATAATAAACTGTATCTAAATAATCGTTCGGAGCTGTATCTCCGTGCACGCGCTCCCCTCCGGAGGGAGTCCCGGGATGAAATAGTTCAGCCAGATTATTCAATATGTTTCACGGGATTTGGGGATTTCCTTCGTGTTATTTATGGAATCGAAGCGCTTAAGTAACTTAAGCTCTATAGTATACTACCGCATAACTTGGCTCGCTTATTTTCAGCCTCATGAAGTCTGCTAGCAAGACGCGTTTTAGGCACGCTTTTTGTACTACTCACTTGAATTATTCTTACTTGTATATTAATAGCATTTACAAAACGTTAAGTAGAGTTACAGTTTAAATGTAATATGTTAACTTAACTTGCGCGGTACGAGATTTCATTATTTTTTCTAAACACATTTTCCGAGTTACTTCTCGCAGAGGCGTATAAAGTTTGTCGTAAGATTTTCCGCTTCACAAGTGTTTTGATGAGTTTGCTACACTATAGACAATTTTTCATCCTGAACGCAGCCCAGGAGACGAGGTATACAACAAATGGAGATTATTTATATCATGTAGTTTTTTTTTTTTTAATTTTGTCAGTTAAGGATTTATGCTGTAGTACCTATGGCCGTCGCAAATAGGTAAAGCTGAATAGAGATTTAGTCAAACCGAGTCTCAGACAAACCAAGAATATGGTCAAAGTGCATTAACAGAGAATTAATTACAGTTAATTCAAAATCTTTTGATAAAGGCCTACCAACTTTTTTAAATGTATAAGTAATGAGACGAACGAGACGCTCTCTTAGTGGTAAGAGATAACGCCTGTCCACGACCATTGCAGCGATACACAGACCCTGAGCAGCAAAACAAAGTCTAGGTCAATCGCTGCTTTGGCGCTCATTACTTTGAGACTAGTCTCGACAGCCCTGTAATTTCGCTAGATGCAGCATTCTTCAAACCGGAACACAGTAATGTTTACACACTACTGCTTGGCGTCGGAATATCTGGTTTTGAAGTGGTACCCAGACGACCTTCCGTTAAGGAGACCTGTCACCGAGTAAAATTGCAAGCTTAATTACAACTAATTTCAAAAGTTATACTGAACAAAAAGCCATGGCGCGATATAATGGATGTTCTGTAACAAAAGTCACGTACGGGGCGGCGCGGGGCTGAATTACAAGGCGCTCGTTGTACTTAACAATGTGAATAACTTCTACAAAGGGATTCCGAGGCCGCGAACAAATATATCCGCTGTTACATACAGATGTCATCTAGCGTGGACCGAATGATCTCTGTAGGACTGGTACTTCACGACTTCATAGCTAGTCGTAGCTTTATTTTGGAACCCTGCCCGGAAACTCACGAAACTTGCAACATTTATATGCCAAACCAAAACACGGGAGCTTAGCGTTGCGCCAGCCGCGGTCACCAGCCCGCCGAGACAAGGTTCGCTGCCCGTCGACACTCGTTGCGAGTCCAGTACGTGTCGCGTCACTATTTTTTGTGTCGCTCGCGTGTGAAATTTTAATATACGTCCGGTTTGCTCTGTTTGTTTTGCAAATGAGAACTTTATTTGGTATTTAGTTAATTTACGCCTTGGTGTTTTTTTTTTTTTGACGTAATTGTGAAGGATCGTGTACAGCTTGGTGTGGAAAGTTACGTGTCAGTGGGGCGGTCGGAAGGGTGATCAGTTGATCAAGCCGTGGTTAGTAGATTTTAGTTTAGTACATTTCGGCAGATGGCGGTAAATCGGGTAGGTACTCATATATCCGACAGAGATGGTTTTTTTGTTCATTTAATAGTAATGAATCGTACGGGACACTCTCCTGATGATAAGAGATAACATCTGCACATAGCCATTACAGCGGTACTCAGAACTTTGAGTAACATAAGATTCCAAGGCGTCACCGCTTTAGCGTTCATTACCTTGAGACATTTGATGGTTAGTTTAGTCCTAGTTCGGGAGTATATAGAACTAAATCTACTATATGTTTTAAGTCGAATAAAAAATGTTATTATTATTTTTTATGAACCCGTTCTCAAAATCTGTTTCGCCTCTGGTTGGAATAATGAGTGTAAGCCGGTTCCGACGGACGCGCCACGTTGGCTAGTTCCGCGAGTAATTGTCCAGCGCAGGCCTCGGGCTGACGCGGCGGAGTGAAGTGTGTACACAGCGCGCTCTTCACACACGCCGCCACGTAGGTCCCGGTCGGAAGAGAAAGCGACTAGTTTCGTGAAAACCAGGTGACGTGATGCGGTAGTGCGCACAGATGATGATGGTGATTGTTCCGACTAGGCTCCAAAGCATCGAACTCCGACGCAAGGTCTGGTCTAACGGTTTACTATCGGATGCATTTCAGATACTACGCATCTGTATGATCTAATACTGCCCATTCTACTGTCAGACCGCCACGACTCGCTTAATTTGTTTTCATTGTCGATGTTGTAGAAATTCGGACTAAACTTTTTGATCCCACCTGCATCGTACGCACCGCTAAACATTGGAATTTGCTGCCTGGGCAGGTGTGCAAATCTGAGTGCGTTCAAGTCGCGAGTTAATCGGTTTCTGCGAGGTGAGTTTGCTCCATCGTAGATCACATTTTTCAGTCGTACGTCAGAGTTTTCGCACAAAAATATGATTTACTTTCGAACATTAACTGAACCGAAAACGCATTCGCATAATTACAAAATTGACCCCCGTAAAATGTATTTTTTTTTTTCTTGACTTCCGATATAATAGTATTGTTAGAACTTAAGCTCCTAATTATTGGTTAGGGAAATGTTAGTAGAAATTCCTTCAGAGAATCATTTCCTATTATTCCGCTCGCTCTCCCTCCTTAGAGCTCACACGGACGCCGCTCCGACCGGCAAATATTAGCCTTCTAGTCCGAACCAGGTCACTCACACGCGGTCATCTACAGCCCGGTGTCGCAAACTACGCGAGGATCCTGCCACGTTACACAGGAGATCCGAGTTAGCTGTTAGTTTTCGAGCCAGCTTGTTTACGAGTCAACGAGAGCAAAAGAGAACGACACTCATCTCTCTTTGTCTTTCGTCAGTCATAAATATAGCTGAACACGGCACCCTCAACCCCCTAAGTGCATTTTCTTTCAGACAGGTTCTACAAGTAACTACAGTTGGCAGCTTATTTGTAATTTATTAACGTTTGGTTGTTTTTACTTAACACAGCAGTCAACGCCTAAAACGGTCAATCTTCTCGCTGAAGTTAAATGTGACGCGTGGCTTGACATCAAGCAATGGTTATAAGTAGGAGTAAAGTCCTCAGACAGTATGATTTCTAGTGAATCGCAGGCGGTGCGGATACAGCACATTCGCCCGAATACAGGATATTGTAGACCATCGTTTTACAATAATAGCGTAGAAGACAATCTTCATTCAAAAAATTTATGACATTTTAACCAACTAATTATTTTTTTGTTATTCACTCGGGGTGATGCAAAGATTCTATTTTACCCCATATCAAAAACAATTGAAGTGTTATTTGACTAAGCTCCAGTCCCGCCGTGCAGCGCGCCGCCCCGCGGTAATGTCGTAGAACAGCTGCACGCGCGATGTTATCTCTAAGATTTATTTTTATGTTCCGCCCATGTTGTGTTATGCGACATTATCGCGGCGTGTTCTCAACTATCGCCGCCATCTTGAAATATAATCTGTGGTGCAATAACTGTCGCACGCTCTCGATACATCACCGCGCGAGCTTACAGCCACGAAAATAGTCCGTGGCGAGTGTTAAGGCCGCCCCTAATGTAGTCGGAAATGCGACAGATTTAAGTCCACGTACCTCAAAACAAATAAAATTTAAACGAAACGAAAGAAAATAACTATAAAAGAACTGTAACCGACAGCTACAAACTTAATAAAGTTGGCCGTAAAATACGTACCTATTCAAAAATAGTATAAATGGAATCAAAGCTTTTTTGGATTAGAATGCAAGAAGATAATCATTTTCTCCATCACTAATTTTCCCCATATTTCTATATGCCGCAGAAACTTGGACATTGCGAGATATCGAAAAGAAAAAGATAGACGCTCTGGAAATGTGGTGTTGGCGAAGGATGCTTCGAGTGTCATGGACAGAGTTTCGTACCAATGCTTCCATATTAAATGAGCTCGGCATCAAACAGCGGTTATCAAGTGTAGTACAGACTCGCATACTAAAGATGTTTGGTCACATTTCGAGATAAAACCATGACTCGATTGCACGTCTTGTCGTCCAAGGCAAGGTGGAAGGCACTAGGCCACGCGGAAGGTCCCCAATGCGGTGGGCTGACCAAGTAAAGTTACTGGTAGGCGGACCCATACACGAGTGCACTAGAATGACTTCTAGCAGGGAGAGATGGCGGGACATCGTACGGCGAACTATACCTGCCACTCGGAATCAAACAACATGATGACCACGACCACTCTGCCAAGAGTGATACGAATTGAGAAGAAGAAGAATCATTTTCTGCTCTACAAAAATTGACGAGTTATTAATGAAAACATACCCTCTACAACCCTAACTGTCAAAGTGAATATCGTTTTCAAAAATTACTCCACACCCGTCGCGTCTTACTGTTTGTTGGCGTGACGCGGCCGCAGCGGCTGCACTATGAGACCAGGAGTGGTCATAAAGTTTGGCGCGCGCTATAATGAAAAATGAGCTGGAGATACATCATTAGCCCGCGTAAGGTTTATCGATAAAGCTTAGTGAAACTTTTAAACGAATGGATGAGCCACCTGCCGCACGCTTCTATGAAATCGTTTTCCTTTAGGCATTTGTGGGGCAGTGTGTTTTGAAGTGCTGTAGAATTAGATCTCCTGAAGTCAAGGAGATCTACCACCAAGTTACAAAAGATTTTGTCCTAATTAGTGACACCACCTTCACTTCTATACCTATTAATTTGTTGTACACATCTGAACAATTTGCAAACAATATTTCAATATCTGAGAAATTATAGGTTATCGCCGAAGAAATCGCAATCTGCCCGGAAACTCGGAAATCTTCGTCTCACTAGACCAACTACAAACAAATAAAACCTATCGTATAATGTTAGCGTAGATATCCTCTTTCTCCCTCTCTTTCCGTAATCGAGTAATAACTGTCGACGTCCCGTCACGTGCGTCGGGTGTTAATGGACGCTGGAGCATATATGCATTTTCCTCTGGTTTACAATCAACGTATTTTTCGCAAATATGACTGAAGTACTAATTACCTTTACCTGCTTATTAACTTATTACGTAACGTAGTTTATTTGTCATCATCATTATAACCAACAACCTTACTTAGTCCACTGCTGGACACACGTAGATCTCTCCCAGTGGGCAACCGTCACATTGCTTCGAGAATATGAAGAACTCACAGACGTGCAGATTTCCTTACAACGTCACGAGGTATATATGTACATATCTCCAGGTAGTAAAATCTTACTAATATTATAAATGTGAAAGTTTGTATGTTCGGATGTTTGTTACTCAATCGCGCGTTTGGATAAAATTGTATTACCTGAATATAGGATACTTTTCATACCGTTGTGAAAATGGTAATGCACGCATACTCACCTGCGCCACGAGCGCGCCCGAGGGAAAGCTAGAAGCTTAAAGAAAGCTAAAAGACGTGATCCCGCACCTTCCTAATGCCACTCCGGATCGCATTTATCGGACGTTGATAAACGAGGCCTAAATAAAGAAATACTTCGCAGCCGCTTTCATTACGGCTACCGATAAATTTTCTGCTAATGAATTGTTCCCCCTCCATCTGGGAGAAGGGGGAAGTCTGTCTCTGATATTCCCGAAGCGTTCGATGCTGACATTCCCGCTGCCATTGTCGGGAAGACCTTGACGAGGCGCACTCACCTTTCCATTCTTATCTCTCGGTTATGAATAGGCTCCGGTACAAAAGCTTTATTCGGGACGTATTTTCAGTTCCCGACCACATCCTCATGGTAACTGTCATTATTTTATCAGAGTTGGCCGTTTGGCAAGGAGCGATGCGTCACGCGGTTTCACCCACGTTTACCGGGATACAAAGTAGTCTGTTCGTTAGTTAAGGATAAAAACTATCCGCATTTCGATATCGTTCAGATCTGTTAAGCCATCACAGCATGAATAAGTAAAAAAATATACATACAAACTTTCATATTTACATACAATATTACTTTGAAGGGGATGTTCTCAGCGTCTCAACAAATTATTTCTAGTTGAGAATTTTGACTCCGTCATATTTATTCCCAATGGTGGGTGCAACAGTGGGCATAAGGAGCACAATCAAACTAGCTGACTGAACACCGTCATCCAGAAACTGTCCAGCCACTCGCCCAAAGCAAGTAACAAAACACATGCCGCGTAAAGATGTTCCTCGGAGCAATTGTTTCCTGCTAATTGTACCTTTGATTACGGCGCAGCTGTCATTCCAATACAAACAACCAATTAGCAGCCGTGACACGTTTCCTATACCGAGATTAATTCAATATAGCTACATGTAAATAACTTGCCAACTCCAAGGTTTAAAGCGATTAAGGTTGAATTTTCTCTGTGCTAAAAAAGGACAATTGAAGCAATTTCCATTTCAGTTGTGGATTTGACGCACGGTGAATGAGCCCGAGCTGGTAAGCCGTTTTGGGCGACCGTCCGTCAGTTAGCGGCGGTGTAGCTCGGACGCGGCGGCAGGTTTTACGACGTGTGCCTTCATCGAATAGTGTCGTAAGTCACGCACACAGGTGAGGCTGGCACACACAGCACACTTCTGTAACTGTCGGCGGAGTTCATACTACTATTATGTTTATGTAGTAATAAAGTAGTTTAGATTAGTAGTATAAAAGTTTCATGTCTGTAATTGTCTTTTTTATGTAAAAGTAATGAGACAAACGAGGCGCTCTCCTGATAGTAGGAGATAACGCCTGTCCATGACCATTGCAATAATACACAGAACTTTGATTAACAAAACGAAGTCCAGGGCATCACTGATTTTGGCGCTCAGTAATGTTTACACACTACTGCTTGACGGCAGAATATCTGGTACTGCGGTGGTACCTACCTAGACGACCTCCTGCTAAGGAGATCTACTACCGAGTAGTCTCACAAAACTTAAAAACACAGCTTATTTTTTATGAATCAACTACTTTTTTATAATCACTAGCCCGACACGCGCGTGGAATTAATATTTGGTTAAGGCACACTGAATATCCATACAGCGCAAACACGAGCGTGTGTTGCCCAACGAGCGAACTCGGCGGTGAATTGAAAATACAATTGTTTCTACGAAGTTTGAAGCGACTGTTCAGATTTTTTATGAAAATCAATTTTTTTTTTTATTGACAAGCTTGGTGTTTGACCACAGCTCACCTAATGTTAAGTGATGGTGTGGTCGAAGATGGTAAAGCACACCTAGCCTGAAATGGTACTAGCTCTGAAGTGAAGCTGCCGGAACAAACCGTTAGATGCTTGGCGGCCATTTTCAACTTGAGAGTGGTAGCTAGCCAGCCGAGTACCCTACCACCATGCTATGGTTTCCTCACGATGTTTTCCTTTACCAGCAGCTCAAGCTCGTTGTTGGGGTTTGAACCCACTAACCACTGAGCTATCATCTACAAACATTTCGGTTGCAGGGTACCTACTGACATTTTTCGTAACGGAACTTAAATAATGAAACGGCAAATTTTGTGAATCGACCTTGAACCAGATCAGAGTGTTTTTATTTAAAAATTGAAGTTAATTTCAGGAAAATTACACTACATACATACATCCGAAATAAACTCAATAAAAATAGTTGAAATAGAAGTACTCTAACGGTGACAGTTTCAACAGCTTTCAAGCCGCGGGAGACGGCAGTCACGCGGCGGAGTTGGGTTTGAGAATCTAAGCACCAGTTATTCTCAATCGGTATGTTTGTATCGGTGGCGGCTTAAATCGAGTATTATTCCAGGCTTTGTTGAACGAGCATTTGCGCAAATATTTGTTAGGTATCGAATCCTTTAGAACAAACATTGGTAATTATCGGTTTGCAAAAGGTTTTAATTAAAAATAATAACATGCTACTGGGAAAAGGTTTTAAAAAAGAATTAATAACCAATCGGTTTTTTATCTTCGGGTCCGTGCCGAGCGCCGCTCTACGATTAATATAACGTTTGGATGCTTTTGTTTCGTTTTTGTAAGCTTTTTATTATATAAACATCTACCCACAGACATCAGGTAATAGTTCGCCGATTAGTTGACTTGTTCCAGTGCCGTCGTTGAGACCTAATAGCTGATGTTATATTTCTCTAACTGACCTAACATTTTTTCTTTCAGGCTAGTGCTTTTATCAGCGAAACTATACCGCAGGAGCTCTCCGAATCAGCTAACAGATTCATTCAGCATAACTATTGAACATCTATACCATAACTACCGGTCCAATCTACGTCGCTAAAGAGAGATCACTTGCGGACAGATAAAAGTTTAGTTTTGTATATAAGATATTTATCGACTTAATTTTTTTTATACCTAATTCGAAGCTGAATCTAGTACTTTTAAAGCGTTTGAGTTTTTGCGCAGGAATTTTATCGAGTTTACAACGAGAGCTTGAGATCCGCAGCCGAGACACGAACGACTTTAGGCCCTGAATTATTTTTAAGCTACGACGTCATCGAGAACGAAGCGGTCCTCAGCGAAATAATCTGAAGATTGTTCTTACTATAGACATTTTACTAGACTTCTTTAGGAGATATTTAGGTAGGTACCGAAGCACTAATGTTCTATTGCCAAGCAGTAGTGTGTAAACATTACTACTTCGGCTTAAAAGGTACAGTGCAGCTAGCGAAATGACTGGGCTGCTGAGACAACTACCTAAAAAGTCTCAAAGTAATGAGCGCCAAAGCAGCGATGCCCTGGACTTTGTTTTGCTTTCAGAGTTCTGTATGTCGCTGCAATGGGAGGCATCTCTCACCATCAAGAGAGCGTCTATTCGACTTACTACTATTACATAAATCACATGACGCACTAAAATATGATGAAGGTAAAGTTGCCAAGCAAGTGACTCGCCAAGCTTTATAATCAGTATCATGGTGCTCTTTCTCTTTAAAAGATTGCATCAAATCTTATTTAGCAAATCGGGCGCGATGCTCCTCAACGGAGGAAAATTAGATAAAGTGGTGCGCGCCGTGGGAACGAGAGGGCGGCTCGTCGGGGACTGCGCCGAGTTTTAATTTAATAAATAGAGTCTGCAGCCGCTCGTAAGAGTATTACAGATACATTGGAAACTGTGACCTAAATCTGTAACTTTCTGAAAATAGTAAAAGGTTTACGAATTCGTAGATAATTTTCAGGGTTCCGTACCTCAAAAAGTAAAAAAAAAATCAAGGTCCTGTCCTGTCCTGTCAAGTCAACACGATAAAAAGATATGGGCAAATTTAGATTTTCGCGAAAACTTGTAAGTACCAAAATTTACCTTAAATTTCAACTTTTTTTTATTTTTCGGAATTTTCCCTTTACATTTTCCCTTGCTTTTAACCAAAATTTACAATTCTGTCAATCGGAAGTACCCTATAGGTTTTGGGTCGAAAACCTATATATGGTAGTTCCCGTTGACCTAGAATCACGAAATTTGGTAAAAAGCAAGGTCTTTTCTTAGAGCACAAATAAAGAGAAAATGGCGAAAAATATTTTTTTTTTTAAATTAAGGTAAATTTTTGTACTTACAAGTCCAAAGCATAGAATGACTTGAATACAAAGTGTCAAATAATGCCTGGTATACATAAAACGATAAGACCTAATAACAGTCGACAGGCGGACGAATGAAATCCCGATGGTAACAGGACCTATGCATTATTTTCACTTCGCACGAACGCTCTTTCCAGCGCGTCCTCTGGCTCCGTCCTCCGAGTTTGTTCATATTTTTTGTCCGTCTGTCACCAGCGTCGTTCCGGCTTTGTTCCCAGCTCGGACCGCCGACAGTCGGCTTTAAATCCGACCACTCTGCGCGTGACAGACTCCGCCGAGCGAGTTATCATGTCTGCCTGCCGCCGGGACACGGCCGCCGCTTCAAACTAAACAACGAAACGGAGCCGTTACAAAAATACGTGCCATTCCAGACACTCGAACAAATAGAAACATCAACCTCCGTCTGACTCCGCTGAATAAATAATATCTTTTCCGAAAACTGTGGCGCGGATACCTGGTGCGCCGGGAGCCAGCCGAGAGGCGGAATTTGGGCAGACAGGCTTTTGTTTCACCTGCGGCGTCTAAACGGCACCTGCGGACCCTCGTCACGTGCGCCGTTTCGCGCTCCACTGGCTTTTTATTATTTTCATGCTCAGTGGGCATCGAAAGCAGACCGTTTGAGATGGGTCCCGCACGGAGCCGACTATAAACTGCAGCGAACCGCGAGCTGCGGCCTGCGGGCCGGGACCGGCCCGCGCCCTGCAGGCCTGAAAAATTACCATGAAATTTAGTATGCAGGGGGTTTCGGAGGCGATAAATCGATCTAGCTAGATTTCATTTTTAGAAAATGTGGTTTTATCCGTATTTTCAGCCCAGCAAAGCTCGGTCATCCGGGTACTAATTACTTAACTAAGCACATTGAAATACCTCCAGCGTTTTGCGACAGTTACGCTGTTCTAATTAGTTATTTTTTTATAAAATAACTAATTCAGCGGAACACCGTAAGTAAATTGAAAAGACAACACGCGCCTCGCGCGCGGCGTCGCTCGCGTGGTGGCCGCGGTGGCCGCGGGTGGCCGGCCCTCGCGTCCCCAATTGAAGAATAACACGGCAACAAAATTCTCTTTACCAAAACTGTCGGTCCCTTAGCGTAATAATAACGTGAAAACGCTTCAATAACTGGCGGCAAAGCGGTCCTCGTTGGCCGTGACCGCAAATTGAATGGCGTTCCGAGCCTGCCCGGCCGCCTGCCGCCTGCCCGCCCGCCTGCCGCCTGCCCGCCCGCCCGGCCCCTCATAGGAAGTGGCCTCTAATTAGATAGGTACAGCTCCTTTGGTCGGAATCTGCATCACCATGCTTTGACCTATTTGTCTCGAGGGATAAGCCGGATCTGGCGCGAGCCGGCCCGACTGGCGGCTCGATCCTCGCCTCCTCCCACTAATCAATCCAGGAATAAGCCGGGCGATGTTTTCATGCGATTCGGTATTTTATCGGCCGATTCATTCCAGCGACAACATCCCACGAGAGCTTTGAATATATTTTAAGGCGACGCGGGGTAATGTGGCGGCTCGCTTGCTTCTAATGTCCCGAATCGTTCGGTGGATGTGGCTTTTTGGCTCCGAAAATTGGCTTTAAATCTGTGAGGTTGTTTATTTATCCACGTAAGTAAGCGGGCAAATACATGAGAACGAAATTAGTGGAGCATTAGGTCGTTTGTTTGCCGGCAAACAGGCTTCGGGCCCCGGGCGCGGCCCCCGGCGCGCGGCCCCCGGCGCTGCGCTCGTGCAAACACTCGCGTTAAAGAGAAACTCTAATGCTCGGCGTTAGTATTTTCCAGTCTCTTGTATATTTCCATAATTATATAATGGACGTATGTTTTAGCGGCTTGACTATTTGTAACTCGTTGAGTGAGCATATTGATTAAAAACGTACGAAAATATGAATCGACATGCTTTAATTGTTTGTATGCACCACGCGTAGCGTGGTACTACGGTAGGATTTCCTTACGATGTTTTCCTTCAGCAGCTCAAGCTCATTGATGGGATTTGAATCCACGCCCTTCGCACCGACTACACTAATCACTGCGCTATCATTGCTACAAATCGTCGCATCCCAAGAGTCAGCTTTCTAAGAGTCGCTGTGTCGTGAGCAATGCCGGGTGTACATTTTTTAACTCCGAGAAGTACTTCGGATTTCTGTTTCCAGTTCTAACTCAACGTAACGATTTTTTAACTCTTTTGAACTAAAATTGTGGATATGTAGCCACTGTATCCCACCATTATCACTAGTTTTTGAGTCTCGCAAGGCGACACGGACGCAAACTTAAGAGTCAAAAGTTCAACTACTAAGTTTCTAAAGAAATCTAAATTGCAGTGGTACTATTAGGAATAAAAGTATTGTGTAAGACGTTATACATCATGACCGTTGTATCCGCTGCACTGTCGGTAATATTATGTCACCGCAGCGGCGGCAGCAGGACGCAAATCAAACAAGCTTTAGTAAAAAAAAAACCGGTCAAGTGCGAGTCGAACTCGTGCGCCGAGGGTTCCGTGCCTACCCATTAAACCGCCATATTAAAATTGGTATCATTTTTATTGGTGGCTAACTTTTAAGTGCTGTGTGTGTGTGCTGTAATGGTTAAAATTAAGATTTTCGCGAAAACTTGTAAGTATCAAAATTTGCCTTAATTTTCAAGTTTTTTTTTATTTTTCTAACTTTTTTTCTACCGTTAGTACCCTATAGGTTTTGGGTCGAAAACCTATATGGTAGGTATGGTAGTTCCCGTTGACCTAAAATCACGAAGTTTGGTAAAAAGCAAGGTCTTGCAGCACAAATAAAGGGAAAATTCCGAAAAATAAAAAAAGGTAAGGTAAATTTTGGTACTTACAAGTTTTCGCGGAAATCTAAATTTGGCCATATCTTTTTATCGTGTTGACTCAGGACCTTGATTTTTATACAACTAATAGGGACTATAGACCTCAGTATCTGGTATAAATTTCAAGTTGTCCACCCGTTCCTGAGAAAATCGGTGGTGACACACGGACAGACAGACGGACAGGCGGACAAGAGAGTGATCTTATATAAGGGTTCTGTTTTTACCTTTTGAGGTACGGAACCCTAAAAGTATCACTATTAGCCCGGGCAGTATCAATTCTCTTTCCAATCATAGCGCGCCCCGGGGACAGCCTGTCACGCCGCAGAGCGAAGCGGAGCGGGAAGGGAATAATTCGGGGAGATGTGTCGTAGTTCGGGAGCGACAAGCCCGTGACATCGCTGCTCCGATGAGAAAGCCGTGTTCCTTCTGTGAGCCCTCGCTTCGTCGCGCGGTTGTTACCGACATAATGAGAGTGGAACAAAAATGTCGTCGGGAATCTTATTTCCCGTAACATTTATTTTACGAATTTGGAGAACTCACGAGGTGTGACGCGATCCGTTTTGTTTCTTATTTGTTTGTGGCGTGTGTATTGTGTCACGGTGCTTGTTTTTCCGCCTAAATGTTTTCATCATTAGCCTCGCGGGTGGCAGCTGCCATATTTTAGTTTTTTGACAAGTTAGCCGCATCAGTGCCCCGTACAGCAGAGCTATCAACTCGTGTTTTATAACTTTTAACATTTAACAGAATAAAAACTTTTCGACAAAACTTATGAAACAGTAGGTAATTTTAAAAAAACGTAGTAGATCGAAAGTTTACTTGATGATAATTTCCTTAGCAGGAGGTCGTCTAGGTGGTACTACAGCAGTACCAGATGTTTGCTGCCAAGCAGTAGTGTGTATAAATTACTGTGTTTCGGTTTTAAGTACTGCAGCTAGCGAAATTACAGGGCTGTTCAGACTAACCATCGAAAGTCACAAAGTAATCACAAAGCAGCGATGCTCTAGACTTTGTTTTGTTACTGAAATTTCTGTGTATCGCTGCAATGGTCATGGACAGGCGTTATCTCTCACTATGAGGAGAGCGTCTCGATCGTCTCATTACTATAACATTTTAAAAGAGTTGTTTGTTGTAGTGTCCATATACTTTTACATTTACTGTTGTGCATTTCAAAATATTTTAGTTAGTATGCATAGGTAATTTAATCCTACAAGCATGTGCGCTAGAGCCTGGTCGAGGCGGATAGGCAATACGGGCGCGCAAACATACGTTTATTGACCATCCCGCGCGACTGTCCGCCGCCGCTCTGTGGACATTGCGCGAGGTATGACGCCTACAACGCACGGACCCGCGGTAAACACTGATTTATAAAAATAAAAGTAATCTGACAAGACACTAAACATTTCACATCAACCCTATCCGATATTAGTAAGTTCCGAATGGACTTGAGCCGCATTCGTGACTGACAGCTATCGCTCACAGATAAAGCTCTCAAACTGTGCCCATTGAAATAAAGCGCGCCCCATACCTGGACATCTTTGAACATAGTGTAAAGCACCACTACCACGCCATTTAGCTGCTATGCTGTCGTATTATGTACGTATACTTTATATACATATAAACATAAATAACAATAATACAAATCAATACTTAAATATCTAACTTCACCTATACTTAACTATGTTGTTAGTTCTGACTTCTCACACCTCGTCGTTTACTTTTACCACGAATCCGTTCTATGCTAAGGTTGCCTGGAAGAAATCGCTTTACACTGATAAGGAACGAGTCGTTGCACTATTATTAAGCTATTATCAATGTATTATATTTTATGGTGTAAACAATAAAGAATTATCTTATCGTAACAGAGGCCTTTTAATAACTCCGACACGAAGGCCGGTCCCGCAGCGGACCCGGGACCCAAGTGCTTTCCTTTCACCGATTATCGTGCGATACTAATGACGTTCGCAATTCGGTACATTTTTCCTTAAAAACAATGCGCCGCCTTATATTTTCGTATACGCCGTCAAACGAAGGGCCAAATTAAAAGTTATCCCGCGATAACAGCCGCGGAACGAGCACGCGCGGCCTCAAAAAGATCTTAAACCAACTTTCTGAAGGGAACCCTTTGAAGTGCAATGAGACGCGTAACGTCTGCCCAAACTGAAAACACGGTAATTAGCAATTTGGAGGCTGGGTGACGTCACTCGCAGCCCCGTGAGGGATTCATTTAACTTTTGGACGTTTGTGTGGGGAGCGCCCGTGACGGCCGCGCGGGGGCGCCCGTGTGCTCCGGGCTCAGGTGCCGCGCTCTCATATACGTATAACGAAAAGCTTATGCTAAGAAGACCAGGCCTGCAGACAAACTCGCGCCGCGGGCTGGGTATTCTGCTGCATTTGTTTATTTTATTGGTTACCTACAGCTATGAATCAATCCAATGTATAATATCTTAGTACGCATGATAGGTCCTAAGGTTGGCTGGAATAGATCGCTTTTAGCGATAAGGTCGCCAGTTGTTACACCTATCAATCAAGCTTTTTCTGTACCAGCAGTGCGGACAATAAAGAGTTAATCAACCAATCATAAAGAAATGAGTATTTTGCTTATACGGAATTTCACACGTTTGATTAAGTCGGTGACTCCGGCTTTAGTGTCGGTCATATTCGGTGCCCGTCTTCAAGGAGTCAAAGTAGAGTTACCGGAGTTTACGACCTATCGAACGTATCCCGTACAAGCAAAAAAATAATCACTTTAAAAGTGTCGATGTGCGTTCAAAAGCCGCTTGTCTCTAAACTATATTATCTAAGCTAAACTTGGTGAAAACGAGTTTTATTACATAAGGCAAACAATTAGTCGAAGTATTACATCGAAACTTGTGCTATAGAAGCGATCCCCGCCGAGTGCCGCGCTGACTGGTTCCCGATACATTTACGATGGCCCATAAAAAGTATTTAACGGCCTCGCGAGAGAATCCATCCACATCCCTCGGGAAACATCATAGTATTCCATTCCTTTAGTTATCGCGGAGCTCCTTCACTCGCGGCGCGGCGCGCGGCGCGCGGTCACGTGACCGTTATACTCGTTAAATGTTTATGAAAACTACGAAAAATATTAAGATAATAAAAGTACAACAAATACTATATTTACATATATATGCGATAAAATTGTAAAGCGTAAAATTACCATGTAGATTACTAAAATATCATATATGCAATCGAGAAAAACGCTTTTTTTTTTCTTATTTCGATTCTACCCGCGGATAAAAATAAAGACGTGTGCAGAACGGGTAAGTTCAAGGCCCTGCCCTTTGAAATGTCGAGCAGAGGTTTGTTGCTGCACCTGATCTTCAGTCTAATGTTATGTGAGATAAGGTCACATTTAATGGATAAATATGGTGGAACTAGTTAGAGCGTGGCAAATTTTGATATTTGAGAACGTTAAAAACTAAACTCAATTGTAGGGCCTTATCTATGTTTTTTTGTAACATTCGCATGTTTCACAATAAAATCTCACAGTAGGTCTAGAAAAATACATTTTTGTGTCATCTTTGATTTAATATTTCTATGGAGTCAATCATTCTACATTACATTTCTAATTTTACGAAGCCCTTCAGTAAAACATCAATTTATACAAATAGGGTTTTGAATTGCTACAAAATGGAGAACATCGCCGAGCTAGGCGACCAATACGCACGAAGTGCTACGTAGCGCTACGGTGCTACGAATCAGCTACGAGAGGTTAGATCGAGGGAATTTATCCAAAAAGAACGCGATGCTTTTGAGTGAGCGAAATGGAGAGGTTGAGGATGTTTTTAGTGGACATCTGCGGCCATCCACACATCTTCAAATAAACTATGAAAACAATGAGCTCCTATCGGCTTAATACCAGTTAGACCACCGTTCCGCCAACCTAACATGGACGTGTAAGATAAAACAATTTACTTTGTTCTGATTGTCATTTAATCCATTGCAAGTAATCAAGTGGAGCAGCCCGGCGCGCGGGGAATGTTCGCAGAATGTGTTCATTTACATTTACACGGTTCCATCTACAGCACGACGCGTGTGTAGTGCGGGTTCTACCACGTACATATGTATATGTATGTCACGCCTTACTGTCGCGCAACCTCTACCGGCCGAGATCCCAATAGTCGGCTACTTTTTGGTATTTTTTTTAATATAAATTTATCATGATTAACTATAAATTAGCCGAAATTCAAAATTCAAACGAAAATTTCTATTGTCTTGTCATATTTACTTCGTACATTTCGCTAGACTGTAGGGTCGCACAAAATTAAAAAAAAAAACTCCTTTCCTAGTTTCTTATCGTAATGAACAGTACAATGTCTTTATACTTCATGTTTACTGTGTAACTGCGGCTGCTGTCTACAAATGTGTGTGTGAGTGTGTATGTGCGTGCACTAGACGACAGCCGCAGAGTATGTGATGTGCGTGAGTTATATCTGTTTGCTTTACGAGTATGACGTCATCACACAAGCCCGCCCAGGAGCCCGGCGCGCGGCACGGGCCGACGGCACCGCAGTCGCCGTGATTGCTTTATTAGCCGTCATATTGCAATTTACTCTGAATATCTGAAGCAGGCTACAAGCAGGGTTCAGCCCGACGAAGGCCAACGAGTGTGGTGCTGTCTCTGTTTATTTCGTTAAAACAAAACAAGATGATACTATATTCTATACTTCTAAGGTCACAGTGGATGACATTAATATAGACATATATTTACATTTGCGTATAGCTGCCTATTTGGCCCTGCCTCGTTCTGATCGCTGCGAACATCGCGTCCTGTCCCGCTGGTAGCGCCACGTCGTGAACGCGCCGGCGCGGCGGCGCATGTCACGGCGACGACCCACATTCAATCAACTCAAATCACCGGCAACATAATACATATTCAGAAAAATGATGCAGAATTATTAAGACATTTTTATCGTTGACGACATTATAAAATAAAAAGGTTGAAAAGCTCGCAGAAAAAAATATTAAAAAAATACAAACTTTGTAATAAAAACAAACAAATAAAAAACTTTATGTTAGACGCGGGAGATTATTTTAACTAAGAATCTGGAGAACCATAAAAATTTTAGTCAATTTTTCTCCGAAATTTTTCCGAAATATTGGGAGATAATAATACGTTACAGCAGAAATACAAAGTTTAGAATCCGAGTTTCATAACTTCCTAGTAATCGTACCTCGAATAAATTGTAATCGTCGGTTGGATCTCTCGCGCGAGCGGCCGAGCCGTTACCAGAAGTTCGTTCACGTGGGAATCTGGTAAGCGCCCACGTACGCAACTCTGAGTTCAAGGGCACCATGATGCGTAGTACAAAGGCGCTTCCGTCGCGGAAGGCTACATTTGATATATTTTTTTTAGGTTTGAGGCTTGCAACGTCAATGAAATTAAAAAGCTAACCTCGGCCTTTGATCGCTCCACCTCGATATTGGTTCGAAAATTCGAGAGTAGCGCGCATTCTGTCATTTCGTAGAGCGCCATCTAGTCCCAAACTAAGTAAAGTTTGTACTATTTGGTTCCCAATAACTGATAAAATACTTATATACTTTTTTTTTATATACACACGTTACATACAGAACATCGACACACAGAACAAACATTAATGCTCGTCACACAAATGTTTGTACTGAGTGAGATTCGATCCCACGCCCCAAGCTCCTGAAGTAGATACAGTACAAGCACCTGTGTTTCGAAGCCTCACTTGAAGGCCAGTTCTATTCCTATAATCGACCACACCATCACTTAACATCAGACACCTAACCGATTAGCCATACACCTTCTCGAACAACCTGAGTCGTCATTCTTTATCTTTTGCGCGACGTGGCGGAAAAGTTCGTAAACAAAACTAATTAACTAAGTACGCTGTCCCTCGTCTATGTGTTTATGTGAGAGTGAGGAGCGAGTTCCTCTTAATAGAGACAAACATTGTTAGTTGTAACAAAGTTAAGGCGACTCGCAGGTGACGGAGCTGCGGGTTCCAGCTGCACCTCGGCTTACTGACATGGAATCAAGCAAAGCTGGCGTCGGAACGGCTAGAACATTTCAGGGCTTGAATTCAATGCAGCAATTCATCGAAACTGTGTGTATTTAATTCCTACTTTTTATATAAATACGCTTATTCAAGTATTTATTTACATTTACTGTAATATTAGCGTGGTGGTAGGGTACTTTCTAATGCTCGGCTACCACCGTCAAGTTAAAAATCTGCCGCCAAGCATCTAACGGTGTGTTCCGGCAGCCTCACTTGAGAGCAATTCTAGGCCATTCTAAGCTAGGTGCGCTTTACCATCTTCGACCTCATTGTCACTTAATGTCAGATGAGCTGTTGTCAAACACCTAGCCTATCAACGGTAAAAAAAAAAACACAGATATGCAACCAACTTCACTCAAAACATCCAAAATAACGATTTTTTTCTGTTGATGTGAATTTCGATAAAACAGGTCAATAAAGTGTCCAGTCTCCACGAGACTGTAGTTTAAATTCAATTTCTATATCAATTTATTGGGCGTCGACAGCGGCCGCGCGTGGAATACAGGCTATCTCCGTAACATTTTCGATTCTATCTGGGTAAAGTAAGGTTCAGAATCAGTCCGTCTGGAGTAAGATGAGGTGCACAAACTTCATAAGGTTCATAACTCATTTGTTGGGCTTGGGATAACCTTTTAGAACAAGCTACCCTCTTCTTTCCTAGATTTACCTTTTAATGCGTTTAAAACTAAAGTAAATCCAACCTTTGTTCAAAGGCATACTATTCTGTCAACGACTACTTATATGATAAGAATAGTTGGCGCTGTGATTAACTCAAGACAATGTTTATGTTCTTTCTCCAGAATTAGCTTACCTACTGACAGGTTTATATCAGTTTATATAATTGTTTATTTTATTTGACTTTATAAGTCAATTTATTTTAGTTTTATTTTAATTTATTGTTGACATAATCTACTCATTACAATGCTTTTTATGAGTTGCATTGCAATATGTGATTAGCTAACGTCCTAGTTTATCATTTATAACTTTCAGTGACAGTTATGTGAATAGAGCTATATGTAAGCGGGCACGCCCATAATGCCTGGAGGCTTTTATTTAGATATTGTTTACGTTTCGTTTTTATTCTGCCTGAGTATAGTTCTTCATGTTTTTGGTTGGTATATTGGCGTGTGCTAGCTGACATACGGCTATTAATTTAAATAATGTTTTGTGTCGCGTAATGTAAATAATTTTGCATAGTATTATATTTTTTTTTTTTCTCTAACTGAACAGACAGCTGTGCTGCTGGGGAGTTTGTTGCGCCACTTCTTCTTCCCAGCTAAAGCACTAGAAAGTGGTGACGGGTGGGCCTTTTGGGGGACTGTCTTATGTAATTTCGACGTTCGAAAAGTGCTGATTCTCAGCCTAGTTTGAATAAATTAATTTGATTTGATTTTGATTTTGAATAGCTCGGTGTGCAATAAAGCAGAGCCCGGGGGCGATGGGAAATGAGGCTTGATACCTCGGCGGGCAGCGGCGCCGCCGGAGTGCGCGGGCCTCAGCTTGGAGCACCACCGCCTGAGCGCGCGGGCCTCAGCTCGGAGCACCACCGCCTGAGCCCAAACCGAAATAGGTGAGCTGTGGTCAAACATCTAGCCAACCATAAAAATAGATAGATAGTAGGAAAAAAATTGTTATTAGTACAACGTAACACACACTCGTGGGTATCAGATCAATGCAAGAGCTGCCTCACCACAGCGGCCAATCCCAGCTCCCGCGCTAAACAATATAGTGTTAATCAATCAATCAATCACTACAGCAACGTTAGTATTCCTCCGTGCGTGTACATCAGTGTGAGGTGCGCACACAGCGCTCGTATGTTGAGCCATTTAAGACTACAGAAATTATTAGTAAGTAATTCGAGCCATTGTGCGCCGGAGCCATTTGTTACAATAATGTTGGCTTAGCTTGCGGCGCTCGATAACAGCCGAGTGCGGAGCTAATTGCTCCATAATACAGTTTCAACGTAAGCTGCGCATCATATTTGTTGTCTTTTAAAAATATCTTTTGCACCGATTTTTAGTAATGGCAAGTTTTACCACATAACTGATGATTAGTGTCAATTCAAGTATGTAGGTATCACTTCCAGAATTAATGTTACTGTATCTATTTATATACTTTATAGTGGTTAGCGAGGTCGGTTCACACGCCAAAGGGCGTGGGTTCAATCCTCGAAAATGAGCTTGAGTTGCCAGCGAAGAAAAACATCGTGAAGAAGCCAAAACATGGTGGTAGGGAGTTTTCTAGTACTCGGCTGGCTAGCTATCTCTCTCAATTTGAAAATCTGTCGCCAAACACCCAACGGTGTGTTCCGGCAGCTTCAATTGAGAGACAATTTAGTGACAGGCTAGATGTGTAACCATCTTCCACCACACCGTCACTTAAAATCAGGTGAGCTGTGGTCAAACACCTAGCCTATCGACCATAAAAAAAGAAGATTGTTCTGTAATATTTTACTTGTAAATGAACAATAATTGATCTATTATGGCAAGGAGTAGAAGCGGAACTACTCCGCAGACTTGTTTGTTTAATCTTGGTTAATTTGGTGAAGCTAGTATTGCAGCGATTTATTTGGGCCAGCGACTACATAAATAGCTTCTAATGTCTCGTGCAAGCAAAACTAAATTCCGATTCGTTTGATTATATTTGCCTGTGTCACAGAACCGGCGGCCGGGGGCCCAAATAAATATCAATCCGCAGTTAATGAAATGGAAAATAGTTTCAACATGAAAGGGTTAAAACTGGAAGGAAATCCGACAGTTTATGATTGATTTAGTTTTATATTTCGCGTTCATGGTTTCTGTTACAGAACCGTTTGAACATATCCGTTTGCTAATTTCGCAAGCCCCTGCACGTGTTGTCTATTTTTGGATTTTGAGGTTTATGGAGCGCCAACATGTTGCTAATCCGTGGATCTCCTTTCAGAGACGAATCGCGTACAATTTTAATGCGACATAGTCCTTTAAAGTATAGGTAATTATGTTTGTCGCCGGCTCTTAATCGCGCACAAAATACTATGAAACTAACTTTTCCGACGTAAAAGTCACGAAAACTTAAAACTTACATTAGAGTACAACGGTTTGTGTATTTATTCGTTGTTTTTTTGTCTTTTGAATAAAGTTCCAGTTGTATTGTAAATCTACCTACCAGTGGGTCACTTAATGGAATCCGCGGAGTAACTCGCTTTCATCAAATTATTGGCGGTGTCATCCAAAGCGCGTAGCGCGGAGACTTATGTACAGTCGAAGGCGTAACCTTTAAAAGTAACTAATTAATTAATTTAAATTTATACGACTAAGCACGGAACTTTAAGCTAAAAAAAAAGAAAACGTCCGCACGTACAGGCACGGACTCCAAGCGTCCTTCACGTTTTCTTAAAGCTCAATAAGCGTAAAACGCCCTTCGACGAGGCCAATCCGTGTCATTAAAAATCTCGATTAGATTATATTTGCGGCTCGTTTATGTGTAAAATTCGCCTAACCTTGTCACGAGCGCCTATCTGGTAAATATCCAATCATTTATTCCAATTTCGACCTTACCTTGTCACGTTTAGGATAAGTTCAGAAAGACATTGGTCTGTTTGAATATTACCTGACAGCACTGACAAGGTTAGTTATACGAAATAACTTACTGAAGGCAGTGAACGCTCGTCTTGTGTCAAATTAATTTGACGGCTGTCCGACGATTTCAAATGTCTAAAAACAATTTTAAAGACGGTCGGATTGAACCAACGTCGTCGAGTGCTGACATGGACCTGTACAGGCGTGTAGAGTGATAAAAGTTAAGTCAAAGCTCGGTCTGCCGAAGGGAGTGCAGGAGTGGAGCATGTTGCACAGTCGGCAAAAATGTGGTTGAATTTTGAGCTAATTTTACGTCATCGAATATACGTCAATCGAGAGTCCTATTCACAGAAGTATACGTCTCCCAACCCTCGACCGGGAGTGTTTGTACATTGCATATTTCATATTAGACTTTTTGTGGTATGACGGTGGAGGTAGCTCGAACAGGTGCTTCTAAAAAGTCACCTAATTAAGCGAGACAGCCCGTTCGTGTTTCCGATAGGTAACCGTGAATGGTATTTACAACTATCGTACACTGGTATACCTACACTATAAATGACGGAAGGAACCAATTATTTGATATTCAGCAGCAACCGTAGTATCATCATCAGAAGCCCTTGCCGCCCCAATATTAAATTTGGCATTAGGGCTTCATTCATCATTCACTTAGTTATTAACTGACTTCAAAAAGGAGGAGGTTCTCAACTAGATTGGTATTTTTTTTGATATCTTTTTTTTAATAAAAAAGATATCGGCTCCAATAACGGCGCAGTAATTGTGGTGACAAGTTCGTATTATTTTTTATGTTATAGTAATTAAACGAACAATACGCTTTTCTGATGGTAAGAGATAACGCATGACCAAGACCATAACAATACACAGAACTTTGTCCAGGTAAACAAAGAACGATAAGCGATCTTGATTCCGGTGCTGTATCAATCATCTATGTAAGCTTTAATTTGTATGAGAATTTCATACAAATTTACCATGAAATAAATATTCTATATCCTTATCAAATTCAATGAAGATCCGTCTAGCCGTTTAGATGTGAAAATACTATAATATGACAGAGAGACTTCTTTTATTACGTTACACCCGCTCTTTTATCAGTCAGGAAGAACAATAAAGTCTTAACTATCTCGATTGAGTATTATATGTATCTAATTGTCTACAATTTTTGAAACTATCTCTCTGTGACTCAGGAAGTTAAGAATATGTTACGATTGTTATGTTGTTACTTACATGTATCAACATAATTACATAACAAGAATCTCATAAAAGCCTTTTAATCGTTTCCCTTTTGTATAGTTTTTAAAATGCACACAATTTTGCGCGAAACCAACACTACAATACCTATTTTGTTTTACTCACGCGGGAGTATTCGCGGTACTCGCCATCGTTTACGTCGGATTCTCCGACTAGTTCAATAAAAGATAAACAAAAACGTGAGAAGACCACGCCAGCTCCTATTACTTCACCAAATAACAAAAACAAAAGGCAATTTTTATTTGTAATATTTCTAACTAACTGCGCCCCGCGGTGTTACCCGTTGTTCCAACGTGTACACAACATTTTTTTCGTGATAAAAGTGGCCTATGTGTTAATCCAGGATATCAGAGCATTATATCAGCCGTTTGAGCGAGAAGAAGTAACAAATATACAGCTATTTAAAATACAGCCCCCGTATACTCTGACTCCGGGGTATTCAAGACGCACAAACCGACTCCTCAACGTGTCGGCCATTTTTTGACGATTTTCCACTTCGTCAACTACATAAATTCGCCACATTCCATGTTTAAGTTCCCCTTACAAACGCGAAAAGCGTTCGAGTTGAAACGGATACTCGTTGTAACTCGTTCCCCGACGGTGGGAGATTTCGATGCTGTATTTACGGGAATGGATTAGCAAGCATGGAGACGCATGTCCCGGGATATGAATAGCCGCGCCGGCTCCCGCCCGCGCGGGAGCCGGCGCGGCCGAGTCATCGGGTGCGTGTTTGCTTTGAGTGCTGTACGTTTGTTCAGCTTGTTTCAATTTAAGAGCGGCGGGCGCGCCGCGCAGTACACGCCGGGACGTTTTGATTACGAGCTGTTGATTAGATTTGTATTGGCTCAGGGTCGATTGAACCAGGTTGAACATGCGCAAATCAAAAAGTGTTTTTTAAGTGAAGTGAAAACTTCGTTAGCCGCGTTAAGCAGCTTCTGGTTAGGGGCAAAACTTATAGGTTCGCGTCACCGACATGATAATATGACGGGTTGTTTTTTTAAATTCGACTGAGCATTTAAACTTGATTATAGTAATTTTAGTTCAAGTGCTATGTAGGTCCTCTCGATCTCATGCAATATCGAGAAACTTCGCTCAGTCTTGCTTGGACCTCTTAGACTCTCTCTCGTGCAATAAACAAGGCAATAAGATATAACTTTCAAACCGAACCAACGTTTTTAAAAAGCGTTATAAACAGCCACAACATCTTTTACTAGAGTTCTCAACTAGATTTCGTCCTTCAATTAAGTACCAAAGAATCCACTGAAGGCCAATTAAAATAATTACTTGAAATTGTGTAATTCTTTCCGCGTGTGTTTGGAGGTACGTCGTGAGTAACCGCTTTCAATCACGCCTGTAGGTATTAACCATGGAGGTATTTCAAAGAAATTTGTCAATCGATATAAATAAATCTCGAAGAACGTTTTTTCAGTGTGGCTGACAAAGGTCCCGGAATAAAACGATCGGGAGCGTATTGCGGCCGCAGGCGTGGAAGAATGTAGGTACGGTTGTCTCACTCACGTCCTAACTGTATAGAACAGGGTTACGCCGAACGGCAGTACAGAGCCAAAAGTTGCTTCTAGTTCAGTATTATTACTTACGGCTCACTGTGCTCAAAATGTTACTGCGGACTCTGACGTAACGGCAACAGCTGTTCCGTCAGTCATTCGCACTTTACAAAAATTGTGGAAAATCTTTTTTCAATCAATTTCATATTTCCATTGTATGGAACCACATTTGTAACTGTATAACAGTTGAAAAGCTAAGTTAAAATAAAGTTGTAGAACAGGTTGAATACAATATGGTGACTGGGGCCCGCGCGGGCGCCGGCGCGGGTCCGCGGGGCGCACAAACATAAAACTATTCATTTTATAAGTTGGCCGCTCTACGTTTCCCAATCAAAGCTATATTTAGAATCAAATGTGTTTCCCTCAAAGCTTCACGCGGAAGTATTAAATTGAAACGGCCAAAATTCTTCGGTATCCAAAAGTCATCGGCCCGAACAGAATCGAGGACGCAGAACACTCCCGACGTTAATGAAAAATGCGCTACAATGAACGAATGTGTTCACTTCGCTACAAATGAAAAAGAACCCTTCCGATATTAATGTTTTGCTTCTTTGTGAGCTATTTGTAATCCCCGAACGAAACAGAATGTGCGGAAACAACATTTTTAAATCGTCGGATCAGACTTCATAATGTGATATCGATGGATATTTTACTCCAAACATATTAAAAGTAAGGATACGTCTTTCAAATAACGTTGGTAAACATTTTTTTAAATGTATGAACGAGACGTTCTCCTGATGGTAAGAGATAACGCCTGTCCATAACCTTTACAATGATACACAGAACTTGAGAGCAAACAAAAAACAAAAGAGAAGCAAAACAAAGTCTAGGGCATCACTGCTTTGGCGCTCATTACTTTGAGACTTTCGAATTCTATGCTGTCTCGACAGCCCTGTAATTTCGCTAGCTGCAGTACCCTTCAAGCTGAAACGCAGTAATTATGTACACTCCAGCCCGGCGGCAGAATATCTGGTACTGCGGTGCCGCTAGCTATTTTATTATCATAAATAATAAACGCATGTGTTGGAGCTTCTCCTCGTCCGCCCTGCGGTCGAGGGCTTCCCGGTATTATTGCTTGTATTGATGGCAGATCATTAGTCGATTAAGGAGCTGGGATTTACCATATTATAAAATAAAACACGTCCGATCATTTTGTCAGTCCCCAAAAAGCCCCTCTTGGGTTGCCATTTATTTATATTTTAAAAAACCATAAATAACATTTTTGTCTATGGCAGAAGGCCAAACTCTAACATCCTCCAAACCACGAGAAAATAAAGTTCTTACATCTGGCAACAGAAATGTCAAATTCAAAATTGTTCATATGTCAAACGATTTTAGCACAATTGTTTTCATAACATTATAATTTAGCGGCAAATCTAAATCATTGAACATTTATCAGTGTCCAGTCTATAATTTATACTTACTAGGAATTATAATTTTTCTGCCATGGCGTGTGGTTTTCGTAGGCACACTGTCACCTTCTGCAGTCTTGCTTATTTCTGATATATTACCTTGTTTAATGCGCTCCGGGATAGGTAGGTCATTACCCTCTACTGATGTGATTTCCAAAGAATATAAACGTTGTATAGGTCTTACCTTTGATCCTATAGCTGTTTTTACCAATGCAGTTCTACTTACGCCGTCTTTTCCGATAAATATTTTGGAGATTAACCCCAGAGGCCACTTTACCCTCTTCTCTTCAGTCTCTATTAAAACCACCTGACCTTCTCTAAGTTCATTATACTTACATTTCTCTTTTCCTCTCTGAACAAGTTCCGTCAGATACTCCGACCTAAACCTATGACGAAAATCATCTCTTAACTTGTGAAGGTATTTAAGCCGGACATTCAGACTCTGCGAGTCTATAAGGTCTAGGTCAGTAATGTCTGAACTAGGTAGCGGTTGCAAGAAACAGGCTGGAGTTAGTGGTTCTAAGGCACTGGCGTTGTCGTCTTGAATATAGGTCAGTGGTCTACTATTCATTATGGACTCACACTCACAGAGTAATGTGTGTAGTTCATCATAAGTTAAACTAGCTTTACCTAACATTTTCCGCAGCAGTTCCTTCATTGATCTTATCAACCGCTCGAAGAAACCACCCCACCAAGCTCCAGTAGGTGCATTGAGTTTCCACTTGATTTTCTCCGTGCATGTGTCCTGTTGTATTTTGTCCCAGTCTAAGCTGTCTAAAAGGTTCTTTGTACCAACCAGGTTCGTTCCATTGTCTGAATATATTACTTTGACTCGGCCACGTCTAGCGATGAACCTTCGTAGTGTCATCATGAATGCTTCCTTCGAGAGGGACAAAACCAGTTCCAGGTGAATAGCTCTATAAACTGCACAGGTATACAAGACTATCCATGCTTTCTCACCATTTTTCAGATATAGAGGACCTGCCAGATCAACCCCGGATATTTCAAACGGTACTGAGCTTTCTATACGATCTACAGGCAATGGTGCTACAGGTGCTTGCATGTGTTTCACTCTATACCTCTTACATACCATGCAGCTATTTATTACTGACCTGACAAGTCTGCGGATCCCCAATACCCAGCATGATTTCCTGATGTCAGCAATCAAGATGTTCATACCTGCATGTTGTAGGCGAATATGTTGTTGTTCTACCATTCTGCGGACTATGTCGCTCTTGGCTGGTAGCAGAATAGGACATTTGGTATTTTCAGGCAAGCCTGATAACAAAAGCTTAGTCTCAACTCTTACCAGTAGATCCTGACCTTGGAAGGTATGTATGTTTTTACATTTTGTTTCTAAAATATCTTTGTTCTCTCTTTGTAGTAGTAAGAATATTTTTATTTCAGCTTTCTCATATTCCTCACTTGTTATATCCTTATCTACTGTACTTACTGTCTTTTTCAGGCACTTATCTGCGAATCGAGTTAGCCAGGCGACTACGCGTACAATTCTGTTGTATTTACTAAAATATAAAAACTTGTCTGAGAAGTCTTCTGTATCTGCGACATTTACTATACAGGTTGTCTTAGCCGACCTCTTAAGCTCCTTTTTAGCTTCCGCTTCATCCGCTATTACCGACGATTTCGGCCACTCGGCCGGGCTGCCCTGCAGGAAGTCGGGACCCTCAACCCACCGGCATTCTACCAGCTGCTTAGCGTCGCAGCCGCGCGACGCCAGATCGGCCCAGTTGAGAGATCCTGGGATGTGAGACCAGATACCTGTTTTAGTACATTCTTTTATCTCTTTAACGCGATTGCCTACAAATACATTCCATGATAAATTATTGCATATCCAATACAGTACGACGCTGGAGTCGGTCCAATAAAATTCCTTACAGTTAGTTACATCAAGACTCTTCCTTGTTTCTGTCAGTAGTCTGGCACCTATAACTGCCGCCATTAACTCAAGTCGAGGGATTGATATAGTTTTAGGTGGCGTCACTCTGGACTTTGCTGCGATTAGCTGGACAGAAACCACATTGTCTTTTTCAGCTCGTAAGAATATGCAGGCCGCTATCGCATCTTTACTAGCATCGCAAAACATATGCAAGCTCAGGGTGCAGTCAGTCAATTTATTACCTGCGAGTCTCCTAGGTATTTTACATTGTTTCAAATATTTTAAATTATTATACCATTTTAGGAATTCCTTAGCAATATCCTGAGGTAGAGATTGATCCCATGACAGCTCTCGGCGCCATATCTCCCGAAGAAGTAGCCTCGGCACCAAGGTGACTGCTGAGGAAAATCCTATAGGGTCGAATACCTTTTGAGTCAATGATAGGACCACTCTTTTGGTCAGCCTATGTAGCATCTCCGTAGGAGGCAGGTCAGCAATGTTACATGAAAGTTCATCAGAGACAGTGTCCCAGTTCAGGCCCAGTACAGATATTACATCCTTACCTGTTTCATTGATCTGTAGTGGAGATGTTGTCCACATGCGTAGGTTGAACTGTGCTGCTTCCATGATTTCTTTTGCTTCCTGGATAAATTTTCGTACTTCTTTTTCAGAGTCCAAGCTTGTTAGGCAATTATCTACATAAAATGACTTCTTAAGAAGTTGAGCTGTTTGCTCGTACTCACCTGAGATACTGTTTAAATGGTGTATTATGGTAGCTGAGAGTAAAAATGGACTCGATGTCAGCCCGAACACAACTCTGCAGTGTCTATATTCTATTACCTTTTCCAGTGACTCATCTTCCCACCATAGAAATTTCAAAAACTCTCTCTCCTCAGGCCGCAAGCTGATTTGGAGGAAGGCCCTGGCAATGTCGGAAGTTATACCAATAGCTCCCTTTCTAAATCCTATCAGCAATTTAGGTATATATTCTATATAATTTACACCTTTATCTAAGCATGCATTCAGACTCAGCCCATTCTTATCCGGACAGGAAGCATCGAAGACTGGTCTCATCACACTGGTCAGACTAGATTCTTTAAGTACAGCTTTATGCGGTAAATAATGACCCATATTATGACTATGATGTATATCAGAAGCACTCTTTTCTATAATTCCTAATGCGAGCCACTCCTGCAAAATCTCATCATAGTCTTGGTACTTACCGCTTGAAATCAGCTTTTTAGTGTTTGAATCTAACCTCTTTTTTGCTACATTGTAATTAGATAATAAATCATCAAAACCCACCTTAAATGGAAGCTCTACTTCATATCTGCCATCTGGTAACCTCCTCACCGTTTCCTCGAAGCTCTTTACTGCCTCAGCCTCTCCCTGTGCCTTTGATTTCATCTCCGCTGGGTCATGAATGCCCAGAGATTCAAATGTCCAAAAATCTGTCAAATTATTGTTAGTAGACACAGACATACAAAACATAGATGCTGAAATGTTGCCAGATGAAGTACTTATCTGCCTACCCTGGATAGTCCAACCTAATTTAGTTTTAATTGCCACCAAACCGTTTTCCAGCACAATTATACTACTAGTCAACATTAGCCCAGCAAAGTCAGCTCCTATCAAAATACCTATATCTTTTTCATTACATTTTATATCTGATAAGGAGATTTGATGTCTTTTCAAAATTTTACATGTTTCAGTATTTAAATTTAATTTTGGAATATTACCACAAATTAAGGGTTGACTGAGGGCCTCAATGTTCATTTTAAAACTAGAATCTAAACTCTCAATAGAAACATTGTAAATACTGTGCGATTCGGACTTTGTCATAACATTACCAAACAGGCAGTGGTTTAGCTTCTCCTTGCCAGTCGGGGTGAGCTGCAGCTTTTGAGCCACATCCTCTCGGATGTAGCTCCGTTGTGATCCGCTGTCGAACATGGCTCGTACTGGTAGGACTCGTTCTCCACTGCGCACATTGATGACCATAGTCTGCAATAAGGTCTCCATGCTGTAGTTTTGTGCAGACAAACTTGTTGTGGTGCTGTTGGAATTTTCTTGATTCTTAACTTCTTCTTGTTTTCCAGGGCAGAGTGCAGTGGAATGTCGCTTCTGACAAACAAAACATTTTACATATGCCCTACATGTTTTGGCATGGTGTCCTATTTTTAAACATACATGGCAGGCTTTCTTCTTTCTAACTACTTCTCGCCTCTGTTCCAGAGTGAGACTGTGCAGTTTGTAGCAATCTGTGCTTGAGTGTGAAGTCTTGTCGCACCAGATGCAGTGAATTTTCTGTGGGTTTTTCTTATTTTCATTATTTAAGAGACAGCTCGCGGTAGCTACGTTTTTGCTGTTGTCTTTATGTATCATAATCTTTGTTATCTCCACACGTTGCATGCTCTCAATTTCTCTTTTCAAAAATGCCATTAATTTCTCTAATATTTCTTCCGGATTCTTCTTGTCTCTTATTACATCCCCTTTATTCCGTTCCCATATCTTAAGAGTTTCTAAGGGGAGGGCAGTCTCAACAAGTGGAAGTATGAAAGCATGGTATTTCTTGATCCCCAAGCTTTCCAGAGCACGTAGATTGGCATTCAATTTATCATGGAGTTCACCCAGGCTAGATTTTTCCTGTAGAATTAAGGCAAGCAATTCCCGGACATACACATCAATTAAAAGTTCCTCTCTTGCATACCTTTGTTTCAGCTCCTCTATGCACTGTTGATAAGAGGACCCTGATGGAGGGTAGCTTGACACTAGTGAGTATACTTCGGTGTCTGTCTCAATATTTTGCATTAAATAAAAAAACTTATCATCCTCGTCTAGGCCTGGGTCTTGGTCTATCTTTTTGAACTGACCCCAGAAGCTGATCCAGTCCTTTATCTCTCCGTTAAACTTTTTGAAATGAATTTCGGGGAGTTTGAAACGTCGACTGTTATTTCTGGGTTTTAAATCGTCGCTTTGTGCCTTGCTGATTTTGTTCATTATGTCGAACTTAGTCTTAATCATAATGAACCGATTTATATATTCTTCAGCCGTCATTATCTCCTTTTCTAATAATGATTCGACGCCATCTTCCAACAAGTCTTGTTTTATTTTCTCGTCGAGGTTCGAAATGCGAGTGTGCAATTGTGAGATCTTGTTGTACTCACATGTTATGTCGGTGAGTCGGTCCTCGCCGGCCCGGAACAGCTCTTCGATCTTGCCTGCTGCAATCGTGAATAATCTTCGGAGAATTGACCTTTCTTTGCTGCATTTCCCATTAGTTTCTCGCATCGGCGAAGCCGAAGACGCTGCTGGTTTGGATGCGGCGTCCATAATAGTAAGTAAGTAGTGCAGGCACACAGATCACAACTTATTGTAAGATACGAAGAGCAATGTACGCGTGCGGTTGACGACAATCACCGTAAATCTTCCTCTAATAAATGTCATCGGTCGCCAAGTGTTGGAGCTTCTCCTCGTCCGCCCTGCGGTCGAGGGCTTCCCGGTATTATTGCTTGTATTGATGGCAGATCATTAGTCGATTAAGGAGCTGGGATTTACCATATTATAAAATAAAACACGTCCGATCATTTTGTCAGTCCCCAAAAAGCCCCTCTTGGGTTGCCATTTATTTATATTTTAAAAAACCATAAATAACATTTTTGTCTATGGCAGAAGGCCAAACTCTAACAGCATGGTTGACTTCCCGACTATACTTCCCATACTCCATCTCCGTGTCGGAATGATATTCAAAGTGGCATGAATTATACATGACCGCGTCAATTAAGCGGCACGTCTCACGGAACGCGGCCCGGCAGCCCAATAACAACACATAATTTGCCTTTGATTAGGAATGTTCCCGAACGAACCGCTTCAGTGCCTCAGCACACGGCGTGCTCGTACAGCTAGCTGGCTCCGACATCACACGCGACTGTACGGAACACGTGGACCGAGTTACAATTGATTTGGATGCAGGAGCGCGCTTGGTTATGAATATAGCTAATTTCATGTTTTTTTTTGTGGTTTTGACACGTTTTTGTTTTACTTACGCGGGATTACTCACGTTTAATCATATCGGATACTCCGACTATAGTTTCGGCCACATCCGGTGGCCTTCTTTAAGGAGACAAAGCTAAGTACTAACCGCGCATGTCCTCGTTTATAAAGAAAAAAAATGCCTATACCACGTCGGTTTTCCATAGTAAAGCTTAACTATTTATACAATTAGTTCTACTACTATTTAGTCGAAGCTTCGTTTCGTGTATTCAATGTTCAACGATTATTTAATCCTTTAGCTATCGAGCGGTGTAATAACAGCTCAAGTACTACAAAGTACCGCCGTACTATGGTTTCTTTACGCTGACGCCTTCACCGGCAGCTCAAGCTTGTTGGGATTTGAACCCACGCCATTTGGCATGTGATTAGACCGCGCTAACCACTGAGTATTTCATTTTACGATTCAATGATAGATTTTAAGAAGAATAGTATGACTTTTAAAGATATTATACAAATGTGCAACTCCAATCTTACGTGAGACATATTTTTAATTTATTTTTAAGATCTGTGCTAGTATGATTGGATGTGGCGCAGACTTCCCTCAAAGCTCCGGTGAAGGATGTAGAAAGGCTAACATAACAAGATCAGTGCAGATAAGCCAGACTCCACATTACACTCTCCTGTGCCCGGAGTACCAGCCGTAACTTAGGGACCGAGTAACCCGGACCCAACGTTAGGTACAAGTCGAATGGCCGAAGACGAGCATCGTCGAGAGAGCTAAAGGGATTTACCGATCTTACTGCGGAGAGGTTACGAAATTCTGTTAAGTCAACTATACTAAGCCTAACATAAGAACCACGTCGCAATAAACCACTTCAGTTTAGGTCTTCGATCGACTTGACTGGTTGAACTCGAGAATCTGCTGTGACATGGTCCTAGGCCGGGCACGTATCAGTTCGAACGAAGGTCCGCGAAAGTCTTCGGGAAACTCGCGATAAGATGTTTTCCGTCTAATTAGGTACATTTATTAGCGCTATTAGTTCGGAAACTTGATGAAACTAGGCCGAATGAGCCACGTCACTTATCTAGAGTAGTCTGAAGTCAGAATAGACACAGAATAAGTCGCAGCTTGTGATTCTTACGACTATATCTTGCCAAACTTCACACATCCGAGGAAGACGCGATCTATTTTACGAGGCCTTGAACAAACTGTAAGTTATGCACAACTTTTTATACGAAGTTCTAAAATATAATTATTTTTTTACCAAAAAAAAAATATAGCTAGTATCACTGAGGATGATGTAACGATTCTAATGACACACCATGCATCTAAATCTGTTCAGCCATTGAAAAGTTATGGAGGAATAAAAAACTCAGACATACTCGTAAACACATGAATCCTAAAAACATTACACCCCTGTTTTGGGCAGTTGTGTAAAAAGAGAGGTTATTCGCAAAATAATAAGCGAATATGAGCTAAAAAATATTAAGTTAACAAAATGAACGTCTTAAAGATAATAAACGCAACATGTTGCAAAGTAGAAAATAGCTACCCGTAAGTTAAAAATCTGCCACCTAGTGTTCTAACAGCCCCACTTAAGAGCCAGTTCTATTCCGGGCTAGGTGACTACGACAACACCATCACTTAACATCAGGTGAGCTATAGCAGCCAGGTGCGTGTCGCACCTCTCGCCCGCGCCGTCGCGCCGATGGGCCGTGATTCCCTCGGGTAAGACGACACCCCCGGCTCAGTGAACGGAAAGGGCCCGCATGAGCCGCTGCGCCCGGGAAGCCGTAGTGCGCATCGCTTGCTGTAACTAGGGGTTCGTGTAACTCGCACAGCGCGCGACTTGTCGGCCACGTATGTTTGGTTCAAATTGATTTATTTGCAGCAATTACTTGTAGCGGCTTATGGCGCCGAGTCGGGGATCACTGGGCACTTCGGTTCAGAACTTTGTCCAAATGGAGTTTCTACAAGTGCAAAAAAATATTACTCAACTATCACTCTGTTCAGCTTTCTTTCTAAATTTATTTAACCGTATTTTGTAAGTTACAATAAGCAGCCTATAGAAATTTTAGTGGAATTTTTAAGAAATATTTTTTATGGTTAACATACTAGGTTTCGACTACAGCTAGCCTAGCCTAGCCTGGAATAGAACTGGCTCTCAGGTGGGGCTACTGGAACACACCGTTAGGTGCTTGACGGCCGATTCGAGTACCCCATGAGAAATAATAAAAAAATTGTTCATAAAACGTATTTTAATGACGTATTTTTTGTTCTTGCTCCAGCGCAAAACAGTAATAATTTATGTTTATTTCTCAAAAGAATCATCACATTCACGTATTGGTAAACAAAAACCAATGACATAAAGCAAAACCATGCGTTATTAGACGTTTCAGCGGGCCCCAGACTAGGTGAAACGAGTTTCTTGGGCTTGGGTACACAGTGGTCAATAGATTTTGACTGTATCACAATAACAAACAAACAAAAACTGCAAGTTAGATAAAGCGTTTAAATAAACTAGTTCTAACAGCAGCTCTATAAGAAATGAGAAATGTAAATACATTAATCACACTTTTACACGGATGAATATATTCTTTTAGTCTCCTGTATGCGGGGAGTATATGCAGCACCCGGCGCGGGCGAGCCGCTAGTGTTTCCGTGGCTATTGGCTCTTGCGGGTAGCCGTGAAGTGGTAAACTCCGCCTCGCTCGCGGCGAAACAGGAACTAGTTCGGGGAACTTTCCAAACTAGGCTTTCCGATAGCGTTTCTGGCTGATTGTGGTTCATTTTGCGAGCCGGCACTTCCAACCGTCACCTACACCTGTCGCCCTGTATACATACACGTATCGATTGTGCTGCGTTATAGGATGTGGGTTAAATATTGTAGGACACATTACACACAGCGCCATCTGACCCCAAACTAAGCAGAGCTTGTGTGATGGAAGTCAGATAACTGATAGGATACATAATTACTTTTTTTTTGTAAATACATACTTATAATACATACAGAACACCCAGACACAGAACAAACATTTGTTTATACCAAACAAACGTTTGTCCTTGGCGGGAATCGAACCCACGCCCTACAGCTCAGGCAGACATACTCCCAATGAGCCAACAGGGCTGTTTTTTGTAACCTTACTTTAAAAAAAACTGATGTTTGGTATTTTGTTTTTATGTTTTCTCTTTGTTACGTTTTTGTTTACATTTTTATTACTTAAGTCTGCATGCTGTGCCTAGCAGCACAATAATTAATTATTAACTAACCCGTTTGTAATCTCAGTAAGTAAATTATTTGTAATTTTTATGAGATTAATAAACATTCTATGACATAGTATTACTGTTTTTCTAATAGTAATATTTAGATTTTTTAAATTATGACATTTTATTATTATACTTCTGACAAATCATCATTTTTTACTCTTAAAATAGTGACCTATGATTGTTGTATTTCAGATAAATTGTTAATGTTTATTTAATGTTTTATTCTTAAAATTACAACATTATTAAATATTGTATTTCTGACATAATTATTATTATCATATTTCTGAAGACTTTTAACAGTTTTTTTTAACGTTAAATTATTTATTTATTCCTAATTAAATTTAAACATATTATTATAATTAAAATGATAAATATAAAATAACTAAAATATATTATTAAAAGGAGTCCCTTTAGGCAAGGTTCCGAAGATACTGGCAGCGTTCCCCCTTTGAATAGCTAGACTAATTCTTTGTCCGAGGTAGCTGCCAGCTCTTCGGTCTCCTGTGATGTCGACTAACCTTTTTGCTATTTCTTTAAAAAGCCTTATAGCGCTAGGACCCCACGGACCAAGGGTCTCGACACCGAATGGGACAAAATCATATTCGGAGCCTAGACCCCTGTATTTATTATATTAACAGTAATTATTATATTTCACTCCGACATTTGCCTACGTACATATGGGTCAAGTACATGGAATCTTTGTTATTTTTTCTACTTAAATCTATCATACCTGCACCTGTATCAACAACATCTTATGATTTTTCCTCTCTAGAGAGTCGTCCCTTACTCAAGTAACCGTGTCCGAGCACGTCGGTGCTAAGTGTTGTTGCGCCTCAGCTGCATTGCTACAATGATCACAGCGAGACTTGAGCTAGCAGGAATAGACTAAATGCTAGCATCAGGTTGTATGGGGTCTGCTTCATGAGCCGCAGGTTCCGATTTCGATTCCCGGCTAAACAGATGCCTGATTTCTTAAGTCCGTCTTTGACGACAAACTTGCCTGTCGGTAAGTTAGATCGAAGATAAAGCACGTACACGGGTATGATGTATTTAGTAGGTGTTAGGTATCGTTCTCTGTGAAAAGAAACAGTAATTGTACAAAACGAAAAGTTATATTTTTTTTTTGTTGTTTCAGAATCTTATGTCCGGTGCGCGAGTCTACTGTCGGTCAAAAAAGATAATTTCTTGCAAAGTGCCTGACAATAGTAATTGTGTGAGAGATCTCCTAAAAGGTTTCATTAAAATGTGCCCCAAATACCAACGAATCAATAATGTGTGTGGGTATTTATGAAACCAATTACGTCGTGAAGTATTGAAGGCATAAAAGAAAGAATGTCGAATAAGGGTAAGCGACGCCGGTCGGCAGAGGAGGAATTTTCTAATGAGTCGGCGTAATGCGGAGTACTACTCGATACTCAACTAAACTGGGTTCGACATAACTAAATGTTTTAGTTATAGTTTAAAAATATATATCTACAAGTATAATTATTTAAAAAAAAAACAGATTCCATTCCGCTGCCCAGACACGGCTGGGGTACATTGTTTTATTGTAGAGCTCCGGTGCCGATCTTCTGCCTTCGTCATCATCCTGATGATGAAGCCGGAAGGTAGGCAGTTGATCGGAGCTATTCTAGTGTCCGTAAAAGTCACAGGAAAGCAAAATATGCAATTTCATTCACTTGGAAGACATATTTTTCCAGTTATTTCGGTTTCAAAATCAAACTACTCGATCGATTTTGATGAAATTTCTATAGGACCATCTGAAAATCCTTTTAAATAAGAAAAAAAATTAAATCGCTTTATAACTGACGAAGTTCTCAGGCAGTTACACAAACAAACAAATGAAAAAAAATTGTGTCGAATTGAGAACTTCGTTGAGAAAGTCATTTAAAAACAGGTTGTATATCAAAGCAGTCGCAAAATGATGGCCACGAAATAGTCAGCGACTACTCGACAGATCAGCAGCGCGCTGGCCGGGTGGGAAGTGATACCCTGGCGCATGCATGGGAAGTCAGCGCACCATGCGCTGCTCAGAGGTCTGGGGTCGCCTACGTCAGAACTTAGGAAGGATAGTTTATTATTGCCCATCGAGTGAGAAACTTGTTCTCAGGATTTCAACCCTGTTAGTCGTGTAAAAGTTCCAAGCTCTGTCCGTGGCAGAGTGACGTCATTTTAATTTAACATAGACTTACCGGATCAAAACTTATGCAGCACACGGAATCCGGTGGGAAGTTAATTATCTCGGCTCCGAGTGTCGGCCGGGCGCCCGGCGCCCGCGAGTGGCGCGGCAAGTGCGGGACGTTTACCGCTAACTTGATTTCCTAACCACTGTGTTTAAGATTTCTGTCAAGACTTTTATTTAACTTCTACTTTTAGTTCAATCTACATGTAAGATATCAGTCATGTTCACGAGTATGAATTTGTAGACATGCGGTACACACCGGAACTCCGTAACAAAACAATGTAACCTAGTCGTGGTTAGCTTTGAGAAATTAACTTTTCTAAAAAAGGATTTTTGTTGACTCGCTTCCTTCTCTTTAAAGACAATTAAAAACAAGAAATGAAATTGAACTCTGGGTAAAAATGTGACTGAAAAATTAGAAAGGCCATAAATATTACAACACCATTAGTGAGTTTATGAGCTGCGAGGGCACGCAGGAGCCGGCACAGGAGGCGAGGCGCGGCGCCGCGTGCCGCAGCGTGCCGCAGCGCGCCGCGGCGCGCCGCCTGCTCGATGCTTCATTATCATTACAGTTTTTAGCTCAGTAAAAGGGTTATTAAGATGGATAATATTGCTTTCCTAGATAATTGCTGCTAATTGTGCTTTATTTTCGAATTTAACTCCGGCTAATAATTTAATTTGAACGTAATTTAAAATTATGTAGGATTAATGACCTAAGTACATAATAAGTTTTCGCTAAATGCACGCCGCTCGTCGCCTATCGTCCGCCGACGATGGCACATAATATATTTTTTAAATATTATTGGTAACAGTGGTCTTCAAACGTCGCATAAACGAAAAATGAAACTAAAGTTACTATAACAACAATATCCAACTCCACGGTATGTTTCATACAGTGTCATTATTGTGTATTTCCACCAAAAACAAATAATTATCGTTTGTAATAAAAAAGACTTTCCAACTTTTAGAATTGTTTCGGAGCCGATTAAATAAAAAGGGTGCAAATCCGGCCCCGAGCGGGACATCGGCGTGACGAGGTCCGCAGCGCAGCCCCGGCCGCGGCTCGCGGGCGCTTCTCGCCCTTTTTACATTGCTGTAATTTACCTTTTATTTTATACAACTTTTACTTTACAACACGTATTTATACTTATTTATGCTCACAATTAGTGCTACTGCTTTGATTTAAAAACTGTTTACAGGTAGCTCGCACAAAAGAAATCATAATGCACAGCGGCGTAACATAGCATGCCCACGCATAACAACAAAACACATGACTCTTTCCACATAAAGTTCAATAGGTTTTCCAATAGGTATTAGCGATAAGAAGACCTAAAATAAATGTGCATGCATTTTGAAGGCGTATCGCTCAGCATGCAATATGAAAAGCCCTAAAAATTATGAATGACTACAACAATACATTCCTGAGTACAATAAACATGTTCGCGGCTTCCGCGCCCGCCGCCGCGTCGCCTGCTGCTGTGGGCTGTAGAGGGGGCGACGCAAAATATTTGGTCACCAGTGGAGCCGCCGCCGGTGCTAGGAGAAGAGTAGGCACTCCCATTACAGCTCATTTTTGGCGCGAAGGTTTGGTAATGCCACCCAGCAAAAAAACGCCGCCAGTTTGGTGGACTTTTGATTAGTTCTTAGGTACTATTTTGAATTGAATGCATTGTAATTTCTAAACTTTCGTAACTTGAATTTTACCCGGCTTATCACCGGGTCGAGCATTTGCTCAAAGCGGGGTCCGGGCATCGGATTGAACTCCAAGACCCGATGGTCCTCTCCACGGAACGACATTATTATTCACGGATGGTTCGAGAAGCGGTTGAAATCAAAAAACATCGCACTTGCAACCGGGAAGATGGATTTAGGTTGTCGGCGTCGTGGAATTCGGTTATGGGCGAGTGCTCGCATTCGCGGTGTAATTTCATAACGGTCTGCTGAGACAGTTAGTGTATGTGCCGCGGTGACAACCTTACGCTTTTATAACACTAAAACGAGAGTACGTGATAACAACACTTATTTTTTTTTATCAAAACAACCTGCAACTACAACTGTCGACTATCCTGTCAACTTGTGACCACGGCTATGACATAAATAAACCAATTTCATAGTATTTACTACGAAATTGGTTTTGTGCGCAGACTCGGTGATAAACATAATTGAATGCATGATCTCAGTGGTTAGCGCGGTCGGTTCACACGCCGAAGGTTCAAACCCCAACAATGAGCTTGAGCTGCCGGTGAAGGAAAACATCGTGAGGAATCCATAGCGTGGTGGTAGGGTACTTTCTAGTACTCGGCTTGCTAGCTAAAACCCTCAAGTTGAAAATCTGCCGCCAAGCATCTAACGGTGTGTTCAGGCAGCCTCACTTGAGAGCCAGTTCCATTCCAGGCTAGGTGTGTTTACCATCTCCGTCCACACCGTCACTTAAAATCAGGTGAGCTGTGGTCAAAAACTGGCAACAATAAAAAAATGCATTGCTTAATAATTTTATTATAGATCAATAATAATCATTGATTCTTATTATAAAAATGGCCTAAGCTCTAACACCTGAAATGTACCGGGTTCCAGCACACAGCCCCGGCTCCGAGCTACAGCTGAAGCTCTGCTCTGCGCGGGCGCGAGCCCGCCCGGAGCGCCGCCTAACGTCCCGGCTGTAGTATTAACCTTTTTGTGGCACATTACGTGGGATTTATGTAGCCACGAGTCATCTTAATATTTTCTGTGCCTCGTTTGTTACTTGTCGTGCTCGGTCTCATCAGTGTTGCGAATAACATACATCTTACTCGAGCCGGTGCTAATCCAAAGGGCGTCTTGTTAGCGAGGTATAAGGTTCAAGTTGGTGTGTCGTGGTTGCATATTTGCCTCATATAAAGGAGTTTCAGATTGTCGTCGCAAATTAAACGCAGCAATTACTGCATTGTTGGCGCCGCTGCCGAGTTATTGGACTCGAGCCGAGATTTCCTCGGAGGATCACTTCGAGGCATTTCGCGAAGCATGTTCTCGTAGAGTAATCGTTCTGCCTCGTTGTTTCAAATTTCAAAATTAATCGGAGTTATTTGTTTACTTTTTATTTTGGATTTCTTATTTTGGAGTAGATGTGCGTTGGCCTCACATCTTTTATGTATTATCACTACCATTTATTACTGTTCTACGAAAAAAATCTCACTTTTACAAATATTTGTTTAGCTAAACCTCAGGTATAAACAAGCGTTTCGACAAACATAAAAAGTGTAATTAGGATTTATTAAATATTTCAGAATTTAAAAAAAATGGTTTTCAGCTTGTGCGAGCTTCAGTGCGCCCCAAACTAAGCGAAGCCTGTGTCTCGGCGCACAAACCACTAGTTTAATTATAAATTAATACACAATAATGTACAGAACCTCCAGACCTCCAAAACCTTAGAGCAATTAGGTATAACTTAACCTCAACAGACGATCTTTAACAATTTACATTTTACACGTGGACACAGTATGCGGTCGTGTAGCTTTTTCGTGAGCGTCCACCTTAAATGGAAACTAAACTTAACTTGGGTAGATACTTACATATTGCAAACATACGAGCGAGACGAAACAAGCAGTAGTGGGCAGGCAGAAGATTAGTTTGTTGGCAGGTTTAGTGCACGCGACTGAATATCACAACGCGTCGGATTTATTTATAGTTGAAAGGGAAGCAATGAAGCCCGCGGGTTGTTAGCGCGCATTGTTAGCCGTATAACGATCCGCAAGCACCGCCGCACCGTCGCACCGCCGCACCGTCGCACCGCCGCCGCTGCACCGTCGTGGCACCGTCGCACCGGCACTGCTCGTACCGCCACGCTTTGCTTCGAAGCATCAAAGGAGGGCAGACAAATTAAGGATAGAGGTGTTCGCATAGATAGAGTTGAACGATGAATCTTTAACTAAACAAAACTAGTATTTAGATTTTCATACAAACTCAGTTACGTTCGAGACTATCATAAACTACGTAAAAATGCGTATATTTTGCGTGGTGGTAGGGTACTTTCTAGTACTCGGCTGGCTAGCTACCACCCTCATGTTGAAAATCTGCCGCCAAGCATCTAAGGGTGTGTTCCGGCAGCCTCACTTGAGAGCCAGTTCCATTCCAGGCTAGGTGTGCTTTACCATCTTCGACTACACCGTCGCTTAACATCAGGTGAGCTGTGGTCAAACAACAAGCCTGTCAGATATAAAAAAATAAAATAAAAAAAATTGTAATAATATAGTAATATCAGCCGTTTGAGCTCTCTGTCGGCGTTTGCAGGTCATCTGCTGCCCGGCGCCTCCACCCCACCATTTATTACGCCATTTGTCAAAATTATCTTGCGGGATGTGTAAGTATGTTTTGTTTGTCACAGTTCCGTTGTAGAGGCCGTGGGCACGTTCGCGCACGGCATGCCGCGATAAACGCGCCCGGAAACGTTGGAAATTGATTAAACAACATTCATCGACGCATCGGCGGCGAAGTTACTCTCGTATCGAGTTTGTAGCGCACCCGAGCGTCCAGCCGCAGCCCCGGGCTCCGCCGGTATCTGGCCGGAGCGCCCGGGGACATGTGAGTATCGACGTATCCGCTCACAAGTTATTTAATCAAACTCGGCCGTGGTCACTCGGCGCTCGCAGCACCGCTCACTCCGTGCAGTTTCCCTCCGCTCGCTTCACGCAGCAATAACACTATCCCGATGAAACAAAAATAACAGCAAAAACAAAATTCTTATATAATATCTTACCCTAAGGCTGATATCTTCACTGAACGACTCTTTAACTGAACCACAGAATACCTCGCGTAATTTATAATTTTGCAATAACTCTAAATCCCTATTTGTATTTTGTTCCGCGACTTTGAAAGCGGAACCACCACGTCAGTGCTCAGCTCCGTCGCACCAAAAAAGACTCAAAAGAATAAAAAATGATTCTGCATAAAGCGTTTTCCATTGCGTGGGCAGAGTAATCGGAGCTCCCCCCTCCGCCCCTGCGAGGCCTGCGCGGAGGCGCAAACACCGGAGTAGACGAACATAATTGGAAGGTGTGATTAATATGAATGCGTGTCGAACGAGGGTCGGGCGAGGTCAGCTTCATGCTTTATTTACATTTCGACCATTTTTCGGTGGCGGCCAGGCCTCACCTGTTGGCACTCTACGAGAACATCTCGTGCTTTGAGTATACATATATAACTAAGTATCGAAGTTTCCTTATGTAAATACTTAAAGATGTTGTAAAAACAGAACTTTTGTATTACATAATATAACATAAATAAGAAGTTTCGGAAGCATAGTCGAGACCCGATCTGTAGGTTTTCGATTCGAATCCCAAGACGCGCATATCTGACTTTTCTAAGTTAGATACGTGCTTATTACTTATAACTTCAAATGTTGTAGGAAAAATTAAAAAAAAAACATATCTCAAGTCTGTCAACCCGTACTTGGCCAGTGTGTGGCCTTCCCTTCTCACAATGAGGAGAGACAAACAGTGGGACAGTTTCTAAAACACGGCTAAGTCGGAAACTTAAAGTTAAAGTAAAAAAAAGTTAAAACATTAGTATTATGATCTTGAATGTTTCTTCAATTGAAGCGGCGCGACACGCAACTCGCGTTAGATAATTAATATAACGGTTGTGTTAGTAAATGTTAGTGGAAATAGATACGATTATTGTTTGTCCAATAAGAGCAAGGAGAGGGAGAACCCTGCCCGCTTCACACACGAGCCCTGCCCGCGCTGCGGGAGCGCTCTCTGGCACCCCCGAGCACGTGAACCCGAACGGAGCCCGGCGTCCCAGCCGCCTCGAACAGCTGGAATAATCTAACTAATCGAGGGCGAGCCTCTCGCAGAGCCGAAACTATGCCGACACGGCAGTCGTTCCTCTTACATCTATTGATAATATTAATCGATTGGAAGTCAAAAATTGTAATACGATACGCAGAATCCCTTTGTAGAAAAAAGTTCAAGACAAATTGTAGTGGTGTTATCATTGTCACACACGATGCGATGATTGTCTTCGTAGCGATGATAGCTCAGTGGTTAGCGCGGTCGGTTCGCATGCCGAAGGGAGTCGGGTTCAAACCCCAACAATGAGCTCAAGCTGCCGGTGAAGGAAAACATCGTGAGGAAACCATAGCGTGGTGGTAGGGTACTCTCTAATATTAGGCTAGTTATCTACCACCCTCAAGTTGAAAATCTGCCGCCAAGCACCTAATAGTGTGTTCCAGCAGCCTCACTTGAGAACCAGTTTCATTCTAGACTCACATTCTAGAATGTGCTTACAATGTTCCACCACACCGTCACGTAATATCATGTGAGCTGAATATATCATTAATGTAGAACGCAACGTGCTTCTTGAAGCGATGATGACGCGCGTCGCTCGCCTGAAATCCCGCCGACTTCTAATTTTTAACGTTTCTCACCTTTCATTGTTCATTATCTTCCAAAATCGCGTGCGTCGCCGGTAGCGCGCCCCCAGCCGGCCGAGTACTGCCGTCGACACCGTGCGCTCATGAGTTTGATAGATTTCCGCACTCGGAGGCTAATTGGCGGAGTGAGTTCACCTGCGACTTCGGCGAAGCTCGTTTGTCTAATAGCTGTACTTACCGTGCGGTCAAACTGTTGGCACCGTGCGCCGACACTCCTCACCAACAGAAGTCAGTTCAAGGGGCTTACATATGTGCTAGTTCCGGTTCGAAGGGTACTGCAGCTAGCGAAATTACAGGGCTGCAGAGACTAACCAACGAAAATCTCAAAGTAACGAGCGCCAAAGCAGCGATGACCTGACTTTGTTTTGTTACCCAAAGTTCGCTAAGCTTGCTAAGTTAAAGTTGGCTAAGTTGTGTATCGCTGCAATGTTTGTGGACATGCATTATCTCTTACCATCAGGAGAGCGTCTCGTTTATCGTATTAATAATACATGAAAAAAAAAATTGGATTGTCATTCGGACTACATGTATGTACGCGCATATATCATATTAACCGATACCAGAATTATCGTATTCTGAAAATCGATATAACAGCCGACATCCAAGATTCAAAAAGGACATGTTACAGGGCACGCTAGTAAAAGCGTCTTATCGTAAGTATAAAGGAAAAACTTACATAATGTGTTGGAAGCTAAGTAACTAAATATTTGTCGGCACACTGTATGAGTGTATGCATACGGAGGCACGCCGGCCGCGGGGCACCCGCGCACTCGCGCGAGTGTAGACAGATAAAGTATTAATTTTTATGTGCAATGAAATCAACACGCCTCTACCTGCAGCGGTATGATCCGAAGTACTTAAAGTGTGTCGCCCCCCACTTCCAGGTAGCTGGCGACTCTGGCGAGGCTCCAGGGGGCTGATTCTCCCGCAGGCTGCACGGCGCCGGTCGCCGTCTCTCGAGTCACATCTGACGTGAGAACGAGAGTAACCGAGCGAGTCTCGAGCTTGCGAGAATGTGGGTTAGGGCTCCAAGCCGCTCAATTATTCATAGCAGCGCTCTCTTTATATCGGCAATTAAATCGCTTCACGTAGCTCCACCGGCCGCCGCGCCGGCCGCCTGCAGCGGACGCGACTGCTCGGAGCGATGTATTTTTCCTTTTTAACTTTATATGAAACGTGATTATGAAGGGACGTTTTATTACAAATTCCGAGCCGAAGCCGCGCGAGCAGCCGCCGCCGATCCCGGACCGGAGTGGCGGCGCCGACCTCAGATTACAATAGCTTTTACAACAACTGACTCCGATTTTTTTACGTGGTATTGTGTGACGTGGTAAACAAGAGTCGGGCCACCCGATGGATACACTACAGTACACTTTTATTTCAAACTTCAAAAATGAAGAACTTTCAGACAAACTTTATCCCCTATTTTACCCCCACGCGGACGAACTCGCGAGTAACAGCCAGTCTTAAAGAATATACTGCAAGTAAAAGACAAGTTCTCCAAATAAAAATTTATAAATGACGGACTTTTGAGCTAACAAACACGAAAAAAAAACTAAGTGTGTTACAAACACCTAGATTATTAACAATAAAAAATGTGTTTTTCACTGAAGCACTGCCGAGACCACAGTAAGCGCACTGCAGGTGAAAGACTAGCGAGCTATTGAACACTGCGCGACCCGAGGCTCGTCGTGCAGCTCCTGGCTGCTCGTACGTAGTTTTAATTTACATTTTGTTCAAATCCCAACCGTGTGTGCGTGAGATTAAAGCTCTTTCAAACTTCCAAAGCGTGTCACGAGTTCCGTTCGACGTCTTTTGTTCGTTCACGAAATATATCATAACAATTTTTGTTTTAGCGGAATATATTAGAGAGCAAAGAACAAAAACGCTTTGGGAAACGTTTCTGAAAAAAAAAACATTTCAAGTCTCGGGCTCTTGTTCTCAGGGCTGCTGTACAATACAGGAGAATATATTAGGTATATGTCGCGGCACGCTGCGCTACTCCATTAGATACCTGGTGAAACCTCCTATGTTTTATACGAAACTAATTCTGTCGAGAACAAGAAATATCCTTAAAGAATTTTATTCTTGATTCTATATGAAGTTTGTATTGCCATAAAACTGTCTATCCAAATACAAATATTTTATTGATAACACCAATGTTACAAGTCAATTCCGTAATATCATTACATTGAGATTTAGAACACTGATTACATGTCAATGGAATAAAAACAAAATGTCAATGTATATAAACATGTCAATATAAGAATATTGTCAATATAATAATACTGCCAATATAAAATATGTCAATATAAAAATACGTAGAGAAACAACTTGCAAAGATATAAAAACCAGCAAATTGTGAGTCGAACCAATAATAATGTATAGTTTACGTAAAATCTTACCTTATTATTATAACTTAAAATTTTAGTGGCAGCAGCGGCGGCGCGATTAAACAATTCTGAATTTACTTCATACGAGAAAAGGTGGAGTGTCCCTCGCCTCCTGTTCGCTCACATTTCTCGATTCTTATTTACTTAATGCGTATTGCGTAAGTGTTACTGACGTACAATTTTGTTAGCCGTCGCAGGGAAGTGAGTCCCGAGTCATCGAGAGGGCTTGTTCGTTAGCGAGGCCTCTGTTCCTCCGACCATCGAAACAAACACTCACTCCCTACACCGAACAATTGCAGACCCTATCCCCTCACTATAGAACCCAGTGTAGGTTAGAATAAGCTGATAATGAAGTTCGAATATTATACCCAGACAATTATAAACTTCACCGGCTCCGGCGTAGGGTTTAAAATAAGTTGGGCGGCGAACCGATGGTGCGGAAGTTTCGAATTGTAATGGTGAGGAGTGGTAATGGCGATAATTGGCGCTCAGTAACGAGTCGGAGGCGCGCGGCCGGGCCGGCGCGTCGCCGGAAGGAGGTATTAGTGTGCATTAGTAACTAATAACTTTAATCTTAAGTTCGGATGTTAGAAATTTCTTAAGCAACACTTTGCTTTTAAAATTCACACACGAATGTATGTTTACGAACTCGTCACTCAAAATGTGTCATATTCTTTTTAAGATAATTAATTTAATTTAAAACATATCAAAGTACGTGAAATAGTAACTTTATATTCCAAAATGCAAATAGTAAGCAACAGTTTTGAAAGGTGTGTTAACAGCTCGTCTGACATATTGATTAATTTGTAAACACCATAGTTATTAGTTTTTATGGTTTGTAAAATAACTTTTCTTAATGTTAAAAGTTAAAAGCGCGAAAGTGAGTTTGTGTAAAGAACGCTCGATGCTTGTAAAGAACCGAAGGCAGGGCTCCGCCGGCGACGCGCGCGCCGCGGCACGCGACACGTCGCGCGGCGCGGGTCGCGTGACGCCCGCGACACGCGATACTCTTGAAACATCACTCCGGCACATTAGAGCGCGGCCACTGTGCAACTATTCGACGCGAGTGATTTTATCGATTTCCGCTCTCAGCTTACGTTTTTAGCAAATTAGTAGCAACTTGTAGCGACGATAGCTTAGTGAGTAGCGCGGACGGATCATACGCCGAAAGGTATGGGTATTCAAATCCCAATAATGTTGTAGGTGAAAGTGAGGGAATAATAGCATGGTGGTAAGATACTCTCCAGTAGTCGGCTGACTAGCTACCACCCTAAGTTGCTTCGACCACTCAGTAAGTCAACGTCGTTAGATTGCGGTAAAACATTTAGCCTGTCAGCCAAATTAGAAACACGTATGTATATACTCTTGGGTATCTGTATTAACTAGTGTACCTCAAAAACTTTTTATTATTGATCCATCATCATCAGCAGTCATGTAACTATCCTAGGGCCACGCTCACTCGATCCAGTTCCTTTTAAAGACTCGACGAGTGACGCCGCGCCGTCGCAAGCGCTCGGCTAACAGCGCAGTTGTGCGTGAACAAGTGATGCGTTATAAGAGGGAAATGCTACAATTTAATCGAACTAATGTATGATGATGATTACGGGATGATGTAAGGATTATAACGACACCCCGCGCGTCCAAATCCATTCAGGCGCTTAATAGTTATGTTGGAATAAACAAACTCACAGACTTGAACTCTGAAAACATTACACTCCTCTTTGGGCGTCGTGTGGAAAGCTAACAAACCTAGAAGCCATCTGAGATATCAGTTTTTTCGACAACAGACTAAGCATGCGTTTGTCCACGACCTCACCTGATAGAAAGTCACGATATGGCCGAAGATGGAGCACGCGTATATGAATACATTGTTTTATCGATTACGTAGTACGTAAACAATAGACAAAATTATTTCTATTCGTGCCCGATAGAGGCGCTGTACCCTATTTTCATAATTTTCTACGTAATTTACGCAAATTTCTACGCTACAGTCGGTGATGACCATAGAGTATTGTTAGCCAGAAAAAAAGAGACGGGCTTTCGGATTCTTAGATTTCCACAGCTGTCCGGGCAGGCGGCGCGGCGCACGAGCCGCGGTGAGGCTCACTCGCGTGGACCGACCTTTATGCCCTGACAGTGACAGCGCCCACGGCGGGGCTCCCGCGGCGCCGCGCCTGCCGGCACGAGCAGCGCGTTGCAACGAAGCTTTGTCCTTCTTAACAACCGCTCAGCTGCAGGCTCGCCCTGTGCTGCCATCCTACCGTAACTTGACAGTAAATACGATTTTAAAATACCGACCACTAAGTTTCTCTACAGCTACTGGATATGTTAGGTACTGTAATAAAAATATAAATAAAATACAATTGAATGTCCTGTGAGATCGTTTAGCTTCTACTTTGGTCTGCTCTAGCTGTAAGGCATGGTGTTCGATTCCCACCCAGGACAAAAAAAAATTTCAAACTTATAAGTTTATTCTAGGTGTCTGGATGATATATTTATAAAAGAAGCACATAAATAAGTATTCTATTAGCTGTCTCGCTTTACGCAGTTTAGGGATAGATGGCGCAGTGCAAAATGCCCACATATATTTATAATATTATTTTTTATTAAAAAAAATATAGATATGTAGTTTGTTACAGACAAAGAGGTGATACTCGTATTCTTCAATTCGAATTGATTATTAATACCGCCTGGCGAACTCGCTTCTTACACACAAACACATCATGTTATCTTATGCTAATTTTGCAGGATATTTTACACACATACAATCCTATACACTATACATTTTGTATAATTTCATTATGTAGTATTGTGTCACCGAGAGTTTAACGCGCACAAAACACAATAAATTGGTTTTATTTATTTACCTCGCCGTTTGGGCCGAGCGCCGCCATCCGCGGCCCCGGGCTGGCTGGAGAACAACAAACAACATCAGCGATAAACATAACGAAGAGCTCCGGCCGCGACAGCGCTGACGTCACCCCGTGCAGCACGAGTGTACAGTACACTCGCTCTGATGGCCATCGATCACTGCGCGGCCCGTCCACCGATATTGGCTGAACTAATGATATCGCTGATCCTGAAGGATCTAATGGAATATTAATAATTAATGAACTGTAGGTGTATGACTAGACGCTGGACGTGTTCGCAGCGCGTGAGTAAAGGGACGCGGGCGGGCCAGAGATGTACTCGGCGCACGCTTTATTTGAAGGTGAAATCATTTTTTTGTTTTAGTTAAACTAGAAACTTTTGACGACGCCTTATGAGCGGGGGGCCCGGAGTTAAATGCCGCCTGGTAATTATTTTAATGTAAAAAAGGAGATGGATGGACTACTCGCTCGATGGTAAGAAATATCACTTGTCCATGACCACTTGCAGCAGTGCCTACAACTTTGAGTAACAACACAAAGCGCAGCATCGCTGCTCTGGCATTCTTTACTTTGAGATATTCAGTGATTAGTTAATTTACCTGTCTTAATCAGAAAATTACCTTCTGTGAGCTGTTTATCTTAATATTGTATGTTCTTTGACATGGTGCCGCCATGTCAAACGCACTGATGGCCGCGTCTAGCGCGGAGCTACCGCATATATGAACCAGTATGCAGGGTAGTACGCTTCGGGTGTAACAGACCGAGAGGGAGTCATCGTACTCTCCATTATGATCAACTTTGACTGCGGGCACAACTCTGAAATAGCGAAAAGAAATCAACTGCACGTCAGGGGTCAACAAAGTTTTTCAATATTTGTTTTTTTTTTTGTCCGTAGTGAAATTTGTTACACCACCCTTACATAATGATAAGTACAATAACACCCTCTGGGCAAGAACCCCGCAAGCCTATAACCCTGTAATATTACGCTTAACTATCGTCAGTATTCTCGGGTAAGTTTAAATAAACATGATTGTCTAAGCGGAGGCTAGATAGGCGCCACCCTCGCATATTTCATTCCGTTCGCGTCCACACCGCGCCGTTATCTCAGAGTATTCCGCGGTAAACGTTCGCACTGTGTAATTGTAACGCGTTTGCAGTCTTGTCCCGAAACGACCTGAAACGGCCTGAAGCGGCTTAAAATGGCCTAAATAATTACACGAGCGCTGTCTCATCAACTCCTTTGCGGCGCTATCTCTCCGCACACAGCCTCCGAAGCACTTCCATCCCCTTTCTGCTACAGGACAAATAGTGTATAGTGCCCACTGCCACTATACATAGTGGAACCTCCTCGGGTACGCACCGAACGATTTGACTCTACGTTTCTCACCCGTGCGGCAAGGAATGGAACAAGCTGCCGGCTTCCTTGTTTCTTGAGAGATATAATCTGCATTTTTTAAGGTTCATTCAATAGGTGTCTTCTAAGTCTGCGTGCTCCATATTCGATCATATCATCGCTTACCATCAGGCGAGTTGGTGGACAAACGTCATACACGTTTTTTAAAAAAACGTGGTGACGCAAGAGACGGATTTAAGAAAAAAAAAATTTGTAAGAAGTGTGAGTTCGCACATAAGAGCTGCTGCATTTCTCGGGTCGCTGCCGAGCTCTTAGGGAATCACACGCATGGAGCCCCGTGAATACATGAAGAGTTTCACAGTTAGATTATGAAAGTGTCGAGCGTGTGCGCGGACTTCAATATTCAATGTATTACGTTCGTGACTCGGCTGTTTAATGCTGAATCGGTCCCTGCATAATTAATAAAGGTACCTTTATTGCCGGGTGGTAAGGTGCATAATTGATCGGCGCGGGCGAGCTCGTCGAGGATGGAGCGGTATAATCCGCAGTTTACTGAACTGAGCTGAAACTATTTATAATCGACGAAGTCACGCGACCACGTGACCGCGCCGCTCCCTGCGCCCTGCTCCACGCCGTTGCTCAGTAGCTGAAGGCACCTGGAGCGCAACGAGACTTAAATAATGTTTTATTTTGTTTCGTTTCGTTTTGTAAGATATTAATGCAGGCGTACTTCGCCTCCCCTTCTCGGGCGGCTACATTTGATTTCTCTTGTAGCAAATAAAAACGAACACCAGTGTCGGCGAACCAGACACCGCCGCGCCCGCGCGACTGTCCGTGGTTGAGACAACGGTTGAGCTTGTGTGCACAGATTTCTTTTCAACTTCTTAATGTAGAGTTGTACGAGAGTTAATGGCGTCGATGACAACACTAATTATATTATTCAAGTACCATTAAATCTATGTCCCCCTCACGAGCGGTCTCACGAGCCAATGAGACGTTAAGCGACTACGAGCACATTAGTTTGAAGCATACTACCGCCCGGCGCGCTGCACCTTGAGACAACTGCTACGGAAATATTTAATCGAACCTCAGAAACAATTACTGCACGCTTATTAAACATGCGCACCGGCCAATGTATGTCTGCAAGTTAAATTTCATTTAACTATTATATTATTTACAGGAACTGCACGCAGAGCTGTTGAGCCAGCTCAACGGTGAGCGCCGAGCAGGGGAGAGGATTATCGCCAGTAGGGAACAGTGAATTTGTAATGATTACTTTACATTCCGAAACTTTCGTAAAGTTTCGGCAGCCTAGTCGGGAGATCGAATAGCTTCCAATCTGGAGGTCCTGGATTCGAATCCCACGGCGCTCACCTCTGTCTTTACTAAGTATTACCGATAACTTCAAACGCAGAAGGAAAATATCGTGAGAAAAATAATCTGACAATGAGAGTTGTTTAAAAAAATTAAGCTCTCGCAGATATGTGAAGTCTACCGACCCGCACTTGGCCAGCATGGTTAACTACGGTCTTACCCTTCTACATAATGAGCAGAGACCCGCGCCCAGCAGTGGGACAGTTTAAAACAACAGGGCGGATTCGAATTCGGAGTTACGTTCTCGCGGGATACTCCGAGCACTCTTGCATGCGGCGTGTCCCGCGTTCGAAGTATATTTTCTTTTCCAATACCGATGGCTTATTATTTTGGTGCGCGCATTGTTAATTAGTTTTAATGATTTCTGGTGCGCAATTTAGGTAGCATCCCAAATTTTACCGCCAGCACTACAATTAGAGCTAGCAATAAGCGTGGGCGAACAGCTGGGACCGCCGGCCCGCGTGCCCGGCTACACTAGGGCTCCGGGGGCACTAAATAACTTTGGACTGAATATGTTGTTGTATACATTTTGTAAAGTTATCCTGTCATTTCAGGCATTGTCATTACTACTACTGATTATTTATATTTAACTAGATGGTATTTGTCGGCAAGCGCGTGTCGGGTAGCAGGATGAGGATGTTTTCTGTACAATAATGTAGCAGCAGTGCAGGTTCGGAGCTCGGCTCCACACCCGCTACGCAACCCCCAGCGTAGTGGTGTGCTACGGTGTCATGCTACGTAACCCTCTCGTAGCAAAGCGCCGCGGATCCGGTTCGTAGCGAAGCGCGTCCGCTTGGGCCCCGCCGCCGTCCGCGTCCGCCGGCCGCGCCGCCGCCGCTCGAACGTTATTCATGTGACAGAGGCACCGTACAGCTCACTCAGCTAGTAGGTCAGCTTCGCACGGAGGCTGTGGGGCCGCGGCCCACTCAGGTAACCGGAACTTAAATATTCACAAAGAAAACAAATGGTTGTAGTTTCTGTGCACGCTTATTTGGCAAAAGAGTAAAAATATAACGCCTACCTGCGCCGAATCCAGATTAGCTAAGTACAAAATAACACTGCGACCTTATGGTATGATAGTCTGAGAGTAGTGGTTCCTTACATGAAACGAAACGCACACTAAATATTTTTTTAATAACACGTATTTACATAAGATTTTAAATTTTGTTATATAACTAGCGGTCGCTCACAACGTCGACCGCGTATACACAGTAGTACCTAAAGACTGTTATATACGACATCTGGTGCTGGGTAGCGGTAGTGCCCTTGATCATTTTTGGTAATCCTACATGAACCTAAAATTTTTCTGTTATAGAAAGTATCCTATATGTTAATCCAATTAATAAACTATATGTGTGCCAAATTTCATCCGAATTCGTTCAGCCGTTTTACGTGATTAAGGAACAAACATCCAAACATAGAAACTTTCACATTTATTATGTTAGTAGGATTTTTAAAAAGAAGACTAGCTCAACTCGTGCCGCTGCCACCTGCGGACGACGGGAGGAGTGTGTGGTAGGGCGAGCCACACTACTGCCAGTGGCTTGTAGCGCACGAGCGAGGTCGATCCCGGCCCGCCATTAATCACGCGCGTGCAGCGCCGCGGCACCGTGCCCGCGGCCGGCGGGGCTCCCGGAATGTCTCCGAGATGTTTACTGCACTCATTTGCATATCTATGCGATGTGAAATTGAAATAACTGATTTAGTGCGGCCGTGCACGCGGCAGCGCGGGCACGCTGGCTTGCTAAATCACTCGCTTTAGAATATTTTAAAATTGCAAAAGCTCATCTGAGAGCTGAATGTTAAATGAAGTGCTTTTTTGTCACCTTAGAATGTGCCGCTAGTAAACTATACAAATGTTACGTTGTATCGCCAACATATCGCGCGGTACTGAAGCCGGACAACAATGCTGTGCAACAAATGCTCAGGTCTACTGTCCCTTGGAGCTGTAAAAAAATCTAACTTCTAAGCCAACGCAATCAAAAGATACAGCCGTTTATGCTGCAAATTTTCGACACTCGCAAGGGAATCAAAACTACAGGGTACTTCCCGTGAACTCAGAATCTTGAAATTTGGTACGAAGCGACGTCTTATAGCACAGATAAAGGAAAAATTGCGAAAAGTATAAATTACCATTAAAAAAACCATAACCTAGTTCACCCTGCCTCCGTCCTCCCCCCAAATTTCCGCTCGAACGCCTTTAAAATGGTTTCAATTCGGGAAACAAGCAAATTCTCGATACAATAGAGCAATAATGGTTTCCAGAGGCTGGAATGTCCCGGGGCTACGTTTACCAAGCGCCCGTGTGCTGTAAGCACCTCTATGGGGGCAATGAAGCGGAGCCTCGCCGCGCGAGCGCCGACACTGGCTGCACGAAGCCTCCTCAGATCTACCCAACCCGGAGTTCTGCTGCGCTCGTAATGCCCTCTACACCTCTAGAGTTAGAATGTGCCCCGGGCATATCCTGCTCGTCTATTACATCGGATTGCGTTGTCACTTATTTGTGTACATTAATTTAATTAACCGGGGAACTATATAGTTAAGTAATCTGACTGCAGCTGCACAAAAACGAGTGTAAAGTGTTTATCTGGTGCTGATAGTATACAGTCCGGTTTTGTTCACCTGCCAGCTGATTCACTTCGTTTGACGGTGAACTATCCGCACAGCAAATATGCTGGGCTATCATACGTATATACATACATACATATGTATGTAATGTAACCACGTCGTAATATAATTTTCATAACCGACATAATATGTTCAAAGAATGGCACACCTATGTGAGTCCGCCAACCTGCGCCGGACCTGTAGCTCAAGCGCTATAACTTTTTTTATATAAAAGTAATGAGACGTTCGAGACGCTCACCTGATGGTAATAGATAACGCCTGTCCATGACCATACACAGAACTTTGAGCAGCAAAACAAAGTCCAGGGCATCGCTGTTTTAGCGCTCAATAATAGCCCTGTAATGCCCTTTAAAGAGAAACAGTAATGTTTACACACTACTGCTTGGCGGTAGAATATCTGGTACTGCGGTGGTACCTACGTAGATGACCTCCACGATCTACCACCAAGTAATTGAACTAAATTAACTTCGCCAATCGAACGCTTTCTGTTCAAAATCCAATTGACGGTGTTTGTATGCATGTAGAACCATGTAGGTAAATCACGCCGACGTGGATGTGGCGGCAGGTGGCGCGTGTGCGCGGTGATCGATGTCGCCATGTGTCTCGCGCGTCAATGAGACGTGCCGATGTGTCGGGGACGGACGGGGTATTTACAACACGCATGCGGTATCGGTGCGCTCGTGTCTCCGGAATACATTGTACGCGGACACGTGTCCGCGTCGCGGCGTGAGGAGCCGCTCCGATTATATTTTTTCAATCTGTATCTTGTGACAGGGACTCGGGAAGCGTATAAATAGCAGCTAATTTAGATATTTTTTTTAATTATATCCATTCGGGGCGGCGGCGCGGCGACGCTGCAGACGGCGAGCACAAACGAGATGTCAGTGCGACGGATACATTTCATTTTTATAAATTGTGTTTCAGTGAGGTTATTACCGCTACGTCGTGTTCGACGCCGCGCGGTTTCGTGACATATTCATTTCGTTATAATCAAGACATCGCGGCGCGCGGTGGCCGTGGCGCGGGCGGCGCACCTCGCCCCGCGTGCGATGCACGGTAGGCAGCTCCTGTCCTGCCCAAGCGGCAGATAATGGTGAGAGCAGACGGGGAGCATAATGCTGGCGCTGCGGTGGAAACAGTGCGCTTCCTTCCGCGCCGTCTGCGCTGAGCTGGCGGTTGTTACGCTCGGTTCCCCGCTGAAGCTGAATCATGCTCGCACTTGTTTTTAAAACTGCAGTTATGATATCTTTGTATTATTTTTTCCCCTAAGATCGTTTGGTACAGCATGTTCAACATATTTATAACGCACTGAGCTCTTGTACATGTTACCCAATACAAGGCACCGGATATTCTGGAGTGTAATATTGTTTTGGTATTCGAAACGGGCTTGCGCTTGGCCACAATATATACTATCGAACAGCCAGGAGCTCTGAAATGCTCGATATCCCGAAAACTTGGAAGAGATCGTTACATCTGCTAAGTTTAGTTATTCTTTATTGTATAATATGTATTGTGTACAATAAAGAGTTAATCTAAACTAAATAAACGGTTCCAATCCACCTTCATCGTGCGAACCGCTAAGTAATGGAATTTGCGGAGGCCTTCGAGTCTCGTATCAGCTTCTTCTAAGCAAGCGCGCTCCATCTTCGCTTAACAACAGACTAGATTGAGGTCAAACACAAGTCTATTCCCTATAATAAAAAAATAAAAAACTGTATATTGATACATGTAGTTAAGTCGGTATAGGATGGAACACGTTCACTCGTACCTTACTCTAGATTTGACGAGACTCAAACTGTAGTTGACAATGAACATAGACTGAGGACTGCGTTATAGTAATAAAAAATGTGAAAATGAAATCGATAATGTTAATGTATTTCCAGGATACACTTTAGCCAGTCTGTTTAGTAATAAAATCAATCAAAATCAAAATGTCATTCATTCGGTTTAGGCTCTGGTAAGGCACTTGTTACATGTTTGAATCTACCACCGGCTCGTAATAATTACACTTCAACTGAGAAGACTCCGGCAAGAAACTCAACAAGGTATTTTTTTTTTGTGGCTCTTTATTTTCATATTAGGTTACAGTTTATACAGTTAGTTAGTTAATAAGGAAAGCTAATCATGCGGTTCGGCGATTGTCCGCCGAGCGCGCACACGTCCGCCCTGCGTCCCCCGCGCGCCGCGTGCCGCGCGCCGCTCCGTGGGCTATCGCTAATGGATCGCGAACGATTCCAGATACATTATTATTTCCCTCGCGGCCGGAATATCTTGCCTTTGTGCTGACGATACAAATGACTATTGCGTTCGGTGCTCTAAGCTCAGCGAGCACCGAATAGGGAATACCATACTAGCCATACGAATTCCATTCCACGCAGAAGTGTACAAACGTTAATGGATAAATTATACGATTTGTTTGTTATTTCGTGTTGACGTATTGAATACCAGCATTATTTATCGACACTACTACTGAACTACTCTGAAAAGAACAATGCCTCGGTGCGAGGCTGGGATGAGACGACCTCGTTCTCTGTAGTAATTAAGCATTTTTATTTTATGTAATAGTTGTGAGACGAATTTTTATGGTTGACAGGCTAGGTGTACACCCTGAGACGGAGACTGATTCCTAGCTGTAAGCTAGCGTGCACATCTAAACTTACTTAAAAATGCATCCGTAACAAACATCGACACCGGAACAAGTCACCGCACGTGTAATAATTCGAGTAGTTAATTAATTCAACTGATACTAGTTTAGTTACGAACGCAGCGGCGCTCTCAGTAATGCATGCGGCGCGCCCTCTGCCGGCCGGCGCGGCCGCCCCGCTCGCAGCCTCTGGGAACAAACTAAATTCTGTTTTTATTAATCAGTGTGAATCGTCCTCAACACTGATCCTGTAGGTGTGAAATGTTAGGAAGATGTAAAAGTTCGTTGTAAACTTCACCATTCAATAACAACATTTTTCATCTCGTCAATTAATTTTACCTCTCCGTTCCGTTTATCCATGTAAAGTAAAAAACAAGCTCAATGAGTTTCCTTTAACCGGGAACTTGTCTCCGGGCCTACAGCGCGCGGCGGACTGCTGTGACTACAGGGCCACGACCAGGCGCCTCTGCAGTCTGCTGGCCGATGCTAAGTCCAAGCGCCCCCCTCCCGGAGCAGGTGCTGTCGGGAAGCTTTGAGTACGGAATGCTAGTGACGAACTCGTAGTGGCTAGCTGCACCAGGAGCTCGTCCGAGCGCTCCGTGTCGATCCCACACCCACCAATGACCAAACCAAATGTGGTATGTGCGCGGAGCCACACCAGCAGCGCGAGAAATTATTAACATTCGTCGAAACTTATGAAAACGCTTCCCAGGAATCGTAGTAAGCGAGCGGAACGTTTCCTAAATAAACTAAGTTGTTTAGCGGAGCGCCCGCGACGGACGGCCAGGGCGGTCGTCGAAGCCCGAGAGGCCGCCAGCGCCACTCCAAGCGGCTTTCATTATTCATGAGCGCTGCCTATCACAACTACACGCCGCGCGCCACGACCTGCCGAGCGCGGGGACTCGATATAATTCCAGCCTCGCTTTTAATTCCAGGATTTCCAGGGCTTCTTTCTGTCAACGTTTGTACTTACTTCTACGGTCTGAGAGCAAATTGTTTTTGTTTGTCTATCATTTTGCAATGATAGTTTAACACTTCTAACGCGCCCGAGCTGCCATTGCGTATGTATATAATAGATAAAGGAGAGAAAAACAAACAGGAAATAATATTAAAAAACGTGAATCTACGATCCTCATTTTGTCAGAATAACAACCGGTTTAAATGTCAGCGACACAGTTCTCGAAAGAGTGATTCGCTCGACTCAGATATTGTGTTTAGGAGCTAATGCGGCTCATTTGTCCAGAGGGATGTCCCGCGGGGGGTGGGGGTGGGGTGTCACAGGGAGGGATGTGACGAACAGCCGTGGATGCGAATCGTCGGTGGCGCATGGAGCGCCGTCGAGCACCGTACTGATTACATCTTGCAACGGCACTACTACCTTTTAACACAGACAAAACACATCAATGTCACGGGCAATTTCTAGATGATTGTCTAAGATAACAGCAGGAACTGTAGTCTAGGCTAAAACTATGACCCGAGCCGAGTGTGGCTCGCAACGCGTAAAACGTAAGGCTCATGAGAGCAACATAGAACATAATTATAATTCAATAAGTACGCGGAGGCGCATCAGCGGGGCGCGCCGAGCCGGCCCTGTCCCGCGCCGCCCATGTTTCTTCATTTCCCGCGCCGACGTGTTTCGTGTTATTGTTTACTCTCTAATTGCATTAAGTAGGTCAGTCCGTACATTGTAATGCAGTGAACTGGCGGGTGCGCACTCTGCGGACCCGCGGCTTGACTCCCGAGCAAATGCGTTGCTGAGACTATTCTACCAGGCGTTACAGACTTCAATTATAATCACACGACCATAAAGGAAATTATATTCAAAAAATATGAATCCTCTGAGAAGAATTACCTGAACATATCGAGCAGGCCCGCGCCGCGCGGGACCCGGGACAGGCTCTATATGTTCTATACATATTACAAACATTGTTTTTCCGCAACGTAACATTGTTACACAAAGCTAACCCATCAATAATGTACCTGTTCACCGTACCACCACAGTATCAGATAGTCTACCGCCAAGCAGTAGTGTGTAAACACCACTGTGATCCGATCTGTTTGTTTCTCCGCTTACTTCTGACACATTGGATTTTAATCGGTTTCACTGTCATTTAGAGATTCGTTTGGAAGGTTCGTATACATATAAGAACATCGTAGCCGACTTGTGTTAGTAGATAAATTCAATGTTAAGCAATTAAGTCGCCAATAAAGCGCGAAGTGCGCGCGTGCGAAGCCGTGGCGGGTCGCCTGTGTGAAATGAGACGCCTATGGTATTTAAAGTGATATTCTTGTAATCAGCAGACGTATTTAATTACCGAGAGAAGTGTCAGCTGCGAGCGCGACCCGCTCCGGCCCCGGCGGGCGCCGGGCGCCGGGCGGGCCGCGCTAACTTCTTAGCCAAACAGCGTCTGTAACGCGAACCCACTCGATCGGCATCGAGCCTCTACAAACAGGCGTCGCCGCTCACTCGCTACACTTCCGAGTCTACGAGACCCTCGCGCGAACCCGGGACGACTTCGGCGTACAACTAGGGCTGCACTGAAATCGGACTCCACTTCACTTTACCTTCACGAACTCACTCGGTATCTCCTTACCCTGTAACTCCTACTCGGAATAACAGGGTAAGGTAAGGCTCGCGGCCGAGCTGCACCCGCAGATGACCGTGTCGGATAAAGTTTTTCCGCGGCTGCGACTGAAAGTGCCCCCCTCCCCCGCGCGGCGTGATTCCGCCTCGTCAGCGTGAAGCGGCCTGATTGCCCCGCACGCGAGTATCGTGTGATGCCGCACACCTTGCCGAGGGCCTCCCGCGACAGGGCCCCAGGGCGCCGAGCGCGGTAGCACCGGACTCACTGCGTTCATTTATATAATGCAGCTTTAAATTAAATGATGTTTCGCCGAAGCCCCCGTAATGATGATAAATATTTCGGTTTAATTATGTGCCGCTATCGCGCGGCTCGGTGCGCCCCCGGGGGGCGGGGCGTGGAGCGGTAGGAGGACATGATTCATCGGTTTTCCAGTGGGTCTTTCATATTTCGACCTCGTTACATTTTTCACAAAGCTTCGTCTTTCGCATGAGTGGGAACCCGACTCTGACCCCGGGGCAGCCTCGTGGCGAAGCGGCTCCGCCGGTAATGGCCGCCCACCTGAGCGCGGAGCCCTGTTGTCGGGAAATACGAAAGAAAATTGTCTTTGTATATTTAATGTCTCCGACGTTTCGCTAATTTGAGTTGTGAACGTTTCGCGGAAAGTTTTAATCAAATTACAATTATGTCAGCCGAAGGGAAAGCGAGCGTCGTACTGTGAGTACCGCGACGCGGGCTGCCGGGCGCGGCCCTGCTGTGTAGGGCTCCGTGACGAGGTCGGCGCCTAACATTGCTTTTGCTCGCACTAAAGTGAAATACAAATTGTTTAATTCCTAAAACGTGTTTTTAGGAATTAAATAGGATTTTTTTTTGTCTACTTAAGGTTTTATATGTAGACACTGTTATGTAAACGTATGCTATGTAAGCTTATCAGGCTCTACGCGGGGGCGCGTGGCCCGGGGCCGCGTGTACCGGGGACACGTGCTCCGCGGGGGCGGAGGTGATGTGCGCGTTAAACTATGAAGTGACACAAGCACCACGGTGCAATATGTAACAGAATTTATAAAAAGAAAAATCAAGGGTGGAGGTGATAACGTAAAATGTGCACGTTCGTGTGCGTGCGTGTGTGTGCGTGCGTGTGCATGTAAGAGTGTGTGTGTGTGTATGTGTGTGTGTGTGTGTGTGTGTGTGTGAGAGAGAGAGAGAGAGAGAGAGAAATTACACTTAGGTGACAATGTTTAGTAAGTTCTCGGTTTCTTTAGGTTTCTTTAGGTCCCTTAACTAAATACTTGTAACCTTGTGTTTACATTTCCTGACTGATGTGTTTCTCAACACATTGTTTGGAAATTAATACCTTTTTTCACAAGTTCGCTCACATTCGAATATAAAATACATTTAAAAAAAACATTCAAATTGAGAACCTCCTCTTTTTTGAAGTCGGTTAAAAATACTTGATTCATTGAAATTAAAAAAAAAACTAATGAGTTATGTGGACGTTAACATTTCAAAAAATAGCCTCTCCATTAGGGCATCGAGCCCGGGTTTACCCGGACCGAAAAAACCCGGGTTTTCCCGGTTCTGAGGATTACAAAAAACCCGGGTTTGATTTTAAAACTCGGGTATTTCGGTTTTTTTTTAATACTTTTGTTTTTGTTATTTATTAAGTTTAAGCCACTTCGAATGCAATAATAAGTAAATGGAATAAAAACACGCTTTGATAAATTATTATTTATTACGTAAAAAGTAGCTTCGTTGCTACGTTCCTACCAATAAAACAAGCCATGCAAGTCAAATAGAACGCGCGCGTCCATCTCAGGACATGAATGGGGTGAAGTGTGGAGCAGTGGAGAGGGGAGGGTGTAGCGAAGCTCGTCGCGCTAATAGAAAAATTAAATCTTTATCACTTTTTTAAATATTAAAACTGTTTTTATAATTGGTAAAGTACTGTTTCATTTATTTAAATTCTTCCTCATCCTTTATATTTTGTACTCATTGTAGGAAATCGATATATAAACGCAGATCAGTGTATTTTAAAAAATTACAATAAAAAGATCGAAATGCTCGAAAAAACCGGTCTACCCGGGTTTTGATTACTCTTAGACCCGAAAACCCGGGTTTTCAAAATTGAACCGAGTTTCGATGCCCCTACTCTCCATCAAGCGAACATTGCTGCGTCCTCCCTGCGGCGGAGCGCCGTGCCGGCTGCGCGCGGGCAGGCAGGTGATGGTCAGCGCTCCGACGCCGAGTAACGACTCGTTCGGCGGCTGCTGATGCCAATTAAGAGTCAAAGGTTTTCAAACTGTTGTTTTAACACCTCGCTTTGAACTGGTGTTCGATAATGAGACAACTTTTTGTAGAGAAAACTTACCTGCATTAGACAAAAGGGGTCGAACGACGTGTTCTGGAGGTTAATTCGTCAGAGCGTCGGCTTCCCACGCCCACGCCGGCGCGGCGCCCTCGTCCGCTTCCCGTTTAAATAATTAGCGAATCATTTCCCTTCTTAGCTTTGAATAAACAAAGAATATCGAGAATCCCTTTCACAGTCCGCGAATACACAGAATTATAAACGACGTTCATCAAAGAACCCGCCTCTCAGATTATCTAGTCGAGTTCAACGGAGCCGCTGCGCCCCGCGGCTTGGCTCGACAACATTATTTTACCTTATGCGCGGAACTGGCACTCTCTAGGTTTTTGTTCCGACCTTCGAACTGTATCCACACAATACACCACTTCGATGCGCTGTTTGGCAATCCCGCTTTTGCGTCTGCACACATTCAGGAATCAGAAAATATACATTCTTATTGTCATTGTGTGCGTAACCTTTCCATTCAAACAAAAATAATTTATTGATCTAATGATAAGGAGAACAGTAGGTACTATGCTATTTTTGTCTCACTATTTCGCTCGCAGTGTGTTAAATAATATAGGTTTCTATTAGTAAAATACAAATACTTCCTAATCCCAAACTTCATTATCATCGCCATATAGTCTTAGCCGAACGAATCAAATCAAATTAAAGCCCGCCTTTTTAAAGAAAGCCCGTCCAAAGCGAACACTCGTAACTGTCGAGCATGTTCGCGAACATTCGTGCGCGCAGCGGCGGCGGCTGCGGGGGATGTGCGCCAGGGTCGCAGCAAATGGAAAGTTTAGGCTCCGTCTACACTTATGGGGATAAAGTGTGAGTGTATGTATCGCGCGCTGCTGTGATGTGACTTGTCAAAAAAATGGACAACTATACATATAGAAAAGATGTTTTCCGTGTGGCAGCCGCACAAGAATGCAGGTCCTATCGCGGAGGCGGAGGTCAGCTAACCAGGGTCTAATGAAGTCCGAACTACCGCAACTTCCTCTATGTACTCCGCGGAGACGCCGTGGTGCGGCGGGAGGTGCCTAATGAGGGTCAAGGCGCTCCGACTTCGTGCTCGGCTAATTAAGAACTTATTCAATTTGCAAATATTTATCTAATTAGTAATGGAATAAGGACGGATTAGTATTAAGAAGTTTAATAAACACGCACAAAATCATTGACTTATCCTAATGAGTGCGGTCTTAACTCAGAACATCGCATTCGCAAAATGACATCGCATATAAATTGTTCCATTTCGCACAAAGTCACTTTCGAAAAAATCACTTTTACGGAATGTCATTTCAGTCACTGCAGAATAAGGTATTAACAAAAAACATAAAAAATAAACGAAAGTCTTTTTAAATAATCATAATTATATACTAAAAAAATATAATAATCGAGTGTATACATTTGATGACAGCAGTTTTTTTGTAGCGATGATAGCTCAGTGGTCGGTTCGCATGCCGAAAGGCGTGGGTTCAAACCCCAAGAATGAGCTTGAGCTGCCGGTGAAGGAAAACATCGTGAAAACTATAGCGTGGGTATTTTCTAATACTCGGCTGGTTAGCTACCACCCTCAAGTTGAAAAACTGCCGCCAAGCATCTAACGATGTGTTCCGGCAGCCTCACTTGACAGCCAGTTCCATTCCAGGCTAGGTGTGCTTCACCATCTTCGACCACACCGTCACTTAACATCAGGTAAGTTGTGATCAAACATATAGCCTGTCAGACATTTAAAAAAAATACTTTATTCGAATTAAGTAAATTTTTAACTTTTTAATTCATACAGATCAATAGACATTTTATGCTGGGACAGAAATGTTTATTTAGACTATTTTAGGAATAAGACGCCGCTACATTCGCGAATATAGGTAGCTGGCGCTAAACCGGTTTCTGAAGAATCCTGGGTCTAGTAGGTGCATAGAATGAGAACAATACAAAATATTAATAATTGACGACGTAGGTATAGCTCCAAGGAGTAAACAACACTAACTGACTAGTCGTGCACTTGACGCGAGTGCTCATGATCGCCGCGCCGCAATGAGCTCGAGCTCGAGGGGCACGTCACTCGGCAACCAAACGCCGCTTCCGCTCTCGCCGCGCCGTCATGCGGCTCGGTGCTGCCTCGGAAACATGGATTCGCAGCGAAATCACGCGGTCGTCATTTGACTTGCATCGGAAAATTTAATAAAAAATAATATTATCATCGTCAATATACTCGAAATGGATTAACATCCATTTCGAGTATATTGAGTATACGCGGGCTATCGAGACATCGACAACACGGCCGATCTGGGGGTGGGGGACGCGGGGGCCGGGGGGGACGTAAGACGCTAAAACATTCTACATAATAAATTTCACGAGTCGCGAAATTACAAGCACGCGGAATTCTCTCGAGTGTTTTATGTCCACGGCGCCTTTTAAATAGTCCAGTTTTCGAAGTCATTCGTAAGTTGTCGGAATTGGCCATGGAAGTACGGTTCAAGTTTTTGTACGGGGCTCTGCCCCCGCCCCGCCCCGCAGCCCCCGGCGCTGCGTTATTGGCAAACTTCCCGCCGATATGACGATACTTTCCCCGACATTGACACACATCGCGCCGGATCAGTCTCCCGCCCGTACCGTTTATCCGCGACCGGAACCGACACCCGCTGGGGGTTCACTTTTATAAGGATAGTCCATGCCCGAGTGATATGTCAATGTTTCTACGAAACTTCGTTTCGGTTCAGCATTTATGCATGTAGAGCTTGGTAATCATCGTTCCTGGCCGCTTGTACAAAGGTCCATCTAAAAGTTGGCTAAGACTACTTCGTGCGATAAGACCAACCTCGTATTCCAAAATATCTCTTAACTTTTAGTTGAATTGCATTTCAGTGGACTATGAAGACGTTGTACCGTGGTATATACACATTTTTATTTTATTCAGAATAGGTTTGTGATTGACCACAGCCTGCTCGATGTAAAGCAGTATGCAGTCCAGTGTCCAGCTTGTCTAGAGGAAACCCGTTACTCTGGATTTGGAGATATCGTAACAAGCACGTTCGCATGCGAGTGCCGACTGTACAGGAGTGGAGTTAACAGATGTTATGTTACCTACATAGTTATACCGGTGCCACATGTTAAGGAACATAAAAAATCCGTTATTAATAATGTTCGTGAGAAATTCGGTCAAGACCGCTGCATTGTTCGCGTATCAAGTTCACGCTCTACATCGCGGAGGCGCGGGGCCTATTGTTACGTCCGAGTTCATACAACACTCACGTAACGTAAACACGCGAACAACAGACCAAACGCGCTTCATTAGTTTATGACGAACTAGATCATAAGCAGACGTCGTGAAATGAAATGTTGATGCTCGTGCAAACTATGTCGGCTGTAGTTGAACAACCAAACAAAATATTACTACAAGTAAATTTACTGCGCTGATCTATTTAAAGCACAAAGTATATTCAAAATGTCTCTCAATACAAGATATGTACTAGGTACCTTATATTTCATCGGTATTAACACACCGCGTCTTTTTCTTCCTGAAATTCTTTCCGTCCTAAGGTTGCCTGGAAGAGATCGTTTATAGCGATAAGGTTGCACTTGTTACTTCAGTTTATTTTTATTTTTTTCTGTAATCTTTGGTGTAGACAATAAAGAGTTATTAAATCAATCACATACACTGTTACTTAAAGAGACCGCGCGAGCCTAGCGATAATACTGGAGGAAAACTTGGGTACTTAAGATTTAAGACTACAATGTTTCGGTGCAAACATCGCTACTTACTTCCTGCGCCTGGGCCTGCGCTCGGAGACAAGCGAGCCGCGGGCCCGAGGCGCGCCGGCCTGATCCCAGGCCGCGCCGGCGGCGCGTCGTTCGAACGCAAACCTTTGAACAAAATGTTACAGCTGTAAACAACTCGTTATGGCTGGCAATGAAAAAAGTTAACATGACCACAGCTCACCTGATGTTAAGCAACGAAGTGGTCGCAGATGGAAAATGCACCTAGCCCGAGTTCCATTCCCGGTCAGGTGTGTTGAGGCTAACCACAGTATGGTGATATAGACGTTGAAGAGGCGCCTGGCTCTCAAGTGAGGCAACTCAACTTGAGGGTGGTAGCTAACGAGCTGAGCACTAGAAAATACTAATAATTACTCACGATTTTTTTCACCAGCTTGAGCTGGTGAAGAAGTTGTGAACCGACCGCGGTAACCACTGATAGTATTATTATCTGTTCTGTGCCATTGAGCTGTCATCGCTGTATAAAACTCGTTCTCGTAAGCCCAATTTAAATCCAATTTTTATTTATTTAGAGTTGTCTAAATGCGTGAGTTGCTGGAACTGCCGCGCCGGCCGCACACGGTATCGATCACCTCTCGGCGTCAGTCTATCCGCTGAGCCGTTATAAACTGGATTTCAAGCAATTGAGAGCGATCTGCGATTTCCTCGCGCGTGGTTCTCTTTAAATTCAGCGACCACCCGCGTCCTGGAGCTCCACTTGCCGCGATAACACAGATATTCGTGTTAATATCGCGATAAAGCCGCCGCGACGTCGCGAACATATTCTCCAAGCAAGCCGCAGGACGAGGCCGGTCGTGGTCTACTATCGGCCCCTGTACTCTGAGCTTGTTATTGCGATATGTGTTAGGCGCCCACGTAAGAGCTTTGCTGCTGCGAACCTTATTGCGCTGGCATATGATATAGGGTCACGTAGCTATTTTATGCTCGCCTCACAGGAGTCTCAATAAGTAGCTCAGAGTGCAGGGGCAGCCGGTACTTCCACGGCTTACAGACGAGCGCCGCGAGTGTGACTGCAGAACTAAACCATTCTGTACGTAAATAACAGAGGCGAGTAATAAATACGGCGCACTCGTGTCCGCGGCTCGGGCGAAGGTAAACAGAGGACTCCGAGCGCTGCGCAGGCCGACCGTCCGCGCGCGCCGCACGCACCTAACTTTTATGGGGACGTGATGAAAACTTGTTTACGGTGTTTAGATTTGCAGCGAGGCGGAATCTGTGCTAATAGAGAGATGTGTTTGTGTTTTGAACGAGAGGTCGAGGGCTTTGGCTCGATCCTATAATATCAGACTTAATGCGTGGCACGTGACGTCACGGCGGTCACCGCCACGCGACCCCGCGCGACGTGACCCGCCCGTTTGCTGACTGGGGTGTCGTCACGCGGCGCGCGTGCGGTACCCGAACCCACTACCGAACTAAAACGACATCGAACTTTGATATCGAGAAAAAAACAACTAATCACTTTGAATAAAGCAATTTACATTCAAATAAAAGTAATTATATGAATATTGACGATTGCTGACTGTTGATTTATTTTAGTTATTTTCATTTATGTTTCAAAAGAAGATATTGTATAACACTGATATGATACGAATGACCTTTCTGTGTAAAAAGATATGTATTGGTCATTTATATCCGGAGGGAAAAAACAAATAATGCGAACAACACTAAGTGCAAAGTTTCGGCGACGGAATAGTTGTCGTGTGTCGGCCTGCGCTGCGTTGCTGTTGCGACAAAACTTAACATTTTTTCCATAACGAGTCTGGAAACTGCGGCTCGTCTGTTTCTGGCGACATAAATAACCTGCCGCTCAATCCTACGCGACCCGCGCGTCCGCAAAACGAACATTCGCGGAGCGGTCTGCCGTCCGTTGCTTTCCCCACCACACTACACAGCTGTCCACTACAGTCAAAAGCATTGACAACCATTTTGTAAGAAACGACAGCCCGTTCTATTAGATGAACATCAAAAAGGTAATGCAAATACTACAATCTATCGCGAGTCACGACAGTCGGAACGTCATCGCTGAATGCGCGTCTACTGATGTCACTTGAGCGTCGATTGTTATAATTATGCAGCTCGACGCAAACCTTCATGATAAGTTTTTTTTCCAGCTCCACAGACACCGGGGTTCATAACCTTTGTCAACTTAACACATTTTTTTTTATTATTAGATTAGTTCGAGTTAAATCGTGTTAGGTCAGCGGCCGCGCCCTGCCGTCGCGCGCGTGCGTCCTGCACTTAGCACCGGCTCGTGGCATTTAGGTAATATTAATAAAGTTTGCGCAACGCCCCGTGCTTTACCGCCGAGCCATGTAATACTGTTTTAATGTGTCTCAGGTTAGCGCTCCCCGACCGACACTCGACCTGCGACACGCCACCGGCCTCGCAGTCGCTTCGCGTTCTTGTCGTAACCAGTGATGACTGTTCAAGTCATGTAACCCCAATTTTACTGAGTTACATTTTATTTTTGTATTTGTTCAAAAATCTCTTCTTGTTCTCGCTCTCATCTCTGATGGCCGCTCCGCTAGTCCGCTACTCCTTGTATTATAAATTGTATTCTAATAAATAGGCAAATCCACAATCTGTCTCTCACACATCCCTCTGCGCTATCACTCCAAGAATGACTTCACAGGAAAAGTTGAGCCTTGAAGTCGTTTTCAAATTTTTTTCTCGGTACGGTTAACGGCTAAACAACTCGCGGCGGCACATGAGCCAATTCCATCAAAGAATACTCTGCACGATCGCCGATAATAATTAAAAGAAAAAGATTGTTGCGTGGCGGAGATGACAGCCCTGAGATATGAGGAGCGCCAGCGCCACCGAAGGAGATCTGTTTACACATTTTTGTTAGTTGTTTCGGCAGCTGGCGGCGGCGCGCGCTGTCCGACGCGCGGGATTACAAAAGCGATATAAAACGCGTTGTTTACGAGTGCGTGTCATTCATAAGTTCCGAGCGCCGACGGACGGAAATAGTAGCGGCAGGGTCGACGACTCGCGGCGCGGCGTCAGCGGTGCACCGGCGCGCGCGCGTTGCACCGCTGACGCCGCTACACACGCGTTTCATTTGAATTACTATTTCCGAACCGCACCGCGGCGTGACTCACGCACACATCACGCCTGCAGAATATCTCACTGCGCGAAGTAGAGCCCGGAACCGCGTCGCCCTCAGATGCGTCAAACACCGCGTGAGGTGATATCGCCGCCGCCGCCGCCGCGGCGGTCGCCGAGAGTCAGCCGGAAACACGCAGCGCAGCGAGACGCGGCGGCGCTCGGAGGCGCCGCGAGTGCTGGCGGAATAGTTGACGCGCGCAAATTCTAGTGGTAGTATAGTAGAGTGGTAGATCCATGAGATAGCGAAAATTCACTTTTGCGTGTTGTTGCTCCCGTGCTACGGAGGATAACACCTTCGATATCTTCGGGAGCCGACTTTCATTCGCCATTACCTACTAGCCGATTATAATTACTGGCATACGTAGAGAGCATACGAGCTCGCGAATGCTGACGACACAGCTGCGATCAAATGAACGGAGGGGGAACTTTTTGTCATTTTATTTGTTGTTTAAGTAATCTCTATTACGCTAATTCACTGAGCTTAAAACAATCTGAGCAAGCAGGCGGCGCGCACACGGCGCCTTTGTTATTTCTCTTTGTATGTATTGTTGAATGGAATGAAATTTGTTGTCAAATAAATTGTTGTCTATTGGCTCTCATATTATGATAACGACACTAATTTCCGGAACTAAAGCATCGTTTTTGAACACAGGCGGCGCTAATTCCGCAAAACTGAATGGCTAATAGCTAATTCTCTGCTTACCGACAAAACATTTTTTAAGTAGGTAACCGCCCTGTAATCTTTTCCGAGCTGCCATCAAAACAAGGTAAAAAAGTTATTCATCCCGCTCCGGCCATTACGGGCCGAGGGTCACGGCTGCCGCCACAGATTACACGCCAGTCAGTACCGACACCGACGCCCGCGTCGCGCGCCCACCGAGTTGCGAGTCTTCTCTCATTTGAGCTGGTCGCTATTTGCCTCTAATGTCCTAGCATCCGCGTCGTATTCCAAACCAGGTATTTATGAAAGCATTCATTCCCTCAAAAATCACTTCCCGCGCCGCGCGCTCCCTACCGGGCGGGTCACATCCAGTGTTGCCATAACGTTACTTTTGTAACGGAAAATGTAGTTCTTCACTTGTCAGTCCTTTTTTCACTATTAAAAACATATTAAAATACTACAGTAAAAAGCCATCAAATCTTAAAAAGTTATTAGGTTTTGCCCAGCTCTGGAATCCAAAGAGTTTATCTATTGCAGTTAGGATAGTCTTGGATAGAAAAATAATATAATTGGTCATGAATCCTGCGGTTCGGACGCTTAAGGCAGGACGACGAAAAGTCCTAACGTCTGCTCTTGAAGAAGACTTTTCGTTTGTTTCGACTTGTAAATAGTTTTGGCAAACAGTGGTAAAGTTGACTGTAGGTATGTCATTTCCTCTATATTAGCGTCGGTGCGATAACGTCGTTTTGATTTTCATATGTCGTGACGGCCGCGACGCGGCGCAGTGGCACGCGACGCGCCGCCCGCGCTGCACCGGGGGCTTCGGACTACACCCCGGCACAAATCCTCAATATTCCTGAAACGAGTATTTCTGTCAGCTATGAAGCTACGTTTGATGCCTTGCACAGAACTACATGTATGCCTCCAAATGCAGCAGAACGTGGAAATAGAAAGATCAAACTGGGAAGTCGACAGCGAAGCCGCCAGACGCGACATTTGTGCTACAGCGTAACGTGTCAGTGCGGCACCCGATGTCCTAATTCCCGCACCGCACGTCCCGGCGCGGCCGGAGAAGCGACATAATTTAAAATAATTTTCCCGTTAATAACTCGGCGCCGGCCGAGTGACGTCACCCCGAAATCCGGCTTAATTTATAGCAGCAAATCAGAGGACCCCCGTCTTTTGAAAAAAATCCGGCGATAGTGCAAATTGCTCAAATCTCGCTGCAGATGTTTTCCTCGTCCGCCGCCAATTACGGGACTGGCGGCGAGATCGCACGCAACGGGTACCCGCGGGAACCACGCGGTCGACGTCACTCGGTGAGCTTCAGTGATCGTGAGAGGATGCTTGGCTTTTACCGCGACGCCCACCGCCGGGCACGAAATCTGTATAATATACGTGACGTCACACGTAGCTACAATGAACTCTCCGTGCAGCCGACGCGGGCTCCACCGGAGTCACTGTAATGACAAATCTGTTGTTTTGCCTGAAATCTTAGCCGATATTATTTACAAAAACCTTTGTGTTTAAATCATGTTAATTTACTTCAACTTAGCGAGTTTAATATGCTCGTAAAGCTGTATATAGGTTGATCGACAGCCTGTCGCCTTCCCGGGGCTCGTGTTCCGAGGTAGTGTCGGGCGCGGGGGGCGCGGGGGGCGCGGGCGGTGGAGGCGCGCACTTAAGAAAACTCTATCAGCTGCTCCCGTATGGAGTAACTGCCTATTTCATAGCTCGCACTAAAATTTCATAAAGCTCTTTGAAGTAGTTAATTTCCCATCTTCGCAGAAGCTTTCTCCGCACCTCCTGCACTCGGCAGGCGCTCCGCTCCCGCGCCAGCTCCCGCCGCGCGGAGCATTACGCGTAATGAGTGGGCGGCAGCTGGCTCCGCTCGCCGCGCGGCTCACGTGCTTCCACGCGGCGCCGCGGCGAGAGCAGCTGCCGCCTGCAATAACCGTTTCACTTTATACTCATCCCATTAGCACTCATAGCTGAGCCGCCGCTAACCGACTGCAATACGAAGTACTTTATGCCGAATAAAGTGAGTGACGAACACGTTGGTGATTTGCACGTAATATACAATTAATATGTGTACACACATATAGTGGTAATATCGTAACCACTTTTTCAGACACAACAAGACTTTTTCAGTCTTTTTCTTTTGCAAACACAGAAACGAACGACCGATGCGGGCGGCGGTCGGACCGGACACAGTTTTTGATATTGTACACGGAACACTCGGCGCGCGATCTGACTCCCACTTGACCGGTTTTTACTAAAGTGAAGAATGTAAGCGATACACAGGATACAGGGCTTCGGATATAGCCGTCGACATGTTAACCGTCCACGAGGGGAGACCGGCGAGCGCGGCGCTGCCCCGACCCACTCCCCTTCAGGTTTTAATCGAATCAACACTTTGTCGAAACTTCGGTAACGAGTGCTCCGCGCGGCGCCGCGTCCACCGACACCGCGTTTCAGGAAACGCAATCAACATGTCACACGCGTCACCCGCGCGCAGCCGGCCGGCCGCCGGGGCTTGCCCGGCACACCGCGGTGCTTCACTTCGGTTCCTCGTCAGCTGCACGGCGCGCGGCGACTAGCGCCGCTCCGACTTCCGATATTATCTCCGATTGATTCGGCGCTGCGCTGCAGGACAGGTCCTGCCGTTGTCTTGTGAGCTCATTTACCGGATAGCCCTGTTCAGTGTTCACCCAGGCGAACATAGGGATACGTTACACACAGAACGTTACACAACCGCACTAATAGAAAGAAAGAGCAACTAGTGACGCCGTCGCACCGGCGCGCGGCGCGACACGTCGGAGATGTCGGGGTACATTCTTGGGCTCGCCGGCGCCGTATGCAGCCGCAGACCCGCTTTCGTCCGGGATGCACCTTTTTTTTGTTATTCAACTAAATCGACAAGTTACTATTTAGCCATGTTTCATGATTTTGATATTTTTAATATTTGGACTTGTAACTTTATGGTATCAATATAATATTTGTATTCCATGAGTCTGTCTCGTTCCGGCTCCGGACTGTGGTCAAACCTCTCGAGGTCCAATAAATATTGGATTTTTCCTGCAACCCTTAAATAATAACGGGGGTTGAGAGGTAACACAACCTAATAGATAAGTAAAAGACTCAATCCGACCGAGCGTATCCGCGACCAGAGCTCGATACGAACCAAATAAAATGATTTTATAACCCCGGCGCGAGCGCCCGGGAGGCGACTCGCGGCGCCCCGGCCGACTCTTCTTTAACTTTTTTTATGGTTGACAGGCTAGTCCCGCGGCTCCACTCGGTAAGCTACGAACATAGTGCGGTACGTCTCACCAGCTCACGTTCTAACTGGATACCGAGACCCGATGCATCAGGACGCCTGACGAATCACTCCAAAGCAAGTTTTATGATCGCAACATTAAGAATTAATTTTGTCAAACGAGGATGCTCCGGAAAATGATATATAAGTACCCGTTATTGATTGATCTTCCGAAAGTTTCAACAACGTTCAAAAATAGCTTGATTAATGGTGAGAGGCGGCCGGCCGCGCCGCCCCTGCCACTCGTGTTTACGTTACGGGAAACTTTTATCATCACGAGATTATAGGCCTGCAGTACACGGAAATATATTTGGAGAATCTACAGCATGCGCTCGCTCCATACTTTATACAGTAACGGCACATCGTTTCTTTTTACAAGTGAGTCTGGCCGCGCCAGGAACCTCGCTGGACACTAACTACGAGTAGCGTTGCCAGGCGTCCGGATAAAGCCGGACATAGTTAGGCTTTTTGATTTCGTGTCCCCGGACAAAATAAACGGTGTCCGGCTTTTGTTAGGCTTTTTACATTTCGCAAACGAGCGAGCGCCGAGCGCAAGCGAGTCGACAGTCGGTCGCTCCCGCAGTCCGCAGCCCCGCCCCCCTTCGCCACTAGTAATAGTAGTAACATAGTTTAGCTAAAGAGAAAATGTATTTATTAAAAGGAATTTAAAAAAAGTTTAAGCCGACAGCAGAACCGTCGGAGGTGAAGTGTGAGCTTTGCGACCAGTTAATATCAAAAGGATTTTTACAACTGCATTTTAAAAGAAACTGATCTTTTTCTGCCTTTGCCTGTGCCTTTACTTAAAGAGAAGAAGTTTTGTTCTGTTTATATTTTTTTTTTTGTTTTGCTTTGCGAATTAATAGCAGGTAAATAAGACTTATTTGTGCAATCGTCTTTCATTAGAATTGAGAAAGAATTTAAAAATGTTGATAATTGATTATCTAGAATTTAATTTTGACTGATGACTTTATTTGACTGATTAATAATAAAGTACTTACTTGGACTGATTTGTTTTTCGATTTTATTTATATTTCATTAGAATTTAACGAGACTTATGGTAATGATCAAAAAAGCTTAATTTTACACACAACGTACTATCGTACCTATATTAATACGAGTACTAAGACACAAAATCCTTAATAATGTAGGGTGTCCGGCCTTTTTACCCAAATGTCCGGCCAAACTGGCTGGTCTGTCCGGCTATTAGGTTTGGCGACCTGGCAACCCTATTTTTTTTTTTTAATGGTTGACAGGCTAGTTGTTTGACCACAGCTCACCTAATGTTTAGTGACGGTGTGGTAGAAGATGGTAAAGCACACCTAGCCTGGAATGGTACTGGCTCTCAAGTAAGGCTGCCGGAACACACCGTTAGATGTTTGGCGGCAGATTTTCAACTTGAGGGTGGTACGAGTAGCTAGCCAGCCGAGTACTAGAAAGTACCCTACCACCATGCTATGGTTTCCTCACGATGTTTTCCTTCACCGGCAGCTGAAGCAACCCACGCCCTTCGGCTTGCGCACCGACCGCGCTAACCACTGAGCTATCATCGCTACTACTACAAGTATGTATTTACAAACAGCGCAGCCAAGTGCAGCCGCTAGACACGGAGCGCGCGCGGCGCGTCACGCGTGCCGTGGTGCAGAAGGTCGTCTTGGTAGCAGATATTCTGCCGCCAAGCGGTAGTGTGTAGACATACTGTGTTCCGGTTTAAAGCGTACTGCAGCTAGCCAAATTACAGGGCTGTTGAGACTAATCATCGAATGTCTCAAAGTAATGAGCGCCAAAGCAGCGATGCCCTGGAAATAGTTTTGCGACTCCAAATTCTGTGTATCGCGGCAATGGTCAAGGACAGGCGTTATCTCTTACCACCAGGAGAGCGCCTCGTACATCTCATTACTTTGAAATAAAAATACAGGCTAGGTGTTTTTAGCACAGCTCACTTGATGGAAAGCGACGATGTGGCCGAAGATGGAGCACGCTTGCCTAGGAAATACCATTCAATTTTTTCTTGAACATCCCCGGGTTGTACTTCGTTGGAAACACAGACGCTGGCAACGAGTTCCACACAGCAGCAGTTCTTGCAAGGAACGTGGTCTGGAAACGTTTTGTACGTTTGTAGGGAATTTCCACTGTGAGAGGGTGTCTTTTGGTCGAGCGTCTGGTCGTTTCATTGTAAAACGGCGATTGCAAGATTACTAAGATTTACTTACACTCGCAGCATGACCCGCTGAGTAAGCTCGACGCGTCGAGACCGCGCAGGGAGCGCGCTTCCGTTTTTTTTTTCAAATAATAGATTAGCTTGCGTTTGACCGCCATCTCACCTGATGTTAAGTAATGATGCGGTCAAGATGCACGCTCGACTTGAAGACACCTAGATTGTATCCATCGTGGAACGCCCACTCAGGCAGCGCTTTCCACTGTGTAGCGGTCCGCACAATAAACGTACAATCAAATCGTTTCGTTCGTGTTTTTGGAACGTCAACCATAAAACGATGTCGCTCTATTGTTTATCCAGCTCGCACTGGCACGTCGTTGTTCCCCGCGGCCACCACCTCGCGTAGGTACTGTATATGCAGCGCACACTACGTACACCCGATAAACAATTACAAACAGACGGTCGATCATCATCTCCGCAGCGTGGCGTCGCGCCTGTATACTCATTACGTCAGTTCTTGTTCAACATTAGCCACATGTGGACGCTCGTTGCGTTCTTATTCCCACATAGAATTGAGTTCGCAAGCTGGGTGGCCAGCCCTAACGTACAGAATACAGGGTTACGCGAATCAGAAGTACTAAATACGATGGTCCTTGTGGCTTAGTACAACGGTTCCGTGTAATCCTGTATACCGTTCCAGGGCCTCAACATGGATTGACGACAGGGCCACAGCGGCGTGTCGCGCGACACCAGTCAGCGGCGGAAGCGCATGCTACCGCCGACGGCTGCCGTCATGTGGTGGTGGTTGGAGCACTACTACTCTGCTCGTTTTATGTTTTTTAGAAAATTATTCTTTACCGTTTATCATATTTCTTGAGTTTGCTATACAAACCACGCGGTCACTTAATCTGTAAAAATTTTAACCCGCTGCCATCCGGTTCAGGAGGTTCTGGCCATCGAGTGCACGGGAGACAGCGCAGGCTCAATAGACAGACGACATGTATCCCACCCTGCGGACAGGTACCCACCCGGCACATTCTGAGCACAGACCTTGTTTACTTACTGTTTGGTTGATAAACCTTTTTTCAGAGAGACAACAGGTGTCTTTCTGGTCGGGATCCTCGTTCGGCGGCGGCGCGCCCCGCGTGTCCCGCGCCGCAGCGCGCGCTAATTCTGACCTAATTACACGAACTTGTCGCCGCCTGCTGCCACCTAATTGAGCTCATAAAGACCCAGCCCCCCTGCCCCCTGCCCCCGGGTCACCTGCGCTGGCGCCCCGGCGCACCCCTGGCCACGCACCGCCCGCGCCGCCGCACCGGCGCAGTCCACGCCACTCCACGCCAACACTGAACTTGATATACCGTTATTGCAACTCTCCAAACATATCGTGACATCTTTACTGACTGGGATCGATGCAATAACCAGACTAATGCAAGCTTTGACGAACATTTAGAAATTGTCGTCAAAGCCGTGCCGAAGTCCGAATCGGGTGGAATGAGTGACACCGACACCGGCGCAGGCGTCACCGAATGAGTACCTGCTGCCTCTCTTTCTTCTAAATGTGGTTTCGCTTTATCGCAAAAAGTACATTCGTAGTACTGTCCGATATGACGCTCGGCAGTCGGACGCAAAGATGCATCTCCTTAAATTTGAAAAATAAATGTTTTACTTTTCGTGGAATATAGAGGCACGAGTTGTTTCACGCGTTCTCGCCTTTCGTTTATTAGAATTAAAAAAGATGTGGACTCGTAGCGTATGGATTCATTTTATTTTATTGTACTTATATAAAAGACCATGTTAGATCATCATCATAAGAATAACAAAGTACCTATTAGCACGCGGGCACCGCCTTGCAAGGGTGAAGAGAAACGTCTCCATACAATTCTTAGACACGTTTACTAAGGGTTGAGGCGCCGCGGTGCAGGTTCCATTCCCATCGACATCCACTGCACCAGCTCTAAGCGGATGAACATCTATCGCTGCTGGTAGCACACAGCTCCGCGATGAAGCCGCCGCATTCCGCGCTCAATAAACTAATTGTTCCCGAGAACGAGCGTTATTATAAGAGCTCTCGTCGAGCGGCTGTATCCAAAGTATATTTAATCATATTGAAATGTATGAAGCTAAAGTTGATACATAGTAAGTATAATAGAGAAGTAAATGAAAAAAATAACTGTGAAATACGTCAGTTAAATAAAAAAAAAATATAGCGATGATAGCTCAGTGGTTAGCGCGGTCGGTTCAAATCGTGGGTTCAAACCCCAACAATGAGCTTGAGCTGTCGGTGAAGGAAAACATCGCAAGGAAACCATAGCGTGGAGGTAGAGTACTTCCTAGTACTCGGCTCGCTAGCTACCACCCTCAAATTGAAAATCTGCCGTTAAGCATCTAACAGTGTGTTCCGGCAGCCTCACTTGAGAGCCAGTTCCATTCCAGGCTAGGTGTGCTTTACCATCTTCGACCACACCGTCACTTAACATCAGGTGAGTTGTGGTCAAACAACAAGCCTGTCAGCTATAAAAAAAAAACCTTTGAAAACGTAGTATTTTATTTATTTATACCCGTCTGTATGGATTCATTAATATGATGGCATATTTTTGGCATTTTCTGGATTCGGGTTTGGCAGATTTTGGCAGATTTTTTGCCAGTGTTGGGCAGATTTGCCATTTTTGAGATGGTCACACTGGTCAGGCGCGGCGTCAACTGCAGCTACATTTCCGCGCAACGTTGCTCGCGTCGAGTGAAGCTCCCTCGCGGGGCGAGGTGAGATGCCGCGCACGGTGACTCGCGCGTGTTCCGGGTCCAGCGCCTCGCAGCTGCGCACGTAGGGCACAATCAGTTCTCTACTCGAGCACGTATTATTGGATTTACACGAAACATCTCAACTTGTACGCGCTTATTTCGATACATTCACCCGAAAATCGAGCTCGCCCCGGAATAATGCGAAACACATTATATGTCTCAGATATCTAATGTATCTGTTCTGACTATCTCTCGCGAGACGAGGGCGCGCGGGGGCGCGGGGGCGCGGACTCGAATATTTGGAGTGCTCGCGAACCGACGCGCGGAGATACCTAACGAAAGCCATTAAGTACCTATATCAAGAGCAATCCGTACAGTAAACAAGGGAAAACGTATTAATGCAAGGATCGGAACAAATAACTGAAATAACAACGATAACGACACTCGTACCCACTCGCGCTCGGCACCGCCGCGCCGCCGCGCCGCCGCGCCGCCGCGCCGGAATGTGCAGGCTCAGGCGACCGGCGTTGGCGTTCAGCTGCGATCACCACGGTGTGGCCGTGACGTCACCGCCGACGGCACCGGCGGCGAGGGGCGCGGGGGGGGAGCGGCCCATAACGCGTATAACATTATCAAAATGTTTCGCTAAGAACCGAGCCGTTTGGCAGCCGAGCAGTACACCCCTACGCACGGGCGCCCGGCTCCGCTGCCGGGCGAGCTTCACCCCTGCTGCTCCGACACTCGGGCCCGCGCCGCCGACTGTACGCGCCGCACCGCAGCCGGCGCGCGTGCCAAATGAACCCACATTAACTTCAATACTGGAGGCTTTACACACCCCCACCCCCCGCTACCGTGCACCCCTGCCCGACGGGTATATATTACGCGATTAGCGAACGTATCTCCATCGCATCAGCGCAGCGGGGCCGCGGCGCCGCGCTCCGACTCACGGCGACGTCGACCGCGTAGTCTGCCGAAATGTAACAATTATAGCACCTACCGCTTCTAATAACTTGGACTCTGGCGTACAGTGTACACGGGGCCGCGCGCGGCTCGAACAGATCTTTGAGAGAATTTTGCTCTCATTGCAGAGGTTTACAGATAAATTCTGGTGGAAGCCGAGTCTCAGTGAAACACGAGTCCTCATCGGCTCCGCAACCGAGCCTCCGACGGAGAGCCGGCTGACCGCCGCCGCGGCCGCGCGCTCGTCGCGACAAACAACGGAGTTAGATTGCAAAGAAACTGGTAGGACGAGAGGAAACTCGTGGCAGCTCGCAAGCCTCCCCGCGAGCCGCGGGACTCCCGCGCGGGACGGCGCGCGGCGTCACGCGATCTCCTGGACGAGTTAAAGTTTTAATTGCAAAATTGATTCGTAATTTGTTTCCGAGAACTAGAGTGGCATGCGGTCGAGGTGCGCACGCGGCATCCGCAGCACGCGACTCTGCGCCGTGCTGCGCCGGCATACGGGCCACAGTGCGGCGGCTGAGCTCGCGCGCCGCTGATTGCTTCCATTAGGTTTATTGCTAAACTCGTAGCGACGCCGTGGAGCCACCCGCGCCGCCGGGATTCGAACATGTGCCCGTTCGAATCCCTGGCCTGAGACAGCACGAGGAGGAGGTTACGAGTCGAACAGTTCGCGAGTTACTGTTTCGTACCTAGACTGGGCTGCTTACACTGGACGATAAAACCAAAAAGGACCTTAGATCATTATCTGCGAGTCTTCCACGTGGAGTCTACAGCGTTGGAGTCGCGTGAATCATATGTGAATCTAAATATAGTCTCGGCGAGCGCGCCGCGCAGTGCCAGCCTCGCCGGCTGCACGCGCGCGCGGCACTCTGTATAGGTACACTCGAGTCAAAGCTCGTCGCTCGTCGATGACTTCGCATATAATTGTGTGAGTAGAGTATCCGTTTCCCTCGATTATGTTTGTTAGGAGTGAGCCCGTACTGCCGCCTGAACTCAAACACTACATCGTCGTTTGCCCAGCGGCTGCCCAGGGTTGGGACGTGACGCCTACTGCGACACCGAGCGTAGCTTGAATGAAAGCGAGCGAGACGAGTTGAACTCCACTTCGGCAACGCGTGTCTGGTAGGCGCGCCGCGGAGGCGCGGGGGGGGGAAGCGCGGCTCTAGTTCTTGTTTTTTGCCGCACATGCAGACCTACATGCAACTGCAGCGCGACTGTGCGCGCGACGCGGCGACATCGCTCGGCCTGCACTGCCGGGACTATAACAACATTTATAAATGCGAAAGTGGGTCAGTATTTACGAGCGTAACGATGTTCGAGTGGTGACGGCTCTATGTATCCGACTGACATTTAAAATGAAGGTAGCTTGTGACCTTGATTTAAAAAAATACGTCAAAATCCTCAAAAAAACCCCACGTTCAGTGCGCCCGTGCGCTATTCCGCAATCATAAAGGAATAAGGATGAAAATAAAATCTACCGCTCGGCCGCATCGTTGTTCGGAAGTAAAGGACATAACTCGCCAGTCTAATTAAATGTACGAAGAGTCGAGTGCGGGTATTTGGTCTGGACGATATGTTTTCTTATAAACGGACAGCGCTCGTTTGAGAAATATCTTTTTTATTCAAATGAAAGCTAAAATATCTCAAAATGAAAATGTATTATGTAAGTATGTATGTCATTATCACTACTTATTAAAAAACAAAGTCATCCGCCGCGTCTGTACGTCTGTACTACGATGATAATTTTAGGAAGTGTCGGAAAAAGTCAAGCCACCTGAGAGCATTCACCGAAAACGCTGCCTCATCCCTTCGAGGTATAACAAAACAATGCATGGCGGGATATTCCTCTTTTATAGATCTACGAATATCTACCTACCTGGCATATATCTACCTTTTTAACTTACTATACCCGTTCTTACTACCCGTGCGGAGCCGGGACGGGTCGCTAGTTAAGATATCATTTGTAAATATATCTAATAGTTTACTTTCTTTCCGACAATTAAAATATATTAAATCAAATTAAAATAATTCTGATTGAAATGCTTTATTAATTTATTTTTCATTGATATGTAATCAGTGTTTTCGACATACTTACTGAATGATATATTTGATATGACATATTATGATACTACGGAGTTGGACTCGTAACTTTGGTGTTATCATTAACGTATTTACATAAGTTAAATTTGCTTCTTATCATAGATATCGAGCATATAATCGATGTAGGAGCCCCGGCTCCGGCGCGGGCGGAGGCAACGGACGATAACGTAGCTGATTCGAGTTACAGTTACCTACGTGTAGCGCTGCGCCCGCCGGCGCCGCTGTGCTCGGAGATGGAAAGGCAGAGGGATCGCAGATCGCACACACCGCAGTGCGTGCCGCCTGCGGGCGGGAGTGCCACGTCTCGTTTCATGGTAGACGTTCCAAAAAACTCGTAGGTACGATTCGGTTTCACTTACATTGTACGAACGGCTGAAGAGTTGAAAATCTATCGCCAAGCACCTAACAGTGTGTTTCGACAGTTGAGAGCCAATTTCATTCCAAGTTAGGTGTGTTTACAAACTTCGATCACACCGTCACATAACATCAGATGAGCTGTGGTCAAATACATAGCCTGTCAAACAAAAAAAAATGGCATACGCTACCGGAGTGAGTTTTCCCTGTATCATACATATCATATTCGGTATCGTTTAGGCAAGCGTGCTCCATCGTCGCCCTCGTCACGTGAAAATATGGTGGACAAACACAAACCTAAATATTTGTTAGAAAAAATAAGTTGTTGAATAAGTAAATCTACTCACTACCTACTCCCCGACGCCACGCTACGTCGCTACACTTATAACTTTGTTTCTGTGCCAACTGAGCTGTCTTTGGATAGAAAAACAACTTTAATTTAAACGAATACTACATTACTGAATGAAGTACCTACAGTAACATTCCAGAACACCTGCATCCAGCAGCCACCGGCCGGGGCGCCGCGCGGTGCGGATCCATTTTACAAACCTGGGCGCACAAAGGGCGGTCTTATCACTAGAAGCGATCTCGCACAGACGACCTCAGACTAACAGACGACAAAAATAATAAAAAGACTCGACTAACGATACTTCTCTTAAGGTATCCGATCAAAAATTGAATAATCATTTTACAAATATAGACCAAGTTACTGCGACGAAAAATAAATAGCATTGGGTTCGCAGATAAATAATCAATTTTACAGAAATTAAATCGACTCTCGGGATCGTCACCGCGCCGTCACCGGAAATGGTGTTTGTGTCTCCGACAGAGACCGGTGCCGCTTCGAATCCACATTTTTTATTCGGACAGCGAGGATGTAGAACTCTTTGGTGGAATCTGTGTTTCCCGAAAAGTAGGTACAACACGAGCGTCTTCAAATCAAGACAAAACAGGTTCCTTGTAGGTAAGCGTGTTCCATCCTAGATCACATCGTTACTTAACATCGGGCATGTTGTGGTCAAACGCCAACCTATTCAGTATACGTATAAAAGAATAAATAAAAAAGATTACTGCGAGAAACGTTGACAAACGTAGACACCGACACAGCGCCGAGACGAGAGGGCCCCAGCGCGGCAACTGCGCCCGGCGGGCTGCCGTCTCCTCGCTCGTGGCATGGTAGATCTGCGACTACGGACCTTATTGCGCGGGCGCATACGATAATTATTCGTCCGGCTAGCTCCAACACTGACGGCGAGAACCCTTCGCACTTCCGAAACCTCCGATGTGTTCGTTTGCGAGCTTAATATTTTATCTTTAACTGTAAGGATCAATTAAAGCGCATCGGGTCATTCGGTTAGCTCTATACATATTATGTATAGGGTTGCGCGGAACGTTCACACTAAAAGCTATCATCGACACAAAAAAAATATATGTTACGAAGCAAATATATTAACCTTGCAAAATAAAGATAATGTGCATTATGTCATATCACGTCCAGCGAACATTATCTCGGATTAATCAAATGCGTGTGCCGGCCCGCCTGCCGCCTGCCGCCTGCCGCCCCACCGCGCTATCCTTCAATTGTGCGGTTTCGCTACACCCTGTGGCGAGAAGGTTACGCGTAACCCTGCGCGGTCACATGACGCCATAAACATCTGTCTGTGCTGTACCTGGTCCGTGGGCGCCGCCGCCGTGCGCTCGCTCGCCGCCGCCGCGCGAGGAGAAAGCTCGCGCGGGGACGGCCGCGGCGCCACGTTGCTCGCGGTAAACCCGCTACTTGCACTCTCATAATCATTATAGTTTTCTCTGTGAAAGCATTTAATGTTGCCACGGCTTTTCATTCAAGTAGATTTTATTGTAGCCGCAAACGAAGCGTCCGACCACATTTAGGCGCTCGTTAGAAGATGTGGCCACAGATAAAAAGCGCTCCTGGCGTGGAACGAGAACGGAATCTCGCGAGTGCGCCTTCTGGAGCACGGCGGCAGACCGAGCTCCGTGCAGCCTCTCGGATCAGTCGGGACTGATCCCGGCGGAGCCCGCGCCGCCAGCGCTCGGACGGACTTCATAAATCAGATTTAATTCGTCCGCTGCGAAGCCCCATAATGAGTTTACGAGATTTGTCTGTCGGTTCCCGACGAGATGCCATTTATATTTAGTCGTCGGCGGCGGCACGACTTCCGCGTCCGTTGCTCATCGAACTGCGAACGTCGAGATGTCTCCGCGCGGACGTCGCCCGCCTGGCGTCCCTCCACGACGCGCGGCGGCCTCCGGTGTTCCACCGGCCGCGAGCGACCCCGGACTTTGCAGCACCGCTCCTGACTCGGAGCCAGAGAAGGCCCGGAGCGACGAGCCGATTTCCCAAAATCTTATAATTATTTTACAGCGACTATTAACAGTGAGCACGCTGCTGCACCGCGCCGATTCAGATCCTGGCTGTGGAGCTTGAACACCCTCACATGGCATACTAACTGCGAATAAACCGAATCTTTGAGTCTATGTCCCGTAGTTAGCGAAGTGGCGGTTATGACGCGTAGCTCCTCCCCCGCCTCCCCCGCCCGCCCCGCGGCGCCTCAACCACGACTCCACAGTTAATCTATGTTTTACGAGCGCGTGTTACATCGTCGGATCAGACCTTGAACGTCAATCGAGGTCCTTAACACGGCTAGCGAACTAGGTGGCGACACTCGTAAACATGGGCCATACGCGTTCTGCTGGAGGATGCACTCCACCGAACATTACCATCACACTGCGAGCCTCGTCGTGCAAGCCGCGAAGCGGAGCGAGCTCTCACTGCGGAGACGAGTAGTGCTGCAGCGACCCGACGACACGGAGCGCCGCCGCCGTGTGCCCGTGTGTCGACGCAACGCCGCCGCCGTTTCAGCGCAATGAAACTTCGCATGCGAGTGGATTCCGGCGTAATTGGTCCAATTGGCCTCATCGACAGATGCGGCGGTCCCGGCCACTAGCCGCCACGTCTATTATTTATTTATTATTGGAGGACGAAATAAAAGAACGAACAGAACGTGCTAGAAGGGTAAACAAGTCACGCTGACACGACGTTTCCGAACACGCGCGCGCTTGGCGCCGCGTACATCACTACATGCGTACAGGAACCTTATACCTAGGATAGAAACGGAGCGCGTATTACGTGCACACTACTACTCTCGATTGCAATTTTGCGTATGGATTCGCTGACGTATGCGAGCGTGATGGTGAATCCGTGAGGCTCTCTCGCTGGGCGGTCGTACCGGCCTCGGGCGCGGCCATGGCCACGAGCGCGGGCGCGATGCCGATGCATGTCCTGCCGACGTGGCGCCTCCTCAAATCTACTGCGCTGAATAATTCGGGGCGCAGCCGGCGCCTCTCTCGCGAGCGCCGGACGCGCGGTCTTCCAAAACACATCACACCGAAGCCGAACTCTCCTCCCTCTACGTCAAAGAGTATTTACTCGTTTTGTATTCGTCGATTCGAAATAAATTACGAACTACAAAGGCTACAATTTATGATGCGATCACTTTTACTTCAGTGTCTTGTGGGAGATATAAAGCGCGTTTCATTAGCGCGACTGGATCGCGTCACGAGGACAGTAATAGCGTGCGGTGGCCGAGCCGGCGCGACCGGCCGAGGGCACAGCGCCGGAGCCCCCGAGACGCGGACAGCCGAGAGCACAGCGCCCGAGCCCCCACACCGTACGAGCGGCGAGCGCTCCTCGAGGCGTCGCCGCCGCCGCCGGCGCGATCCTCCCGCGCTGCTGTATTTGAATTATTCGTTTGGTTTTCGGATATGAATATATTCGCGTATCGAATGATTTTGATACCCAATAACTAACTACGCGACAATAATGCGCTAACGCCGCGCGTCGGTCGTCGGTCGAGCGCTCGGTGCAGAGCCATAGAGCGTGTCTGTACGTGTTCGTCGAGCAGCGGTTGTTTGCTCCGTAACGTCATCAGGGGTGTCATCGTAGGTGCTTGCGCGAGATAGTCGTGATTTAAGCCTGTCACACACGGTACCTACAGCTAATATAAGATATCTGTATCTGACAATGAGCGCATATCTGTCAATATAATAGCTGTACGTGCGGGTACATATGGTTAGTGCTTGTACGTATTTTATGCAGTTTTTATGAAGAGACGTATTCACTTGGTGAAAGTTAAATAGGAAGAGAAAGGGCGGTGTTGCCCGGTGCCGGAGGACAAAAATATCCATCCGGCGGTGTTGCTAGCGTTCAAACGCTAGCATTGAGCCCGAACATGTTGGGCCGCGTTGGAACCACAGGGTTCCAAGATGGTCGTCCTCTGCTGGATCCAGCAAAGGACGGAGATACTTGACACCTCGTCTGAAGGTGGCCGTGGGAGTTTGAACATCCGCGACACGTGCCACATTATCATTGCTATATATTAAATTAGTGATTCTACCGAGTCTCCATTGCATTGGCGGAGTATTGGGTTCCATCATCAGCACCAGATCTCCGACTTGTATCGGCTTGCCTTGAACGCGCCACTTGTGTCGCTGTTGGGGCTCGGTGGCGTATTCCATCTGCCAGCGTTTCCAGAAGATTTGCCGGAACTGTTCTATTCTCTGGAATCTGTTTAATCTTGAAGTAGGTTTGTCTATAATGTCAGATCATCACACAAATCAATAGAATAGCACACACGGCGCAGATAATATAAATTTCATCGTTCGGTATCTGCAGATAATATATACGGACCGATATGGACAGATATTTGTCAGATACAAAATATACATGAAGTTAGGATATGCAGATAAAACTAGTACAAAGATTAATTTCTGAATGTATCGGTTTTCGTAGAAGTTCCGTGTGTGATATTTACAGATACTATAAGTTTTTATGCACAGATACTCGCAGATAACACATATTATAATATTATCTGCGCCGTGTGTGGCACACTTTAGCGTTGTGTCAAATCATAAATAAGCGTGGCGTGGTGCAATAGATTGATTTTTAAGCCATATAAATAAAATAATTTTTTTTTATTTAAATACATTATCATAATTGTTACACCTTAGATTATATTATCGATGGGTGTCCGCGCCCAATCTAACTCTTACATGCTATATGTATGTATTATTTCTATTCGTTTAATATTTTTTTAGTTTATCAGTGTTATAACATCTCCCGCTGTTCTTTATTTATTTCGTGTTTTTCCATTCTCGGTAGCCTGGAAGAAATCGCTCTTAGCGATAAGGCCGCCGTTGTACTACCACAATGTTTTTCTTTTGTTTTTTTTTCCTTTATCTCTTTTTAAGTTTTTTATATAATGTGTCGATTGTTGGTGTACAATAAAGTTGTATTGTATTCTATTTCGCCTCCGGGGGCGAAGGCCGCGGAGTAAGTAACGGCATGACGTGTAGTGTAACACTCACTATACTTGTGGCAATATTTTGTCAGCATAACTTGGTCGAGCAGAAAAAATGTGACATACTTAATGTGAATTTCGGCATGCGCATGCCTGTCATGCATTGACGGCTAATCTAGCGATGGCACCGACACCTCGCGCGAGCGAGCACTGCAGCATGATGGCACATAGTGCAACAGGCAGACAAGCATCTAAAATACAATTGCCGTGCTTTTTGGACAGTCGGCGTTTAATCGAATGCTAGTATTTTACCTAGCCGCAAGAGACGGGTCAGCCACACACATTTTATTATGTGTTCAAGTTAGGATTTCTGTGCAAACGTTACACATAGCACTCCCTCGGGAGTGGTCGGGAGTAGGTCGGCGCTGGCGGGACCGCATCCTCCGCGCCGGGGCCAAGCGACTCGCGAGAGACGCCCGCCGCACGGCTCGTTAGTGTCATTATTTCGTAAGCGCTGTCAATGGATCGAGTGCACGCGAGTGGGACGAGGCTGCGCCCGCGCGTGGGCGCTGCGCCTTGCACAACGGCCGGCGCGTGGAGCGCCCGGAGAGGCCGAGAACGGCTACGAGCCGCACGGCAACCCACGCACTCTCTCACGACGGCGCGCTCGCCTGCGCGTGCCGTGTCCCAACGCCGGGCTGACTCTGCACACGGGTTCCACGGTTCTAGGGGCCCCCGCCTGCCCTGCCCAGTAGACGGCGAGACGGCGCCGCTCGCAGCACACACTCATCGAACTGTCGAAGCGCGATGACGTCACGTCGTGCGCTCAGATCATGAATCACAGGCGGCTCGCTCATGCCGGCGCACGCAGCGCTCTCGCACCGCACATCCGGCTCAACGAGCTCTAGCCATCTCACGGCAGAGGCCTCGTCACACACAAAGGGTAAAAAGGGTAATAAGTACCTATAGCGTGTGGGATAAAACTGCACATTGTACCGACTGGTCTGGTCGAGTCTGGGCGAACCTGTTCCCGAGTAGGTATAGCCCTCTACTTAGAAACCAGCACGGCTCGTTCGTGTCGGCGCGGCGGCGGCGCCGCAGCATTTCTACACGTTCTGCGCGGCCTGCCTCATCAGTTCCTTACTCTATTCCGCGAGTCAGCCAGAATCCCCTGGCACTGCAATGAAAACTGTGCCAGTGTAAGATACTCGTAAGTGCAGCGTCAGTGTGTATAATAATAGAATAAATCCGTAACTTAATAGAGCTAGCGCGTAATAGAATAGTTACGTAACTCTCAGAGCAGCCGAGGCAGGGAAGACGTGTCACAGTGAGTGCGGCAGTAATATGACCGGGGCGCTTGAAAGCTTTCTTGCGACCGCGGCGGCGGGTCCGGAGACCACCACCCGTCGCCGGGTCGGCGCCGGCCCGGCCGCCGCGCGGGGCTACACCGGTGCACTGCACGCGACTGGCTGCTCAGATCACGGAACGAGTACCGTTTCTCAGGGCACCCATGCCGCGGTAGTCTGTCCATAAGCGAGTATGTGAACGCATAATCCTGTTTATCACCGGGATTTAATCGCGTACGAAAACCTGGAAGTAGTGTTATTGTATTTTCCTCGACGTTTCGGCCCCGTTGCAGAAGCCACGGCTACACTCGAGCCCACTGTTGGGGTTTGAATTTACGATCCGGCCGCGATGACTGTCGAGGTATCATCGCTACAGAGTTTCAGAAAGGTCTGCGACACGGCCAGTGTAGTCGAAAGCCGCGGTGACGACCTCACCTTATTTTTAGATAACACCTAAAGGAGGGAATGATTTCTGAACCTTCTTTTTGCGTCGACAGGATCCGCACTCATCAGTAAACAACACCATGTGCGCGATCAAAAGATCTCATCGACTCAGTAGGCACCTGGGTCGCCGAAGGAGCATTCGCGGCCATATCGCCACGAAGAAACGCGAGTCGCGGTGCAGTGTAGCGGCGCCAGCTATCGCGCGGGCTCCGCCGTGTTTGCGTCGCACTCGAGCCGGTGCGCGCCCTCACCGAATGTTTGTCATGATTAGGCGGCGACGACGAGCGCTACTGTTTGCTTAATCCATTTTAGATTGAGGTTCAAATATCGATAACGTTGAAATACATTTCATTGAATTCCGTCGGGTACGTACTCACGAACCCTGTGAACGCAGTCCGACGCTGAATTCGGGCGCACGCCTCGCGAGCAGTGTTGCCAACTTAGTGGTTTTACCACTAGATCTGGTGGTTTGGGACCCCCTGCTGTAGGGCAAAATTTGTATCTGGTGGCAAGTGGTTTTTTTAGTGGGCAATTTTTAAGTTGATAGTATTCAAAAACAAAGTAAAAATTTGCTAAATAAAAACAATATCACACTCGGTAAGTATCTCATCGTGTATAACATGTAGGGTAAATATAAATGATATATTCTTATGTTGGCAAAATTGATTATCATGGATTATGCACTCACTCCCGTAGCTCGCTAGATAAAGACTAAGATAGACTTCTAGGTAAGAAAGAGATCGCTTATAAGAAATCGGAAAGATCGTAGATCAACGAACGAAAATGATGTTCACTTGTTATTTTGCAGATATTTTTATATTATGAAAATATCTGAAACCACAAAACACGCAAAAGTTTCGGAAATCGTCACTTCAGGATGCTGTTCTCAAAAGCTGGCTTCAAGTAGTGGAGAGTACGGCTGGTCCCACAGCCGAGTGTAAATTTCGTGGAATAATCTTGAGGAATCATTACGGAGATTAAAAAAATCACGCTACCAGTGCTACCAGATTATGGTACGAAGCGATAGCCTTCAAAGATTCCCTGGGATAAGCTCGGTTTTAAAAAGTCGCAAATTTTGCAATTTCTTTGTTCCTTGTTCTAACGCGGATATACTCGTAGAACGAGTTCTCAGTTCTATAAACCTAGTAAAATCTAAATTTAGAAATCGCATGAAATTGCCTCTGTCATCAATTTTAAGTATTCGCGCAGGATAGCCACTCGTCGGAAAATTTAACAATTACTAAACTCTTCCTGAATCAATGTATAAAAAAATTGTACCAATGAAACTTATATGTACTGAAAACGATAGCGATACTCATCTTCTGAAGAATACATCTCTGCTGCACGAGACGTATTATTCAGAAGACAACTCTTTAAGTTATTCATAATTTTATTACCAAAAAATAATTATTTTTACATAATTTCTTGTTTTAACAAAATTTACTATCGTTGAATATTGACTCAATTCTCCTTTACTTTTGCATTAAAACTAGATTTTTCATACAAATTCGTAATTTAGTAGTTTAATTTTTATTTCATTCATTCGTCAAAAATTCTGGTGGTTTTAGGACCTCCATCTAGTGGTCTTGCAAAAAGTTTGTTGGTAACACTGCTCGCGAGGAACACTCTCGACACCTGTTATTCCCGAGTGCAGCGGTGCGGAAGGGCGCGGTCGACCCGTCAGCAATGTGCTCTCCACAGGACTAACGTACCGGACGTGTAGGTCGACGGTGCGACTTTGTTCCAGGACAAACCTCATGTGGAGGTCGGCGAGCAGCGACTCCACAGCGGTCACCCATCCCCCGGCCGTCCTGCCAGACTGCAGCGTCGGCTAGTCGTCTCCGATTAACATTTAGTTTTTCCGGAGCGGTAATCTTAATGAAGGGCGCGAGCGAGGGGCCTTAATTACCGGCTGCTATCATCGAGCGCCGTCTCCACGCGCCGCGCCAGCTCCACGCGCCGCGCCAGCTCCACGCGCCGCGCCAGCTCCACGCGCCGCGCCAGGTCCACGCGCCGCGCCAGCTCCACGCGCCACGCCAGCTTCACGCGCGGGCAAATGTATAACCGGGTTAACCGGCACCGGGTTAATAATGGGGTTATTTACATTTAAGTATATTCGAAAGGATATCAAGGAGGTAGCAGGACCATGCCGGATGAGGATAGCAAGAGATAGATCGTTGTGGGGAACACTTGGGGAGGCCTATGCCAAAGAGCAAGACAATCACGAAACCGGTGTCTAATATAAATAATAACATTTAATTACGTTGCTTTCATAAACAACCATGTTAAATATTAGTAGTAGGTACATAAGTAGTTATAAGATGAAATGTAACACAAATGATTGTTAATAAAGGCTTTTATTATTATACTATTTTTATTATATTCAAAAGGAAGTCATCGTACTCATTGTCAACGATAAATTTTACTAAAATGATTCAAAATGATAAATAAGTTATACTTACATCAACATTCAGTTGTCCGTTGGTAAACGACTAATCATGGTATTTTTGCATACAAGGACCGAATAACCGGGGCCGGATTAGCCCTGTCGGGGCCCCTAGGCAATGCAATTCTCGAGACACTTTTCCTTACTTTAAAAAAAAAAAATCTTTTCTATTTCAAATGTCGATAGATATTAATTTTTTCCTTACTTTTAAAAAAAATTTCTTTTCTATTTCAAATGTCGATTTTTCTTAATTTTTTTTTTCTATGGCAACATCATCGGATGTAAATAATGGGGAATGTCATGAATGAAACGTATTTTTTTTTTCTTGGTGCGTGGCCCTCTTCGACTTGGCCCCCGTGGCCCCTAATCGGTGCGGGGCCCCTAGGCAGTTGCCTAACTGCCTTATGGATAATCCGGCCATGCGAATGACCTCGGTACATGGTAGGGTGAATATGCGGTTCTCGATCTTTTAATCGAAATTTTGCCTTAAAATAATAAATAAATCTATATTATTTCAACTTAAAGTTGAAATGCTTTATTTTTATTTATAAAAATGAATTGAAAAATAATGAAATAGAACCCCAAAGGACTTCAATTATGAATACATGGGCATGTTACAGCGTCACCGGAGCTCGGAATGAGGGCCCGTGAGTCGTGACTCATGAGCTACTGTTTGTTGCAGTACAACCTCGAAGCCGCAAGCGTCGAAGTATCTGCCTCCAGTCTCACTAACCGGCTCCACCTTCGTGTGGAGAGACAACTGCACGAACTTAGAACATAGGAAGACATACATGTGCCATGGCTGCAGTCTCGGCGATGCAAGTGACGCCTTTCACAAAGTGCATGGGCGAGGAGCCGGTCCGGCCGCCCGCTCGCCCCGGAGCGCGGAGAGCGGCAGAAACCAAGTGAAGTTAGTAGGAATAGTAGGGCAAGTCGCGCGCGCGGGCCGCGGGGCGCCGCGGCCGGCGGCGTGCTCCGGCCTCCGCGCGCCAGTCTCCCGCCGGCAGCGCCCCGCTCCGTCCGCGCCGCGCACGCTCTGCCCCCTCCCCGCGCCTCCGGAGACACGCTCGCGCCACTCCACCGGGATCGCTCCCGATCAAACTTCGACAAAGTGTGACGACGTGTGCGGTGCAGTGCAGTGTACGGAGATATATTCAGTGAACAGTGTGTGAAGTGAAGCCGGTTTACCTCGAGACGCGAGAAGGAACCGCGTCCGCCTTCGGCTTTTTGTAAACGGCTCTCGGCCGAGAGATAGCCGAGCGCCGTGCCCCAGCACGCCGCCTCGCGCACGCACTCTGCCATATCGTACTGGGTACTGGGCACTGGGGCTGCGAGCGAACTTCAAACGACAGGTGAGACCGTGAGAGTCGCTTTCGTCAGACTTGCGCCGAGCAGGTCTTCAACTTTTTTGTTTGAACATTCATAACGAAACCGATACGCGGCTCCTTCAAAATAGGGTATCAACAAAAAACATAACTTTGTACAAAAATACTAAATCAGGTTTTAAATAGTAAATAATATACCTACCTAGGCAAATAACACAGACGCCCGTCGACAGAACTAATACAAATATTTTACCGATGACACCAAAGTTACGAGTCGTACCATGAAGTGACAAGTCACGACATGACTCGAAAGCCAAACAAATTGCAGTCCTTCTCTTCCTTGCACTCGCGCAACGCATACCAATAACGACCTTCGGTCGGAAGCCGCGCTGCCGCGCCGGGCTCCGCCGCCGACCACGTCTCGACTGGCACCCGCTTGTGTCCGAAGCCAAGTGCAGCCGAGCTTCACTCGCACTGAGCGCAGTCCGTCCCGCTGCTACACGATGAACGCGGACATGAACCACCGAAGCATGTTTGACACACTTTTCTATAGATTCTCGGAATTCATCCTGTGACTAGCACTAAGTGCTGAATGTATTGTGTGCTACCATTAAAGTTCCAAAACGAAAATGTTTGTACCTACCTCGGTAAATGCCTCAGTTTATATAGTACATCATTGGGTAAATGTGGCTGTATTCACAGTCTGTACATTCTGCAAAGCGTGGGCCCAAAGGGCGTTGTAAATTTATACGAGCCCCTGGATTCGTGAGCCTAAATAATTAATAAACCGATCTGAGGCTGTGCGTGTGGTGCGCGCGGGCGGCTCGCCGCGCTCCGCCGAGCCCACTGCCGTGGCGGAGGCGCAGGGCTGCGGTGACCACCGGCAGAGTCCGCGGCACCCGCTCCCCTCGTCTGAAACACTACACTCCGAGTATTCAGGTTACTGCACAGCCACTGAAAAATTAACAACGATAATTACAAACGAAATTTAAACGTCGCAATATCTATCAACAAAAAAACTAAAATAGCTTAAGTAATGTAATATAGGTACCCAGGATAACTAAAATTTCCGACTGAAAGTGACCTGAACCAAGATTTCAATAATTAATTTAAATTCCAGGTTATTGTCAATTTGGCTAACTTAAATATGTTAGACATAAAAGGCAAAAACCGAAGTACCTACGTACTTATAAAGATCACCGAGCACGTATCCATTTGCCGATGAATTGTAAAAAAAAACGGCTCCACGTTTTTCGACGCATGAATATGACGTTCGCCTCTCGTTTTGTTTCTCTCTCTGTATACCTAGACTGTACAGTGTACACATCTACAACTCTATTCGGGTTATGGGTTCATGACACGAGTATCGCTCAGAACTCAATACTAGGCGCGCGCGATTAAGATACTATGCAGGCGATGTCAGCAATCAATACGTCTTATTCGCGAAGAAACCATCGAATGCGTCGCCTCGCGGGCCCGACGACCGACGACGGAGCCACGAGTACGCTCGCGTGATTGATAACGTCGCATCACTCACGAGCCTCTTTCTTTATTAACGATACGATAAGTCGACACTAATCTAGCACACGAGTCTCGAGGCACAGCCGCCCGCCGGCCAGTACTCGAGCGTAATTCAGGTCACCGTGTAGTTGTGTACGCGGCAACGCCGTCTACCTGGCCGCCGACTCGCCGACTCGCTAGGGCGCGCGCTGTGCTGCCACAAGAGTACCTTTCTCCCTCACGGTTCCGGGGAAAAAGAAACGAGACAAAAGCGATTCTGCACGATTGTTTCTCGCTCTAGCCACATATACCTAGGGATGTCTTATTCAATAATATAGTATCGAAAGAATGTAGCGATTCTATACACCATAATAGTAGAAGTCCGTTCTGGAAAATAACAGACTATACAGGGACCGCACCATAATAACGGACAAAACAGTGCGTGTCCATGGACCGGACATTACGGCACCAGACAAAAACAATAAAACATCTTACGTAATAGACATCGCTATCTGCAATACACACAACTAACGAACAACACACACCGAAAAAGTAGCAAAATACACGGATATATGTAGGTATCATGGAATAGGCGAATAAGCACTCACCGCGCGGAATGTGCCTCTCTTGCAGAAGAGAACAATAGCTTTAAAAAATATTATAACACCAATTTATGTCGGAACCAGTCCATATCGAATGGTAATAACTAAATGCTATGTTAACCCGGCGTGAATGAGGTCGGGTATCTCATACCCGACGAGTTGTAAAACACCTAATATTTCTTAACTGTGCGATTCCTGGAACTCGGCTGTTTCAGTAGCTGGAGGGGGTGGTTCGGGGAGTGATTTTCAGCGACAGTAACAGTGTTGTGCCGGCGGCGGAGTGAACTACACATGCGCAAACATAGAGCGGGTACGTAATACCCGACCTCATAGTCGGTGTCACTATTTTGTGTTCTGGTTATGTTTTAATTTTATGCGTATAATAATTAAATTTCCTTGTTTTTAGGTGTGTAAACTCCAAAATGTCTTATGAGGAAAATCAGTGACGGCTTGCTCAACTTTTAGAAGCATGTTCTAGTGAAAAAGTGGCGAATCAGGGAGTGGAGAAGTTGATCACTGCTCTCAATGTACGGAGGAAAGTGATTCGGAACAGGACGCAGATTTTGATGAAGAAGACGCTCACGGTCACGGGAAAGTATACCAGATGTAGGACTGCAAAAAACAGAAAGGACAAAGCATTCTTGCATCACATGCGAAAAGCCAACATGTATGGAGCATGCTCGTTTTGTTTGCAAAAACTGCTTCGAAAAAGAGTAGTTTTTATAGTAATAAGTAAAAGAAGATATTAGAATGTTTTATGTTATGACATAGCTAAATTATATAAGACAGATTTATTCTTTAATTGTGTGTGCACAGGTGATCTCAATTTTCCAAATTTTTTGTTATTGAGTCATAGTTTCTAAATATTGTTGATTTGTGCGTAAAAAAATACTACTTCTTTTTGTATAGAAATATAAATACTTTTATAACTAGAACTGGTTTATTTTATCATCTTACCTCATTTCCCTAAAGATAATTAATATATTGCAGTAATAAGTATAATTCTACAGTAATTTCAGTTATTAAAATCGACAATTCTATATTAGGGTATGTCATACCCACCTCGCAGTCGGTGTAACAATTTTTCACCTCATTCACGCCGGGTTAAAATCTTGATAAGTATAATAGATCCAACCGTTTATTTTCTATTTGACAGATCTAATTTGACAGTTATAGTGTTGTAACCAAGTGATTATAGTGGACACGATATCGATTCATTTTTCTATCGAGTCTGTGCGGAAAGAGAACAGTCGTAGGAATGGCGCTAGTAAGTAGTAGAACGTCATTCTATTATCACTTTTGTTACATTGATACGTAATAATAATCTTCCTAAATATTAGAGCGGGGTTTTTAAAACGTTCTATTACTTACCCCATTTTTTGTCTATGGGTAAGCAGTAGTATTTTTTCAAGGTAGCACTCAACGGTCCACCGCCATTTTGTGTTTGTCACTGTCATCTGTCACTCGCAACAAGACGCCCGTGCTAGTCATTGTTTGCTGAGTTTTGTATTGTTTTATATTCTAAGAACTGGACTGATGACACCGCTGCTTCCACTAGCTCAGTGCCGATGGGAAAAGGAGAACGCCTAATCATTTGCCATGCAGGGTCTATGAAAGGATTCATGCCAGATGCTTTGTTGGCCTTTAAATCCAAAAAAACAGTTGAGTACCACGAAGAAATGAATTCTGAGGTTTACGAAAGTTGGTTTAAGGAAATGGTGCAATCATTGGAAGAACCGTCAGTCATTATTACGGATAACGCATCCTATCACTCACGCCAAATTGATAAAATGCCGACCCAGGCCGACAAAAAACAAGTAATCATTGACTGGCTTCAACGACGTGGCGAAAATGTTGATAACTCCTTACTAAAAGTACAATTACTCAAGATATTACGAACAAAAAAACAATTCCCAAAACGATATGTGATCGACGAAATAGCTGCAGAACATAGTCATTGGGTTCTTAGACTTCCACCCTATCATTGTCAATACAATGCCATTGAATGAATATGGGCTCAAGTAAAAGGACACGCCGCTCGAAAAAACACAAAACCCCCATTCACGGCAAACAAAATGCTTGATTTATTAAAAAATGCATGTGTGGAAGTAACTGCGGAAAACTGGCAAAATGTAATTCAAAAAACACAAGAAACTATAATGTCAGATTGGGATAAACACATGGCGATAGATAATATGAATCAACAATTAATTATAAATGTCGGCGACAGCTCGAGTGACAGCGACGATGAATCTAATTTTGATTAATAAATAAATAAAAATAAAAGTCACAATAATTGTTTCATATCATTTCATACCAATCTATATTTATACTACATTAGAATGCTACATTATACCCTTGGAAAAATAGTTAATAAACAATATCGATTTCTCAATCGTAACATCACTAGGTATGTTGATAGCCAAAGAACGTAAATTTTTAAAAACGTTTGTTATTTTATGTAATTTATAAAAAAACTACTGCACTTATGGACTCAATTTGTCAAAGATGATTTTTATACGGGATCAAGGAGCAAACTTAGGCAGTTGTCATATTTTTAAAACCTCGCATTTAAAAGTGAACTTTTGCGTAACATGACGCAGTTACGTTCTATTGGTGCTGTCAAAAAGAAAATAAACGGTTTTTTTTTTTTTTTTTTTTTTTTTTCTCTTTCTTCTTGGCATCGCACTCTGTGCATTCTGCCAGTTTCAATGTTTCTATATTTTGTGAGTAGTCTTCATTTTTCAGCTTCTTTATCATCTATAGTTACAGTCAAAGTCTAGTCTTGATCAAGTCCAGTCGGTCCCGGTCAAATCAAGTCATGCCTTAGTAAAGTAGTAGCGACTTTACTATAAGCTTCTGGATGGAGTTTTGGAAGCAACACGAAAAGTCATATTTAACCACATTATATCATTCTCCAACACTGGCGCTTGTAATTCGGCACTTTATAAATAAAACACCACTATTTTTATACATAAAAACTCGAAAACACACTAGTTTTAGATTAAAATACAATGGGGCGACACGACGCTCATCGTGTTCGCGCCAAAACTCGACCAATAAACGGTTGGATCCTCAGAGGAATCACAAGTATAGAGAATTTGTATTTAATTGAACATTTTCAATATATCTGATCGTGTTCTTCTTATTTACTACGCAACGAGAGAGACAGAGAAGGAGGTAAACAATCTGCCCGCACTTGAAATGTCAATGAAGCCGAGTATGCTATAGAATCACTATAGTTATGTATGATTATTATAGTGATGTGACAATGTTTATCGGTTTATGAATCGGAAGTATCGTTCTTTTTTAATGTCAATGTAGCTTGGCCGATTTACAGACGTAAATTAGAAATCAATCATCACTGTTTCTTTTCGTAATAGTAACGATAAACAAACTCCTTGACCAGGCAATACTTTTTCTGCGGTCTTTTCCTTGTGGTCAGATTCGTGGCTAGACTAGTCAGACCAACAGAATTTTTTGTTCCCAGTGACAAAATCTGGGATAAAACCGAGTCTGTAATCCCCTCCGGGGAGGATCCGGTAAGTTCGTTCGGTTAACAGTGACCACCATTGTGAACAAGACAGAAATTGATCAATCTGACCACTAGGAACATAAATCCCGTTGGTCGGACTAATCTAACCACCAATCTGATCTGGGAAACACTCAAAATGTATTATATCCCTACTGGCTATATCTCGGCATATTCCCATACCATACACAAAATGATGTATTTAATTAGCTAGTCGAACTATTTTTAGCAACTTCTGGCTATGACTGTTTGTGGGATACGCTTAGGATACAACAATAAAGTTAATCAGGATATTCAAATAAAAACTACATTAGTTTCTATCTATCTATCTATTAAATCAAAATCAAATCAATCAAAAAGTAATTTATTCAGTTTAGGCCCTGGTAAGGCATTTATGAACGTTAAGTTACATTTTTGAATCTACCACCGGCTCGTAATTACACTTCAACTGAGAAGACTCCGGCAAGAAACTCAGCAAGGCATTTTTTTTTTGTGGATCTTTCTTTTCATATTAGGTTACAGTTTACAGTTATATATATTAATACATTATGCTTACTACAATTGTCACTTAGTCAGGGGGATGCAAGTGCAGAGAGAAGCTACTACAACCATAATATTCCTGTCTTCCACGTAATGAGCCACCTTATAGTAGGCTTTGTCAATTAACCTCTGCTTTTTAAAATCTTTGAATTTATTATAAACATTTTAGTTACATCAAGTGGGATTTTATTATAGAATCTAACGCAATTCCCGAGAAAAGACTTTAGATAACCTGAAACTAGGTGTCACAATTTTATCTTTATTTCTTGTGTTTAAGTTATGGCGGCTACTGTTAATTTCAAATAAATTTAAATTTTTCCGGACAAACATAATATTTTCGTAAATGTACTGTGACGGTAACGTTAATATCTTAAAATCCTTAAATCGATTTCGTAGTTATTCGCGAGGACCCAAACAATAGATTGCACGAATTGCATAGTTACCAGGAATATATAAGAACTTTAATAATAGCATAGATCCATAACATAAATATAGTAAATATAGTATTATAACAACAAAACATAAATATAGTATTTACTTTTGTGTGAAATAGGCACATAATTTTTAGTAAAATACCAACATATTATTCAAAACAAGCTCTTACAACACAGTGGTGCTGTACAAGGTATATTTCAAGAAACTAAGACCGCAAGTGTTATAAAAACGAATCGGTAATATTGAACGATTGTGCGTCATGGCACATCACTATAATTCAACAACAAAATTACTTTCAAAAATTCACAAGAATTTTGAGATCGGATAGACATTATAATGTTATTGTATCAGTCTAAAAACAATGAATTTAAACATATTCGAATATTTCATGGAAATTTTAAGTAGTTCCACAGAAAATCCAAAAAAACTCTTACCTGTGAAACGTTAAACATCGATTATCTTCAGATATTTTCTTTGAGCTATGGCTGTTACAGCTATAAGCTACACACGCCATCACAACAAAAGTGTTTTAGTTAACATACAACAAAGTATTTCACACCAGAACAAGAAATAATTACAAAATTCGAAAACGCAGACGGTCGCGAGCTGGTCACTGACAACTGAAATGTGGCTTCACATCGTTTAGGACGATAGTTGCTGTATGATTACGTCTCTTTCTATCTGACGTCAAACCTGTGTAAGATAAAGTAGTAGCAACTATATGTTTGATGGTTCAAATTAATAATGCTTGTGCTTGGTTGGATCTATTATAGTTATATTTACTTCTTAGGCATAACGTCAAAAAAATTAAAAAATAAATTATTGCCTAGTAATAAATTATGTCAAATGACAATGGTAGGTATACAATATAAAAATGTCAAATCATCGAGATGTCGAAATGTCAATGTCCACAGCATCGGGCTCCATCGAACTGCATAAAACTTTAAGACAGCAACAACAACAACAACAACGACGACGACGACGATACAACTTGATTCACAATTCGCATCACAGCGCTTATCGCATGATTAACTCATGATATGATGCAATGCTTTTTCGCGAGAAACAATATTTATATTTAAATAGAATAACGATATGACAAACAACCAACATTAAATTATTTAAATCGATTGAACATTCTATCGAATCGGTCAAGCGTATGAACATCCCTAGTGAAAATAATCAGTAGGTACTGAGTAATAGCGAATCAATACCCGGAGCAGCAGTGTCTGCCGGAGCCGGCGCTGGCGCCAGCACGAGCTTTGCTCAGTGTATGCCAAATTTAAACTTGGAAAAACGCGTTTTCTCAAATGGGAAACATATCTAGACGATTTTTCACCCCCAAAAAACACCCGTCTACCAAATTTCATCGAAATCGTTAGAGCCGTTTTTAAGATCTCACAAATAATAACGTTCACACGGGTCAAATAATAAGTACCTATTGCCCGATTAGACAGATACAAATCGAGGTACGCGCCGTCACCTACTATTTTGTTATTATAGGTAGTTATTGTCAGGACTGTAATTTAGTGTTCTTCTTTTTAACAGACTTCAAAAAAGAAGGAGGTTCTAGGTTCGACTATATGTTATTTATTTATTTTTCATTTTAGGCATCGCACTTTGCGTAATTCTCTCTTCCAGAAGCTGCAAGGGAGTTTCAAACCTCACGAAAAAACCTTCACACACCAGACGTATGGAAGATACATACCTACTATAGTTAGATAATACCAGTATAAGGGTTGTTTTTTAAAACAAATATAAATATTATAATCTGATTTAAAGTGGGAATCACCGCACGCGGCAGTTTAACAGGCGCTAGGCCCCGACTGCCCGCGATGCTCGGCCTCATAACTTATCCAACAATCAAATCAATGTCCAAATACCTCAACACGAAGCGATCTCGTGCGACGCGGCGACGCGCGACGTGACCCAAACAAAACGCAAGACGTGTTAGTGTCGGTAGTGGAAGTGTGCAATGCAGGTGTACTCGCGGGTCCGGAGCGGTCCCTCGGCAGTTCGGCACAGACACTTTACTCAATAACTCGACACAATACTCAAAATTCACAATTAATTGCAAACACCGGCCGGCCTTTTTTATAACCTCCGAAACACCCGCCGCCCGCGCGTGATTCTTCAACAATCCAGAATCAGGCAAACTTTCTTTTTTAACTCTATTGGCATCTATATAATGCAACATTTGCCATGTGATGTGGCGCCTAACCAGGGTTGGATTTAAGTAGGTTGAAAATTATAGTACAAAAATTTAAAAATTATAGTACGCCGATAGTACTCTTTTTTTTGTAAATCTAAATAATTACTGAATAATGATTAATTCGTCGAATCAACATGTTTATGCAAAATTTATTATTAGTCTTCTAAATTAATCAGTTCTTGAATATTATTTTCTTCATCCTTAGCATCTAATCTTCTCTATTATTATCTTCTATTATTTTCTTCTCGTGTCTTGTTCGAGTTTCAGGAGCACAGACATAATAAGAGTACTTAGGTATGAGAGATATTGGCTGTTGTCAGGGAGTAACTGTATTTTCATTTTACTGTAATTCATAACTCAATCCTAAAATGGCCTTCATAGGGAACATGGCGGCCGTTGCTTGTGGGTGATTCTTCTAAATATGTAGATTAACAATTAAATAGTGCATGTTTAGAAACGTGTCGAGTGAAGCTATTATTTTGTGCTTTCGTGTTCCCGTGTGTGCTTGCTACAGGTCCGGTGTTGTGCTACACTCATCAAGCACGTGAACAACATTTTCATAATTATATTCTTTCAAGAAGCATAACCGGAGAAAGTAATGCTTATTGATTGCGCAGGGCGAGGGCGCCATGTGTTGTTAACAATGGCGCCATGCCTAACTGTTACCCTCGGATGCCGCTCACGAGACGAGTCAATGAGGTTGTGCCGGTTCCTTGTTGTAGATCTGAACGGAGTGTGTGTCCTCAATATGTGCACTGTAATGTTCATAGTAGTGTGTTGCGTATCATAATATGTTGTTTTGAATATATTGCGCGTCTTGCCTGAATATGATTTGTTTTTATTTTCTAAATAAATATGGAAACCTGCGTCCCGTGATGCGGTGAATAAGAAAGTCTTGAAAACAAAAACTTTGGACTTCAGTAGGAACCGACTTCTGATGCAGGCTGTGTCGTTTTAAATTTCCCGCCAATAGAAAAAATATATGAATTGATTGTAAATGAGGACGGGATAAATATGTACCCATGTACTTGATATTTCCAATAGAGATTTAAAAATTAGAAATCCTGCCTCGTATAAGACCTGTTTTTGAGGGGGTGTTCGAGAGATAGCGTTATTTGTTATAAATCCATGGAGTTATTCTCCCCCCCGAGGGGCTACTCCTTGCGTCTCGTGCGTGCACTCGCACCGCGCGACTGCACTCCCTAGCCTCCGCGTCGCGCTGCTGTCCTTCAGTTGAATGAAAACATCGCACACTTCATAACTAACAGAAAAAACAAAACCTATCTATTCCAAACTAAAACTGCCGGCTGAGGTGACGCAACTAGGCGGAGCGGCAGTGCGGCCCGACGTCACTGCCGGCTGTCGTCACTCTGCCGAAACACGGGGCGGGAGGCGCTACATGTACTGGTACTAAATATTTATTTTAGTACGCACCAACAACGACTCAATTTGAGTTGTTGTTTAAGTTCCATCCCATCCACGATCAGTACGCACAGTAGCGTCGATCAGATCAGTAGCGTCGCACTCGAGCGATATCTCGCTGTTGTCGTAATGGACTGAGGTATCTACCATCTACCGACGGCTTGTTCGTGAATGTTTGACTGGTGACAGGCTTGGTGTCGAACGACAGCTCGCCTGATGTGGTCGGAGATGGCAAACACAGCTAGCCCGGAATAGAGCTGGGTCTCGAGTGCGGCGGCCAGAACACACCGCCAGGCGGTACATTTTCAACTCGAGGGTACTCTAGGGTAGCTAGCCAGCCGAGAACTAGAAAGTACCCTACCACCACGTTATGGTTATCTCACGACGTTTTCCTTCCCCGGCAGCTCGACCTCATTGTTTGGGTTTTGAGTCGACGCGAGCTACCATCGCTTCGCTAGAGCGATGTACGATTGCACACGTGTGTATACTTATATTGACTTTTGAATTACTCGTCTCGTGTAGAAGGGGAACGGTTACGTCATGTCAAGTGAACTGTGCGGGCCGCGGAGAGCGGAGCCGCGTGCGGGCCGCGGAGAGCGGAGCCGCGTGCGGGCCGCGGAGAGCGGAGCCGCGTGCGGGCCGCGGAGAGCGGAGCCGCGTGCGGGCCGCGGAGAGCGGAGACGCGTGCGCGCCCACCACGAGATTATTTAACTTACATACCTACATACGTATAATTAGGGTGTTTGTAAGGCAAGCATCGATACATAAAGATAAGACGGATTCATTCTGCATCGGTGTACGCTGTCCTCGGCCGCACCTTCGCTGTCCATCGGCTGAGCTGGAGACCAAATGTACATCTATTTCTTTTAAAACGTAACGTATCAAATACATTTCCAAAATAATGAAGAAAATAAATATTTATGTAAATAAAAACAGATTTGATTTGATGACATTTTTTCACTTAAAACTTGTTGTACTGTAAGATTAACAAAACCTACGGATCGGATGCGATGGTCGTGACTGCTCGGCGGAACCGCGCCACGCGCGCTCTCCGCTGCGGGACCCTGCGCCGGGCGTGGCGACCACTGGAATACATAAAGTAAAAAATATTCCGAGGAGACGCGCGAGCGCACCGCCTTCGTGTGGATAATAATGGAGGGAATTGACATCATAAGAATACCTAGTTGATTATTTGTGCTTGACTGATAACAGCGGGTATAAGGTGGCGGCAGATAGACGGCGCGCGGGGGGCCGGGGGGCGGGTGCGGCGCGCAGGTTGGAATGCGCCCGGCAGCCGGCAGTGAGGTCACCGCACGCGCGCGGCGCCTGCGCCGCTGACTAGCTTGGACGTGGAACTCCTTGCCGGATTCCGTGGTTCCCCAAAAATACATTATGGATGTCTTCACATCCAGAGTAAGCAGGTTCCCACGGTAAAAGCGAGTTCATGCCGAGACGTCATCGTCGCTCAGCTCGGGGCGCGAGGTTAATTAACTAAATTTAAAAAAAAAAATATACTCACTATTAAATGAATTTAAAAAAAAATATAGGCGACGTCACTCGGGATGACGTCGGGCTTCTAACGAATGACAAACATCCAAATCTGTTCAGGCGTTCACAGATGATCGTGGAACAAAGAAACTCACACGCATGCATACCCACACGAACTCTGAATGCATTATATTTTTATACTCCTTTTTTGGGGCGGTCACGTTAAAATGTAGTCGACGCATAAAAAGAAATAGCTCAAACATTAGCATTGCGGGCTAGTGTTGCCAGGCTTATTTCAGTGCGTTTTAAAAAATTACATTTTTGCACTTTGCACATGAACTAGCTATCAAACTTCAAAACTACGATTATATTATCAAATGCCCGAAATTAACATATACCTTTACCTATTAGTTTTTTATTAATTTGTCAAACATACAATATCCAGATACACACGTTGAACTTGGGTTGATAACAATGGATCAAGTGTAAGGTTCATTTCATTTAATGACGACTCGTTTCGAGTCATAGGTATTTCTGCATAGTAGTCATAGTACAATAAATCTGTGAGATGTGTAACTTGAAACATTAAAACGGCGCGACGCGGCGCGCTCGCTTGCGCCCCTCGGACCTGGCTCGAGAGCTCCTTGCTCCCTGCTCTCTGCTCACTTGCTCCGATGTGGAGAAACACGGCGAGCCGCGAGTCGCGGCCGGCAGAGCGCGGCGTGCTTGTGTTTGTAAACAGAGGGCGCACGTGTGTGCGTGCGCGCAGCTGCCGCGCTCCCCCGCCCGCGCCCCTCCCCGCGCGCCGCGGTGTAGCAGCCCGTACGAGTGAGCGCGCCGCATGCAGCCCCCGCCCGCCGCCCTCTACCGACCGCCACTTCATTACATTATACGTAACTTCGCCTCTAGTGCGCGAGGGTTAACTCGAGTCTAATCAAAACACGATTCTTCCGAGAATGATTGTGACTTGAAAGCTCTGGCGGCTGTCGAGTGCCGCACTATGGAATATATTTTATTTTACATGGAAAACGAACAGCTGCTAATTGGTAAAATAAATAGGAGATAAGTGATAACACAAAAGCTAAAAAAGTTTTCACTTATGCTAACTAGATTAGGTTTAAGTGCACCGAGCGCGCATCGGCGCGGGGACAGATTTAAGAATACCATATTATTATACACATATAAATATAAATTCAAAATTTAAACAAAATGTTAATTTAAAACCAAACAAATAATAGATTGACAATATAAGCCATAGAAGTTTTATAAAATCTTTTCTTTCTTTGAAATTTTTTTGCTATCAAAGTCTTATATTGTCAATCTATATATTTATTTATCTGTTTTCATTTAACATTTTGTTTAAATTTTGAATTTATACTTACGTGTGTATAATAATATGGTATTCTTACATCTGTCCCCGCGCCGGTGCGCCGGGGCGGGCTTGGGGCACTTCAACCTAATCTAGTTAGCATAAGTGAAAACTTTTTTGGCTTTTGTGTTATCACTTATCTCCTATTTATATTACCAATAAGCAGCTGTTCGTTTTCCATGTAAAATAAAATAAAATAAAAATGATGTTCGTTAAGTAATTTAGTGAGCCGACCTCTCCTCTCGTGCAGCAGCGGCTACAGTACGTCCTCATGTATTTATAATTACGAAGAGAAAAGTCTCTTACGCACCGTACAGTCACGAAATCTCAAAAGCAGTAGACGCGGGTCCACTGGAGCTGACATTCGGCGAGCAGGTAGCGCATAGAGAGGGGCGCCCCCTTCGGAAGTAGCGGAAGTACACCCGCGTAGGGTGTACTTCCGCCGCCTGCCCCGGGTGCTATTATCGCCCAGGAAGCGGCTCCTGTGCGAGTCCCGTCAGCGCTGTAGATGCGCGGCGCAGGGCTCACCGTCAGTGCCGGCCAGCTGCTCGTTTCTGTTGAATTAAAGATAAAAAGGTGTGATCAGACGTAGAGTTAAACAGTGGCGACTATTTTGATTCGGTCCGACTTTAGGTAAATTAAATGGGATCGGGTCCGTCGGTTCGGTCCCATTTCTCCAACTCCAGAACGGCTGGACTGAGTGATCTTTTATTTCTTGGATTTATCTTAGCTTCAAATTGCAGAATAACTACTAGAAATCGGAAAAATAAGAGAAAAAAATCCTCATATATTTTGTATGTGACGATTTTTTCGAAGATATCTCGAGAACTGATCGACTGATTTGATGATTTTTTTTCGATGAAATTTCCCCTGCCGTTGGAAAGGTGAGAAAAAAATTATTCCGAATACGACGCCGCACAGCATAACGCATTCATCGAAACCGCGCGCGACCGCGCGTGCTAGAGCACTGTGCCATACGGGATGCACCGCGCCGTCGCGTGCTTCAGAAGCAAACTAAGATCTTGGCTTCGAGAGACCTTGTTCTATGACTTTGACGATTATTTAAAAATAATTATTGAATTACTACTATTACTAGTAATATTTTTTTTTAATGACATTTAAAAACACATATTGACACATTTTATATTTGACATATTAGCATAGGTATATTGATTTTTCATTATATTGACATGTGTTATGATTGTGATATTTTTAAATATGAATGTAATAATGACCTGTAACTTTGGTGTTATCAGTAAAAGATTTGTATTTGTATTTGTATAAATCTCTGTAATTGACCTCAGTTTGTCAGAAAAATACTATGTTTTTTAAAGACTGCAGATCTTGTTCAATAAATAAATAAAATTAATTACATATTATCATAAAAAAGAGTACATTGTCGCTCCACACGCCCGCCGCCCGTCCCAGTTCTCGGCGACGCAGGACCACTCGGTGCACCCGCGCCTCCGCACGACGGCGGGCGAGCCGGCGCGCGGCGGCCGAACGCAACACCATTAAAAAAATGAACAAATGAAACATACATGCGACGTACGACAAGTCCCGGTGGATCCTTGTTATTATAAATGTTGTGTTCACGTAAAGTTTAACATTTAGTTTCGTTTCGTCGGCAGATGGACACCACCACGCGAACGGTGCGATAGCGTCGGTGCGCCGCGCCGCGACCCGCGCGCGCTGACCGCGTCTCACGCGCGCTGACCGCGTCTCACGCGCGCTGACCGCGTCTCACGCGCGCCAACCGCGGCGCCGCCCGCGCCGCCATACATGCTGTGAGTACCGCGTATTAGTGTTCGTTGAGCAGCTGTCTATTATCATTTAATCATTCTATGGAAAACGAACAAATAAGGCAAAAAATGAATGCATGTACTTATAATTTTTTTTTTTTTTTTTTCTCATTACTCTGCGATCTGTCGCCACAGGGACATTTATCAGTGGGTTGGTTGGGTTTATTATGGCATGCTCGGTAAGCGACCTGTGTCGCATCCTACTTTACTTCTTTGTTGCGATTAAGTGTGTCTTGGGGCATCTTCCGTTTCAGTCTGCGGATTACAGTGTTGTCTTCCACCAGGACATGTATTACAAATAAATCAAAAATAAAACTATATTTTAAAAACAAGCTTTTTCTGGGACTGCTAAAAATTAAAAAATAAATTCCATTTTGTATTTGGTGTGTTAGATACTTACCTATATCCTTAAAAGCTTGAGGCACTACCCGTTAAAGGCTACAGGTTAGAGGTACTTACTATATTTCTGTGCCCTGGATATCGGCGAGGCGTAAAGTGCTCCTCAATACGAATCAATCGAGCCCAAACTCGACGGGTTCATCTTGTTTAGTTCACAAGTTCCTACGGCCATCTTCCGTCTCTGTCATCGGACCGGCTCCATGGTACCCATTTCATTGTGTCGTCACCGAAGATACACAAGTACACCAAATTTGAGTCCAATCGGACATCGGCATCGGGAAGTGGGTCAAATTCAACTTGCAAGATTCCACCCGGACAAACATGTGTACAATGTACATACATTGCAAGTTAAATAAAAGCTTGTAATAAAATATGTCGTGACGTGGTGTGGAGTGCGAGTGGAATGTCGAGTGAGCCGTTTGTCTTTGTCGACTTGCAGAGTGCGCGCGGCGACATGCGCGGGGGAGCGTGGGGGGGGCTGGTGGTGGCGGCGCTGGCGTGCTGCGCGCGCGTCGCGCCCGACCCCGGCCCGCCGGCGCCGGCGCCCGCGCCCGCGCTGCGCTTCGAGCACGCGCTCTACAACGTGAGCATCCCCGAGAACAGCGCGCCGCGCACGCCGGCGCGCCCACCGCCCGCCGCGCCGCCGCTCGGCGTGCGCCTGCCCGCGCCCGACGCGCGCGTGCGCTTCCGCATCCGGCACGGCGACCGCGACCGCTTCTTCAAGGCCGAGGAGCGCACCGTCGGCGACTTCTGCTTCCTGGCCATCCGCACGCGCGCCGGCCACGCGGACGTGCTGAACCGCGAGCGCCGCGACTCGTACCGGCTCGAGGTGCGCGCCACGGCGCGCCTGCCCGACGGCGCCACGCTGGAGGCGGACGCCGCGGTCGCCGTCGAGGTCACCGACGAGAACGACCTCAGCCCGCTGTTCTACCCGACCGAGTACGAGGCGCGCGTGCCCGAGGACGCGCCGCCGCACGCTAGCGTGCTGCGCGTGCTCGCCGAGGACGCCGACCTCGGCCTCAACGGCGAGATCTACTACAGCCTCGAGGAGCCGTCGGACCGGTTCGCCGTGCACCCCACCACCGGCGTGGTGACGCTCGCGCGCGCGCTGTCCGCCGCCGAGGGCGCGCGCCACGCCCTGGCCGTGCTGGCGCGCGATCGCGCCTCGCTGCTGGCGCTCGGCGAGGCGGCGCCGGCCGCGCGCGCCGCCGTGCTCGTGCACGTGGAGCCCGTCAACCTGCACGCGCCCGAGATGCGCGTGCGCCACCTGCCCGGCGTCGCCGAGAACTCGACGGCGGCGGTGTACGCCATCGTGGCGGTGAGCGACCGCGACGCCGGCGAGCACGGCCGCATCGCGTCGCTCGACATCGTGGACGGCGACCCGGACGGCCACTTCCGCGTGCGGCCGTCGGCGCAGCGCGGCGAGTACGACGTGGCGGCGCACGCGCTGCTCGATCGCGAGGCGGCGCCGCGCGGCTACAACCTGACGCTGCGCGCCGTGGACGCGGGCACGCCGCCGCGCGCCGCCTACCTCACGCTGCCCGTGACGCTGCTCGACGCGAACGACAACGCGCCCGTGTTCAGCCGCGAGCTGTACGAGGCGGCCGTGCCCGAGGGCGCGCCGCCGGACACGCCGCTCGTGCGGCTCAAGGTGTCCGACCGCGACGAGGGCCGCAACGCGCGCGTCTACCTCGAGATCGTCGGCGGGAACGAGGGCGGCGAGTTCCGCGTGCACCCGGACACCGGCGTGCTGTACACCGCCGTGCGGCTGGACGCGGAGCGCAAGCCGCTGTATACGCTCACCGTGTCCGCCGTGGACCAGGGCGCCGCGGGCGCGCGCCACCAGTCCTCCGCCAAGGTGAAGGTGACCGTGCTGGACGTGAACGACAACGCGCCCGTGTTCGACAGCGCGCGGCTCGAGGTGCGCGTGCCCGAGAACGGCCCGCCCGGCGCCGTGGTGGCGCGCGTGCTGGCGCGCGACGCCGACTCCGGCGACAACGCGTACGTCTCCTACAGCCTCGCCAACCTGCAGCCCGTGCCCTTCGACGTGGACCACTTCTCGGGCGCCGTGCGCACCGCGCGCCTGCTCGACTACGAGAGCATGCGCCGCGAGTGGACGCTGCGCGTGCGCGCCGGCGACTGGGGCGCGCCCTTCCGCCGCCAGGCCGAGATGCGGCTCGTGGTGCGGCTCGACGACGTCAACGACAACCGGCCGCAGTTCGAGCGCGTCGACTGCGTCGGCTACCTGCCGCGCCGGCTACCCATCGGCGCCGAGATCGCCACGCTGTCCGCGCTAGACTTCGACGCCGGGGACGTCGTCTCGTACCGGCTCATCGGCGGCAACGAGGACAACTGCTTCGCGCTGGATGCGGCCTCCGGCGTGCTCAGCCTCGCCTGCGACCTGGCCGACCTGCGCGCCGACTCGCGCGCGCTCAACGTCACCGCCACCGACGGCACGCACTTCGCGGACGCGGCCTCGCTCGTGCTGCACCTGGTGGCGGGCGGAGGCGGCGGCGCCGGCGCGCTCGAGTGCCGCGACACGGGCGCGGCGCGTCGCCTCACCGACTTGCTGGCGGCCGCCGAGCGCAGCAACGCGCCGCACGCGCCCGAGGACGACTTCCCCCCGACGCCCTCGCGCTACGGCGAGAACCTGCACGCGCCCGAGTTCCTCGACTTCCCAGTGGAGGTGAAGGTGAACGAGTCGGTCGCGCTCGGCACGGCGCTGGTGCGGCTGCGCGCCCGGGACCGCGACCCCGGCTACAACGGCCTGCTCACGTACGGCCTGTCCGGCGGCGACGGCGACTCCGCCTTCCGCATCGACCCGGACAGCGGCGAGCTGCAGGTCATCGGGTACCTGGACCGCGAGCGCGAGACTGAGTACTACCTGAACGTGACCGCGTACGACGCGGGCGCGCCGCGCCGCTCTGCCAGCCGGCTGCTGCCCGTCACCGTGCTCGACGTCAACGACAACGCGCCACGCTTCGAGAGGTCGCTCGCCAGCTTCCGCGTCACCGAGAACGCGCTCAACGGCACCGCCGTCTTCCGCGCGAACGCGACCGACCGCGACGCGGGCGAGTTCGCGCGCGTCGCATACAGCCTGCGCGGCGCCGACCGCGGCGAGTTCTGCGTGGAGCGCGACTCGGGGCTGGTGGCCGTGTGCGCGCCGCTGGACCGCGAGCGCCGCGCGCTGTATGAGCTCACCGTGCGCGCCACCGACGGCGGCGGCCTGCACGCCGACGCGCTCGTGCGCGTCGCCGTCGACGACGTCAACGACAACGCGCCGCGCTTCCCGCAGCCTTCGTACGCGGCGCGCGTGCGCGAGGACGTGCCGCGCGGCACGCTCGTCGCGCTGCTGGAGGCCTTCGACCCGGACCTCGGCGCCGGCGGCCGGCTGCGCTACTCGCTGCCCGACCAGCCCGCCGGCGCCGGCGACGCCGCGCCGCCGTTCCGCCTCGACCCGCTCACCGGCGCGCTCACCACCGCGGCGCTGCTTGACTTCGAGGACCGACAGGTATCGCTTCGACTTCGACCGGTGAGCCCCGGTGCGTTCGCACATACTTTACGAGCGAGTGGCGGCAGGTATACGGCGTGACGGTGCGCGCCACGGACGGCGGCACGCCGGCGCTGTGGGCGGAGGCGACGCTCATCGTGGAGGTGGAGGACGTGGACGAGAACCTGCACGCGCCCGCGTTCCGCGACCCCGCCGTGCTGGCGGCGTCCGTGCGCGAGGACGCGCCGCGCCACGCCGCCGTGCTGGACGCGGCGGCCTCGGACGCCGACCCGCCCGGCCGCGACTCGCGCCTCGCCTACTACATCGTCGCCGGCTCCGGCATGGCGCACTTCAGCGTCGACGACGCAGGTGCGCACCCGCCCCCTCATCCCGCACACCCCCCACTATACTCCTACCTACTTATCGACGTGATCTCAAGTTATGTAAATATAAATATCAGTACCTGCATGACCGAGCTCTGCTCGGTTTATCATTGCCTGAAAACACGGATAAAACGACGTTTTCTAAAAATGAAACCTAGCTAGATCGATTTATCTCCCTCGAAACCCCCTGCATACTAAATTTCATGAAAATCGTTGGAGCCGTTTCCGAGATTCAGAATATATATATATAATATATATACAAGAATTGCTCGTTTAAAGATATAGATTAGATTAGGTAGATTAGTACCTGGATGACCGGTTAAAACACGGATAAAACGACTAATCTATCTATATAATATAAAGCTGAATTATATATATATGTATTCCCATATTAGTATAATTCCCATAGTAGTAGGCGCAACCGGAGTGGTAGCCAAATCCCTCCATAGGTATTGCGAAAAATTAGACACAAACATACAGACGCACATCATCCAAAAACAGGCCGCAATCCACACAACTACAATACTCAGCAAAGTATTAGGAGACTCAGTTTTTGTCAGCGGGGGAACTGAGCCACCCTTTCCCTGAGGGTCTCGGGGCGGGAGCTCAGTAAGGCGAGCCTAGAGCTCGAGTAGAGGAAAACTTCACAAACACTATATATATATATATACACGCACATACATATAATGCTCGTTTAAAGGTATTAGATAGATGAGATAGATATACGAGCTCGCTAAGTATGACATTAATAATAATGTATGTAATCGCGCACAAAGTTCTATTAATTAGAAAGAAAGAATCGTTTATTTTGACACACAACACCACAACAACAACACACTACTTATAAATAATGACTAAATAATAATAACAACGAATAGTTGTAATAGTTGTCGCTGTGGTGTCCGGTGCCACAAAAAAAGGTTAGTTCTCAGCACTAGTGCTGCCGATTTCTCAGCAGCGCTGGTTTTCAGAACTAACCTTTGGTAGCGTCTGGCCGACGTCTGGGAGCGGCGCCGACTGCAGCAACCGCGGTGCGCGTCGCCATACTCACGAGCCGCGTGTGTCGCAGGCATGATCCGCACGCTGACGCCGCTGGACCGCGAGAGCGTGCCGCACTACTGGCTGACGCTGTGCGCGCAGGACCACGGCCTGATTCCGCGCCACACGTGCGTGCAGGTGAGTGCCGCGCGGCGCTGGGCGCGCCCGAAGGCACCCGCACGCGATAGCAGCACGTCTGTCGGTCCGCAGGTGTACGTGGAGGTGGAGGACGTGAACGACATGGCGCCGTGGGCGGAGCGCGCCGCGTACGCGGCCGCCGTGGCGGAGCACGCGCCGGCGGGCACGCCCGTGGCGCGCGTGCGCTGCTACGACGCGGACGACGCGCCCGCGCCCGCCGCCATCGCCTACTCCATCGTGGCCGGCAACCCGGACGGGCTGTTCTCCATCGACGAGGCCACCGGTGACCCTCCTCATACATTTCAATATCGTATTCTCGCGGTAAAGAGCTTCGAGCTGTGGTCGAACGCCTAGCCTGTCGACCATGCAAAAATGTTTTACGAGGAAAACGATTGCTCACTAATGAATTTGACACGATAATTATATTAAAGAAATCAGTTCACCTCGCAGAATGAGGGTATTGTAAGTGGAGTGCTGCGACATCAGCGAAGCTCTTTGACCGATACTTAGTGCAGGATGCGCCGCGCTCGGGCGGGCTTTGATAAATTATATGTCTAGGTAGACTGAAGGAACACTGAACGCGTCGACAAAAATAGTGGCTAACTGTTAGCCCCTAAACGTATCCCCGCCGGGCGCCGCTCGGTGGCAGACTGTCAGTCGTGCCGTCACTGGAAACGAACTAAACGAGGGTTTTGGCGGGAACGCGGAAAGAGTCGTGTCGCCCCATTGTATTTTTTTCCAAAACTAGATTGAAGCTTATAATAAAGTCACCACTACCTTACTAAAGCATGACTAGATTTGACTGGACTTGACCAAGACTGGACTTTGAAGAATCTGGAAACTGAAGACTGCACACAAAATATAGATACATTGAAACTGGCAGAATGCACAGAGTGCGATGCCAAGAAAAGAAAAAAAAAACGTACTAAACAATCTGCTGTTCCATAAAAATATTACATTCGCCCTCGATGAAATATACGGAACAGTAGATTTTTCAAAATTGGCCTGTTGTTTTTCGTCAGTAAACAGTACGAGAGTCTCTCTAGATATATAACTCCTCTAAGTTAGCAGGTCATCCAGCAGATCAAAAATCAACGGGAGTTCTTCTCGCACGGCAATAACGCCACAACTATTCCTGTAGAAGTATCGGGAGCTGTAGAACTCGGCTGCGCGCGAGGTTAACTCCCATTAATTTCTGATCTGCTGGACGATTATCACGAGGACCCTAGCGCCGGAGTCAGATCGGCCTGTGGATGGCGACTCCGGCGCCAGTGTGTCGGTCGGTGAGCTGGAGGTCGCGGTGTGCGCAGGCGCGATCGAGACGACGGGGCGCGCGCTGGACCGCGAGGCGGCGGCCTCGCACGCGCTGGAGGTGTCGTGCTCCGACGGCGAGCTGGCAACCTCCGCGCGCGTGCACGTGCGCGTGCTCGACCTCAACGACCACGCGCCCGCTTTCTCGCACCGCTTCTACGACATCCGCGTGCCCGCGCCGCCCGCCGCCGCCCCGCAGGTACGCACCCCCTCCGGTGTACGATAACGTTGCCATGGCTCCTTTTATAACAGAGTGAATAACGGCTACATTTTTTATCTAACGATTTGTTAACGAGTTGTAGTGTGCAGCATGTCCCTCCGCGCGGGCGGCCGCGCCCGCTCCGAGCGTCTAACATGACTCGAACTCGAACAGACTTTCCTCAATTTTTGTATAACAAAATGAGTGAGGAAGTTGTATTTCTGAGGGTGGCCTCGGAGTGTGTGTGTGTGTGTGCAGGCCGGCGAGGCCGCGGCCGACGACGCGAGCGCCGAGTGGGACGCGGAGGACGAGGACGAGGGCTCGGGCGCGCCCGCCGCCGCCTGGGACGCGCTCGAGGACGCGCCGCCGCACCGCCTGTACCTCGCCACGGTCAGTGACCCCGCGCGCCCTCTCGCGGCTCCACGCGACACTACACGCGACACTAATCGAGTACACACTTACATTTCTGGACCCTTTCGTGCTATTTATTCGTTTTTAATCGTTCACGCTATGAAAGATGCACGCGCGCGCTCGCGCCGGCAGCAGCCCCGCGGCGCCGCGCGGCACGACTTGAAGCCTCGCGCGACGAACTACCAACATTGTCACGAGAGGAAGCCTTTATAAGAACTAGGGCGTTGCAAAAGGTTATACTGGGTTACTGCTAAGAGAGTGATTTTACAAAAATATTCTTCATTGAGGCGTACTCGAAACTTTGGGAACCGACACAATTTTTTTATCAAATTACTTCCACGAAATTACCTTATTTAAGTAGCTGGCAGTCCTCGGTTTTGTACACACAGTCTTGCCCCTTTTTGTACACTCGCGTCAAATTTGCACCACACAAAATGTAATCACGAACCATTTCCTAGTATTTTTTGTGATAAGCATCGTGACTAAACACTCGCGCGCTTGTAACGATGCACTCTCACGTGGAAATTGCGGGATCGCACGGACTGGACTGCCGGCACCTGTGCGTGACTGGCGTGACTGACAGACTGACTGCATGTGCGGCTGCATGCTTCCTAGTTCTTTACCACACAATTCTTTGCATTGTAGGATTACCAATACGCTTGTTAACTCGTTAAGACCACTATACGACCGCGAGGGTAAGCACCCCTATAAACTGCGCGTGTTTCCACACCTACGCACCCACGACTTGGAGTGTACTGCGAGCGTACAGCGCCGCTCGCTGCGGCGAGCCGCGGTGCCGCGGTACGAGTGTCGCGTCGTGTGGCAGGTGCTGGCGCTGGACCCGGACGAGGGCGCCAACGGCACCGTGCGGTACTCGGTGCGCGGGCGCGGCGGCGCGCGCGGCGTGCGCGTGCACGCGCGCACCGGCCGCCTGTACGGCGCGCTGCCGCCGGGCGCGCGCCGCGTTGAGCTGGCGCTGCGCGCGTGCGACGCGGGTCCGCGCGCGCGTTGCTCAACCGCGCGCGCCGCGCTGCGCGCCGTGCCGCCGGGCGGGGGCGCGCCGCCCGCGCTGGCGCCGCCGCCCGCGCTGCAGGCCGCCGAGCTCGACCCGCCCGGCTTCCTGCTCGCCGTGCTGCAGGCCTCCGACCCCGACGGCGACGCGCTCTACTACGACATCGTCGGTGCGTACCCGCGGAGAGGGGTCCCGTCATGACCCGGCGCGGCGCACGGGGCTCAAGTGCGAGGTGTGCGCAGGTGGCGACCCGCGGCAGGAGTTCCACGTGGGGCGCGAGGACGGCAGCCTGGTGCTGGCGCGCCGTCTGCGGTGGGAGCGCACGCCGCTCTACGCGCTCAACGTGTCCGTGTCGGACGGCCTACACACGGTGTACGCGCAGGTGGGTCTCGTATTGCCGTATTGCCGTTTTCCTTTCTCGAATGTGTGAATGCTAATTTTATGTGAGTATAGTACTCGCTTTGAATGGTTGAAGTGTTGTTGGTTTTAATTTCTCCACCGCCTCTCGTGTGCGAACGACGTTTGCCGTACCGTGACATCTTGTAACTCCAGACTTGCACATTTCAAAATGTCCAAAGATTTAGATATATTTCACACTACACCAGGAAAAATCAAATCTTTTCATAATACTTACAATCGGTGCGCCTTAATGTAATTATTCTCGTGCGTGCGTGTTCACTTCGAGGCAGGTCGCGCATAATATTTTTTGCTTCCCACCAATGTTTACCGATATGTATTTGTTCAAACCCAATGTGTGGCAAACTCAATTCAGTAAATTTACGAGGTAATTTTCACACCTACGTCGGACGTCAAGTGGCGCGGCTATTCATACAATGCACTGTGGGAATGTTTAGCGCATCGTTTAGATCAGGAATATGACAAAACCTGTTATAAATAACTTTTTTTGCAAGTACGTTAGTACATGTATTATTGTGTATGTATTTTACCTTTACGTAAGTTACCAGCCATACGGCTGGGAACTTGTGTATATAGCTGTGACGTCACGCGCGCAGGTAAACGTGACGGTGGTCAACGACGCGGACGAGGGCGGCGTGGCGTTCTCGCAGGAGCAGTACGCGGTGGAGGTGTCGGAGGGCGCGCGCGCGGGCGACGCGCTGGCCACGCTGGCGGCGCGCGCGGCCGGCGGCGGCCGCCTGCTGTACGGGCTGCACGCGGCGCGCGCACCCGCCTCCGCGCGCCTGTTCCGCCTGCACGAGCTCTCCGGCGTGCTGGAGCTGGCGCGACCGCTCGACAGGTGCGCCCCGCTCGCCTCGCTCGCCTCGCCGCCGCACGCCGCCGCGTGTATTCACACTGTCCGCGCGACGTGTCCGCAGGGAGAGCGCCGCCGTGCACGAGCTGACAGTGTGGGCGCGCGACCAGGCGCCGCGCGCGTCCCGCGCGTTCGCGCGCGTTACCGTGCGCGTGCACGACGCGGACGAGCACGCGCCGGCGTGGGGCCGGCGGCTGGCGGAGGCGCGGCTGGCGCGCACGGCGCCCGCCGGCGCGCTGGTGGCCGCGCTGCGCGCCGCCGACCGCGACGCGGGTGACGCGGCGCGCGTGCTGTACTCGCTGGCCGGCGGCGACGCGGGCGGCCTGTTCCTCGTGGACGCGACGCTGGGCGACGTGCGCCTGGCGCGCGCGCTGCCGCCCGCCGGCGCCGGCCCGCGCGACTACACACTGCTCGTGCGCGCCGCCAACCCGCCGCCCGGCGAGCGCGCCGCCACGCTGCCGCTGCACATCACCGTCGTCGAGCCGGACGACGCGCCGCCCAGGTCGCCACCCCGCCACCCCGTCGCTAGGGCTCCGCTATGACTCCTCGACGAACGCTCATCGATCGGACCGTGTCGCAGGTTCCTCGCGCCGGAGATCGAATGCGAGGTGTGGGAGAACGAGCCGGCGGGCGCGCCCGTGGCCGCGGCCGAGGCGCGCGGCGGCAGCAGCCTGCGCTACTCGCTGGAGGGCGGCGCCGGCCTGTTCCGCATCAACCCGGCCGCCGGGCTCGTCTCCACGGCGGCGCCGCTGGACTACGAGGCGCAGAGCTTCTACAACCTCACCGTCACCGCCTACAACATGGTGGGTACCGACCGCGGCCGCGCTCGGCGCCGGCGGCGGCGCTCCACACTACAGCTTGTATCCGTCGGCAGGGCGGCGGCGCGGCGCGCGCGCACGTGGCCGTCCACGTCCTCGACCGGAACGAGTTCCCGCCGGCGATGGTCGCGCGCAGCTACGTGGGGCGCGTGTCGGAGGGCGCGGCCGCGGGCGCCGCCGTGACGGACGCGCGCGGCGAGCCGCTCGTGCTGCAGACGGAGGACGGCGACGGGCCCGCTAACCGGCAGCGCTCGTTCGAGATCGTGGAGCCGGCCGCCGCCGCGCTGTTCCGCGTGGAGCCGACCACGGGCGCGCTGCGCACGCGCGCGCCGCTCGACTACGAGGCGGCGCGCGAGCACCGTTTCACGGTGCGCGCGGCGGACGCGGGCGCGCCGCGGCTGGCGGCGGCCGCGGCGGCCGAGGCGGCCGTGACAGTGGCCGTACTCGACGAGAACGATTGCCCGCCGCGGTTCGAGCGCGCCGAGTACGCGGCGGACGTGGCCACGCCCACGGCGGCCGGCGTGCTGGTGGCGGAGCTGCGCGCCTCCGACCCGGACCCGCCGGCGCCGCCGGCCGCGCTCGAGTACGACGTGATCGAGGGGGACCCCGCGGGCGCGTTCACGCTGACGGCGCGCGGCGAGCTGCTCGTGGCGCGGCCCGAGGCGCTGGCGCGGCCCGGCGCGCACCGCCTGCGCGTGCGCGTGTCCGACGGGCGTCACGCGGGCACGGCGCGCGTGGACGTGCGCGTGCACGAGCCCGACAACGCCGGCCTCGCCTTCCAGAAGGCGGAGTACTACGGCTCAGTCGCGGAGAACTCTACCCGGCCGGCCACCGTGGCCGTGCTCGTCGTGCTGGGCGCGGCGCTCGACGAGCACGTCGAGTTCCGCATTCTCAACCCCACCGCCGGGTTCACGGTGAGTGGCCGGGCCGCCGCGGGGCGCGCGCGGGCGCTCCGCCGGCTACAGCGTGTCGTGCCCGCAGGTGGGGCGCACGTCGGGCGCGGTGCGCAGCACGGGGCTGGCGCTAGACCGTGAGGCGCGTGACGCGTACTCGCTGGTGGTGGAGGCGCGCGCGGGGGAGCGCGCGGCGCGGACCCTGCTGCACGTCGCCGTCACCGACATCAACGACAACTGCCCCGTGTTCCTGGAGCGGCCGTACGTGGCCGCCGTGGTGGCCGGCGCCGAGCCCGGCGCGCCCGTGCTGCGCGTGCACGCCGTGGACGCGGACGCCAACGACAACGGAGAGGTACGCGCCGCCGCCCCCGCCCCCGCGGGCGGCGGCGCCGTCGCTCACCGCGCCGCTCGTGTCGCAGGTGCGGTACGAGATGAAGCGCGGCCACGGCGAGCTGTTCCGCGTGGACCGGCGCTCGGGCCAGATCTCGCTGAAGCAGTCGCCGGACGCGCACAAGCAGTACTCGCTGGTGATCGCCGCGTTCGACGGCGGCGTGCCCGCGTGCGGCGCCGAGGCCGAGGTGACGGTGCGCGTGTGGCCGGCCGGTGCGGCGCCCTCCTGGCCGCGCGCGCACTTCGTGCTGGAGGCGCGCGAGGACGCGGCGCCCGGCACGCCGCTGGCGCCGCCGCTGCGCGCGCGCTCGCCGCTCAACCGGCAGCTCATCTACACGCTGCTCGACGACTCAGACTCCGCGCTCGAGATACACTTCGACACCGGTGAGTCTCGTCACCGCCCCCGCCGCGGGTACGCGAGCCCGCCGGCAGCGGTCGCAGGAGACGGCCCTGTGCCTCCGGGTGTGATTCCGCGACTAACGTTCGGTTTTGTCCCGCAGCCCCCGACGGAGGCAATAACCCATGTGAGTACCGCGCTTTGCTACCGATCACGCGATCATTGCGCGGCGCCCGCTCTCCGTCCGCTCGGAGCGCCGCGCCCGCGCCGGCGCCGGCGCCAGCGCGGCCGCGGCCCGGGAGCGCGCGTCGCCGACAGCGGCCGCGGTCGCGTCCGACATCCGATTAAGAAAAACTAGTACGATAGCGATTATCGATGTCACATGTCGACTCGGGCCCGCTTCCCGACTCGTTAATTTCCTAATCGTAATTTTCTTATCTCGCTGTAGAGAGCATGAAGCGGAATGATACGAATATAGTAAATTAGCTTCGACCCAAATAAATTAGCTTCGACTTTGAACGACTATTTCATGAAGGCATAGCGATCACAACCTACAAATAGTTCACGATATAAAACAGCAAATACTAATCCCGAAAGTATGTCTCGAGCCAGCTTGCCAGTTGCCAGGAAATAAAAATATACCTAGTATAACGATTAAAAAATAAGCAGACGTTTGGATACGACGGTATATCTGTACGAGTGATAAAAATAGTATACATTATACATATAGTAGTTTTAGAAATGTAATATAAATAAAGAAGAACCACTTAATGATTCGGAGCAATGCCACAATAATTTATGAAACTAACGCGGATCAAAGGCTCGACCGAACCGTAGGAGCGCACGCCAGCAACGCGCTGCTCTCGCGCCTTTTATACACGAGTGCGGCGAGAACTCGTTTAGTGAGCTTTCTCCTAACAGTAGAACCATTGACATATTGTAAGAGCTGTAAATGTTAAGTACGTACTTAGTGTTAGGTGTTTTTGCCGGAAGGTCAATATGGAGGTCTGTTATTAGATAGATAGATAAAAACTCTTTATTGTGCACACTGAAAAAGAAAAAGAGTACAGAAAACAAAAGAATTCAAAAGTGGGCTTCAAGTCCTGCACTGATGACACCTCAGATCAAAAACTACGACGACACATTGGGTGTTTTGTGCATTTCCCCCTGCCTCTTTTTTTTTTGCTTGCTTTTGTTTTTTAGTTGCTATTCGCCAGCCTGTCCAGTTTTTTTGTGTCTGATTAATCTTTTGGCATAAATGGAGACCGGTATTATTGGCTTTCTTTGCTTTGTAGGTGTTTAGCGTAGTATCTTTGGGCGGATTGTTGGGAAAATTTGTGGGTAATCTTTTTCTTTTTTCCTTGTTTTTTTTGTCCGACTATTAGCTCGTCGTATCTTATATATGCTTTAAAATTTAGGTTTCACCTCCTTTCTTTTGTCAAGGATATGTTTAGAAAAGTCTTCAGTGTATATTTTGTCAGTGCAATTTTTATTGTTTTTGAGTATCAATTTCTATTTTCCTCCATTCTAATGTTAGTGTCTGTGGGGGTTCATGAAGGATTACTGATGACGTCATCTATGAGATTTATCATCAACCCCCAAACTATCTGCGTGTCAGAAGTATTGGTCTATTTTTGTTCTTTTCTTTCCGTCCTAATCTATGGTCTCTTGATTTCCCATTCATCAAATTCCTCTATGTCAGACTGTGTACTCTGTGGATTAACATATTATTGTTACGCCTGGTCTCTTTTTCCGTAGTGTTTGATCTGAGCTTTTTCCACTTTTATTACTTGATGTTTCAGCTAGTGCACTTTTTTTTTCAATATTTGGTTTTCTTCAAAAAATAAAAAAAACTATGGTTCTTGCAATTGTAACTTTCAATTCTTCAACGTTTGCAATTTCAGTTCCATTTTCATTATTCTCTGAATTATAATTTCGAGTTGTTTATTAATTTGTAACTTTATTTGAGTGCTGACAATTCTGATGCAATTTCTGATCAATGTTTTCTTGCTCGTTTTACTTGCAGTGTCACCCTTGTAGTGCTGTCACTGTCAACTGCTAACCAGTAGTACTCGAACTCAGAGGAATCACAAGTATAGAGAATTTGTATTTAATTGAACATTTTCAATATATCTGATCGTGTTCTTCTTATTTACTACGCAATGAGAGAGACAGATAAGGAGGTAAACAATCTGCCCTCACTTGAAATGTCAATGAAGCCGAGTATGCTATAGAATCACTATAGTTATGTATGATTATTATAGTGATGTGACAATGTTTATCGGTTTATGAATCGGAAGTATCGTTCTTTTTTAATGTCAATGTAGCTTGGCCGATCATTGTTTCTTTTCGTAATAGTAACGATAAACAAACTCCTTGACCAGGCAATACTTTTTCTGCGGTCTTTTCCTAGTGGTCAGATTCGTGGCTAGACTAGTCAGACCAACAGAATTTTTTGTTCCCAGTGACAAAATCTGGGATAAAACCGAGTCTGTAATCCCCTCCGGAGGAGGATCCGGTAAGTTCGTTCGGTTAACAGTGACCACCATTGTGAACAAGACAGAAATTGATCAATCTGACCACTAGGAACATAAATCCCGTTGGTTGGACTAATCTAACCACCAATCTGATCTGGGAAACACTCAAAATGTATTATATCCCTACTGGCTATATCTCGGCATATTCCCATACCATACACAAAATGATGTATTTAATTAGGTAGTCGAACTATTTTTAGCGACTTCTGGCTATGACTTTGTGGGATACGCTTAGGATACAACAATAAAGTTAATCAGGATATTCAAATAAAAACTACATTAAATCAAAATCAAATCAATCAATAAGTCATTTATTCAGTTTAGGCCCTGGTAAGGCACTTATGAACGTTAAGTTACATGTTTGAATCTACCACCGGCTCGTAATTACACTTCAACTGAGAAGACTCCGGCAAGAAACTCAGCAAGGCATTTTTTTTGTAGATCTTTCTTTTCATATTAGGTTACAGTTTACAGTTATATATATTAATACATTATGCTTACTACAATTGTCACTTAGCCAGGGGGATGCAAGTGCAGAGAGAAGCTACTACAACCATATATTTCTGTCTTCCACGTAATGAGCCACCTTATAGTAGGCTTTGTCAATTAACCTCTGCTTTATAAAATCTTTGAATTTATTATAGGACATTTTAGTTACCTCAAGTGGGATTTTATTATAGAATCTAACGCAATTCCCGAGAAAAGACTTATTAGCTTTAGATAATCTGAAACTAGGTGTCACAATTATATCTTTATTTCTTGTGTTTAAGTTATGGCGGCTACTGTTAATTTCAAATGAATTTAAATTTTTCCGGACAAACATAATATTTTCGTAAATGTACTGTGACGGTAACGTTAATATCTTAAAATCCTTAAATCGATTTCGTAGTTATTCGCGAGAACCCAAACAATAGATTGCACGAATTGGATAGTTACCAGGAATATATAAGAACTTTAATAATAGCATAGATCCATAATACACTGAAAACATAAATATAGTATTTACTTTTGTGTGAAATAGGCACATAATTTTTAGTAAAATACCAACATATTATTCAAAACAAGCTCTTACAACACAGTGGTGCTGTACAAGGTATATTTCAAGAAACTAAGACCGCAAGTGTTATAAAAACGAAACGGTAATAATGAACGATTGTGCGTCATGGCACATCACTATAATTTAACAACAAAATTACTTTCTAAAATTTACAAGAATTTTGAGATCGGATAGACATTATAATGTTATTGTATCAGTCTAAAAACAATGAATTTAAACATATTCGAATATTTCATGGAAATTCTAAGTGGTTCCACAGAAAATACAAAGAAACTCTTACCTGTGAAACGTTAAACATCAATTATCTTCACTTTTCTTTGAGCTATAGCTGTTACAGCCATAAGCTACACACGCCATCACAACAAAAGTGTTTTAGTTATCATAAAACAAAGTATTTCACACCAGAACAAGAAATAATTACAAAATTCGAAAATGCAGAGAGTCACCAGCCGGTCACTTTGACAACTGAAATGTGGCTTCACATCGTTTAGGACGATAGTTGCTGTATGATTACGTCTCTTTCTATCTGACGTCAAACCTGTGTAAGATAAAGTAGTAGCAACTATATGTTTGATGGTTCAAATTAATAATGCTTGTGCTTGTACTTGAATATTTGAATTTTGAGGGTGATATGATATATACACTATAATTGATTGCTATGGTTATAGGTATACATATAAATAATAATTTACATTTCTGTCATTTCCGAGTTGTTTAGCACTGTTTTTAGTTTGGGACCTGCTGTAGAAATGGCAAACTACAGTCCCACAGCTGTTTATAATGACTAGTTTTCCAAAATTTTTACAAATGTTTTGTTAATTCTTAGATACAAATAATACAGTGAAAAAAGCCAATTTGGTTTTGAAAAAACAAATTGTGAAATTAAGTCATAACTTTTTTACAATATTCAAACATATATATGTTTACATTCCAATTCATATCAAGCATATCAAGAGTACAATTTAAAATGTCAATTTAATATGTTAATTTAAGGTTGTCTGGAAGAAATCGCTCTAGGCCATAAGGCCGCCCTTGTACACCGTTTATTTTTTGTTTCTATGTTGTATTTTTTGTTTTGTTACTTTCTTTCTCTTCTGTTTTTAATTTTTGTATGTATTTTTATAATGTTTGGTGTATATTAAAGTTGTATTGTATTGTATTGTATTGTTAATTCGGATACAGTAAGTAACAACCACACTTCATGTGAAATCATTAAAACAATACAAAAAATCTCAGATTGCCTAAGTTCAGTGAACTTTAACATAAATACCAATAAAACAAATTTAAACAATTTAGAGGTTACAAGAGAAACCCAATAAAACCTAGTATCAAGCATAATAATCCTAAAATTTGGAAAGTTAATGAGGCCCACTACTTAGGTGTTACATTAGATGGTCATTTGGAAATGCCACTGAAATAAAGTTAATAGCAAAATAACAGCTATTGTTATGCATTATCAATATGAAGTAGTAGTGTATCAATAGCCGTAGCAACAAATGCTTATTACGGCTATGTTTTCCCTCAACTAAGGTAAAGCATAATATTCTGGGGAAACTTTTTAATTGCAGGCGATTATTTTACTCCAGAAAAGATGTCTGCGTAATGTACATATATATACAAAATGAATAGCACCTAACAGGTACCCTTAGAGACGTGTTCAGATTAAAAAAACTCCTTACTCCAGCCAGCTTCTACATATTAGATCTGTGTATTTTTGTACCAAATAGCATAGAAATTTATTTTAGTAAAAATAATTCCAGTCGAGCAAATATTATGTGTATTCACCAGGTAAATAACACTATGTATGAATAAAGTTCATTTATTAATGCTATTTAAATATTCAACTGTTCACCTACACCACAAAAATTTTAAGTGGTAACAAATTCAAACGCAGCTTGAAAGATGCTAACATTTGTTAGCATCTTTCAAGATTGTAAAACATGCTATGATCTCAAAGAATAGTTTGAAGTACATTTTTAAAATTAAAAGAATCTAGAGAATTAGTGTAGGATAGGATAGTTATAAACCAAATTATTTATTGTATGCGGCGTCGTAACTGCAGTTAAAATAATATAATATTGCATATCCCTTATCCATGTCCGTGTACAATTCTATAAAATCCTTGTAAACAGTGACACAGTCAGGCCAGAGTTGTCAGATGTACCAACTTCTTGGTATACATACCAGTTTTTAGTGTCACGTACCATGTACCAAGACTACTCAGTCCTTGTATGCAAAAATACCAAGATTGGCCGTTGACCGACAAAAATACACTGACAATATAGAATAATCGACAAATTTCAGAGATTCATGTAAAAAAACTTCCAATCAATTGTATCGTCTGAGTTATTTTCTATTGTTTCCTCAAGCGAACCGTCGTTTTTCATAAAAAAATTTCGTTATAAATCATTTATTTACTTTTTTCAATATATTTTACATATTATATCCGAAATGCAATATAATATCAAAAAAAATATGTTAAAAGTGATATTTCTTCCGTGTGTTCGTTACTGCCCTCTATTAACGGTCTACAAAATTGAAATGTACCTTTTTTTTTTTTTTTTTACTAGGATGCGATTTCCCCCACAATTTGTCTGATTTGTCTCCCAGAATTGGCAGCGCCAGAGCGGAACACACTTGAGCATAGGCGTACCAGCTTTCCCGTCTCGAATACCAGCTTTCAGCAAGCTCGGTACAAGGATTTCTAGGTGGCCATCTAACATCCCTGAGTCAGGCATGTTCTGATTCTTGTCCATTTCCCGAGTCTTTTTATAGAAAAAGAATAGCGCTCTCTGGTATTTTATTGTATTGTATTAAATTTACATTCAATTGGAACATTAAGAGCACTTGGACATGTCAGGTAACAAAAAACTCAACAAATAAATATAATAATATAATATTAAATAAACTGCTGTAAAGAGGCATTGTCACTATTTTACACAAATTTCACTTACAATTAATTTATATCGTTCTAGATTGACCTGTTCAGAGCTAGACAACTTCCATGCGTTCCTGTCTTCAGTGTAATCTTTCAATTTATCACAAAAAACACCAATCACTTCACATTTCTCCTCAAACGCTTCACAAATACATTTGATAAGTTTGGACCCAGCATCAATTGTTGATCGTCCTTAGGTAAAGCCAAACTGCTTTTCCTGAAGAATTTTGTTAGAATTGAAATAAACCAGCAACTGATCCAACATAATTCTTTCAAACAATTTACTGATTGCAGGCAAAACAGAAACAGGCCAGTATGCTTAGTGCGAGTTTTTTTAACTACTCGATCGCGTTAAAGTTAACTCCAATTTGTATGGAATTGGATCAGCGCCACCTAGCGTCACGTTCGTAAAACATATTTTGTGAGTGCGAGATTGATTGTTAACTTTACGATCGTGACCATCGACTAACTTTACCGAAGTGAGCACGTTAACGAGCTTGGATGATGTTTTTGCGAGTGCGAGTTGCAACATTAGTCTATTTTGACAGTGAGATTGTAAACTTCTTCACTTCCGAGCAAGTTAACTTTGTCACGAAGCTTTTGGTAGTGAAACCGATACAATACGAATATCTTTTTAGAAATTAATTATTTTTGTGTTTTAAATTGGAGAAAAAAATGGCAGGTCGTAACTTTTTTGCTTGGAGAATGTGGTCGACGGCAAAAAGCAAGGACAGCAAGTCCTCAACCGATAATAAACACTAATAAATGATGTATGATGATGATGATGTATATCGTTTTAACCTTTTTTCACTACTCTCTGGATTTTGTATCACCACTGCCATCACTATTGAGCAGTGATAAAAGGTCCTCCCAACGGTGGCGGTGGTGGTGGTGGTGGACCATCCATCATTAGGAGGACCTTATATCACTGCTGGGATATAGGCATTGGTTATAGGCTTACTAAGATCTCCATGAAAATAAAACTAGAAAATAAAAGTACAAAATAGGTAGGTATATTACAATACAAGTTCAATTCAACAACATAGGTATTGTAAAGATCTTGATCTTATTTTTATTAGATACTTACTCTTCCATAAAAGTTACTAACAAGTCAAATTGATGCTGGCTTGTTTTCATTTTTCATTTTATTTTAAATCGAGTTTTAAAGAATAATTTAAATTTGACTCACATATAAAGATACACACACAGTTTGTTTACATAATAAAATTCAATAAGTGACGCCAAGTGTAACACGACTATTTTTGATAGTACAACGCCTCGATACAAATAGCGTTAGATAATCATTGTATTTAATTTGGTCGGCTTATCACATAAAAGCCACGTGCTACCAACATACGAAATAAAATAAACGCTGTACTCGGTGACCAAACGTCATTCGAATCGAATAACTAGTTTGTCACTCGCACTCAGACTTACTCACTTTACAACGTGACCAACGGATGCTCGATTTACGCTGTAGTTAAGTAATTCGATTTGTTTAGGAAACTCGCACTAAGCATACTCTGTAGTTAGATGGGTCTTCTTTACACCCTGCTTTAAAAATACGAATTATCCTACTATGCTTCATCATCAATCACAATCAAACCTATCTAGAAGAGCCATGTTACTTGTTTGCGAGGGCTTAAGAAGCAGCACGAACACCCGAAGGGAAAGCTAAGCGTACGGTTTGCCGAGGCATAGAAAGTGGACAAGAAACTAAACAAGATATAAACTAATGGGGAATTGACACTTTAGGAAGTGAACGAATTAGGAAATGGACAAATTAGGAAGTGGCCCATGTTGACGCGAAGGCCCCGGCGCGGCGTCACGAGTTGAGAGCCGCGTTGCTGCGATCGACGCTGGATCGAATAAACACCAGAGCAAGGCCGTCCGAGCTCGAACACACATCACCGATTTATGAAAGTTGATTCGCGACAAATAGTAAATCAGTTACATTTAACAAGTTTAGTTATCAAGTACAATTAACCGTTTAAGAAAACCATTAGATCTGCTGTAAAATCAGGATTCGCTTCGATGTCGGACGCCCCGCGTGCTGGGATCTGTCCTTCGTGACGCACCGTAGTCTGAACGCACCAACATTTCACGCCGCCGCGTTCGTTCGAAGAAGCGGGCCGAGTGTGAGCCGTAGTCGGCGCTGCGGGTTCGCAGCCGGCATTCGTTATGCATACGCGTTGTGTAAAATGAATGTTTTCGTCGATACATTTAGTAAATAACAGGTACAAGCTCGACTCACACTTGGCCCGTTTGTGTCATCGTTTGCCATCGTCGAAGCCGCTAGCTTAGAATCATGCTAAGTGTTTGTTGCTCACGAAACGATACTTGTAAGACACCCATTTTTTATGTTTACTATTCACCGAGTGCCGTAACTCGCATGTCGCGCTCGAGTCACGGACCGACGGACAGACAGACGTAAGCGGGTGAGTACGCCGCGCCGCACGGGGTCGGGCCCGCAGCGAGTGAGTGTGTGTTGGCACAGGCAGCGTGGCGCCGCGCGCGCCGCTGGACTACGAGCGCGCGCGCGAGCACCGCGCCGTGGTGCGCGCCACGGACGGCGTGACGGGCGCGTTCGCGGACGCCGCGCTCACGGTGCGCGTGCTCGACGTCAACGACTGCGCGCCCGAGTTCGACGCCGACGAGTTCCGCGCCGCCGTGTCCGAGGCGGCCGCGCCCGGCGCCGCCGTGCTGACGGCGCGCGCGCGCGACCTCGATTCCGGCGCCGGCGGCGCGATCACCTACTCGCTGGCGGCGGCCGCGCCCGCGCCCGCGGACGCCGCGCACGAGCTGCCGTTCGCGGTGGACGCGGCCACGGGCGCCGTGCGCGTGGCGGCACCGCTGGACGCCGAGACGCGCGCCGCGCACCACCTGCTGCTGACCGCCACGGACGGCGGCCGCCCGCCGCTCGCCACCACCGCGCATCTCTTCATCGCCGGTCAGTCGTCGGCCGCCGACATCATTTTACATAACGATATAAATATTTTAAATAAAAACATTCAAAAAATCTTCGACTGATCGGCTATTTACGAATGTTTCTACAGCGTTAAAGAGTTCATGAATTTTTCTTACAAATTATATTTTAGACTACATGGTGAAATTGATTTATCTACAAGCACCGTCGCGCACCGTCACGCGGCGTCACATTCAACACTAACTGTTCAATGAGACCTCTCGTGTCTATCGTATCGTCTACTCCTGCGAAAACATGGTTCGATTCGAATAGCTTTAGCTGCTGGTTTTATTTGTAGACATTTTGCAAGTTTGCATTCTCAGACTCGTTTATTGATAACCGATGGTTACGAGTCACAATCGTTAAATAAATACAATACAATCGATCGATCAAACATTAATAAATTTTAATCGAGTCGAATTAAATGTACAAAATATAAATTGAAAGAAAGACGGTAGATATTGCTTGTAAGTAGTTCGCGCTTCGCACGTGGCGCGTGCCCTCGGAGGACGAGTGGTGGGAGTCGCTCCCCATCGCTCGGAAGGAGATTGTCACGCGACTGTTTGTGCCGTGCGGCAGTGGAGGACGTGAACGACTGCGCGCCGCGCATGGAGCGCACCGTGGTGCCGGCGGCCGTGTCGAGCGAGGCGGCGCGCGGCGTAGCACTGGCGCGCGCCGGCGCCTGGGACGCGGACGCGCGGGACGCGGCGCGCCTGCGCTACCGGCTGGAGGGCGCCGCGGCAGGCGCGCGCGCCTTCGCGCTGGACGCGCGCACCGGCGTGCTGTCGCTGGCCGCGCCGGGCGCGCGCGCGGCGCCGCTGCCGCGCTCGCTCAACGTGTCCGTGTCGGACGGCGCGCACGCCGCGTTCGCGCGCGTCAAGCTGTCGGCCGCGGCGGCCAACACGGCGGCGCCCCGCTTCCCGCACCTGGTGCACGAGGCGCGCGCGCTCGAGAACCGGCCGCCGCCGCTGCTGCTCACCACCGTGAAGGCGCACGACGAGGACGCCGGCGAGTTCGGCCAGGTGGCGTACTCGATCCCATCGGCGCGGCTGCGCGACACGTTCGCGGTGGACGCGCGCACGGGCGCGCTCACGGCGCGCGTGCCGCTGGACCGCGAGGCGCGCGCCGAGTGGGAGGTGCCGGTGGCGGCGCACGACGGCGGCGGCCTGCTGCACCACACTACGGTGCGCGTGCGCGTCGCCGACGTCGACGACAACGCGCCCGAGTTCCCGCTGCGCGAGTACGCGTGCGCCGTGCCCGCCGACCGCGCGCCGCTCGCGCCCTTCCTCGCGCTGGCGGCGCGCGACCGCGACGCCGGCGCCCACGCGCGCCTCTCCTACTCGCTGTACGAGCCCGAGCCCTCCGACACCGCCGGCCTGTTCCACATCGACAACGCCACCGGCGCACTCTCCTTCGCGCGCGACGCCGCGCCCTTCGGTGAGTCCCACCCCCACTGCCGCTGCCACTGCCAGCCCGACGTATTACTTCGGATAACAAATGGTCTCGGGACCGAAACGTCGACTAAGTATTGTAAGTGATGTACTGAAGCTAGGGTTGGTTGTTATCCTATTTCGGAGAGTGTGCTTCGGATCTGCATGCTCTAATTCCGCCATGCCCATTTTTCCATCGGACGGCCAGAAGCTCGAAGAAGCGACATCGTTTCATGGTTGACATTCCTAGAACCCGTACGAAGCGATTTGAATCTACTTTCTTTGTTCAAATGGCTAAAGCATCGAATGCGTTACCTGAGTGGGTGTTCCCTGATGGATACAATCTGGGTGTCTTCAAGTCGAGAGTGAATCGGTATCTTCTAGGCGAGCGTGCTCCATCGTAGATCGCATCTTCACTTAACATCAGGTGAGATGGCGATCAAACGCAAGCCTATTCATCATTAAAAAAAAATACTGAGAGTTTCCCCATACAAACTTGCACCCCTTCGTAAGGGTAGTTTTGAAAAATTAGTATCAACGTTTTTATTACTTTTAAAAAAGAGTATTTACTGTTTAAGTTTGAAAGGGCGGTTGCGGAAGTTTACACGGAGTGTGTTTTTGTGCGGCAGCGTCGCGCGTGGTGCAGGTGTGGGTGCGCGCCCGCGACGGCGGCGGGCTGGCGGGCGAGGCGCCCGTGTCCGTGTCGGTGCTGGCGCCCGGGCAGCCCGCGCCGCGCCTGCGCGCGCTGCCGCCCGACCTGTTCCTGCGCGAGGATGCGCCGCCGGGCGCGCTGCTCGCCGACCTGCGCCTCGACGATCCGCGTGCGTGCTCCCCTGCCTCGAGAGTGCCTCCTCCCACCACCCCGCACCCCGCTCACCGCGCGCTCGCCTTGCAGAGGACGGTGAGCAGCCGCGGCTGCGGCTGGCGGGCGCGCGCGGCCCGCGCGACCTGTTCGCCGTGGACGCGAGCGGCCGGCTCGTGCTGGCGGGCGCGCTCGACCGCGAGGCGGCCGCCGAGCACACGATCGGCGTCATCGCCGAGGGCGCCGGCGGCCTGGGGCCCGCCACCATGCTCACCACGCGCCTGCACGTGCTCGACGTCAACGAGCACGCGCCCTCCTTCCACTCGCAACCCTACGTGGTGCACGTCGCCGAGAACGTGCCGCCGCACACCTCGCTCGTGCAGCGTGAGTATCCTCGGCCGCGCCGCCCGCGCCGCTCCGCCGTCCGCTCACCGCGCGCTCCGCCCGCAGTGATGGCCGACGACCCGGACGCGGGCTCCAACGGCGAGGTGCGCTACTCGCTGGCGGCGGAGGACGGCGCCGAGCCGCTGTTCGCCGTGGAGCCGCACACGGGCTGGGTGACCACGCTGGCGGCGCTGGACCGCGAGGCGCGCGCCGAGCACCGCGTGCCGGTGTTGGCCGCGGACGGCGGCTCGCCGCGTCGCGTGTCGCGCGGCACGCTCGTCGTGCGCCTCGTCGACTACAACGACTGCCCGCCGGAGTTCGAGCGGCCGGAGTACGCGGCGGCGGTGCGCGAGGACGCGCCGCCCGGCACGGTGGCCGCGCGGCTCGCTCTGCGGGACGCGGACGCGGCCGCCGCGCCGCTCACCTTCTTCGTGGCGGCGGGCGACGAGCGCGCGCGCTTCCAGCTGCGCGCCTCCGGCGAGCTGTACGTGGCGCGCGCGCTCGACCGCGAGGCGGCGCCCGCGCACGACCTCACCGTCGCTGCCACCGACGGCAAGTTCACCGCCTACACGCGCGTGCGCGTCTCCGTGCTCGACGTCAACGGTCAGTACCCGCCCGCCCGCCGTGTGACCTGTTTGCGACCTTTTACTTCTGAACTGCGGTGAATTCGTCGCAGACAACCCGCCATACTGCGTGCGCGCGCGATACCGTGCGCGGCTGCCGGAGGACGCGTCGGCGGGCACGCGCGTGGCCGCGCTGGAGACGCGCGACGCCGACACGCCGGAGCACGCGCGCCTGCGCTACTACCTCACCGGCGACCACGCGCACCACTTCGCCATCGACAAGGAGTCGGGCGTGGTGAGCGTGGCGGCGGCGCTGGACCGCGAGGCCGTGGCGCGCTACCGGCTGCGCGCGCACGCGCAGGACCGCGCGCGCGCCGCCTGGGAGTGCAGCGCCGCGCTCGACGTCGAGCTGGACGACGTCAACGACAACGCGCCGCGCTTCTCCGCCGACACGTACAGCGTCACGCTGCCCGAGGACGCCGACGTCGGCACCGTCGTCGCCAAGGTACTCGCGGCCGATGTCTGTACGGCGTTTATATATGAAGACGAGGGACGCCAGGCCAGCCGCGGTCGCGCTCTCGCTTCATCACCGAGCCCCCGGCGCCGACGCGGGTATACGACACTCGCACGAAAAAAGAGCTGTAGGGTGTGGGTTCGATTCCCACCCGCGACAAACATTTATTGGTATAAACATATTTATGATATAAGCAATATGATATAATGATGTTTTTGTGCTCTGTTATATAAGTGCCGTGTATGTATTTTAAAAAAGTACTTATTAAGTGTTCTATCGGCTATCTGACTTCCACAGCACGAGCTTTGCTCAGTTCGGGGTCAGATGGCGCTGTGTATGATGTCCTGCGACGTTTATCTATTTAACAAATCGACGAGAATGGTAATGGTAATCATTACCATACATTTATAAAATCTGCCCCGAATATGAGCAATTCAAAGAATTATTTCCTGGCGGTACCATAGTCACACCAAAATCTAAGGACTGGATTCGACCGGAACAGACTGGACTTTGACTGTAACTAAGTTAATTAAACATAAATGGCAAAGACCGCGGTACGTGTAAAGATAAGGCCTTCAGCCACAAGTTGGACTGTGCTCGCTGAACTCCCGCCCGGCGCCGCGCGCCGGCTGCATTACATGCGCTCTCGATGAAATGTACGGAACGGGCGAATTTTTTCCCGATTACTACCGTTCCGCGTAACCCCGTTTGGAGCCAGCTCAGAATGAGTAGTTACGTAGTTGTACGTTATCGACATTATGTTCTCGACTCTATAATTTTCTCCCCATTTTTATTGGAATTTGTTCATCAAGTGAGGGCCTAGACAAAGTAACATTCGATTAACTGCGACGTTTTATTACAAAAGTCCAAAAATGTATGGGATCGATAACGTGGTCTAACTGGTCTATCGTTAACGAAATAAAATTTGCTAGACGATGTATCTTTCGTTCGATTCCATGAAACGAATTGACTTCGTCGATCGATTATTTTCGTACAAATACGTAGCCGAGTGGCTCTTTTGACAATCGTTATGGCTAGTTTGCGACTTAATCGAATCGAATTTTATCGAAATAAAATGGCGATTTTTTTTGTAATCAGCCGTTAGCAATGTTCGGTTATTGATTTGTTTTGTGTTGAATGTTTTATTGAAAACAATTAAAATGCATTCTCTGCGATTACTAAGAATATTATTGTATTTGTATAGATGATTCAGCAACAACAAATTTTTCTACGCCCTGTTGATAACAAACGTAGCGGAGTTTTGGCGGGAACGCGGAAAGAGTCGTGTCGCCCCATTGTATTTTTTCCAAAACTAGTGTTTTTTCGAGTGTTTATGTCTAAAATTTGTGATGTTTTATCCATAAAGCGCTGAATTACAAGCATGAGTGTGAGAAAATGATATAATGCGGTGAAACACGACTTTTACTGTTGTATCTGTGTCTTCTTCAATCACATACTTCACATATCTTTTTTTCTTTTTCTTGTTTACTATACTTTTGGGTTGTTTAGTCTTGCAGCATTTTGTGTAGTGGCCCTTGATTCCACACTGGTCACACTTGCTGTCTATTGCTGGACATTCTTTACTCTTAGAATAGTGACCCCGTCTTCCACACCTGTAGCATGATACTTCTTGCCGTATTTTATTTATGGTCATATCTTGTTCCTTATTATCTGTGAGCATTGTGGTTTTGTCCGAAAACATATTTCTTTCCATTTCAAATAGTCTAGCTATCTCCAAGAGTTTTTGTAGTGTGAGGTTACCTTTCTTGAGGTTTCTTTTTAACTCCAAGTCAGTGCATTTTTCCACGACCTGGTCTCTGATCGCTTCCTCTGCACATATAAATTGGCAATATCGTGCTTGAGCGCGTAATTTTAGAATATATTGTGCGCAGGTTTCGCTTGGTTCCATGACCATGCTGCAAAACTTTTGTCGCTCGTATGGATCGTTAAGAACGGGTTCAAAGTACCTACTTATTCAGTCGGTGAACACACCTTTCATACTCATTGTTTCCCTCTGCGGTCTCGCCTTTTAAGTTATCATATATCTCTTGTACTTCTGGTCCGGCTTGGTGAAGTAACCTCGACACCTTTTGTCTATCACCGAGTCCCACCTGGCCTTCTATATAGTATTGGAAATTACGCATCCATGCTTTCCAGCGCGTTGGCGCGGTCGCCGGGTCACCAAACGGATCGAAAGAAGGGCCTACGCCACCTCCAGCGTACTCCAAATGTGAAACTATATATTTTGATAACTATATTGGCCGTTATTTTATTTCACGTAGATTTTGATTTGACTTTCCTCGTTAGTATTATAAGAAACGTCATGTATAACTGCTTGTAGCTCAAGTACCGATACCGATTGGTTAAGTTTTATGATATAAATGAACCAAATAACAATAATATTTACACAACAAAGTACAACAAACAAAACAGAAAACAAAACGAATTACTTAAACTTTGGTTACTAGGTAGGTACTTAGGTACAAACAAAATAGCTAATAATTTGCTAAGAAAGTAAAAATCGCGCGCCTCATACTAAGCTCACTCGAAACTCACTATGAAATGCAGTTTTGAACCTTGACACATTATTATTTTTTCGGATAATTTCGGCTACTATTGTGGTGCATCGGTCGGGGCCGGGCGGTTGACGAATCAAACCTCAAAGGAATCACAAAACGCTATATCACAGTATCGATATCGATACTGTGATATAGCGTTTTAGCCAATATCAATATCAGCACAGTATCTAGTTTGTATCGATGCAGTGACGATTCACGTTTCGGCAATATCGAAGATATCATAATAACCAGATATTTTAACATTGAAATCCGATATCGGATTTTCCATTGATATCGAGATATTGAATATATATAACGATATAACGAATATATAACGATTCGCAACGACCACCTCTAGTCACCTGTCAGAATCGCAGAATTCACAATCTTCAAATAGTAAAGTAGACCATTTTCTCCAAGATGGGAAAAGAAAGAATAAGGAATCCCATCTTCTCCAGGAGCCGAGTCCTTAACATAAGACAGGACACCTTTAAGCTCTTCCAGAGTGAAAGCTGAACTAAGGAATGAATTATTTGAACTTGAAGAAATCTGAACTAAGTCTTGTTCTGGTACAAAAGAAGGTGCTAAGTTATTCAAAAAATCTTCGGCTAAAGACGGTGGAATTGTATTAAAAGTATTCTGAGCTATCCCTGAACGAAAACGTTTAATATTTGTCCACATGACTGAGAAAGGTGTTCTTGGAGAGATGGAACTGCAAAACTTTCTCCAGCCTTGAAAGCGTTTATCTTTTAAAAGTTTTTTTGTTTCTGATATAATATCCATTATAAACTATTGAAGTTATCATTTGTCATGTTTAAATTATAAACTTTTTCTGCCTCTTTCCTTTTCTTAGTAGCCAAAGTGCACTCATTATCCCACCAGGGAGGAGAAGGTATTTTGCCCTTAGAAGCATTTTTAACTGGAAAACTAGAATCGGCTGCTCCAATCATGAGCTTAGAAAACTCTTGAGAACATAACTCTACATTTAAAGTGTCTTTAGGTAAGTTCATTATGTTATCTTCTATGTGGTTTTTAAAACTGCAATTTTTTTTCTATCAGCCTATATTTAAATCTAGGTGTCGGTGGAAAGGTTCTAGATTTTTGACCTGGGAAAGAAATAACTATGGGGAAATGATCACTATAAAAAGTAGAAGAGAGTGTGTACCATGTAAGGGACGCGGCCAGGGAAGGTGTTGTAATAGATAGGTCTACAGAACTCAGATGTTGGTTGAAAATTGTGCGACGTGTAGGTGAACCTGTGTTGAGAATGCAGAGATTATGTTCATTAATTAAATTCAGAAGTTCTTCTCCATTGCTATCAGATTTAGTACTACCAAAGCACCTGTGGTGAGAGTTAAAGTCTCCTAATAATATTAAGGGCCTAGGTAAGACCTGAAGGATGTTACTAAGTTCCTGGAATGAAGTAGAAGATGGTTTGGCAATATATATTGACACAAAACATATACCAGTGATAAGGGCAGCTACTATAGTGAAATTATTGTGTGAAGGAAGTTGGATATAATTATACACAATATTGTTCCTAATGAGGAGTGCTACTCCTGCATATCTATCACTCCTGTCTTCTCTAAGACAGGAGTAACCTTTTAGCCAATTCTGTCCGGCTAACAGTATATGGCCTAGCGAGGTTCTACACGAGCTAGCGTACGCAACGATTACAGTCGGCGCCGTGTATGTGATTACAGATGATTACAGTGCACGGTGCTAATAGGTACACTATCTCGCTGCCTACGGATTACAGATCAATGAGACACTTATTTAAGAATAAAACAACAATCATGGAACTTGCATAGTTTATTAAATATATCGCTAGGTTAAGTATAAAATCATCACACGCTCCTAATACAAGTGATACGGAGTAAGTTAGCAGGGAACTACGAATTGTCCTCCGGTCGCAGTCGCGCCTTCGTATAAATATACGCGGTTGAAAATACTGCGCCAGTCGGCTGTAGAACTCCACACCGGAATATCGTCGCTTGCTTCTTGCATCGACTGCGCGCTGCGATGTCGGACACGCCTCCACATAAATATGCGAGCTCGGAGCGGTCGCCTCAGCACAGTCCGGTGACGCTGTAGAGGCCAACTGGCCAACAGCAAGAGTCATTCATAAAAAAAAAAAAAAAAAAAAAAAAAAAAAAAAAAAAAAAAAAAAAAAAAAAAAAAAAAAAAAAAAAGGTCGCCTCAGTATGCGGCGGCGCGTCGGGCGGTGCACGCGTCTTATGAATGTAGGTCACTACATCACTCCCCCCCGTCGGCGAAAGCGAAACGAACAGGAGGTTTTGATTCTCTTCCAGATCGAGTAACATACGTTCTCTTTTCTAGTGGTTGCTCGATGTCATCGTTAACGTAGAAAGCTGGCTTTAATCTGTCGATAGATACATTATCGATTCTGTTGGGTAACTGAATGGTGTAGAATTTTTCGCTTCGTTTAAGCACCCGGTAAGGACCGTTATAGGCAGGCGTAAGCGGACGTCTATGAGCGTCGTTGCGTATGAACACGTGCGTGCTGTTCGGTAGTTCTTGGTGAACGAATGTGGCCCGTGACATGTTCGTCTTCCTTTGAGCTTGAGCTTTTCTCATAGCTTCGGTTAGCGTGCCCATAAAATATGAAGGTGAATAGCTTTGTCGCACGGGTTCGCCATGAAATTCACCAGGTAATCGCAGAGTTTGCCCATACAGAAGTTCGGCTGCGCTGGCGCCGATATCTTCCTTAATAGCTGTGCGTAACCCGAGTAGTACTGTGGGTAGTTCTTGTACCCACGTCGACGTGTTGAGTCTCGCTGTCAATGATGCTTTCAACGTTCTATGCCACCGCTCAATCATTCCATTTGCTTGCGGATGGTAAGCGCAACTACGGCTATGCTCAATTCCTAATCGTTCCATGAGCTTTCTAAATAAGTCCGATTCGAATTGGGATCCTCGATCACTTGAAATTGTAGACGGTGTTCCAAATCTTGCAATCCAGCCTGTATAAAGTGTATCGGCGACTCTTTCTGCTGTAATCTCTGGTATTGGGTAAGCTTCTGGCCACTTGCTAGCACGATCAATTATCGTCAGTAAATATCGGTATCCTTCTGGAGATGTGGGGAGTGGTCCGACTATATCGATGTGCACATGAGCCAGACGGTCTACTTCTTTGAATGTCCCAATTGGTGCCTGAGTATGTCGCTGTATCTTTGAGCGCTGACATTGGATACAAGCTCTAGTCCAATTATTTATATCTCTGTTCATTGATGGCCAGAAAAAACGTGCAGTAAGTAATTTTCTTGTTGCTCTGATGCCAGGGTGGCTTAGGTCATGGATAGCTTGATGCGCCTGTCTCCTGAATCCTTCAGTTAAGTAAGGTCGGGCAGTACCCGTTGACACTTCGCATGTTATTTTCGCTGAAGTGCCTGGTATAGTGACGACCTTTACAACGTGTTTTTGTTCCTTCTTTATGCGTTTTAAGCTTGCGTCTGTTCTTTGACTCGTAGCTAGTTCCTTATAGTTAATCGGCGACGGGCATGCTATTGCTTCCACTGAAACTCTTGAAAACGCATCAGCGACGCCATTGAATTTCCCAGCAACATGTTGAATATTTGAGGTGAATTGTCCGATGTATCCCAAATATCTTGTCCTCATAGGTGTCTCGTTTTTACTGTCCATGACCAATGCGTTAAGGAGCGGTTTGTGATCAGTGTAAATTACCAACTCCCGCCCCTCAAACATCCGGCGAAAATAGCGAACGGCCATATATATGGACAATAGCTCTCGATCGTATGTGCTGTACTTCTTCTGGGCATCATTAAATTTCTTTGAGAAAAAACCAAGTGGTTTCCATTTGCCGTTAACTTTTTGTTGAAGAACAGCGCCAGCACAGTTTTCTGACGCATCTGTCATTAACGCATATGGAGCGTTTGTTGATGGATGTGTTAGGCAAGTCGCGTTCACTACATCTTGTTTGCACTGTTCAAAAGCGTCTCTGGTGTCGTCCTTCCAGATTATCTTCCTTTTGTCGTTTTTCCGTGCGTTGTGAAGGTATTCGTTGAGCCCTCTTTGATGTTCTGCTGCATGCGGAATGCTTTCTCTATAAAAATTGATCATTCCTAAGAAACGGCGCAGATCGTTGATGGTCTCTGGTAATGGGTACGATCGAAGGGCTTGGACTTTCTCTTCGGTGGGAGAGATTCCGTCCGTTGTGATGGTGTATCCTAAGAAATCAAGTTCCTTTTGCCCAAAAACACATTTCGCTACGTTGATCTGTAGCCCGTTATCGTTCAGCCTCTTGAATACTTCTTCCAGCTCTTGTCGATGGCTTACTTCATCTTCTGAAGCCAACAAAACATCGTCCACGAAACAGAACACTGGTAGGCCCCGCATCACATTATCAATATGGCGTTGAAAAGTCTGGCCTGCGTTCCGTAGTCCGAAGCACATTCTCGAAAATTCAAAAAGTCCGAATGGGGTAATAACTGCTGTCTTTTTAATGTCCTCCTCTCGATTCCTGACTAAATAATATGCTTTCTTCAAATCAATTTTCGAGAATATCTTCTTGCCTAGAAGGTTGTACGTGAAATCGTGCAATCGAGGTATAGGGTATCGATCAGGTACGGTGATAGCATTCAAGCGCCGATAGTCACCACATGCTCTATATGTTCCATCCTTTTTTAACACCATGTGTAGTGGACTTGCCCACGAGCTCTTGGATGGCCGACAAATGCCTTGATTAAGCATTTCCTGGAATTCTTCTTTTGCTGCCTTGTACTTGTGCGGTGGAAGAGGTCGCGCTTTGGCATAAACTGGAAGTCCGGTAGTTTCTATGTGATGCTCGACTTCGCTATGGCAATTTTTCAGTAGGGTTGGTCTGGTGATATCCGGGTATCTTGCGAGCAAATGGTGGTATGGTATGCTGTCATCGATGGTGCGAATGCTCCCTTCTGTCAGTGGTGTTAAATATCCACTTACATGTATTTGTGTTTCACGATCAATTATTTTCCTGCCGCGCAAATCCACGAGTAAGTTGTGGTGATGCAGAAAATCAGCGCCTATTATCGGCCGACTGACTGCTGCTATTACGAACCTCCACCTGTATGGCCGTCTCATTCCCAGATTCAGGGATAATGTGCGTTCTCCGAATGTCGGTATCGGTGTTTTGTTTGCTGCGTAAAGGTAGTTGTCGGGTGTGACATCAAGTTTATCTGATGGACGTGCTGGCAAAACTGATACATTGGCTCCCGTGTCGACGAGGAAATGTAGCCCCGAAGATAAATCTTTTATGAATAGGCGGTATGCGGATAATTCGTTGACTTCAGCTCCCACCGCAGCTTCCGTCTCCGTTAGTTTCCCGAATGCTCTTGGTTCGAGTTTTTGGTTGTGTGATAATTGCACGGGCTCCGACATCTGTAGGCAGCACGGCCAAACTTTCGATGAAAGTAACACACACCCGATGAATCATTCCTGCCATATCGTCTTGATGCTGAACTTGAGCGAGATCGATTCCTCCCGCGATCAGATTGTCTGTGGTAATTATTACGAGCATCGGCTCTTAGGGCAGCGACTTCTTTAGTGAGTGCCTCAATCATGCTGACAACGTCGTGGTTTGCTAAGCTAGCTGGCGCTTGCTGTAGCGAAGTGGATGCCTGACTTTGACAGAGACATACGCTGTGAACCTCTTTTGTCTGTTCATGCATTTTGTCTGCCATTGCAGCCAGGGTGTCGAGCTTTGCTTCACTGCTGACTGATAAAACCGCTCTTATCGACTTCGGCAGATGTCCCATCCAAAGCATTCGTAAAGCATCATCTGGTAGCTTGTTACGTGCTAAATCTCTCATGCGACGCAATAGTTGTGAAGGCCGTTGGTCACCAAGGTCTATTTCGTTTAAAAGCTTCTTTAATTGTAACTCTTCAGATTCTTCATAAACAGACAACAGTCGCTGTTTTACAGCATCGTATCTGCCGGTGTTAGGTGGCGCTAGAATGATGTCGCTAATTTGTTCCACGTCTACCTTTTCGAGTTGCGCGACAACCATGCCGAACTTGTTTTCATCGCCTAGCCTTTGGCTTGCTATCATAGTTTCGAACTGTGCGAACCATAATCTAGGCTTGTCCCGCCAAAATTGTGGAATTCGGGATCTGACTCCAATCATTTCTAAGGTTGTCTCCTTTACAGCAACGCTCTCCTCCGTCATAGTTTACGTGTTCTTATCGGGGTCACCACTTTAGCCAATTCTGTCCGGCTAACAGTATATGGCCTAGCGAGGTTCTACACGAGCTAGCGTACGCAACGATTACAGTCGGCGCCGTGTATGTGATTACAGATGATTACAGTGCACGGTGCTAATAGGTACACTATCTCGCTGCCTACGGATTACAGATCAATGAGACACTTATTTAAGAATAAAACAACAATCATGGAACTTGCAAAAAAAAGGTCGCCTCAGTATGCGGCGGCGCGTCGGGCGGTGCACGCGTCTTATGAATGTAGGTCACTACATCACTCCCCCCCGTCGGCGAAAGCGAAACGAACAGGAGGTTTTGATTCTCTTCCAGATCGAGTAACATACGTTCTCTTTTCTAGTGGTTGCTCGATGTCATCGTTAACGTAGAAAGCTGGCTTTAATCTGTCGATAGATACATTATCGATTCTGTTGGGTAACTGAATGGTGTAGAATTTTTCGCTTCGTTTAAGCACCCGGTAAGGACCGTTATAGGCAGGCGTAAGCGGACGTCTATGAGCGTCGTTGCGTATGAACATGTGCGTGCTGTTCGGTAGTTCTTGGTGAACGAATGTGGCCCGTGACATGTTCGTCTTCCTTTGAGCTTGAGCTTTTCTCATAGCTTCGGTTAGCGTGCCCATAAAATATGAAGGTGAATAGCTTTGTCGCACGGGTTCGCCATGAAATTCACCAGGTAATCGCAGAGTTTGCCCATACAGAAGTTCGGCTGCGCTGGCGCCGATATCTTCCTTAATAGCTGTGCGTAACCCGAGTAGTACTGTGGGTAGTTCTTGTACCCACGTCGACGTGTTGAGTCTCGCTGTCAATGATGCTTTCAACGTTCTATGCCACCGCTCAATCATTCCATTTGCTTGCGGATGGTAAGCGCAACTACGGCTATGCTCAATTCCTAATCGTTCCATGAGCTTTCTAAATAAGTCCGATTCGAATTGGGATCCTCGATCACTTGAAATTGTAGACGGTGTTCCAAATCTTGCAATCCAGCCTGTATAAAGTGTATCGGCGACTCTTTCTGCTGTAATCTCTGGTATTGGGTAAGCTTCTGGCCACTTGCTAGCACGATCAATTATCGTCAGTAAATATCGGTATCCTTCTGGAGATGTGGGGAGTGGTCCGACTATATCGATGTGCACATGAGCCAGACGGTCTACTTCTTTGAATGTCCCAATTGGTGCCTGAGTATGTCGCTGTATCTTTGAGCGCTGACATTGGATACAAGCTCTAGTCCAATTATTTATATCTCTGTTCATTGATGGCCAGAAAAAACGTGCAGTAAGTAATTTTCTTGTTGCTCTGATGCCAGGGTGGCTTAGGTCATGGATAGCTTGATGCGCCTGTCTCCTGAATCCTTCAGTTAAGTAAGGTCGGGCAGTACCCGTTGACACTTCGCATGTTATTTTCGCTGAAGTGCCTGGTATAGTGACGACCTTTACAACGTGTTTTTGTTCCTTCTTTATGCGTTTTAAGCTTGCGTCTGTTCTTTGACTCGTAGCTAGTTCCTTATAGTTAATCGGCGACGGGCATGCTATTGCTTCCACTGAAACTCTTGAAAACGCATCAGCGACGCCATTGAATTTCCCAGCAACATGTTGAATATTTGAGGTGAATTGTCCGATGTATCCCAAATATCTTGTCCTCATAGGTGTCTCGTTTTTACTGTCCATGACCAATGCGTTAAGGAGCGGTTTGTGATCAGTGTAAATTACCAACTCCCGCCCCTCAAACATCCGGCGAAAATAGCGAACGGCCATATATATGGACAATAGCTCTCGATCGTATGTGCTGTACTTCTTCTGGGCATCATTAAATTTCTTTGAGAAAAAACCAAGTGGTTTCCATTTGCCGTTAACTTTTTGTTGAAGAACAGCGCCAGCACAGTTTTCTGACGCATCTGTCATTAACGCATATGGAGCGTTTGTTGATGGATGTGTTAGGCAAGTCGCGTTCACTACATCTTGTTTGCACTGTTCAAAAGCGTCTCTGGTGTCGTCCTTCCAGATTATCTTCCTTTTGTCGTTTTTCCGTGCGTTGTGAAGGTATTCGTTGAGCCCTCTTTGATGTTCTGCTGCATGCGGAATGCTTTCTCTATAAAAATTGATCATTCCTAAGAAACGGCGCAGATCGTTGATGGTCTCTGGTAATGGGTACGATCGAAGGGCTTGGACTTTCTCTTCGGTGGGAGAGATTCCGTCCGTTGTGATGGTGTATCCTAAGAAATCAAGTTCCTTTTGCCCAAAAACACATTTCGCTACGTTGATCTGTAGCCCGTTATCGTTCAGCCTCTTGAATACTTCTTCCAGCTCTTGTCGATGGCTTACTTCATCTTCTGAAGCCAACAAAACATCGTCCACGAAACAGAACACTGGTAGGCCCCGCATCACATTATCAATATGGCGTTGAAAAGTCTGGCCTGCGTTCCGTAGTCCGAAGCACATTCTCGAAAATTCAAAAAGTCCGAATGGGGTAATAACTGCTGTCTTTTTAATGTCCTCCTCTCGATTCCTGACTAAATAATATGCTTTCTTCAAATCAATTTTCGAGAATATCTTCTTGCCTAGAAGGTTGTACGTGAAATCGTGCAATCGAGGTATAGGGTATCGATCAGGTACGGTGATAGCATTCAAGCGCCGATAGTCACCACATGCTCTATATGTTCCATCCTTTTTTAACACCATGTGTAGTGGACTTGCCCACGAGCTCTTGGATGGCCGACAAATGCCTTGATTAAGCATTTCCTGGAATTCTTCTTTTGCTGCCTTGTACTTGTGCGGTGGAAGAGGTCGCGCTTTGGCATAAACTGGAAGTCCGGTAGTTTCTATGTGATGCTCGACTTCGCTATGGCAATTTTTCAGTAGGGTTGGTCTGGTGATATCCGGGTATCTTGCGAGCAAATGGTGGTATGGTATGCTGTCATCGATGGTGCGAATGCTCCCTTCTGTCAGTGGTGTTAAATATCCACTTACATGTATTTGTGTTTCACGATCAATTATTTTCCTGCCGCGCAAATCCACGAGTAAGTTGTGGTGATGCAGAAAATCAGCGCCTATTATCGGCCGACTGACTGCTGCTATTACGAACCTCCACCTGTATGGCCGTCTCATTCCCAGATTCAGGGATAATGTGCGTTCTCCGAATGTCGGTATCGGTGTTTTGTTTGCTGCGTAAAGGTAGTTGTCGGGTGTGACATCAAGTTTATCTGATGGACGTGCTGGCAAAACTGATACATTGGCTCCCGTGTCGACGAGGAAATGTAGCCCCGAAGATAAATCTTTTATGAATAGGCGGTATGCGGATAATTCGTTGACTTCAGCTCCCACCGCAGCTTCCGTCTCCGTTAGTTTCCCGAATGCTCTTGGTTCGAGTTTTTGGTTGTGTGATAATTGCACGGGCTCCGACATCTGTAGGCAGCACGGCCAAACTTTCGATGAAAGTAACACACACCCGATGAATCATTCCTGCCATATCGTCTTGATGCTGAACTTGAGCGAGATCGATTCCTCCCGCGATCAGATTGTCTGTGGTAATTATTACGAGCATCGGCTCTTAGGGCAGCGACTTCTTTAGTGAGTGCCTCAATCATGCTGACAACGTCGTGGTTTGCTAAGCTAGCTGGCGCTTGCTGTAGCGAAGTGGATGCCTGACTTTGACAGAGACATACGCTGTGAACCTCTTTTGTCTGTTCATGCATTTTGTCTGCCATTGCAGCCAGGGTGTCGAGCTTTGCTTCACTGCTGACTGATAAAACCGCTCTTATCGACTTCGGCAGATGTCCCATCCAAAGCATTCGTAAAGCATCATCTGGTAGCTTGTTACGTGCTAAATCTCTCATGCGACGCAATAGTTGTGAAGGCCGTTGGTCACCAAGGTCTATTTCGTTTAAAAGCTTCTTTAATTGTAACTCTTCAGATTCTTCATAAACAGACAACAGTCGCTGTTTTACAGCATCGTATCTGCCGGTGTTAGGTGGCGCTAGAATGATGTCGCTAATTTGTTCCACGTCTACCTTTTCGAGTTGCGCGACAACCATGCCGAACTTGTTTTCATCGCCTAGCCTTTGGCTTGCTATCATAGTTTCGAACTGTGCGAACCATAATCTAGGCTTGTCCCGCCAAAATTGTGGAATTCGGGATCTGACTCCAATCATTTCTAAGGTTGTCTCCTTTACAGCAACGCTCTCCTCCGTCATAGTTTACGTGTTCTTATCGGGGTCACCACTTTAGCCAATTCTGTCCGGCTAACAGTATATGGCCTAGCGAGGTTCTACACGAGCTAGCGTACGCAACGATTACAGTCGGCGCCGTGTATGTGATTACAGATGATTACAGTGCACGGTGCTAATAGGTACACTATCTCGCTGCCTACGGATTACAGATCAATGAGACACTTATTTAAGAATAAAACAACAATCATGGAACTTGCATAGTTTATTAAATATATCGCTAGGTTAAGTATAAAATCATCACACGCTCCTAATACAAGTGATACGGAGTAAGTTAGCAGGGAACTACGAATTGTCCTCCGGTCGCAGTCGCGCCTTCGTATAAATATACGCGGTTGAAAATACTGCGCCAGTCGGCTGTAGAACTCCACACCGGAATATCGTCGCTTGCTTCTTGCATCGACTGCGCGCTGCGATGTCGGACACGCCTCCACATAAATATGCGAGCTCGGAGCGGTCGCCTCAGTATGCGGCGGCGCGTCGGGCGGTGCACGCGTCTTATGAATGTAGGTCACTACAACCTTTTAATTTAAAAACAGAACCTGGCCTAAACCAAGTTTCTGATAAGGCAATTATTGATGGGTCATACTTATTAGCTAGGTAAATAACTTCTTGCTTCTTATCATTAGCGCTGCGACAGTTCCACTGCAACACCACATGAGGGTAGTGCACGGTGTTACCAATTTAGCGACTTAGTCGCTAGAACTGACGACTTTTGCTCAAGTCTTAGCGACTAAAATAAAGTTTTGACGACAAAAATTGTTTAGCGACATATCTAGCGATTTTTGGAGTACAAATTAAAATAGCCCTAGCTTTAGATATTTCAAAAAATATTCAAAGCAACACATCCAATTTTCTGTCAAATCTAAGTTTTGCTATTGATTACGGCCAGTTCTCCGATAATTTCTACTATTTAATGTCGCATGTAGCTAAGTTGAAGTAAACGTTCAACCATCTACTTCAACTGCAGCTGTATGAGATGAGCATGAGACTGAAGAACTATTTGAATTATTAAGTGACGATGATAAATAATAAATAATAATTATTTCAATTTCTAATTTAATTATTTTTTTAAGTAATTTTGGCAAATTGTGATTAAAACAACAAATTATTTATGTGATTCTTACAATAATGATAATATAATTATTTAATTAAAAGTTAGTTGTAGTATATTGTTTATTACATTTAGTAATAAAAAACGTCGGTTTATTTTTTTAATTACCCCTAATTTTAATTAGAAAGGAGCGCAGGTTTGTATGGGGAACTTTTTTTTTTTACTTTTCGATTCCAAACTCTCAGTAGTTATGGTTAGTAGTACAATAACATTATATCCAATGAATACATAATTTTCAATGTTATTAATAAGAGGCCCATGAAGCGGTGCACTTAAACATGATGATGATGAAATCTGATTGTATTTTTCTTCAACGAAATAGTGTAATGTAATGTTCGTGTCCGAGCACTTATGTGAATGTGTGTGTATGTGTCAGGTGCACGCGACCGATACAGACCTGGGGGCGAACCGGACCGTGACGTACTCTGTGGTGGGGGGCGAGGGCGAGGGCGAGGGTGAGAGCGGCGTGTTCGCGCTCGCGGCCGACAGCGGCATCGTGACGCTGCGGCGCGCGCTCGACCGCGAGACCGCGGCCGCGCACGCGCTCGTGGTGCGCGCGTGCGACGGAGGCCGCCCGCCGCGCTCCGCCACCGCCACGCTGCGGCTCACCGTCGCCGACGTGAACGACAACCCGCCCGAGTTCGAGCAGCGCGCGTACCGCGCCGCCGTGTCCGAGCTGGCGGCGCCGGGCGCGGCCGTGCTGCGCGTGCGCGCCGCCTCGCGCGACCTCGGCGTCAACGCGGAGGTGCGCTACGCACTCGTCGGCGGCGACGGCCGCGACGACTTCGCGCTCGAGCCCGCCACCGGCACGCTGCGCGTCGCGCGCCCGCTCGACTACGAGCGCCGGCGCGAGTACCTGCTCGCCGTGCAGGCCGTGGACGGCGGCGCGCCGCCGCTCTCCGACCGCGCCGCCGTCAACGTCACCGTGCTGGACGGCAACGACAACGCGCCCGCCTTCTCGCAGCCCGCGTACGCGGCGCGCGTGCGCGAGGACGCCGCGCCCGGCACCCGCGTGCTGCAGCTGCTCGCCGACGACGCTGACTCCGGCGCCAACGGGCGCGTCGCGTACCGGATCGTGCGCGGCGACCCCGATGGCCGGTTCGCGCTCGACGCGGACACCGGCTACCTGTCGGTGGCGGCGCCGCTGGACCGCGAGGCGTGCGCCGCGTACGCGCTGGACGTGCGCGCGCGCGACCGCGGCCTGCCCGCGCTCGAGGCGCACGCGCGCGTTCTGCTCGATGTGCTCGACGCGAACGACAACCCGCCGCGGCTGGTCGGCGGCCACAACCACTCGCTGGTGGTGCAGGAGGACCGCCCGCTGGGGCACGCGCTGCTGCGGCTCGAGGCGCGGGACGCGGACGCGCCGCCCAACGGGCCGCCGTTCACGTTCGACTTCCAGGCGGGCAACGAGGCGGGCGCGTTCCGGCTCGAGCAGGACGGCACGCTGCGCACGGCGACGCGCTTCAACCGCCGCATCACGGAGCGGTACGCGCTGCAGGTGCGCGTGTTCGACAACGGCACGCCGCCGCTGTTCGCGGACGCGTGGCTGCACGTGCGCGTGGTGGAGCGCTCGCACTACCCGCCCACCGTGGCGGCGCTCGACGTGCTCGTCAACTCGTACCTGGACGAGTTCCCGGGCGGCGAGCTCGCGCGCGTGCACGCCGCCGACCGCGACGCGTACGACACGCTCGCGTACGCGCTGGCGCCGCTGCGGGGCGCGCCGCCCGCCGCCGGCCTGTTCGAGCTCGACGCCGCCGACGGCACGCTGCGCGCCGCGCCCGCGCTCGACGTCGGCGAGTACCGGCTCAACGCGACCGTGCACGACGGCCGGTTCTTGGCGTGGGCGCCCGTGCGCGTGGCCGTCGCGCTCGTGACGGACGACATGCTCGCGCACGCGGCCGTCGTGCGCTTCCGCGAGGTCTCCGCCGCGGACTTCGTGCTGCGTCACCGCAAGGGCTTCGTGCGCGCCGTCGCCGAGGCGTGCGAGCGCGCCGCGCCGGACGTGCTGCTGCTGAGCGTGCAGCCGAGCGGCGCCGCCGCGGACGCGCGCACGCGCCGCCGCGTGGCGCGGGACCTGGACGTGGCGTTCGCGGTGCGCGCCGGCGACGGCTTCGTGCCGGCGGAGGCGCTGCGGCGCCGGCTGCACGAGCACGTGGAGCGGCTCGAGGAGCGCGCGCAGCTCGTGGTGGAGGAGCTGGTGCGCGGCGCGTGCGGCGGCTGCGCGCGCGGCGCGTGCGCAGAGCGCCTGGAGCTGGTGCCGCCGCCTCGCGTCGTCGCCACGGAGCTGGTGGCGCTGGTGGCGCCGGGGCACGCGCTGCGCGCCGCCTGCGCGTGCGAGGCGGGCTGGACGGGCGCGCGCTGCGACGCGCCGGCGCCGCCGGAGCGCGCGTGCGGCGCGGAGTGCGCGCCGCGCGTGGCCGCGCTGCCCGGCGACGGGTACCTGGAGTACCGCGTGGAGGCCGGCGCGGTGGGCGGCGCGCGCGCGCCTGAGGACGAGCTGAGCGTTTCGCTGCGGTTCCGCACGCGGCGCGAGCGCGGCACGCTGCTGTGGTGCGGCGGGCGCGTGGACTACGCGGTGCTGGAGCTGGCCGAGGGCTACGTGCAGTTCCGCATGGAGCTGGGCTCGGGGCCGGCGGCGGTGCGCGCGGCCGTGCCCGTGGCGGACGGCCGCTGGCACGAGGCGCGCCTGGAGCGCCGCGGCGCCAGCATGCGGCTCACGGTGGACCGCCGCAGCGCGCACGCCGCTACGCCGCCGCCCAACGCCGTGCTGGACGTGCGCGCCGCGCGCCGCCTGCTCGTCGGCGCCGACCTGCAGCGCCACGAGCACGCCTTCGCCGAGGAGCAGGTGAGTGCGCCGCCGCGCCCCGCCCCGGCTCGCGCCCCCGCGGTGATGTGAACCGACGGCCTCGGGGTTGCAGGTCACGTACGGGTTCGAGGGCTGTATATCGGAGCTGAAGCTGGGCGGCGTGGCGCTGCCGCTGGAGGCAGGCGGCACCTCGAGCGATGGGCGCGTGCAGCTGGCGCGGCGCGTGCGCGTGCGCGTGAGCGACGAGTGCCCACCGCTGGGCGCGCCCACGCCCTGCGCCTCCTACCCCTGCCTCAACGGCGGCACGTGCCGCGAGCCGGCCGACCCGCCCGGCGGCGCCGGCGGCTCCGAGGGCTTCGCGTGCGCGTGCCACGCGCGGTTCGCGGGCGCACGCTGCGAGCTGGACGGCGAGCCGTGCGCGTCACAGCCGTGCCTGCACGGCGGCTCTTGCGCGGCCGACGGCGCCGGCGGCTACCGGTGCGCGTGCGCCGCCGGGCTCGCCGGCGAGCGCTGCGAGCGCGGCCGCTGGTGCGCGGCCGGCGTGTGCGCGCACGGCGGCGCCTGCGAGGAGGGCGAGGGCGCGCCGTCGTGCCGCTGCCGCGGGTACTACGGCGCCGCGTGCCAGTACGACGTGGACGAGTGCGCCGGCGAGCCGTGCCTCAACGGCGCCACCTGCCTCAACGAGCCGGGCTCCTTCCGCTGCCTGTGCCCGCCCGACCGCACCGGCATGAACTGCGGCAACCCGCTGTACTCGGACGCCGTGGTGGCGGGCGCGCCCGCCGGCGCCGGCGACCTGGCGCGCCTGTGGCGCTGGGCGGCCACAGAGCGCTGGCCGCTGGCGGCGGCCGCGGCGGCGCTGCTGGCGCTGGCGCTGCTGCTGGCGCCGGCGCTGTGGCTGGCGCGGCGGCGCCCGCGGCCCCGGCCGCGCGCCCCCGCCAAGGCGCCGCCGGCCCCGCGCGCCAAGCTGTCCAACCTGGAGGCGGTGCGGCGCGAGCGGCCCGCCTCGTGCGCCGAGCCGCCGCCGCTCAACAACGTGGACACGCTGCGCAGCTACGGCTCGGCCGGCGACGAGCTCGAGGGCATCCCGCCCGACTACCGCCGCAACCTCAACCTGCCGCTCGACGGCGCCGACCGCAAGCCCTGGTCCGAGCAGATGCACCTGCACACCTTCGTCGACAACAAGATCTACAACGGTACTGTCCTCCGAACTACGGCCGCCGCGAACGGCTTCCCGCGACTCGCTGGCGCGCGGCTTTCCTGTTAGATGGAAAATAGCGTTAATCACTCCGATTTACAAGAAAGGGTATCTCCGTCTTGTCGGCGATTGATAAATTATTTCATGTTAAATTGCTAATCGCACCGCGGATTTCTTCCTGGGCGGTCAACGACGAAAAATCTAATCTATGGATTTCGCTAATGGAAATGAAGTTCACGCAATTTATACCGGCGATGTTTCGAGAGCTTTCGATCATTTTTCGAGTTTCGAGCTTTCGAGTTTTGCCATCATCGTGAGTCATCGCTGACCGGTCCCGTGTGCCCGTCTGATCGTGTTGTCGTCTCCGGCAGACCTGAAGGGCACGGGCGCGCGGCGCACCGGCTGCGAGCCGCACCTGGTGGGCGGCTACCACTGGGACTGCTCGGACTGGTGCGGCGGCGGCGGCGCGCTGCCCGGCATCACCGAGGTGGCCGGCTCCGAGCGGCCCGACTCCTCGTCGGGGCTGTCGCCGCCCGCCTCGCCCGCCTCGCCCGCCTCGCTGAGGGACAGCGCACCCGACGACCTCGACGCGGAGGCGCTGCTCCGCATGCACGGCGACGGTGAGACCCCGCCCCGCCCCGCCCCGCGCGGCGCGTGACGCGCAGTGACACCCGCTCTCGTGTTGCAGTGCCGCCGTACCTGCCGCCGCCGGAGGAGTACGGGGGCCGCGCGGCGCGCCTGCGCGACCCCGACGCCGCCAGCCTCATCACCATGCTCGGTCGGGGTAACATTCTTTTTTTAATTTTTGGCTTCGCGGAGCTTGCGCTCCGTTCGTGTCGACCGGTTCAAGTTTCCATCGATCGTGACCGCTCGCTCGTCCGCACTCGCAGACGCGTTCGTTCATTCGAGCCCTCTCGGTTGCAGAGGAGCGCACGTCGCTGCTGGGCGGCGACTCGCGCGCCGGCTCCTGCAGCTCGCTGTCGGCGCACCTGTGCGAGATCGAGGACTCGGACGCGGAGGAGCCGCCGGCGGGCGCGGCGCGGGGCGCGGGCGGCGCGCGGCACACGGACGTGTGACGGCGGCGCGCGGCCCGCGAGCCGCCCCGCCCCCGCCCGCGCCCCCGCGGCCTCTAGCGCCGCCGACTGACTAGTGTGCACAGTGCCGCTCCCCTGTACTCTACTCGGCGCGACTGGCCGGCGCTCGGAGCTCGCACGCCAGAGACGACAGCCGCGACGACCTGTCTGTAGGACCCGAGGACATTTCGATTCGTCGGAGACCCGCCGGCGAACTCGTGAAGGTGTCGCGAGTGATGTACGCGTCGAGTTCATTCTAACTTATTTCCTTTATGTCTGCGCGCCGTATTATTCTCGTCACGAATGAACTCCGCGCCGTCTGGCAGTATACGAGTTAACGGCGCGGCGCCGCGTCTGTGGGGTGCGACCTCTGTGCTCGCATGTAAATAATATGTAAATGTAATATATATATTGTACATAGTATAGCATAAGGAGGGAGGCTCCTCCGCACTAGATATAAGTGACTAGTTTACTGAAACCCTATAACGCGTCTCCGACTCGCCTCGTCTGCCGGCACCCGCCTCGTCTGCCGGCACCCGCCTCGTCTGCCGGCACCCGCCTCGTCTGCCGGCACCCGCCTCGTCTGCCGGTACCCGTTGGGTCTCCGGGTGACGTCGTACGTAACTGTCGGCCCGAAGCGACCGCAGCCGGAGTGCACCCGACCGAAACGAGATGTAACGATCGGATGACTCCAGCGGAAGAACACATTCCAAAAAATAATTCAGTAAAGGAAAATATCGTTCCGAGGAGCACTAGTGCAGTTGGCGGCCCCGGCGCGCTCCGACCCGTCTGACATATCGTTCCGAGGAGCACTAGTGCAGTCGGCGGCACCGGCGGCGCTCCGACCCGTCTGACATATAGTTCCAAGGAGCACTAGTGCAGTCGGCGGCCCCGGCGGCGCTCCGACCCGTCTGACATATCGTTCCGAGGAGCACCAGTGCAGTCGGCGGCCCTGGCGGCGCTCCGACCCGTCTGACACCCGGCGACAGATAAAACCTCGTCCGCTACACTACTTATTGTAGAAATCGATTAAAAAAATCGATGGAATTTCACTCGGAAATCACTCGCTGTATGTACGCAGTTCTATGGAATATCCCCTACATTTTTTGTACCAAACAAAAAAGGAAGGAAAATCAAAATTAATTGTACACTTTAGCAACAGTAGTGAACGCGCGGGGCGCGGGGCGCGGGGCGGAGGGAAGCAAATATCACATTGCTGTCAAGCATTTTTTTTTATATCGAATACTATAACGTACACATAAATTTTGTTAGTTTCGTAACGGAACTTCGGGGAAGAGTAGCCGCGCCCCCGGGCCGGCGTCCCCCGGCCGGCGCCCCCCGCCCGGCGCCCCCGCGAGCGCGAGTTCGTCGCTCTTATCGAGATGGTGCTCCGATTATAGTTTCATATCATAACTTTCGAACTGTGCATTTACGTAGCACGTAAGACTTCTAGGTTAGCGAATCAAAATTAGGAATATATTTTTGTAATTAACGAAGCGGCGACCCGCACCCCTCTCCCCCCGGCGAGAGCTCCGGGGGAAGGGGAAGTGCGCCGCTCTCTCATTCCTGAGTTTTTACCGAATTGTTTGTAATTTATTAAAGCGAGCGACCATCGCACGCGAACAATTAAAAAAAATAAAAAATTTGAAATATTACTGTGTAGTTTCAATAAGAACCCGTCCGTGTAGGCTTTTATTGCAAAAACTGGAAAATAGGCGCCTGCCTCGGCACGGCGGCACGGCGGCGCGGCGGCGACTCCCACAGAACAAACAACTGCCTGCTTGTGATTTGTAGTTAACTAGGTTGTCGGCAGCGAGTGTAACAACGCCGGGCGCCAGGGTGTCCGTAGCTCCCGGCGCCGGCGTCCGCAGCGCCCCGGCGTGAGACGCGACAATACGTGTCGCCGGCTCGGAGGTTCGGCGACGCCGGGTACTACGGCCGCATTTTATACATTTTGACGTTAATGTTTCGTGTGAAATGTAACTTGAGAAAAATGATATTTAGTATGTTTTAATAAATAAATATTGTACATTACACACGGCGCCATCTGACCCCGAACTAAGCAGAGCTTGTACTACGGAAGTATTGGAAGTCAGAACCTATGGATATATACGATAGGATACTTAGATGCTTTTTTTGTAAATATATACCTACTTGTGATACATACGGAACACCCTGACGCAGAACGGACATCTATGTTAGTCCTGATTGGGAATCGAACCCACGCCCTTCAGCTCTCGAAGCGGAACCGAATTAGCCGAACAGTCGGGACAGTCAAAATCGAGAAATATATTTTTTGTGCAAAAAGATCTATTCATAGTTGTATCTATTTTTAATTTATTGACGCCTGCATGTCCACGAGGTACCGTTCGAGTATTACCTACGTGAGCAGAATTTAAGTAATTATACTCGTAAACCCCTGACCGCCCCCCTCCCCCCTTGTCAGCAAAAGTAAGCAAAGCTCTTACTTCCCTTTCCTATGCTTAAGTAAACATTGGTTTAATTAGCGGCCATATCGCTATAAGCGAGGTGTGCCGACATCGAGGAAACGTGATCACTGTTCGGATCGCTCCATCGCTCCATCCCCGATGTCGTCAAAAGACACCCCTATCCTACTTACAGCAACAGAACAAAGTTTTTACAAGAATATTATGAACAAATTTTATTTTATTTTACATGGAAAACGAACAGCTGCTAATTGTTAAAATAAATAGGAGATAAGTTAGGTTAGGACACAAAAGCCAAAAAAGTTTTCACTTATGCTAACTAGATTAGGTTGGAGTGCCCCGAGCGCGCACCGTCGCACCGGCGCGGGGACAGATGTAATCTATCTGGCTTTTATTTTTCTTAGGCGAAATCCATGTCCATATGTTCTTCGTGTTCTTTTTGAATTTGCTGTTTATGATGAACAGATTGTTTTGCCAGCAAAATTGGAGTATAGATTCACCTCTCTTATCTCTTTTCCCGAAGCTTGTATTTCCTAGTATTCTGTCTCCTCCTTTTAGTTTTGAACCAACTCGGGCATTAAAATCTCCCATTATTATGAGATTTTTACTGCAATGTTTAACAGATTCTTGTAGTTGGCCATAGAAATCTATTATTTCTAGTTCACTTGTATCGGAGGTTGGTGCGTAAACTTGAACAATAGATAGGGTTGTGTTTTCTAAACTCAAGTTCAGTATACAGATTCTTTCAGAGATTGCAGTGAAACTTTCTATGCAGTGCTTTAGATGTTTCTTTATGAGAAAACCTACTCCATATTGGCCCTTAGTTTCACCAAAGTGACAAAATATATGGTCTTCGTCTTCTTCTATGCTATATCCAACGCGTCTGATTTCTGCTAAACCAATAACATCGTATTTTATTTTTAATATAGACTGCTTGAATTCTAGTAGTCTTTCATGAGATAATAGTGACCGAGCATTGTATGTACATATATAAATTGGGTGGAGTGGAGGGTTTTGGTCTGAGACCCCCGCGGTGACCGACCGTGGTGGGGGACGCGGAGACGGCGAGGTGGCTATTTTATGTCAATTCTTGTACATTAGTGCGTTTCTTATACTTTCATGTAAAGGAGGCTTAGATCCTGTATTTATTTCTTTATTTTTTACTAGGTACAGATCTATTTTGTTTTTCTTAGTTGGTTTCTTAAAGGTATTCTGTTCTCTTTCAAGGCCAGCAGCTATTTCTGGTGATTGTGATAAGGTTCTTTTCTGTCGCTCGTGATGATTTTGGTGTTGTACTTGTTCATTTTCTGGTAGAATTATTAGTTTGTCATATTTTATGTATCCTTTTTTTCCTTGATCTTTTTCTTTTTGGAGTTGTATGTTTAATTTTTTCCTTTTCTCGAGAACTTCGCGGGAGTAGTCTTCTTTAAAGTAAAACGAAAAAGAGCCAGATTACATATATACTTACATATTTTTTTTGTTTTTGAGTAGCTCTATTTTTTTGCCCATAGAGGTAAAAGTAACAATTACAGGTCTAATTTTTTCAGATTTTTTTCCCATGCGAGTAACGAATTCTATATCTTCTTTTCGACAGTCCACTTTTATATAAGTGTTTATTATTTCTAGAATTTGGTTTTGTAACCTAAAGTAGCCGTTTTCCGTCTCTTCTACTACGAAAAAAATTAAATTCTTCCTTCTTAGTACACTTTCGAATTTATTAATTTTTTGTTCTTGTTCTTCTGTAACTTTTTCTAAGTGTTCTAACTGTTGTTTAGTTTCTAGTAAAATAAATTTTTCATCTATGTTTTTGTTTATGCTCTTCGGAATACTCTCTTTCATATCTTTTAAAGCTTTTGATTGTTCTTCGAACCTTGTTTGCAACATTTTTAACATCTCTGTGATTTGTTCCATTTTTATTTAAATTGTTTTTCCTGCCCTCTAGCGGTGTATTTAAAGTTTTCTATTGAAGTGCTCTCTAGCGGTATCTCTCTGTACTGTTCAATATTTTCGTATACTAAGCGATTTTTTTAGAATTGTAACAGATGTCGCTTTTGTAACTATTTTAATTTTATATTTATATTTTTTTTTATATATTTTAAATTAATTTTAAATTTTTAGATATTTTTTAGACATTTCTATGATTGGGTATGATCTGCTGGCACTTTTATGTGAGTTCTGGACTCGAATCTAGTTCTACGTTGTAGTTCTGATATGTGTCTGTTATAAACGAAAGAGTTCTAGCTTTCAAGATGTAATAAAACCTAAGAAAATATTTTTTTTCAATGCTTAGATATTTTTTAGACATTTCTATGTTTGAGTATGATCTGCTGGCACTTTTATGTGAGTTCTGGACTCGAATCTAGTTTTAAGTTGTAGTTCTGATATGTATCTGTTATAAACGAAAGAGTTCTAGCTTTCAAGATGTAATAAAACCTAAGAAAATATTTTTTTTCAATGCTTAGATATTTTTTAGACATTTCTATGTTTGAGTATGATCTGCTGGCACTTTTATGTGAGTTCTGGACTCGAATCTAGTTTAAAGTTGTAGTTCTGATATGTATCTGTTATAAACGAAAGAGTTCTAGCTTTCAAGATGTAATAAAACCTAAGAAAATATTTTTTATAAATTTTTAGTTATTTTTTAGACATTTCTATGTTTGAGTATGATCTGCTGGCACTTTATCATGAGTTTTGGACTCGAATCTAGTTCTAAGTTGTAGTTCTGATACGTATCTGTTATAAACTAAAGAGTTCTAGCTTTCTAGGTGTAATAAAACATAAGAAAATATTTTTTTTAAATTTTTAGACATTTTTTAGATATTTCTATGTTTAAGTATGATCTGCTGGCACTTTATCGTGAGTTCTGGACTCGAATCTAGTTCTAAATTGTAGTTCTGATATGTGTCTGTTATAAACGAAAGAGTTCAAGCTTTCAAGATGTAATAAAACCTAAGAAAATATTTATTTAAATTTTCTTCCGTTTTATAGACATTTATATTTTTCGGTATGATCTGCTGGCACTTGAACGTGAGTTCTGGACTCAAATCGAGTACTACGTTGTAGTAGGAAGAGTATCAAGAACTGTGGAACTCATTTCCATGCGAGATTTCATGTTTTTTTTTATCTGTTGAAAAATTATCTTCTATGGAAGTTGGCAGATCATTGTAGTCATTTGTTTTTTTTTTATGGCAATAACGCTAGAACTATTCCTAAAAAGTATCAGGAACTCTAGAACTCATCTGTATGCGCCCGGAACTAACTTTTTTTTGATTTGCTCGAAAATGATCTGCTACGGGAAGTTAGCAGATCATTTTGACAAATGACTTTTTTATGACAAAATCGCCAGAACTATTCCTAAAAAGTAGTGTTTGATCTGAGCTAAAAAGTATCAGGAACTATAGAACTCACGTGCATGCGAAAAGAACTCCCATTTATTTGTGATCTGCTGGACAATGATCTGCTAAGTTCACTGACATGTCGGCGCATCCGTGACGTATACGTCTCGACGGTGCGAGCGGGCGCTGCAGGGTGGCGCGCGAGTATCAATGAGTTTGAATGGATGTCTTATCGTAGGCACCGAGGTAAACGTTTTCGTTTCCTTTATTGTTATTTTACACTGAATTATTTTAACCTCTAAACTGTGCAGTATAATAAACGTCGTGAGAAGTAGTAGTAGGTAACAAAAATAAATCGTTCAATAATGAAGCTTGCTTGAAGTGCGATGCGCTTCGAGATAATTGTACGTAATTTTTAAGATATTACGCAATGTTTCCTTATACATATCATACCTGTGTAAGTAATGTATATAGGTAGAGTACAATTACCCGCTAAACTTAGTGTTTTTACCGATATTGCATCAGCTGTTCGAAGCGTCCACCGTTTCTCTCCGAACACAAAGCTGCACGTTTTTACAAATTGTTTGGGAAACTAAGAAGTGTTTCTCACTGCACTTTATAAATCGTCGAAGACATCTGGCAGGATATACCACCGCACCATCGCTACATACTCTACATTCGAATATTCATAAATTTAATTATCTAAATTTGTGCAAACGATCGCGCTGGACGTCAAGCCCGCGACGTGGTAAACAGAGAATTGCCTCGATCAAGAACAAACTTGATCGTTGCCATTCCTTATAAAAAATCTCGTTAAAAGTAATAGAGCTAAATTACCCAGAAAAATAGTAATGTTAGACCTCTTAGGAATTCTATAAATACAAATTATAGACAGTCTCACGACGGAAACTTCAGTTGCACTCATCCATGAAGCTCAGGGACTGACGTACGAGGCGGTCGTCGTCATCGAGAGCAGGGGCAACCCGGAGCGGAGCGCCGGCGCGGCGGCCCTGAGCGCGGCGGACGAGTCGGACGTTTAAATAAAAATAGTAATAATAATGTAGGTGCAGCTGTAACAACAGGACTAAGGATCGCGTGATGCTGGGGCTCTCGCTCGAAGGCGCCTCGTCGCAGCGGCTGCGGCGTCGTGTGCCGGCCGTCGGGCGCCGGCCGCCCCCGGGCACGCGCGTCTACTCGTGAACGGCTACCGCTCGTTTAATCGTAATGTACATTCATTCAAGATTAGCAAATAAAGAGCGCAGACCTCGGGGCCTGCGGGAGTGTAGTTTAATTAAAAAAAAAAACCTAACCTGGGCGCTTTTTTCCCCTGTGAAAATCCTCGGTGGAAACCTCCGGCTCCGGGTTATGTGGGACTCCGCCACCGCGGCGGCCCGCCCGGGCGCCCAAGCCCTGGAGTGGTTCCACTCAGACCACTCGTCCGCGGAACTGAACTGGCCTGACCGGTGACCGTCCTCCCAGAGAACGGGAATAAATGAACAAACTTCGTTTCGTGATGAAGGTTTTATTCGTATTTACAATATTTAACATCGTCCGCGAAAGTCTCAGTTTCTTAGTTTAATAGTTACAAAAGTATTATTTACAATCCATCTTATGGATAAAAGTCGATCGAATAAAACGACCGGTTCCTGCAAACACCGAAATAATACGTCGAAACATAAAACGGTCACTTTCGAAATATTTTCAAAATGAGTCATTCACAGTTGTAGACAAGTGGACACCGGGCGTTCCGCCCTAGTTCGTAGAAAGGGAGTTCTCTCGCGGCGTCAGCTTCGATAGAGCATCGCACACACACATCACCGCGCCGGCGACGCGCGCGCCGGCCGAGCTCGCGGCTCCGCGCACGAGCAGCAGCAGCGGCAGCAGCGGCAGCAGCGCGCGCGTCGCTCGCCGCGCGCCGCACGCGTTGCGGCTCAGCGTCGCCGCCATCTTGTCGCCTGCGGGAGCACGTGACGGGTGAGCGCCGGGCGCCGAGCGCCGGGCGCCGGGCGCACTGCGCGGCGGATACTCACTGCCTTCGGAGACGTACACGTAGATGTGCGCGGGCTCGGTGTTGGCGGCGCGGCAGGTGTAGTTGCCGGAGTGCGAGGGCGCGGCGGCGCGGATGGCGAGCGCCGACTGCGTCTTGGGCCCGGGCTCCGTGTGCACGGTGACGCCGCGCGCCGCGTCGTAGTTGATCATGCGCGCGTTGTGGTACCAGAACACGTACTGCGGCGGCACCGGGCTCTGCAACACGAGTGTCGGGCTCTGTCGACCGCCGACCGCCGACCGCGACCGCCGACCGCGACCGCCGTCCGCCCGGCGCGAGCGAACGTCTAACTCGAGCTGGCCGATTTTACCAAGCTTTTTTTTTACTTTTTCATCAGTTTAATTTTTTTTTAATCGGCTCATTAAACTGGCAGTTACATAAATAAATATCGGTAAACATTCGTGAAAAGCAAAAAATAATATGCGCGACCTTCTCGAAGTGAACCCTGCACGCACGACAATGTTATACCTGAAGGTACACCACTCGTGATAAGAGGAAAGTAGTTAGCTGAGACATTTGAAAATTAGATATTTCACCAAGCTATTTCTGTCGCGCCGCACGCAGCACCCGCGTACATAGCAAAATCGAGGTTTCGTATTCCTCTGTTTCCTCCTCCAAATTTAGACCGATTTTAGTATTTCTTTTAACAAGTAAATAAGAAGGATATTTTCTTTGCCTGTGCGTTTTATTTTTTAAGATTTTGTTTATGAGAATGGGAATTTGGACGTTGAAACACAGCGTTGAATCTAGGTAAATTTTAATTTTTTTGAAGTTTCCTAGCTCTTATAAAAAAAAACATATATCAAAAAATCAAAACAGAGAGGCATGAAACTAGCAAGTATCTACTTCCTATCTAAAAATCCTGGAAGGAAAATGGGAAAAACTTTTGTATGAAGAAAATGACGACTTGTTTCCTCTTGAGGTCACTCATAACGAGTTACATTTAGCGAGTGAGTCAGGGCTGTCAATATTTGAATTGATTTCGATCCGGAGAGAGCAGGCGGCGCTAGGGCGAGAGACCGCCGCCGTGGCGTACCTTCTCGATGATGCACACGAGGTTGATGGTGGAGCCGGCGTCCACGTGGTGCTCGTCCGCGCCGAGGATGAACGCCTCCGGCACCGCGATGTGCAGATGCACCAGCCGCGACAGCGTGCCCGACCCCGTCGACACCTGCGCACACACGGCTTGTAGCGGAGCGCCGACGCGACCTCGGCGGCCTGGCTCCTGGCTCCTCCGACGAGCTCGTACGACGCGCCGCCAACGCGACCAAGAAGCGGTGGCGTACAACGTACCGCGCACTGCAGACTGAATAATCAGTGTCCAACAGTGTCCGCGGGGTCGGAGGCGCCAGGCCTCGGAGCGCGCGCGGCACCCGGCCGCCGACGCCGCTCGAGCTCGGCTCCCGCTCGAGTGAGTGTATACTTATATTTTGTCATGCGATTAAACGATTTAGATTTAGAAAGGAAGCGCTCATACCTGGCACTCGTAAGTGCCGTTGTCTCTCTTCTGTACATATTTGATCTGCAGGATCCAGTCGTCGGAGCCCTCGCCGTGCAGCACCTGCAACAGGGGGCGGGCGAGTGAGTGCGCGCGGACGCGGAGGGGGCCGCGCGGCGAGGTCGCCGTACCTGGAAGCGCTCGTCGTTGGTGTACATGAGCACGCCGGAGCTGATGATGTGCCAGTCGCGGCGCCGCACCCACGACACCTGCCGACGAAGCGACGTATCAGACGACCTGCCGCACCGTGCCGAGGGCCGAGACTCCGAGCGTTCGGTCGTGTCGACACGAATTAAGAATAAAGCTTCCGTTAGGTTTTCGATACCACCATGTATGAAACGGTCGCCACTCTACGTCGATGTCGGTTCCCGTCCGCGCCCGCCGGGGGCGCCGACCCATCGTTCATAAATGTTGATACCGAAAACACGGTTAAAGAGTTTTCGCCGCGCGGGCGAGAGGTGAGACAGGAGAGGGAGGAGGACGGAGGGACCGACCCCGCGCTCGCCGAGGTGTCGCACGGGGCAGTGCAGGAAGGCGAGCGAGCCCAGCTGCGCGAGCACGTCCTCCTGCGTGTTGTTGATGGTCGGCTCGCGGTGCAGCGCCTCCAGCGAGCCGTACCACAGGTCGCGCCACGCGGGCACCTCCACGTCGGCGGGCTCCAGCGCCGGCAGCTCGGGGCTCGGGGCGGGCGGCCGCGCCACGGCCGCAGGGGGCGCGGGGGGCGCGGCGCACGCGCGCACGGCCAGCGCCAGCACCAGCCAGCGCCACATCACGCCTGCAAGGAGCGCCACGGCGTCAGTGCCGCACGCCGTTCGTTCGTTATGATGACAACAGTTACTCAAAGATATCTATTAACGAATGATCAGTTCGCACGCGGCCGCCGCCGCTGCAGGGGGACGAGGCGCCTCTTGTCGGTACGACGCCGCCGTTTCCGTGAAACGCCAGATAAGTAGGTACGTATTCTTTCATTACAATTTTTATGCTAAAAGGAAAGGGAACAATTGAAATTAAATGGAGACAAATATAACAATACCATTTTGACATATTTTTCTTTAAAATTTAAATTTGTATAGGTATATTTTTTTATAGATAATTGTATTCTGATTGTATTTGTGTTTTTAATTCTAATATTATGACTTTTTTTTTATTTAACTCTATATTAACCTTTATTATTAACTAGCTGCGCTCCACGGTTTTGCCCGCGTGGTGATATGGATGATGATGATGATGATGAAAAGTATCCTATTTTTTAATCCAGGGCCTAAAGTATCTGCATACAAAATTTCATTCAGATCCGATCAACTGTTCTGACGTGATTGAGTAACAAATATCCATCGATCCATCGATCGATCCATCCATCCATCGATCCATCCATCCAAACTTTCACAGTTATAACATTAGTGGGATTATAATATATAATTCAAGACTATTGTAACAGGCGATTGCCCTATTAGTCTAAATAAATAAACATGTCTGACTAAACAGAAATCAAAATACAATAACGACATGAAATAAAGCAGCCAACACATCTCTCATGGTGAACAGCAAACCTTTAAACGAGACGGAGAATATTCAACACGACGCGCTGCCGCTCAACACAAATCAGCCGCGCCGGCGCCGCGCACGCATCGTGTTAATAAAGAAAACACTACTATTTTTACATAAACAGTTGAAAGATACGACCGACGCGACGGGTCGACATTTTTTTTCCGCGTTTCCGGCAAATTGACTGCGTGTGGGTCGCACTGCAATCGACACTTATTAATCGCACGCTACTTCGCGAAACATGTAAATATATGTATATGCATAGAGTGCGACACCAGAAATAAAAGAAAAAATAATCATCAAATATCGGAGATGATATTTAGAACAGATTCAAAATCAATATACCTAATTCAGTACGGACACCGGGCGGCCCGGACTCCTCGCAGACCTCTGCGGGAGGTCGTCCAGCTAGTATGGGATATTCTGCACTAAGCAGTAGTGCGTCCGGTCCGGAGGCACTGCAAGGACCGCCGAGAGTAACGCGCGCCGAAGAAGCGATGCCCCGGGCTCCGAGTCGCCGCTCGACACTCTGTGTCTGTGTGTGTCACGGAGATACGTCTCCACCGGGAGAGAGGAGGATCATTACCTTTACACTCCATAAGTTCCTGTTCTGATTTTTTTGGCGGGAACGCGGTGAGCGTCTTGTCGCCTCATTGTATTTTTTTTCTAAAACTAGTGTTTTTTCGAGTTTTTATGCATAAAAATAGTGGTGTTTTATTTATAAAGTGCCGAATTACAAGCGCGAGTGTGGGAGAATGATATAATGTGGTTAAACATGACTTTTCGTGTTGCTTCCAAAACTCCATCCAGAAGCTCATAGTAAAGTCGCCACTGCTTTACTAAGGCATGACTCGATTTGACTGGGACCGACTGGACTCGATCGAGACTAGACTTTTACTGTAAATATAGATGATAAAGAAGCTGAAAAATGAAGACTACTCACAAAATATAGAAACATTGAAACTGGCAGAATGCACAGAGTGCGATGCCAAGAAGAAAGAGAGAAAAAAAAAGTTCCTGTCGTACCGGTACACTCGGGGCCGTCTTAGGCCACGCTGGAGTGTAATAATTAAATAATTAAGAATAATTTGGGGCACTTTTGGAATGTTAAGAAAATGTACGATCCAAACATTTCTCTGCGATCTTATAGGTATTTATTATAATTACTTAAAAACTTAGTCGGAAAGAAAGTGAGTGAGATGTAGCCGTGCACTACACTTCTACAACGATTCAAAAAACGTCAGAACTTCATCAACAACGCTTTAAAAATATACAGGATATACGAGTACATCTCCGCGCGCCGCCCGCGCGCCGGCCGCGCGCGCCGCCGCGTGCTCGGAGTGTTCGTCGGTACTCCGATCGTGCGTGTTTGGGGCACACTGTATCCAAACAAGCCCCGGGATGATTTTAATTATAAGTTTGCAAAATATGTAAAGGAAATATTATTATCTCAAGATCGTTTTAAAAAAATATATCGCGCCGTGCGTTCCGGAGATGCGTACTTATTACGAATCACTTTCTTTAAACGTTTTTACAAAAAAAAAATACACAAGTGTCGTATCGGTCGACCGGGTCCCCCAGTACGAGCTCAGCTCGGCTCGGAGCGAGACGGCACCGCGTGAAATGTCCTACGATATTTGTATATTCGTGTATAAATAAAGTCAGTTCGTGTAGTTGTGATATCCGGGGTGTCGTATGGTCGCCCCGGCGCCTCCGGAGCCGGCGCACCACCCGTGCCGCCGCCGATGCATCCCGACGCACACATGTGGGGGTCGTACCGTGCATCCGCGTGCGACGTCACCGAGCTCTACGTATCTCCACGCACCGAGTCCCGGCGCTCACATCGGAGCTGGCGCGCGGTACACCGCGGTCGGGGACGGCGAGGCGCCGCCACGCAGCGGCCGGGGCGGGCGCGCGCTACAGCATACCCGCCGGCTGTCGGCTCCGTGGTCGGCGGCGGCGCGGGACTCGCACTGGGCGGCGGAGGAGCGGCGCGGCGCGCGGCTGCGGGGAGACTGCCGCGCGCCGCGCTCTGCCGCCGCCGCCGCCGCGAGGAGCCGCGCGCCGCGCGCCGCAGGCTGCTCCCCTGCCGCCGCCGCGCTGCACGCGTCGGCCGTCGGCCTCCACGCCAGCGGCTCGTCGGATGAATTTAACTTCTTTTTTTGTAACTCTAACGATACGATCGCGACGCTCTCCTGATGGTGAAAGATAACGTCCGTCTGTGTCCGTCGCAGCGATGCACAGAACGTTAAGTAACGAAACAAAGCCCGGGGCGGCGCTGCTTGGCGCTCGTTACTTGAGACGTCAGATGGTCAGTCTCAACAGCCCTGTAATGTCGCTAACCAGTACCCTTCGAACCGAAACGCAGTAATGTTTACACACTACTGCTTGGCGGCAGAATATCTGGTACTGCGGTGGTACTACCCGGACGTCCTCCCGCTTCTATTCCCGATCTACCCCCGAGTATATTTGTCGGCCGGCTGTCGGCTGTGAGTTCGTTTAACCACGCTTCGTGTTTCAAAGGAGCGGAGCTCGCGGCGCGGGCGGGAGGCAAGCCGCCGCCGCCGCGCGCTCCGCCAGCGCCGACACGAATCCCCCGCACCGAACGATAAATCCGCGAATTGACGACTTTTATTGTTTCTCAAGCGGAAAAAATAAAAAATATCATAGGAACCCCGGAATAACTCGGCTCGGCGAGCGTGGCCGGCGGCCTCACTCGAGACACGAACGTTCCGGCGGCGCGGGCGGCCCGGGCGAGCCTCCCGCGATACAAGCTGCGTTCAGGTCCGCCCGTTAAACGATGGCGGCATTCTAACGACATCCCACACATCCAAAATAAAGTTATAGAGGGATAAAGAAACTCACACACGTACATACGTGAACCCCGCCACGTCAGGCAGCACGGGTTCGGAACACGGTGACGAGTGAATCCTCATCGGCGTCGGCGCCGCGTCGTCTGTCGCGCGAGTGTCGTCTGTCGCGCGAGTGTCGTCGCGTCGCGTCGCCCGTAACGAGTTTAACAGAAGCTCATTTCTTTGGCGCGGAATTGCCGGAGCGCGCAAATTCGCAATTCATTGCGAAAGAATTGGCAACACACCTAATTGGGTCTCCGTTACAGCGACGAAACACGCCATTCGGATCACGTGAGCCGAGCCGGGCGCGTCTTCACTGAAACTCGCCGCTCTAGTACTACTACTACTACTCGAGTATGAGTATGAGTAAGTTGCCACTTTTACTGAGCAAAACTCGCCGCCGGTGCCTCCGGTATACGCCGTTCTCCGGACGGCCGCGACCCGAGACACGGAACTGCTTCCAAACGGCGCCGCGCCGGACGGACGAGCTCGCGTGACAGATGACAGATCGCGCTCCCAGGTCTGAGACCGTCGCTTTGCTGACGAGTCCGAGTAATGGACCCGCGAAGAGAGCGTGGGCCCGGTCTGCCCGGCGCGCGGTGGAGAGGCTGGACGTCGCCGAAATATTAATTTGGGAGCCGCCACTCACTTAATTACGTCGAGAAAGTTTAGCGCCGTAATTAGTGCCATTGAGAAAATATTAGATCTCGACGAGAAACGATACCTTTGATGTTCCTTCCCGCCGTCATTCAGAGAAATACCTCATCTGCGTCATTGTATTGGAGATGGGAGCCGAGCCCATTAAGATAACATAACTTTATTTTAATACACAAAAAAAATAGCACGCACATTACGCAAAGAAAAGAATTGCATATAAAGTACTAAAAATGCTAAATAATAATAATAATACACATTTGTTTCAGGTAACTGTGGCCTAAATACAAAAATTCAGTTTCTTACAATATTAATAAAGTACCTGGATGAGCGAGCTTTGCTCGGCACAAATCACGGTTAAAACGACGTTTTCTAAAAATGAAACCTAGCTAGATCGATTTATCGCCCCCGAAATGTTGTTAGTATACAGGGGGCTGCATACTAAATTTCATGAAAATCGTTGGAGTCATTTCCGAGATTCAGATTATATATTTATTTATATAATATACATAATTATATACAAGAATTGCTCGATAGATAGATAGATTAGATAATGGTATAGCAGCGGCTGCGGGCCGCGCTCTCGGCGAGGCCGCGATATACGTATGTTGTTGAATACAGTTGAATATAAAAATAATAAGTAATAAAAAAACAAAGAAAACAATAATCACCATTAAATAAAATATAAGTCTCTCCGAGCCCCGAGCCCCGAGCCCTCTCTGCGGCGATCACGTCGCTCGCGGCAGCCTCTGCCGCATGCCCGTGAAATGCCCGTGAACAGCTGCATCAGAGATCGGCGCAGAGCGATATAATCACTTCTGAATCGGCCGCGGAGCCCGGACTCTGAGATTCGCTCGCAGTTCAAATCGATTCACGAAATCAGTATCAGTAGTTTGCGGTGTGATAATTATAAAACTTTCGATCTTCAGTCGCTTCACTTGCGTCTTGACATTATTGTTCTTTTTGTCCGCTTCCTTTTCACTCTGCGAGTGCTGTTTGCAGCTCAGATATTGCGCGTGCGGCTGCATGCCCGTCGTCCGCCGGGAGCGGGAGCGGGAGCCAGGCGCTGCATCTCTCCGATCCTTTGGTCTTTACCTCGGAAATTGCCGATTTATATGAAAAAAATCAAACGATGTTTTTTATTTATTTTTTATTTCTATTAATCGAAATAATCGCCCGCGCAGTCGATGCATCTTCGCCAACGCAGGGCAGTTTATCGATGCCCTTCTTGAAGAAACTAGCTGGATGGGAGGCAACAAATTCTTCAAAGGTATTTTTTACTGTCTCTCGGATATTGAATTATTTTCCCGCCAAGAAGTTATCCGAACTCTGGAAAACGTAAAAGTCTGTAGGCGCAAGGTCTGGGAGTACGGCGGATGACGGAGAGCTTCCAACCCCAGCTCTTGCAACTCGGAGACCGTCTGTTGTGCAGCATGAGGTCGCGCGTCGTCGTGCAGGAGCATCGGAAACGAACGATCGACCGAAGCCGGTCGGAGATGTGCGAGCTTCTCATTATTATCTTATTCTTCACAGTATACATCGGCAATGCTCATCTCGTTCGGTGAGAAGCTGCGAGAACTCACACCGGCGTAGACCACCAAACAGTGTCCATCACTTTTCCGGGGGCAAGTTTTTGATGAGGGCATCGTTTAGGTGCTGAACCGGGATCTACTTTTATTAAAATTCCGACACATTTTCGACAACACAAAAGCTTTCGAAGCCGCGGCACGCCCCACCTACACACTTTGGTGGAATTCAATTTGGTTTTATAAAAACGGGCGCGTATCTCTGAGTTTGTCAGTTGTGTCCGGGAAATTAACTTTTCATACCCGTTCCTGCCCCCGAGCGGGCGCGGGGGCTGGCGCGCTCCGATGTCGCGGAATTCACAAAACGTTGAGTATCGGCAGCTCTCATCTCGTCGGCACTCGAGCGTGATGGCCGCCACAGCGCGCAGATAGAGCGTTCAACGACACACAGCGAGCTAGTGCTGCGACAGTATTCGGTGGAGCTGTAGCCATGATAGCTCAACGGTTAGCGTAGTCGGTTCACACGCCACGGATTTGGGTTCAAACCCCAGCAATAAAGTTGAGCTGTCGGTGAAGGGAAACATCGCGAGAAAACCATGCCACGGTGGGAGGTACTCTCCGGCACGAGGATGTCCGCGCCCTGTCGCCGCGCAGTATGTCCCGGCGGCCTCACCCGAGAGGTGTCCCCTCACCGTCATTCCAGGATGGGTGCGTTTACCGTCTTCCATCGCCCCTCAACATCAAGCGAGCTGTGGTCGACACCTAGCCTGTCAACCATAAAAAAAAGTCAGTCGCGGGCACTGACAGTTCCGCGGAGCCCCTAGTTCCCGCGACAGCGACATGTCGGTCGGGGACGTCGCAGCCCAGCGAGCGGGGCCGGCGGCGTCGCTCGGCCGGAACGAGCCGTATCGGAGATATCTATCTTACCTTTTACTTTTTAACGGTAACGATAAAAAATCACGATAATGATAATGTTAACGCGGGAGCGCCCGCGTGCCGGGGGCGGCGCGGGGGGCAGCGCGGGCGCGGTGGCGCCGTCCCTCGTCCCTCGAGCGTGCACAGGTTCGTTAGGACGCGCTGGAAGATGAGTTTCGTTTTTCTTAGAATTTTTCTTTCCCTGATTTCCTCCTCACGGAGGAAATTATTCTGGCTTCTTCAGCTATTCTGGCTGCTCGGAGCATCGTTCACTCGCTACGAGGCGGCTACGAAGCGCTACGAGGCGCTACGAGACGCTACGAGACGCTACGCTGTTTTAATGTAATATAACTAACGGAGAATGAGTCTGGACGCGGTCGGAGGCCGAGCAGCGGCTGCGGCGGGGGCTCACATGCGCGCCGACGCTTTATCGCTCTGCGAAGTGCGAACTGAACACGACGAAAATGAAAACTAAATCGATCCTGGAGAATGTATTGCTGCGCTGCGGCTTCAGGCGCCAGAACGAGAAGCCCTGGGCCCCGGGCGTCCGTAGCCGGGGGCCGGACTCGGACGGCGCCGGGCGGCCCGGGCGCACCCCTTCCGCACATTTTCTACATTTCCGAAGATGACGATCTCCGAGCTGGAATTTATCTCGGCATAACTTTGAAACGTTTTAAAGAACTATGCGCTTCGGTATTTTTGAATCTGTCGACGGCGGAGAAAAAAATATTTTCTTTCGCCTTCTCCTTCGTCGCAATAAATTATACAAAATCGTTTAAATAAATATTTTCCCCGCTGAACGTAAGGTCGCTCGCGGGCGCGGGCGCGGGCGCGGGCGCGGGTCGGGGGGTCGTCAGGTGGAGCGGCGCGGGTTCTCACTGATTTACAGCTCAACATTCGAAAAACTCCTGCGAAACGTTCTCGTGTGAGCCGCGTCGAGCTGCACGCCCGCCTCCACCGACGGGCTCGGCTGTCAATAGCCAAGACCCACCGGGCAAGATTGTCCTACTATTCATGGGGGGAAAGTCAAGTGCAAGCACTAGTTACTCCACTGATCACTATATTTAGTAAACGATACATGTACACGGCGCGGCGGTCGGAGGATGACTCGGGGAGGCGAGGAAGTGGCGGGACTATGTTACCCCCGGCGCATCCGAGCCGCTGACAGTGACTGAACAGCTGACAGTACGCATTCCTCGCCCGCACACCGCCGAAGCTTCCGCCGAAGGTCGTGTGTTGATATTAATATTCATTTCGATTACGGCGACTAATTGATGGAGGTCGCGACGAGTGGCACCGCGTACCCCGCGCACCCCGCGCCCCCCCGCGACCTCCGCGACCTCCGCGACCCTCAGGGTTCAAAATGTAATTAGTCGAGAGTGGCGTACGAAGACAGTTCTCAGACCGAGCATAGCGGCGGGGCCGCCGCGCTGACACCGTGCTGTTGCCCAGCGCCGCGCGCGTCACGTATCACCAGATGATCGGTTGCGGGACATACAGTTGCAGGAAGAAGTTTGAAGAACCGGAGAGGACAGGCTGCGGCGCCTCATTACTTACTCTATTCGCGACAAACGTTCTGATCCCGAGAGGGTGAAGCCGAGGATCGCGGCCTGTATTTCATTAGGTATGCTATAACATGAATACAGCGCGTTGTTTCACTATTTCTGTTAACTTTTTATTGTAAGTGAGCCCGAGGTCCCGTGCTCGATTGCCACTCGAGCTGCGGGAGAGGTGCGGGAGAGGTGCGGGAGAGATGCGGGAAGGTGCGGGAAAGGTGCGGCGCGGCGTCGCCGTGTTTTGCCGAAGCTTGCAATAAACGCTCGTCGCCCGCGAGCGTAATCAGTCTCAATCACGTCTTAATGTGCAGCGCGCTCCGCGGCGGGAGCAGGAAGCGCGAACTAATTTATTTGTTTGCTTGCGTAATAGGGCGAGCGATGGAGCGCCGCGGAGGCGTCCGTCCGCGTCCCGCCCCGCTATAAATGATTTCGACAGCGATCGCTCGCGAAGTAGAGCGCTCGGGGAAACAAAATCGCACGACGGGCGCGCGGCGGCGTGAGAGGGCCCTCGCCCGCCCGCCGGCCCGCCGGCCCGCCGGCCCGCCGGCCCGCCAGCCCGCCGCCGCGCCGGTACTAATGGGAGACATTTCTCTGGAGCTCCGAGGGCTCGTTGAACGGGCTCCGCGCGCCGCCCCGACGCGACGCGCCAACTCTATAATACATTCGACTGGAATTCTAAAGATGTATTTTTAAAACTTAAAATAAGAGACTACTTTGACTTGATAAGTGTCGATTAAAGTCAAGAGCTAGGAGTAAATATTACTGAACTATCCGCAAAAGCGATCGCGTAAATAAAAATACCTGACCGCGCAGAATTGCGAAGAAAAGTTTTTATGTAAAGAGGCGCTCGCGCCGGCCCTTCGGGATATATACCTGTGTATAATTGTATATACGCACACAGGTCTGCAATCCTAGATACGATATCTATATAAAGCGCATCGAACGTATCCGAGCACGGTTTTTACGATACCTTCAATTTAAAGTCAAGAATGTTTACCCGATTATACGAAACGTTGCATTAAATTCCATCGCCTTCCGCTCGAGGCGCGTCGCGGATGTTGTTTATTCGTTGAAGGTGAACGGTAAACGATTCGGTGGGTTGTTCCGAGCTGCTTGAAGTAACTGCAGACCTTTCGGAGGCCTCGTGAGTCGCGTGTCCCGCGCGCGAGCACCGAGTGCAGGCGGGGCCGCAGGACGCGGACTTGCTGTAGCGGGCCGCAGGCGCGCTGAGTGCGCGGCGCTGCACGACATTCGTTTGTTTAATGCGTCCGTCGCGCAGCTCAGGCGATTAATTGCTGACGCGTTCTTCGACCAGTTTGAGTAGTATAAATGAGCGACTTATTAGTGATACTTTTTAATGTTCAATTGTTTGTGGAACTTTGTAATTGGCCTTATAATTTTTTAAAGGTAACTAATTGTACGTACCTAGCTGTCAATTTCCCTAATATTAATAAAATAAAATAAATAAATAAAATACCATCGCAACGCAATCAATCAAACAGGAATTTTGTAGCGATGATGGTTCAGTGGTTAGCGCGGTAGGTTCGCATGCCGAAGGGCGTGGGTTCAAACCCCAACAATGAGCTTGAGCTACCGGTGAAGGAAAACATCGTGAGGAAACCATAGCGTGGTGGTAGGGTACTTTCTAGTACTCGGCTGGCTAGCTACCACCCTCAAGTTGAAAATCTGCCGCCAAGCATCTAACGGTGTGTTCCGGCAGCCTCACTTGAGAGGCAGTTCCATTAGCGGGTGGCTTTTGTGGAAGAGGGCAGCACAAATATAGGTTTTGATCGCATCCCTCTAAGGCATATTAGACATTCGCTTTCCAGCATACTGTGAACGATCCCGATGATTCCAATATAATTAGTTAATTGACGTATTTGAGGTGACAGTGTTGCTAGAGCGGCGGCGCACGGCGGTGCAGTCCGCGCCGCGAGTCTTCAGACGTACACAAATCGTTATTTTTCAGTGTATTTAGTTCCACAAAATTCTTATAGCTAGAGAGTTAGACCGAGGTGACGAATCCAGCATCCGCCATGCCATCGGTGACCCGCGGAGCCGCGTCGCGGCCCGGCGCCGGTTCATGCAGCACGTGCTCGCTACATCGGAGGATTTTCTCGTAACTTTGGGAAATAAAATTTGAATCTTTAACCTTTTCATCTTTTGTGAATTTTTCCACTTCTTCACTGAGCTCTAGTTGCTTGATGTATAATGATGTCCGAAATTACAGGCAGAATATCCGACTTAATCAAACGTGGCTGGTTACCTACGTATACAAAAAAAAAACAGTAAATAAAATAAATAAACCGGAATTCATTGTATTTTATTCCTTTAAAAGCGTTCCCTCATTTCGGTAAAAACATATCAAATTCGGGAAAAGTACCTGGCAGTACGGGCGCGCGCCCTCGCCGCGGGGCACGCGCCCTCGCCGCGGGGCGCGCGCCCTCGCCGAGGTGATCCATCACGCGCCGCCAGGTGTCGCCCGCGCCGCACGTCACTCGGCGCGCCGATCACATGCGCCAAGTGCGAGGCGGACGCTCGCCGAGGGTTCCCTTGCCGCTCACCACCTTACCATATAATTCTCAGATTACTAATTTTCTTGTCAGAATGTTTTATACCGGTGTGAAGTGGGCAGACAGATCTAGCTGCCCATAACACGACCGAATTAAATAGAATTTGTTTGTCAAGTTAGCGGCCGACGCCAATATCTCTTAAAACTTCTATGAATTTATTACATGCGACTTCTGAAACGTGTGAACTATATAACACACTGAAAAAATCTCAGTAAAATCAGTCGCGAGGACTAAGGTTAAAACAGAGTACGTCACACTCTGTTTTGAATTATGCAACAAAACTGACTGAAACTTGAAGTATAGAATCTTTCAAATAAACCTATTTCAGCCCAGCCCCAGAAAGCGGTTTAACCCTAAAATTGACACACCAAAATTGCACCCGACGATTACGCTAAAAACATTGTGAAACGAAACTTTAGACATTCGATGGTCAGTCTATGGTACGAGTATGATGATGAGTCTCGAGTCGACAGGCCCTAGCGCGGGTAATGTCCGCAAGTACCCTACAAACGGGAACACAGTAATGCTTACACACTCCTGCTAGGCGGCAGAATATCTGGTGCTGCGGTGGTGGCCACCTCGACGACCTCCCACTAAAGAAATCTACCACCGGGTAAAAGTTTAATAATAATTGCTGTGACGTCGGCATGTGAATCCCGCGCGGCAGTCGAGGCAGCGTTTTTTTTTTTTTTTTTTGTCAGGCTAGGAGTTTGACCACAGCTCACCTGATGTTAAGTGACGGTGTGGTCGAAGATGGTAAAGCACATCTAGCCTGGAATGGAACTGGCTCTCAAGTGAGGCTGCCGGAACACAACGTTAGGTGCTTGGCGGCAGATTTTCAACTTGACTTCAACTTTCAACTTGATTTCAACTTGAACAGGCTGGCTAGCTACCACCCGGTAGCTAGCCAGCCGAGTACTAGAAAGTACCTTACCACCACGCTATGGTTTCCTCACGATGTTTTCCTTCACCGGCAGCTCAAGCTCATTGTTGGGGTTTGAACCCACGCCCTTCGGCATGCGAACCTACCGCGCTAACCACTGAACCATCATCAGAATACGTTCGCGTTCGACCACATCCTGTCTGATGTTAAGCAATGATGCTGTCTAGGATGGAACACGCTCACCTAGAAGGAACCTGCTTACTCTCGATTTGAAGACACTCACATTGTACTTTTCGGGAAACACGGACTCCGGCAAAGACGTGGAGTCCTCGCTGTGCAAATAAGGAATGTGGGTTCGGAGCGCTCCGTGCGCACATGGGGAACGTCCACCGTGTGCGGGTGACGCTTTGATCGCGTTTGTCTGGCCGCCCGGTAGTATAAAGGGGCGGGGGAACCAAGTCGTGCAACTCCAAGGCACAATCCCCGAAGTGTATCCGGTAGAAAGCCGATAGACAGGAGAACTTACGTCGATGTTGAAGACATACCAATTGAACATATTTTACATTAGTCTTAAGTATTTGAATTAAAACTTCGCATGCTTATTATAGATAATAGACAATATTTTATTATGACATAAAACAAATTTAGACATTAACAAAATAGGTATAACGAAACAAAAAGAAAAATTATTAAAGCTATAATTGTGCTGTACATAGGTATAACATAAGATTAAGACCTTATGTAAACAATTTATCGCGAATAAATGACTTGAACTTGACCTTTGTCGAGACTTGACCCAAGTGTCATTGGATTGCGCTTAACGGCATTGTCACTAAGCTGCTTACCCCCTCCCCTCCACTTCTCAGTACTCCCCGCTCCCCCTTCGTCCCCGCTATAACATAGTCCAGCAGTCGGCAAGGCAGCCGAGCCGCCGCGCGCCAGCGCCGGTGCCGCTGTAACGCCATCGCATTTTTACACCAAGTTGCGTTTATAGCTATACAATGAAATACCTACTAATGTTTATTGAATTCCGATGTATAAGATGTCACTGAATGAATAGTCAAACTGCTGCGTAGAGTTTCATCGGCGAGTTCCGTATCGCGCTCGGGAATACTTCCATGTTATGCGCGTGTAATTAATTCCTTAGTACGTGCGGAGTGATTTCCCAGAAGCGCGTGAGAGCGCGGGCGGCTCACCCGCGCGCTCGGGCTCCGGCGCTCCTCGCACAGGAACGCGTACCCATGTGACGTATATACATGTGACGTCACTATTTAATTATATTGAAGCGATTTAGAAGAATGTTTCATTACTGACCCGTTCGTGTGTGAACGTGAACTTACGGTAAACGGTTGGTTATACCAACCAGTTTCTTATTTGGATCTCGTTTAACCAAACGCAGATAATTACGTTTGAGAATATCATTTTAGATAAAAGCTTTCGACTTGATAGATTTTACAGCAAATGTTGCTTTGTTTTATCGGCTTCGGCGCCAAATCTAACTTTTTAGTTCACCAACTTCAAGAAGTGGCGGCAATATTCGTTTTATTGTCCGAAATGTTTGTAGCTCCTGATTTAAACGTCTACAATGAACTCTTTCCCAAACAAAATATGTCCGCGAGCAGCCACACACCCACACACACACCCACACACCCGCGGCGAACGAATCTAAAACAAGTCGCGGCACGTTCACGTCACACGAATGCGAGCATTTTTTTCAATTTCTCCGCCTCGGCAGCCTCCTGTCAGCAGCTGTCTCCTCGGATATCCGACAAACAGCGCGTCAAGCTGCGGCCGGAAGCGCGCGTGACACCCGACGCCGCGCCGCGACACGTTACGTCACGTCGCGTCACGTCAGGGCGCGCTTTATTGCGCCGCGTGACGCCGAGGTGCGTCGGGTTCGTCGGCATCCTCATTTACACTGTCGGAGCTGCGGATGCTCGTTGCATTATCGAGCCGCGCGGGCAGCGCGAGGCTGGCGTTAGTTTATTCGCCGCGGCCGGCTGATCGAGAGACGTCGCTCTCGTCCACTCGCTCTCCCGCCGGTGACGGCATGCAGCTATCAGCCGGAACTTCACCAATATCTCCCCGCATTGGGCGGACGGCGTTACAGCGCTGTAACCGAGCCGTTATACGCCGCTACGGCAATGCAAACGTTAAACCGCTTACACGTTTCATTAAAATTGTCGCGACACGGGATCCACTGCACGAGCCGCGCGTGCATTGTGCAGCGTGCAGCGTGCAGCGTGCAGCCCGCTCGCGCCGCAGTACAAGCTTTGCTCGGTTTGGGCGCTGGGCGAAATCTGTTTACGGGCCATTATATCGCCTATTCGATAGAGCAGCGGAATTGATTCTCTCGTGTCGCGACCGAATCACCTAAATCGTTTGCCGACGAGACATCTTTCGACGAAAGAGAGATCGGCGAGATGTAGGACTCGCAATTTGTTGCTAATGCTTTCGCCGTAGACTTGTCGCCTCGTTGTTTAATTTCCTGCCAGACGCACAGCTTTTTGCCTGAAAAGATCTCCGAGCGTGTACGAAAGTACATCTGTTCTCAAAACAAATCGATTGGAGCATTCTCTTCGTAGGATTCAGTTCTCTCTACGTCCGATCTGTCGGTGCGCACTGAACAGCTAAATCCTCGGGAACGCAACGACGCCATCTCTACAATATGCCACGGTTTCCATCGAGCTCCTCGCTGGACAGGTTTTGTTGTGAACAGTACCTATTCGCCCAAAATGAAACGGCATGTGATAGGAATAGTAGAACTATCCGGCTTAAAAGTAAGCGATCTGCAAAACTATACGCGGATTTCATATACGCTACTACTTATCACTACTACTCACTCTACTTTCACTCGGTGGTAGATCTCCTCGGCGGGAGGTCGAGAGTCGAGAGAGGAGTCTAGGTAGGCCGCGGGTCGTTGTTCCGACGGAAAAATTATGGTTCAAATAAACCTCACTCTCTGTTTGTTTCGGCTGAAACGTCGGAAGTGTATCCGAGTAATATGAGAGTAAAGCCAGAGCCGCCAGCTCGGGAGTCACCCGGCCCCGGGGGCGCCGGGGCGCCGGTAGCAGCCCGCGTGCGGGACGAACCGCCGGCAGAGGAGCCCTGGCTATCACGAGGCCGTCAGCCCGGAACCACGACTATAAAGGCGGAAGCGACAACGTAGTGCTATGTCACTACACACGCGGGTCGGGATACGATCATATTTCAAATTTTTAGTTTTACTTATACGGGGTCACCCCCGTTTATATACCTATACCAGATGCTCCGACTAAGGTTAAAAAATCAATATATATCGTAGGACATTACACACAGCGCCAACTGACCCCAAACTAAGCAGAGCTTGTGTGGTGGAAGTCGGACAACTCATAGAATACATACATACTTTTTTTTTGTAAATACATACAGAACACCCAGACACAGTACAAACATTTGTTTATACCATTAAACGTTTGTCCTGGGCGGGATCGAAACCACGCCCTACGGCTCTTAAGGCAGGCATATAACCGATGAGCCAACAGGGCCGGGCTGTATGTTTCGGCCACATCCTGTGGCTTTCTTCAAGGAGTTAAAGCAGAATACAACTCGCCACTCGGTACTTCGCGCTTCGCACGCGGAGACAGCGGTCGGCGAGCGACTCGAGTGCCGGATGCGCCGCTGCGGTCCAGCACGAGTGATCCCGCAATAGTAAAACAAACATGTGTCAGTCCCGCGTATTTTTACGCACTTTTTGACTCTAGTCTCCGTAGTTTTATACCTTTTGTAAAGTCAGCTTAATGCTCTGGAACAGAGTTTCATCTGAGTTCATTGCGATGCAAATATTCTCTCACATCGAAGCATTTTGATACGATTTCCAATCCAAAACGGCGCCTTTCTTTTTATATCAAAAAGTATTGCCAAAAGCAGCGAAACGCGGCCCAAGCTACGAATTAAGGCTCCAAAACGTAGTTAATGTGGAACAAAGGGTCCGCGCGTTAAAAATATAAAACAAAACAAAATTTCGCCGCAAAAAGTAACAAAGAACCGCATCCGAAAGTAAATTCTGTAATCAGTTAATGGGTTTAGAAATTTACGAAGTGATGATAAAGCCGAAAGCAGAAAACAAACTTTTAATATAACTTTTAATCTTTTTTGAAAGCCGCGAACTCGTGGCTCCGCACGCGCCGCCGCGCCGCCCCTGCGATGCGGAGCGCCCGCTGCGAGAACATGGATTTTGTTAATTTTTCGGTAGAATTTGACGGATTTTACGCTTGCTAGTCGCGGTAGCCGCGCCGGCTACCGCGACTAGTCACATTACACATGCGGTGCAGCTGGGAGTTTGCAGGTAGGCAGGTGCGGGCGGAGGCGCGGGCGAGCTGTGGCCGTGTCGAGAGAACTATCCCACCCCGCTGATGTGAACCAGTGCGGCGGTTTGCATTAGAAGGTACCCGAACCGCACTTACCGGGTTACACACACAGACGGCAGCACTCCGGTGTCCGAATGAAACGTATAGTTATGATACCAACACAACGACGATAATACATTGTGCGAGGTCGCACTTTCGCTCGATGCCCTGCAGCTACTGCACGTGTTGTTAGCGGAATTCATTGGAATAGTGAAATCCGTGACGTCCCGGCTCCGGCTCCGGCTCCGGCTCCGGCACTCGCGCCGCTTCATCCCGGAGGCGCACGCGGAAATTACCCGGCCTTCGTATATTACAATATTTGCTCAAACTCAAGTGAGTAAATACAGAAAAGTAGCAGAGGTTATGACAAAAATATACGAGGAGAACAAAGAAAGATATTTATTTAAATAAAGTCTTCAAGTAGAATCAGTACGCAACAGAAGTTCGTTAGGAATGTATTTCATCGTATGTTATGGCGTACAGCGGCTCGCGTTCGGCCGCGGCCAGAACTATAAATCATCAGTAACTTTGAATTATATTGTAATAATGATGGCGAAAACTTTGACTAGCTAGATAGTGATTCCTACCGCCGACTGCCAAACAGTCGGTAGTATCTACGCCTGGCTCCTGAGCTGTCGTAGGTTCGACTCCCTAAACCCAAACTCTATGTAACGTGCATAGATGTTTGCTGTGCGTTTGGGTGTTTTTAATGTATGCATTATAAGTATGTATAAGCGAAAATATAGTTATGTGTTGTATGACACTCGTGACCGCACAAACCTCGCGGTCGAGGCTGCAGAACGCTTGACCAGACGACACATAGGAACGTCTGAATATTTCTATAACACTAGTAATAAATATTATACAATAGTTGTCGTAGTAACGGAGCGATCAGGCCGCATATTCTGACCGAGGCGTAGAGTCCGTGCCGCTGCACGCCGGGGCGCGCGGAGTGAGCGGCGCGGCTCCGGGCGAGATCCGACGACGTGTCGCCGGCGCGCGCCGCGTGCTCCCGCCTCGGCTACATTTTTACATGCAAATGTTTTCGGTGGGATTTCTATTCCTCGTACAACTTTATCTATATCTCATGTGGGGTTTCATTAAATAGTCGGCGAGCCTCTTTATATCTCCCGCATTGATATTTCGATATTCATCTAAAACGTCTACGAATGAATAGCTAGAAGGTTGAATTGATTCTCGCGTGGATCGAACGAGATCCCGGCGGAGGCCGCCGGAGTGGGCTCGGTGTCGCGCGGCCCACCGCCGGGACCGAGGGACTGCGGCTTCCGTTCGTGCGTGATGAGGTACGAGTGCGGCGACGCCGTACTGCGAGATGCGGGAACCTCTATTGTCGTCCCATTTGAGCATTCGGAGCCGACGGCCGATAAATATCGTCGATTATTACGTTTTCAGCACAAAATTTGAAATGTGTCAAATGGGTGTCGTGAGCCGCGGGCCCAGGCCGTGTTCCCGCGTCGGCGTGTAGCGAACGATCGATAACTTACAACGATTCAACGACTCCACGCAACAAATTAAATGTTGAGCGACATTTGTAGCCAGAAGCAGAAAGGTGTCGCGAGCGGCGGGCGCGCCGGCGCCGCCTCTCCGCATTACTGAGCATAAAATATAAATCGAGTGTTCACACCTCACGCGAAGGCCTCGCAATCTTTGAATTTCACTAATTATAGTTTAAATTAATTTGTTCATTAGTAGGTCCTCCGACACCGCGGTCGTCGCCGGCCGTCGCCGGCGCGGGCGCCGAGCGGCTCCACACTCGTTTGAAATGAGATACGATTAACATCCATAGCACGTCATGAAACACTCGTAAAAATATAATGGAATGTCGGAGCACGTGTCACGTGTCGTAATAACACTGCTACGATTAACGATAACGATTAAAAATAAAAACATAACATTATTTTCCGCCGAGGCCTCGCTCCATGTCGGCCGCTCGTGCGGTCGCCGGCGGCGACGTTCGTGACGAACATAGGCGTGGGTTCTGTGTCCGGTGCGTATTACAAGTATATGTACTTATATATACAAAAAAGCTTGGTCTATATTCTATCTGGGTCCCGTGCGAGCTTCGCTGAGTTTGTCACCAGGAGGCGTCGCGTGGAAGCCCTCCGATTGTATTATATTATATATTGAACGCGATGCATTTCCTTGCTTGTTCACGGCTTAAAGACTTTTTACGATATCAAACCGACATTTGACAACTTCATTGAAGAGAAGCCATCGACTACGCGACGTCACAGCAAAGCGTCGATATAGTAAGACGAGTCAATTATTTATCTGCGCGCTTACCGAGCGCGCTTTGTCGACCGCCCGACAAATGGGCCGGAACGCGACCACAGCGCGAAAACAACAGAAGTGAAGGAAAAACTAAAAACATGTTCGAGAAGAGCGTCGAGCGGCGCCTGAGAGCCGGTTCCCGAGCTGCCGCTCACACCGCCAGCTGGTTGAAGGTAGACTGTCGACCCGCAAGTGGTAGCTAGCGTAGTATCTGCTGCGGAGCGATGGCGGTTGCTTTTGGAATGACGTGGCGTTTTTAAAATAGAATAGAATATGACTTTATTGCACACTAACAACCAACATAATTATTACAATAACATGAAAAACTTAAAAAAGATATATCGACGTATAGAGACTTATTTGCGGACTAATTTGTTTGTTTTTTGTGGAGATTTTATATAAGTAGCGAAATGTACTGGCGCTCATACAGGAAATGTAACGAATTTCCATTCCATCGATCGATCGATTAACTAACTCTTTAGTGTTCATACCAAAGATTGCACAAAGAAGAAAAAATTAACTTAAGTAATGTGGTCTGGGAAATCTACCGCGATGCGCCGCGCCGCTCGCCCGGAAAAGGTTTCAGTGCATATCTACCGTCACGTTGCACCGGGTCGGACACGCGCGCTCCGGCGACGCGCGGCGGAGTCGAGCTGCAGCGGGGGCGGGGGATGCGGCGGCAGAGGCGCCGATGAACTCGATTGACGAGATAAACATAATCAATCAATTCTATTTTCTAAGTAAAAATCCAAGTTATTATCGAATTGGATTTATTCGTTCCAGCTACGTAATGACGTATCTTTGTTTTGGACACCGATACTCGTTTGTTTGTCTGGAGGATGGACAGATTTATGCGAATCCTCGCGCCGTAAATACCCGCACAGCAGTCGCGGGCGCGGGCGCGGGCGCGGGTGCGGGCGTGGGGACCGCCGCGCGGCCCCGGCGGGACTCGCGCCAAACAAGAGCTTTACACGAACACATCACACACATCTGTCTTCTAATATTTTTACTCACATTAATATCAACAGTTTTCGTTGGACGTGACGACATTCGGCGGGACAAACGTGATACTTGACTCGATATCCAGTACCACCGCGGTACTACGAGTAGATGCTCTGCCGCCAAGCAGAAGGGTGTAATCATTACTGCGTGGAAAGCGACATCACAGGGCTGTCGAAGATGACCACCTACTGTCTCAGAGTAATGAGCGCCGAAGCAGCGGCGCCGCGGACTCTGTCTTATTACTCAAAGCTCTGTGTGCTGCAACGGTCGGGAACATGCGGTATCTCTTCCCATCGGGAAAGCGTCTCGTCGTCACATTATTTAATTGTAATGTTTTGTTTTTGTTTATGGGTCGTGTTGCCCGATACAGAGGAGTTTTATTTATTACTTTTACATCCGATGGTCACAACCGGAGCACGCGGCCGCGAGACAAACGCACCGGCTGTTATTCGCAGGAGGATGTCGCGAAACGCGAAATATTAATTAATGTACTTCTGTCCTGTTTTTAAACCAAATAATTAATGTCACAAGCCAAACACAATTTAGCAGACGTAAAAAAGTGAGGTTGTCGATGGTGGCCTTTTCCCGCCGACGCGGGTCGATATAGATCGAGAGAAAGAGAAAATGGCGGTCGAGTCGAATAATATAAAATTCATAATTAAGACATAAATAAGTTACGGTATATGAAATGAGTGGGAGGTACAACAATATAGGTAGGTGATTGTGTACATACAAAGGGGGGTCTGCGGGCCTGAATCATCCCTGAGGTATGTACAAAAGAGTGCTTGCGCAGGGGGGTCTGCGGATCTGGTACCCTGGCGCAGTTGGTATAAGGGGAGGACCGACATGGTCTATGATCCCGAAAGAATACTTAACGAGTACCTACGAGGGGGGGTCTGTGGACCTGAATCATCCCTGAGGTAGGTACGAATGAGAGTGCTTACTCTCATTTGCGGAGCGAAGGCGGATATAGCCTTTGTCTTGGGTTGGGACCTGGTTTTAGTTATTTATGTATAAAACACTTTATCATTTTAACGTTTTATTAATTACATTTGGAAGCCATTATTATACACGTGCACCCGCACTCTGATGAGAGAAGAGAGAGAGAAACATTTTTACTTTTTAATATTGTGGCTGTGTTGCCAACACCTTCTCCTATTTTTTACAAATTTTAAGTTTACACAAAAATTTTAAAAAATACAAAATATATAATTTTTCAGTTATGTCTCTTTTCCATCAAAGGTGCGAAATCCACATTAATTTTAATATATTTACAGCTATTTATTTTATGTTACTTGTTATACACAAATTAAACATTATGAATAAAGTTATACAATAATTTTAGTTATTTTAATTTTAATTTTTGAAAACTATATTTTTATTTATTTATGTAGTAAATTTTTACAATGAAAATGAAATTTAATCTTAGCAAGTGGTTTAGTAAGTATATCTGCCACTTGTAGATCTGTAGGACAATAGTTAATCATTATGTTTCCTTTTACATATTGTTCATGTATAAAGTAGTATCTAACATCAATGTGTTTTGATCTTTTATTGAATGATCCAGTCTTAATCAGCTGAATAGAACTTTGGTTGTCTATATTTAATGTTATTTTAATTTCACAATTCAAAAGTTCACTTAACAAATATTTTAAGTACAAAGCTTCTTTACAGCAGTCGGCAGCTGCTATGTATTCAGCTTCAGTGGAGCTAAGTGCGACAATAGGTTGTCTTTTAGAACACCAAGAAATTGGTCCATCGCTGAACATGATTACAAAACCTGTAGTGCTACGCCTAGTGTTCTTATCATTTGCATAGTCAGAATCACAATATGACTGTAGTACAGATATATCTCCACCTTTCTTATACATAATTCCTTTATCTTTAGTTCCTGCTAAATATTTCAAAATCTTTTTTATAGCAATTACATCAGACTGAGTTGGATTTTCAATACATCTACTAGCTTTGTTTACAGCATGAGCAATGTCTGGTCGAGTTTTTGTTGACAAATACAATAATGCTCCAACACATTCCCTATACGGAAAGTTTTTCTGTGATGTTGTGTCATTTACGGTCTCATTATCAACTTGACAAGGAATGCTAGCAGGTTTAGCATCACTCATATTAAAGTTTTGAAGCAAGTTTTCTATGTAGTTTTCTTGTTTTAAGATTATGCCTGACTGGTCTTTTAAGATTTCCAGTCCTACAAAATTTTCGGGTTCTTTAAAGATTTTTATTTGGAATTCCTTCTGCAAACTACATAAAATACTTTGCATCTCAGATACATGTTTTGATATTACAATCCCATCGTCTACATAAATAGCCATTATTACAGTTTTATTTGTGTTTGTAAAGACACATCGTTCAGTTTTAGTAGGAAACAAACCTAGTTTTGCCATTGTTTGGGTGAAAGTTTTGTTCCATGTGATGGGAGCTTGCTTTAACCCATACAACGCTTTATTTAGTTTACAAATTTTGTTTGGTGTCTTTTCAAACCCATCAGGAATATACATATACACATCATCAGTCAGTTCCCCATACAAGAAAGCAGTTTTAACATCAAAGGTTACAATTTCACAGTTATTGCAAGCAGCTATAGCGAATAAAGATTTTAGTGTCGATTGACTAACCACAGGGCTATATATTTCAGTCAGATCTATACCTTGTTGCTCAAATCCCCTCACTACTAGTCTAGCCTTGAAGGTTCCATTATCTTTTTTTCGAAATATCCATCTATTACTCAAAATCTTTTTACTTTTCGCTTCTTCTTTATCTACCAATGTCCATGTATTGTTCTCACAAAGTGATTCCTTCTCCGAATTTATTGCCTGTTCCCAATTTTGTTTATCGTTGCCTGTTGTTGCTTCTGTGTATGTCAACAATACATAATCTTTGAGTTTGTCTGGTAATTTTCTTGGTCTTTTAGTATTCCTTGGTTGATCTTCTATATTAGGTGTCTCTATATCCGGTGTTAATAGTTCTTGGCTTAATAGGTCTTCTGTTGTTGTTGTTGTTATATCACTTTCTGTGTTAGGTACATTTGTTTGTTCTTCCTGATTTTCTATATTAGTATCCTCCTGTTCCTCATTGGTTATTATTTCTTTTGGTATTCTTAATATTTTGATTTCCTCTTCTGGTTTTATTTTATTTTTATTGCATATTATTATATCTCTGTGTATTTCAATCCTTTCTTTTTCAGCATTCCATAGTCTATATCCATTATTAGCATAACCAACCATAATATACCTTTTACCTCGTGGATCTAATTTTCTCATTGGTCCCAGCTGTTTTGCATATACTTGACTTCCAAAAATCTGTAGATTTGACAAATCCGGTTTTCTTCCATTCCAAATCTCATATGGTGTTTTATTATTTATGGTTGAAGTAGGCAGTCTATTCAGTAAATATGTTGCACAATATAATGCCTCACCCCACATCTTGTCATTAATGTTGTTTTCATACAGCAAAGCTCTTACTTTTTCCATGATGGTACGGTTCAGGCGTTCTGCCTTTCCATTTAATTGGGGAGTGTATGGAATAGTATAATCCAATTGTATGCCTTTTTTAGTGCACCATGATCTGAACTCATTGCTTTTATACTCACCTCCATTATCACATCTTATAATTGACACTTTTTGATTCTTTTCACGTTCAATTTCTTCGATATATTCTTTTAATATTTCAGGTACTTCGCTTTTATTTTTTATTAGGGCAGTTTTCACAAGGTGGCTATAATCATCCAGGATAGAAACAAAATAGTGCTTCCCATCATATGTAGCTGTATCTATTGGTCCACAGACATCTGTGTGTAAAATTTGTAATATTCTATCAGCTCTTTTTCTTTCAGTACCGAAAGGCAATCTAGTTTGTTTTGCTTTAATGCATACCTCACACTTTTCTTCAATCCTTTTGTTATTTTTTAATTTTACACCATCTGCAACGCTAGGCAGTATGGCTAAAACACCTACACCTGGGTGTCCGAGCTTTTTATGCCATTGTAGTTGTTGGTCTTCACAATTGGTTAAATATAGTTTATCTTCTTCTTTACATTTTACTTTTTCTTCCAGGGTTACATAAAATAAGCCATTCTCTTTTTTACCTTTTATAATAGTTTTACCATTCTTAATTATTTCAACTGAATTTTTGTTAAACAGTACAGATCCATTTTTATTTGTTATTGAGTTGACTGACAGCAAGTTCTGGGCAAGTTCCGGAACATATAAAGTATCTTTGAGTGTATAATCTTTACCATGGACAGTTCCACTTCCTTTTGCCGTTATTGTCTCACTGTTAGCAACAGATACCTTAGTTTCTTCTGGCTGAAACTCACTGAGAATCTCAAAATCACTGGTCATATGCGATGTACACCCTGAGTCAACTACAAACTTCAGTCTTTGGTCAACAGCGACTAATGCTGTATCTTCTTTCTTTTTTCTAAAAAAAGCAATTTTCTTCTTTGTGGTTTGTTTTTCTACAAATGCTGCAGGCTTGTTGTTGTAATTGTTGTGGATTATTATTATTATTACCTTGCACACAACTTTCTTCTTTATGGCCCATTCTTTTACAAATTCCACAAGCTCTGCACTGGGCTTTTAGGTGGTTTGTACGCCCACATTTAAAGCACTTTTTAACTGTATGTTTACTTATAGTTTTGAGAGCAATATGTTCTTTTTCACTAGACTGTGCAACTGAGTTCCGCGTTTCTTCAAGTAATAACCTGTTAGTTAAATTTATTAAAGTTTTTTCGTTGATAGAAGTCGATTCCCAAGCTGTAGCATAATATTTGTAATTATCTGGAAGACAGGTTAAAATTTTTGTCATCACAAGTTCTTCATCTATTTTATGATGCAGGTTTGTTAAGTCTTAATGCTAAGTTTTCTATCTTCGAGATCATCTCTGACAAACTTTGCGATTTTATATGTCGAAAATTAAAAAAATCTTGCAACAAGTTAGATTTGTTTCGTAGCTCGCTGCCTTTAAACAAATTGCATAATTTTTTGTACATTTCATGAGCAGTAGTACATCCCATTACATGTATTTTCAGTTTTCTATCGATGCTCCGCAGAATCATCGCTTGCGCTTTGGCGTCTTTAATGGCGAAGGCGTCATTGGTTTTTACTGTTTCTTTTGTGGCAGAACTGGCGAAGCCGTCACTGGTGTCTGAAGGATGTTTTAAAGAAACTATATCCAATAATCCATTGGCTTTTAGGTAAATGCCACACTCAAATTTCCATATCAGGAACGACTCGTCGTCCACCAATTTTTCAATACGTTCGTTCTCCATTTTGTTTTAACTTTCTGGTTTTTAGTTTTAGCACTGGTTTTTATTTTTATTTTTTATTAACGCACTGGTTTTTATTTTTATTAACGCACTGGTTTTTATTTTTATTAACGCACTGTGCCCATAACCTCTTGGGTTGGGACCTGGTTTTAGTTATTTATGTATAAAACACTTTATCATTTTAACGTTTTATTAATTACATTTGGAAGCCATTATTATACACGTGCACCCGCACTCTGATGAGAGAAGAGAGAGAGAAACATTTTTACTTTTTAATATTGTGGCTGTGTTGCCAACACTTTGAAGATCCCTGAAGACAGAAAATCAAGTCCTTCTTCCTGGCGTGGAGTTTAGAAGACGGACAGTAGGAGAGTCGGCGCAGGCTGAGAGCGGCCAGCGAGGAGACGGAAGACAGCGAAGCAGGTTTCTGATGGAAATTGGCCAGAGGCCAGGTAATCTCCAATGCACCTAACTAAACAACTCGGGCTTGTATGATTGTAGGTAACTAATGATTCGCAGGAATGGGTTTTGCGACAGGAGGACGTGGACGGTGATAAACGGTATCGTTTCGCGGCGACGTACGGGAAACACCGGCAGCGCACGGCGAGGCAGCCGCCGCGAGCTCCGTGGAAAACGAGACAATTGGTTAAAAGATTCTACGAAAATAGCAGATGAAACACTGCGTAGGTGTGCTATATCACCGGAGCATTGAAGTCAAATTTTTGATGCGGAAGTTTCGGGAAAAGGAGCAAATTTCTTTGCAAAGGAATGAATTCACGATAAACAGAGAATCGATCGACAAAGTTTAGTTTCATTAGCGGTGGAGCCGCAGCGCGAACTCGCTTCCCTGAAGCTAATGAGCACCCCGGGCGGCGCTGGATGCGGCGGGTATCCCGGCGAGCGGCTATTCTCGCTATCGCTCAGTTCCGCATTTATTCCATGCAATTAACTCGGCGATGCGCCGCGCAGCGCCCGAATGCGCCGGGAATGAGCCTCATCGGCGGCGGCCTGTCCATATCGCATAACGAGATCAGGAAATAACGCATTTTAAGACAGCCCACTTAACGGCCATATTGTCGTACTCGACTCGAAATAACAGCTACTTTCTTTATCTTCAAGATAAATATTAACCGGCTACTTTCCAGTTATTGCCAATTGGCATGTAAAAGTCCTGCCTGATGTCGTCGGTGCTGGTCTGTCTGGGACCGAGCGCCGAGTGGTATCTCAGTAGATATTGAAAATGAAGTCATTTTAACTTTGTTCAAATGTCCGTCACAAATGCCGCTGTCGTGATGTGTTTCGTCTCTGGCTCCAGCGCCCGACTGGAGCGAGACGTGAGACGCGAGGCGCGAGACGCGAGGCGCGAGACGCGAGACGCGAGGCGCGAGCGAAGCGTCTCGCTCATCAAAACAACAGTCATTTATTTTTGTTCCTACGAGATAGTTATGAATCCCCCTGGTCCTTCTATCCTCGACTAACAAAATGTCGTGTAGAGTCTGCTTTCTCAAATGTCTCACGGTCCCGGCGACTGGAGCAGCGGGATAGCGTAGTCTAGATATAAGCTCTGTAATAATTATTATTAATCATTAATATTATTAAAGCATTCAAATCGGCAACATCTATTTTTATTTTATTTTTAATTACATTTAAGTGCTTCCGTAATTTAACTAGGTAGAATACAAAGCACGAGGTCGTATGTTTCATGATAATAAATAAATAAATATCGTAGAACATTTACACACAGTGCCATCTGACCCCAAACTAAGCAAAGCTTGTACTATGCAAGACAGATAACTGATAGAATACTTTTTTTTTGTAAATACATACTTAAGAGGAAACAAGTCGTCATTTTCTTCATACAAAAGTTTTCCCCATTTTCCTTCCAGGATTTTAATACTAGAGCAATAATTTTTAGATAAGAAGTAGATACTTGCTAGTTTCATGCCCCTCTGTTTTGATTTTTTGATATATGTTTTTTTTTTTTATAAGAGCTAGGAATCTTCAAAAATCTTAAAATTTACCTAGTTTCAACGCTGTGTTTCAACGTCCAAATTCCCAATCTCATAGACATAATCTTTAAAAAATAAAACGCACAGGCAAAGAACACATCCTTCTTATTTACTTGTTAAAAGAAATACTAAAATCGGTCTAAATTTGGAGGAGGAAACAGAGGAATACGAAACCTCGATTTTGCTCATTTTATGTCGGGTTAATGAGCCTGAGGTGCAGTTGTCCCTTTCGCTCAGTATGTACGCGGGTACTGCGTGCGGCGCGATAGAAATAGCTTGGTGAAATTCCTAATTTTCAAATGTCTTAGTTGACTGCTTTCCTCCCAGACACAACATTTTTGATAATACCACTCGAACCCACGCCCTCCGGTTCTTGAAGCGGACATACTACCAACGAGCCAACAGGGCAGTCGATTATAATAAACTTACAAATATAACTAAAATAATGAACGAATAACAAAAGCATGGATTGTTGGAATTACTCGTGTTGAAAAATCTTCTAATTATTCTATTTGATCCATAATTGATTCAAACAAATCCATTTTGTCAGATTAGATAACGAACTTGTGACTGACGTGAGACAACATTGTGGAGTACTCACTCGTGGAGGGGGCGCTCTCGGCGGCGCCGGTCAGCGGAGCAGCGAGTGACAGTTAACTTGGGACTTTACTCGAAGATGGTGAAAGCTGCCTGAAGCCACTCGTTACACTTACGTTTTGTATTCACGCGTTTGTGTTATTCTGAAATATGTGTGCGGGCCCGGAGCGAGACGTGTTTGTAGACGACGTGTGCGTGGTGTGGCGGACGGCAGCACGAGCACATGCAGTCGATAGTCCTGGAGTCTAATTTGATATACCTACCTAGTTAGAAATTCACGCATTTTATTTCATATGATCTATTTAACAGTTCGAGCTGCGTCTGGGTTTAACCGCTAGAAACTATCATTTACGTGCGTTATTACAATGTCAAAACAAATATTGCTTTTAATTATCGTGTATGTTAATTTTAATATTTAATTGTATCGTATTTCAAGATATTTGAGAGCAGACGAGGCTGACGTCGCGGGCACTCCATTCAATATTCATCGGATTCACGTACAATTCTCTGCGTGATTTCATTTCATTGTATATTTGACATTTTCGTACCGGTTAGAACATGTAGGTAAATATTTAACCTACTTCAAAAAGAAGGAGGTTCTCAATTTGATTGTTTTTTTTTTAAATTATGTACACCGATTACTCTCAGATTTATGATCCGATTTACGAGATTTAGTTTGATGCGGAATAGTTGCCATTTAGTCCCATAAAAATTTAACATACCTAGTTTAGCTCAGTTGTTTTGATTTTATGAGCATTTTTTTATTATTATTTTTTTACGTTGACGATGTAGTTGTCTTTGTTGGCAAAACGTTTTTGAATCTTATCGAGTCTAGCTAGACTCGTACTGTTCAAGTGTTTCTTGGCGTGAGCCAAATCTAATATAAATTAACTAAAAATCGAAAAATAAACAAACTTTAAAAAAATTGTAACCGATTTCAAGAAAAAAACATCACATTAAAAAGCGAAAAATAAACTTACCTACTGATTTGTTCGAAGTCGGCGCCGAGCACCGGCACCTACATAGTTTAGGCTAAGAAAAAATCACATATAATAAATTTTTATGTTGTATTTTTATGCTTTGGTTCTTTTTACATCGGCAGGAATTAAGATGACGTCGACAGCTGCGACAGTATAAGCTTTGTGCAGCAACGCGGACCGGCCCGCGTGTCTCCGCCCGCGAAGAGGCAGCTTGCATTGATGACGTCAGCTGTTTTTTATGCGGAGCACCCAGCCCGCGCGCGCTCCTCTCCACGAAGACGGCATTAAGTTTCGTTTTAATTTGATCCGCCTCTGCGTGTCGGACCTCCAACATTCGAGTCATCTTTTTTGCGTTTAATCAAACACGAGTATTGTGTCGCCTTTCGCATTCGAATGGATTCGGGGTCTGCTTGTTCAGCTCTGTTTACTTTTAATTTTACGCAGCTTATTATGCGACGCTTCGAGACGTGAGGCGTGAGGCGTGAGGCGGAAGGTTATTGACATTTTCATTCGAGGTCGTACTAGATATGCGACGTGTTGTTTGACACCATTAACGTAGGATGAGTTACATAAATAACTTTTAACTGGGTGTGTTCCGTTCGCGAATGAGGGTTTCTCGGCTGAAACGTCGCGCAAACACGAGAACAGCCTACATCACTACATAAGATAAACTTAAACATAAGATCCGGAGCGAACATAAAAATCGGTCATCACTAATACGGTCGTTACCCGACTGCGTAAACCCAGTTGAATAAAATAAGGTCAATATTTGGTGGGGTGACATCCTCGACAGCCGGATGTGGCTCGCGCGACGCTGCGCTAACTACCCGCAAAACATCCTGGTTATGTAACATCCTGCCTATCCAAAGTTATCTAAGTGTAGCTCTCGCTCGCCATCGGAGCGCAACTTCCGCGGCGAGTCGGCCACTGGTACGAGCTCGCCGACACTTTGTAACAGTTACTGGACTGCCCACTGGCATGGCGTGGGCGAGATTACAGGGCTGCCACACAAGAAGCATAGATTCCCGATACCAACCAGAGTACCTACTGCGCTAACGAGCTGGCAGTACGTGCGGAACAGGACGACTTGATGAGGCGTCGCCTCTCGGAGGGCGACCCACTATTTACTCACTATTAATTTATGGATGTATCTGAAGCTTTATAAAATCAGATACATTTCCTTGAATATTGTACCGGAGCCCACGATCAAGTTTGAAATGTTATTATATTTGTTGATAGACCTCCGTAGCGTGAGGCCTCTAGCTCGGTGCCGCCGCAGTACCCTATATTCTGCCGCCAAGCAGTGTGTAATCATTACTGTGTTCCGGGTTGGAGGGTACTGCAGCTAGAAATTACAGGGCTGTCGTGACTAACCATCGAAAGTCTCAAAGTAACGCTCGCCAAAGCATCGTCTAAATCCAAAAGGCCGAAAAACGATCAGTTTGAACAAAATAAACGTATAATCGACAATTATTTGAAGACGTTATCAATAAACCTGTTCGTGTCTTATCCGAACAGTTTACGAGGTTTGTACGATCATTCGAAAAATATAATTTATTTTTGGACCACTGAATTATTTCTCGGAAAATCTAATTATTCAGATGATGGAACGAAATAACGAGCCCCGGTACTCGGCCGATAGATATCTTTACGATCACATTTATTTTGTTTTCACACGAAACATGAACCCGAGCGCCGCGTGCCGCGCGGAGCGCACGGCCCACTCGCGCCGAGTCGAGACGCATGGGAACGAGGCAGCCCTACTGCCACTGAGAAATCGTGCCTCGCAGCTGTCGCCACCGAATCACAATAACACCTCCTATTGCGACAGCCATAAAGATCAATCTCGCCGAGCAGCCCTGACAATGCCGATAAACTCCACGATATGAAGACTCACCGCGGAATAAACTGGAAAGTCGCTCGGCGCTGCAATGATAGAAACTGTAATACGTTTCTTTCAATACCTCTATATCTAACGCTGTAAGGTCGATATTCGTTCGACAGAAAAACGTGACGATATTAATGAATTTCCTGAGAGTGCGAACTCGGTCGGCGCAGTATAAAACGGTTGCTGAGGTTTTTGGTGCAGTTTTAGATTCGTTATGCGGAGCCCTACCATCGCAGCACACGACGCATGCTCGACGGAAGGAAGCCGCCAGTGACGCTTGTGAAAACAGCCCTGCGAGCCGACCTCGGGAGGAGCTCCAGATTGTATTGGTGTGACCCGAACGGCCGTTCGGTCGGGCTCTGAAGCCATCACCGCCTCGCACTGTGGGGATATTTTTGTACGATTGTGAAAAGTCAGCGATCGCCGTCGTGCCGTTAATCGAATCGAATCAAATAAGGAGATCTTGCCCCGCGCAACCGCGCCCTGAACTAAGCAAAGCTCGTTAATGTAACCTCCAAAGCTCAGTCACCGCCAGATTCTGCGGGCGTAAGTTTAATGGATATAGATTCACTCGATTCGTTCGTTGTCGGTGAAGACGAACCGGAGACAGGTGCGGCGAGTAGGTGGCTCACCTGAGCCTTCCCGCGGGAACGAGCGCGGGCAGCTCGCGAGGCGCCATTTCCGCGAGCCGCCTCGTGTCACTACGCAGATGGACGGCAGCGCGTGTCGCGGAGGGGCGGAGAAGGTGTACTTTAATTCCGCAACCGCAGCCGCCGTGATTAGCGACTGCATAGATTTCCCGTAGATTGTGAATAACGTATGGTTCGAGAAATATTTTAATAAAAATGCAGCGAGCAGGCACATGGCGCGCGTCGTCGAGCATCGCCTCTTTGTTCCGCCTCTCTCCGAGACGCGTGTGTGGGTTCCGTGGCGCAGAATGCTCGTACTTTATGAAATCGACAAAGGAAGGGTTTAATGTGCGCTCGGCGGCCCGCGCCCCGCGTGCGAACCGATTATCCGCTATTATACCGCTTGCAGCCGCTGCAGTTAGCAGCACAGTGGAGCGCAGACCGTTTACGAGCGCTTACATTATTCGTTCAGCGTTAAAAGCGATGCGGACGTACTATATTCATTATACGTTTCAAGTACGAATGATTCGCTGCTCCTACACACCCGTCGTGTCTCTTAAATGCGTGGAAAACTACTGAATGACAGAGTTAGTCAAACAATACATCATTATGTGGCGACGACAGCTCAGTGATTGCGCGGTCGGTTCGCGCGCCCAAAGGCGTCGGTTTATTTATTTTATTTTATTAATATTAGGGAAATTAACAGCTAGGTACGTACAATTAGTTTACCTTTAAACATTTATAAGGCCAATTATAAATTTCCACAAACAATTGAAAATTAAAATTAAAAAGTTTTTCTAATAATTCACTAATACCTATAAACTCTCAAACTACTCAAACTGGTAAGTCTGGTTTAAGTCCCAACAACGAGCTCTTGCTTCCGGTGAAGGAAAACATCGTGAAGAAACCATAGCATGGTGATCGAGTACTTTCTAGTAATCGGGTGGCTAGCTACCACCCTCGAGTTGAAAATCGATCGCTAGATCTAAGTTGTTTGCTTGTAATCGGTAAGTGCGGCAATTACCTTATAGTGAATTTACTTATATACGATTTATCGAGAGACGACGATCGCCGCCCGGCCGCGTGTCGAGAGGCGGTCGAGCGCCGAGCCGACCTGCAACGTAAGTACGTAAACTCAGAAGAGCTCACGATTTATTCCACCGCAGAAGCTGCCGAAGAAGAGGCCGCCTCCGACTATATACACGGAGCAGAGCGCTCACCGTGCTGCCGTCGCGGGCACTTCCACGAGAAGTGTTGTAATACTCCCGGACAGGCAGACGCATGGAGTCACCTCGTCAGTCGGGCTGCCGGTGTGTCGCGCCCCGGCTGTGCAGTACCGCTACCGGCGCAGAATACATTACGTAATGCGGAACGTGATACGGTCCCGAGCGAATAGTCCCTTTAATGAGGCGCCGATTACGCGGCCACGAGCTCTCAAACCGAGACCGCGACCCCGGTTCAGGGCTGCATTCGATTTACAAATCATTTGACTTCAGAAAAATACAATTTATGACATCATCAGTTTACATGGCGTTGTATTATAATATAAGGAGACAATACGCGAACTAAAACTAAATTATAAATTCATTTTAATAAAAGCTAGCAGCGGTTGATATTAAAAAAATAGCGGCTAGGACAAATGGCGCGCAATACAACTAATTGAGGTTTTCTTGTCGGCAACTGCGCGCACGCACTCGGCGGGAGCAGCTCTACACACACTGAGCTCCAGCAGTAATCCTAACAACATCACTAGTTTATTTTCTCTTCGCTGAAGCTGCATTTTCTACGACGATGGAATAAAATTCTGCCGTTTGCACTCGGACCTGCTTCATTCAGTCCTTGCAGACATCACGGGGTTCTATAGCAACAAGAGTGCTTTCTGTTTTAAAAACCATGTTTATTTTTAAATAAAAAAATAATAATAATAAACATATTAAATATATTAATATGTTTATTTATGTTATGTTGGCGCGACTCGCGGTCGTAAGTACCAAATTACAGACACTCAATAAAAACTTTTTATAGAATTCTGACTAATAAAAGCGAAAGTAACTCTGTCCCTCTATCTCGCTGAGCTTGTAGCGTTCTGTGGGCTCCACGACTCGACGAATCTTCATAAAATTCTTACACAGATGTAATTTTCGGTTACTTATACATATAATAGATGCGCCGCGCGGTCGGTCGCATCGCGTTTCGCTATGCGCTGCCACCGCGTCGCGCGGCACGCGGCACGAGCGCGAGGGAGACGGCGCGGGGCCGGGATCGTCCTCTCCCACTCTGCAGCGCGGGGGCCGAGCGCCGCCGATCGTCAACGATACAGACACGTGACACTTAAACTGTGATTGTATTTCAGTATGAATATTCAAGGTATATCCGGAGCGAAGCCGCGTGCAGTAGCTATTCCTCTATCATCACACGAAAGAAAGTAGACGTTATAGATAATGAGTTTACGCTTTATGTTACAACGAACTTTGCCGCTTCTATCTGCCGGGAAAGCGAGAGGTAATTAAGCCTGAAATAATAATATTTGTACAAATGTGAGTGTATTTTTGTCAGACTCTATGAAGAGATTCTATGTGCACAGGTTTGGGAAGGCCCGACACGCCGGCGCGCGCCGTTACAATCCCCGACTCTAGCAGTACTGACTCTGCGTCCGGTTCCCCGATAACGCGATGGCTATCGGCGGCTAACGGGGCTCCGCCAGCGCTGCAGGTGCTTAAGCGCTGGCGGGTAATCCGTGCCCCGACTGCCCACTAAACTCTATATGTCTACTATTAGTGGAAAACTTCACGAGCGTGAAATAAGCTCTGCATGTTTCGCTCGTCGAAGCTATTTTCTGCAATGTTGCCGCGGAAACTGACGTGCTTGTTACACATTTTTGTTTTACTTGTGCGGGATTACTCGCGTTTGATTATATCAGCACGGCGGCGGCGCGAGCGTCTCGCAGGTCCTCAAACTGCGCGCTAATTAAAATGTAACCATGTCATAGCCGAGCTGGGCTCCGAACAGGAAATAGTTACAGAAGTACAACTCTAACGGTAACAAACTTTTAGTGCAGTGATATCAGAGTATAATAAGAGTGGATGTGTGTGTCATTTCATGTTTTTTTTTATTTGACAAGTTACGTGTCAGACCGCAGCTCATGTGAAGTTAAATGACGGCGTGGTCGATGATAAGCACGTCTTTGAATGGAACCGACAGTCAAGCGAAGCTGCCGGAACACACCGATTGGCGTGGCGGCTGATTTTCAACTTAACGGCGGAGCTAGCCGGCCGTGCACTAGAGAGTATCTGACACTATGCTGATTCCCACACGATGTTTTCCTTCGCCGGCAGCTCCAGCACATTTTTGGGGTTTGAATCTGTGAGCCGACTGCGCTAACCACCGAGCCATAGTCGCGACTAACGATGCTTCCATGCTTCCAGCGACGCCAATGCGTGTGACGAGCCAGCACTTACAATATTTTATTTATGATAACAAAATTTCATTTTCTATGAGACTTTTGTTGGTCAGTTCCAACAGCCCTGTAATGTCGCCAGCTGCAGTACCCTTCACACCGAAACACAGTAATGTTTACACACTACTGCTTGGCGGCGACAAAATATCTAGTACTGCGGTGGTAGTACTTTGCCTACCCAGTAAAGTTGCGGCACTGTGCTGCACTAACGAAGCTCTTTTCCAGTTTAATGTCCAGCGTAATGAGAACTTTAATGGGTGTTTTAGTGCCAGAAAGTTACATTTTGCTTTCCATAATTACAGTTTCTGCGAGCAGGTTGCACGTTCGCCTGTAATGCGAAACTATTCATAAATTAAGGGAATAAAAATGTATTCCCGGCGCTCAAGGCCGCGAGGGAAGTACCTGGATTTACAAATTAGTTTCATCCACATTCCGCGAGTGCCATTTGCTGCGATATTCAATGGTGTTCAACCGCAGCGAGCTGCAGCGACACTTTGTACGGGAGCTGCGTGTTCTTGATCGTTTTTATAACTACAGAAAATAAAAACTCCTTTATTTAATATTTTTTATTCAACCTTTTATTTCGTAGCTAATGGTTAGCGCGGCCGGTATCATATGCCGAAGGACATCAGTTCAAATCTGAATAATGAGCTCGTTTTGTTAACTGCGCTGCCGGCGAAGAAAAGCATCGAAGCATGAAGCCTTCTAGTACTTGTCTGGGTAGCCGCCGCATCGCCCTCAATTTCAAAATCTATTGCCAAGCATTTGGAGCTCCGAAATCACGACACTTCCAGCCAGAAGTTAATAAAAACTAGCCGTGAACCAAAGCCTAGTCTAACCTAGTCAAGTTTATGGCGTGTATTTAAGCGCGCCCATAAACACTTGAACCAGTTTCGCGAACGGCCGAACTGCAATAACCCGAGCGAAGATCAAAATAAACTGCCGCAGGAGCCCCGGCGTCGCCGGCTGCCGGCTGGCTGGCAGCGGGTGCCGTGGGCGCCGCCGGCTGCCGGCCGGCTGGCGGCTGACCGCCTCCTCCGTACTCATAACTATATTAGCGCAATCGTTCGTCATAAATACAGCACTCGCGTGGAGCGGATGGCGTGCGGCGGGTCGATGCAGACCCACGCGACGCGACTGTCAACAGTTGTAAAGGGCGCCTTTACAACTGTTGACAGTCGTAGTTCACGATGTTTTCTACTGCAACATAAGTTTTGTGTATACAATCTGATTTAGTTACAATTTCACATTTATGTAACTCCCTAAAAGTATAAACGTAATACAAAGTATTGCGTTTAGCTTCACCTATATTCGATAAAGTTAACAAATATTGCATTAAGGGAGCGGAAATAACTAAAAAAAACAAGGCAGAGTGATGAACTCTATTGAAATGTAAATCAAAGACGATATTGAACACTCTGCTGTACCCGACCCGCTCCGAGACTCCGCGGGAAGAGTGAATAACGCGCGCGTGTTACAGTGATCGATGTGTTTTTAGTTTACAAGGCTCCGGACGCGCAGCGCGGGTTCGGTTCTGATGCGTGTTTTCGGGCTCTCGTCATATTTATGTTTCGCTAAATGTGACTCTGCCCGACACAGCACCGGACTGACGGTCGACTGCCGTAGTCGACCGTCCTGTAACGGGAACAAAGGTGCTTCAAATGAACGTCAGGAGGCCCGGCGTTGAGGCTGCGTGCATGAGCCAGGATCGTCTCGCGCGTGCTGCTCTCGCAGCGCCCGGGTTGTGACTTTTAGCGACAAGCAAACTGACGCTCTGAAATGTCTCGTGACTTTCTGTGCGCGGCGTTCTGTCCGCTGAGCACACGGCCGCCGCCCCGACGCCGATGTGACGGACCTACTAGCTCGGTTAGCCTGTTACTTCGCACGTTGTTCTCATCGTTGACTTTTGAATTTTTTGTTATTGATTATTATTAATAATTGACTAATTATTTATTTATTATTATTAACATTGACAAATAAAAAAAATGATAATAAGTGTAAGCGGGTGTGTACCGTTCTTATTATTTTAACAAATAAAGAAATGTAGTCTGTAGAAGAGTACCTCACGATGTGCTCCTCCGCCGGCGCGGGCGCTGGCAGCCCAAGTTCTCGTTGGGATCTGAACCCACGCGCTTACCTTTGTGGAGATCCCACGCACTGACCTCTGTACAACAGTCGCTGCAAAGCCGCCGACGCGACCTTCATAAATAATCGACAACATTATTTATGCTGAAAAGCAGCGCCCTCTGGCGAACTAATATCTAGATCCCGATTATTCCTTGTGTTGCCGCAAAAGCCGATAACTCCGCGAAACATAAAATAAAATCTAGGGCGAAAACTATCGTAAAATTCAGAAACTAAGCTAAAATAAGCTACGTACAAACACATGAGCGTTATAAATATAAAAAGAGTAATAACGCCAGCCGCCGTCGCGCCGAGGCGCCGAGCAGAACACTCGCCGAGAAACGACTCGGCGGCACTCCAGCGCACCGCGCCGCCGGCGCCGGCTCGCTCACGTGCGCGCAGGTGCTGTAGGCGCCCGGTGCGTAACTTTATCTCCTGGTTTATTGTATATTTATACTCTGTTTGTTGTATAGACTGTCATCCGTGTTTCCGTCTCCGTTTTCCGGAGCACGCCTCTCACCCCTTGAATATTGAAATGAAAAGTGTTCATCGGCAGCGCGTCGACAACGCCACTGGCGCGGCAGGCTGCCGGGCTGCCGGGCGGCCGGGCGGCCGGGTTGCCGGGCACGCCACAGTGTCCGCAGCCTGTAATCGTTTGCAGCTCTCGTTTGAAAAGAATGATCATCAGCATACCTTACACATACTTCTGTATAATTTTCTATTCCGTCCCGTAGTGTCGGGCGGGCGGCTGCACCGGCCAGCCCGCACGTCACCGGCCCTCGTTACTCAACTAGTTAACCGTTTACAATTTAATAAACCCGCCGAAAATATATCAATTTCCAATGAGGTCCCGAAGCAGGCGATCTGTTACAGATACCGGCGGGCCGGAGCCCGCGCCGCGCCCCTGTTATTTACACTGTAAACTGATGAAGGTACTTTCATCCATTAGTTTTGCAGAATTTCCAATTACTTCTGATTATGATATCGCCCAAGGCTCGTTTCCTGGTAGAGTATCGTTCAAACAGAAGTAGTTTAGACTGAGAATGTAAAAGGTGGAGATTCCAGCGGCTCGCACCTCTGTCGTAGCACGGCCTCGGTTGTACTATAAATAGCGAAACTTATTTCGCAATTAACCGAATGGTTTTCTAGCGAGCGCTAAGCTACGTTTCGTAGCGAGTGCTACGTTTCGTAGCGAGTGCTACGTTTCGTAGCGAGTGCTACGTTTCGTAGCGAGTGCTACGCTTTGTAACCAGTTCAAAGCGACTGCTGCAATTTTAGAATGCATAATTTGGAAATAGCTCCGCGCTTCTAGCTTCCTGCGGCGCGCGGGGCCGGGCGCCCTGGAACACTGTTCCTATACAACAGAGAATCACTTTTAAAGTCGATGACTCGGAGGCGGCGCGTGCTGTTAGCAAAGCGGCCGCCACCCGGGCCGGTGGTTCGGAGCGCATAAAACAACCGCTGCCCGATCGTCACTCGAACGGCGAGAACCGGAGGCCGAGTCGGCATAAACACATAACTTAAATCCAAACATTTCATTGATAAAACCAAAATTACATGTAATTTTTCCATTCATATTTAAAAATAACATTAAATCATGTCCAAATCGTAACACATGTCAATATAATGAAATGTCAACAAAAAGTTATAATTACTTCCATGTGATTCGAGACTCAAAGTCATAAAACAAGGAATCATCCGCCTTGCCTCGGTTGAGGCCACACACGAGATGTTCGCACTGTGAGCTCGGCCCAGATCTAACAACATACTGTCGTTATTACCACCTCGTTAGCAGCAGCCCCGGGCCCCGGGACGTTCCTGACGCAGCTCTGTCACGCACGCCGTGGCCCCGTCGAGCTTCCTGAGTCCGCCCCTGCAGTGTACAACTCGCTTCGCACGTTTTATTTGTCCGCCGGTTTCCGCCATTTTAGTGCCGTTTTACATCGTCGTTGTTTATGATCACGACCCGTGCACACACGGCGCGCGGCCCGGAGACCTGCTGCACGGCGTACTTTACGCGGAGCTTCATCGCATCATAAAGTTGTTCCGAGTCTCCCGCGCTCGCAAACTATTATCATTTTAAACCTACATTTTTATACACTTTTAGGCATGTACAAATAGTGTAAAAAATAATCACATCAATTTAGAATATATGTTATGATGCCAACGCCCCGCAGTCGTGCGCCGACGAAGTCCAAAGCCTAAGAGTTATTCCAAACTGAAAGAAAACAAACAGACACTGAGCGTTTGTTTTTGTCTGAGAAACCAAATACGAAGCGATTACGGACTTAAGTTACCGTTCATTACAAGCCGGCTGTTTTGATGTCTACAGTCCGAATCACCGAGTGTCTCGTACCCCGCGCGCCGGCGCCGGCGGCAGCTTGTTACAAATCAAACATTAAAGCTTACAATACACTACAATACACTACAACACGTCTACGGTACAATATCAGATTATAATTTTGGCTAATCTTCTAGACTGTAATTAGAGGCAATTATCAGAAAGGATCCCTAGCGGCCTGAACTCCCCCCTCGCCCCTCGCCCTGGGCCCGTGCGGGCAGGCCTCCGGTACGTGACGCAGGCAGAGCGCCGCCGCACGTCACAAGATTAGTGCTAATTAATTGGCAGATCACTTGGCTAATTCGCTTTTAACCTATAAATACATACTGAGTTTTGGCAGCGTTGTTGGGTGACTGTCAGGCTTCCAACCTGGGGGTCCTGGGTTTGAATTCCACGACACGTACCTCTGTATTTTCTAAACAATGTGCGATGAATTCAAACGGTGAAGAAAGAAATCCTGACGAATCCTACTATATATGTATATTGATACTGCACTGCACTGCACTGCACTGCACTGCACTGCACTGCACTGCACTGCGTGCTGCAGCTGGCGACATTACAGGGCTGTCGACACTAACCATCGAAAGTCTCCATCTCAGTCCCCGGACTTCGTTTTGTAACTCAAATTTCTGTGTTTCGCTGCAATAGTAATGGACGTGCGTTATCTCTTACCATCAGAAGAGTGTCTCGATTGTTTCATTACTTTCACTTTTAAGAAATCAAGAGAAGGTTTAGTTTGTCTTATAGTTACCATAAACTTCGTTAGCCAACAGTTATTGCGAGAACACCGCCCAAAACAATCAAAGGGAAGCTTTCTAACAATTTAACTGCACTTTTAACTCTTTGGTAGTATACCTGCTGCAAGAGCTCGTGGGTTCGATTCCCACCCAGGACAAACATTTATTTGACATATTTCCAAAGAAGAAATATTTAAGTATTCTATCGGCTATCTAGTTCCCATAGTACAGGCTTTGCTTGATTTGGAGTTAGATGGCGCTGTGTGATATAATAAAATACTTGGCTAAAATACTTATTTTATTGAATGAAAACACCAACACAATGTGCGAACAGACACGACGCGACGTGTAACAGGTACACGAAGAACGACTGATGATAAACGGTTTTAAAAAACTTGGTCGCTTAGTGAGACATGCTCGGCGTGTGGCCCTGGAGTCATCCTGCGTCCCGGAGACACGCCGCGCTCCGCCAGCCCGCGCGCCTCTGGCGGCGCGGGCGCGGCTGATAGCGTCTCGTATTAGCTATTCTATGACAATACTAATAACCCAGCCCCACTAATAATCAAAATGGAGCGTTTATTGCCCTAATGGGAATTACAATGTGAAATACGAGAACGTTTGCTGCCAAGTGTATGTTAACCGGCCAAATACTTTTATTATATGTAGTAAATACTATGTTATTATATCGACTTAACCTACTACACAAAGCAATTAAAAAAACTTTAAAATAGCGTTCAAATTCCCTTCCGGCAGCAGGGCCCGCCGACACGCAGGCGGCTGGCGGCATTGCCGGCTTGGCAATGCTTATAAACTGATTATGAATAAATACATAAATATCGTAAGAAATTCCACACAGCGCCTCCCAGCCCCAGAGCAGGCAAAGATCGCGTTACGAGAACCGGATAACTACCGATAACAACTATAATACATTTTTTTATAAATATTAACTTAGTTATACAGAACAAACATTTATCAATACATAAGTGTTAGCCCTGGTGGTAATTGAACCTACGACTTACAGCCTCGAAGCAGATGCTCTACCGAATGAGCCAACAGGGCAGGGGTCGAGATATCGACACTACAATAACACTGAGTGTACTCACAATCCTGAAAGTCTTTTTTAGTTTTCTTTATAATTTAACATTTGAGCTCCAAATGAAATACGAACAAAACGAGTAACTACAAAAAATAAATTCCTTTTTTCGTGTAAATATTCGTGAAGTCGTGAAACACGAGCAGCCGAGTGTTCTATGAACTAGTCGATACTCGCTTGAAATAGAGTGACATTCCAGCGCGAGCGGTCCAAAGCTCTCAAATTGGCTCGTGACGGGCGCTCCACAACCACACAAATAAAAGTATGAGGACATGCGGTGTCCGGCGCGTCGTCCACTCGGCGCAGAGTTAGCCGGAGACGGGTTCGGACGGAGTTCGGGTGCGCGGCGGTGGTGTTATGTTTGGATTCTTCCACCAATGACCTACTGTCCTACAAGATCCTTATTCACCTGTCCAACAGTCGTTCGTTAGGAGGTTAATTGTTTTTTTTTTTATAGGATTAGCTCAACCTTAAGGAAAGAAAGAAAAATGTGAAGTGAATTAGCTATTACTAGCAATTATTAGTAATTTAATTTGGTGACATTGACATTATGTACGTGCGTGCGTTTGTTCAGATTTGCCAATTTTTGCTAAAACTGTTTAATTGATAGTTTTTTTTTCTTTATTCAAGTTTTCTTTAATTAATTTTGTCGAGTTAAAAAATTGTTACCGGACACTCATCGGCGAGCGTTTCGTGACCTCACCGTACGGCCTCATCGGAAGACCAGCGCTGTTACCAGACGGCCTGGGCTAAGGCCCGTTTGGCGGTATCATATATGTTTTTATCCGACTTCGAAAAAGGAGGAGGTCCTGTGTTCGACTGTATGTATTTTTTAGCGCTAAGTAATTTAGTTTTTATTGTCAACTGTGATGTCTCAAAATAAAAAAAATCTTTCTTTTTGATACGAGGGCCTTGTCAAAATAAATTAAAATATAGCTACAGCTACAAACTACATGTTCTTCCGATAACTCCACAGTTATTCGAATTAATTTGTCAGGCAAATTAACCGGTCAGTTCGTTTTTCTAAATCTCGTGGGACGCATAGATTGCTTTTTCGCCGAGCCAGCTTTTTTATTTAAAAATGAAGTCCGAGTTCAGTGGAGAGCAGCCTCAGTACCCGGCGCGCCCGCGGTGGACAGTGGCACCGAGGGCGCGCGCGGGGCCGCGCGGGACCGCGCGGGGACAGGCGCGCGCCCCCTACGGCATCGTTAGAATTTTAAATCTCCGCAGCCGGAACCGGCGACGGATCAATCGATCCACCTTTTACCGATCTCGCCCTTCCAAGCGAGTAATGTAATTAACAAGGATTCGTTCGCTGATTCCGCGTCCCTGCCTCTGCTCGCTGCACGGGCATTCAGATACACTTTATTTTTGGAAGATTTTGAAAAATGTCTCTCGATTTACAACACCTTGGCTTGGTTTTCTCGGTCAAGCGCTCGAAAAGTCGAAACGTCTGTCTCGCGTGGAGGCGAAACACGTGCCGGCAACCGGTCCCTGCAGCGAGAAGAGGATATAAACACTTGTGATATTTTTTTTTTTTTTTGCGTATGTTTGTTTTAGCTATTAACGCCTGAACAGGCGTTAATTCTTACGCACCGATCGGCTAAGTCGTAAGCTCCCGGTCTTACTACTAAACTACTAAAGAAGAGGTGTACCTGTAGCTACATTAAGAGTGATTCAAAATCTCCTTCGACACAATAATGACTAGTTCTTTTTGTGACTTCACGCGGCCGTCAGAGCGCCACGGCAGTCTGCTCCCGCGCGCGCCGCACTCGCTGCCGGAAATACTCAGAACCCGAGGCCGCGCCCGCCGCCGTGAAAACCAGTTTTTTTTTAAATCATCGCCTGTAACGTTTCTATTACAACGATCCAAAATATCTGAATGAATATTAGCTCGCCGTGCACTCTCTGGAGTAGGCCGGCGTTATCTCTTACCGTCAGAGCGTCTCGTTCGTCTATTTACTTTCTCATAAAAAAATTATAATAATCTGTAAAATTACCGAATTCAATAGCAAAATCCAGCACGAGGACGAACGCGGGCGGCGCAGCCTCCGCAGGGCTGGCGCGCCGCCGGCCGTCCATCACTCGCGCTGAAGCCGGAAAGTCCCGTTTTTCATTACGGATGACCCGGATTTAAATTATAAATGATTCGGTTTGATTCATCGCCGGTGCAAAGTTGGCAAAACTCGTGTCGACTAATTGAGAACGCTGTCGGAGGCCGCAGTACGCCCGCAGCCATCAATATACAGACGGCGGCCGCGCGACGCCCCGCGGACACACGGCTGGAACAAAACTAATAGTTCACACGACTCATGATGCTGGGCAAAAATAAAAATAAAAACACTAACAATAATATACACCTGCGAATCAGCTCATAAACTGTCCCAAACTTTTTTAATGACTATAGGTTTGCTGTAGGCCACGTGCTGTCCGATGTTACGCAGGATGCAGTCTAAGACGAAGCACGCCTACCTAGAAAAATCTTGTTTACTCTCGATTTAAAAACACCCGAATTGTACTTCGCGGGAAATACAACGCAACGTTTTTAATCAGTCATTATTTTAATATAAACAAATATTTTGAATGCGCGCTTGAAATTTACCACAGTTGCAGTTCACTGTGGGGGAGAGTCGGCGGTCAAACGCAAGCCATTTGTAACAAAAAAGAGCCCCGACAGTCGACCTGCGGAGCCCGCGCGCGTCACGCGAGCTCCGACAGTCGACCTGCGGAGCCCGCGCGCGTCATACCCGGAGCTTAAAAGTTATTTCAGCTCAAAATATAAATATTTGATTGAATAGCGGGATGAACAGATCCAGCCTGCGAGCGGAGCCGAGGCGCGGGACGGAGCGCCGCGGGCGCTCGCTTTAAATTTCAAAACAAAAACGTTCGCTGCTTCTGACACTTGGAACTTTATTCTGGAAATATAAAACGCGTTCTGTCCTCCGGCGGTATCGGCTCCGATGTCGTGATCTGCTCGGTAAGGTTTTATTATTATTTTCATCCAAATGAACACGAAAAACGTGTGTCGGCAGAATTCTGGCGCGAGATCTGACGGAATAACGAACAGACGCGTTAGTATCGCTTCCTTTGTCGGCTCCTGGAGAGGCGGCATAAACATTAAAAAATCAAATGTAACTTGGCGGATTAAGAGGAAAGCAGTCAACTGAGACATTTGAAAATTAGGTATTTCACCAAGCTATTTCTGTCGCGCCGCACGCAGCACCCGCGTACATACTGAGCGAAAGAGACAACTGCACCTCGGGCTCATTAACCCGAAATAAAATGAGCAAAATTGAGATTTCGTATTCCTCTGTTTCCTCCTCCAAATTTAGACCGATTTTAGTATTTCTTTTAACAAGTAAATAAGAAGGAAGTGTTCTTTGCCTGTGCGTTTTAATTTTTTAAGATCATGTCTATGAGATAGGGAATTTGGACGTTGAAACACAGCGTTGAAACTAGGTAAATTTTAAGATTTTTGAAGATTCCTAGCTCTTATAAAAAAAACATATATCAAAAAATCAAAACAGAGGGGCATGAAACTAGCAAGTACCTACTTCCTATCTAAAAATTATTGCTCTAGTATTAAAATCCTGGAAGGAAAATGGGGAAAACGTTTGTATGAAGAAAATGACGACTTGTTTCCTCTTAATCGCTAAAAGTAATCTCTTCTGGGCAACCTTAGAACGCTTTAACTCTTTCAAACGAAAATAATAAATATTTATATATCCCAACATTGGTGTTATCAAAAATTTGTATTTGTATGGCATATCCTCACTTTCCAGATCTTTGAGCATGCTCCAAAGCGTGCTGTAATTTGTAATAGGTAATTTTTACGCAGCGTTCGACGCCGCGCGCCGCGCGCCGGCGGGGAGTCGCTCACGAGTACACTCACTGCTCGGGGTGGTGTGACTTCACCGCCCTCGCGAGGTCATCGCATGAGCAGCACGGAACCTGACCGAGCTGGATGTATGACCGCGAGGAACACTTGTAACTCACAACAATGTTATAAATGTTGGTCTGCGGCGTGTAACTTTAGCCTCACTTCTGCCAAAAAGATTTTCTTATTCGTTTCGAAAACAAGGTGCGACGAAACTGAATATCATCCGGGTTGGCGTCGTGCGGCAGCGGCCGGACTCCGGCGTTTGTTTACCGGCCATGCTCGGAGTCCGACCTCACAGTTTATCGATTCGTTGGAACTTGTCCGGCAAGTTGAGCGAGTAAATACAAATAACATCCGATTCAATATTCTCTTCTTGAGAAATCACAGTAGGAAACTTATTAACCCGGCTCGAAGTGCCCTCCCCCTCCCCGCGCGCCGCCTCCCTCCCTCCCTCCCCCGCAACTCGAACAAACTTTACTTAAATCGACAAAGCTCCGCGAGAAATATCACCGAGTTGTATATCTTGCACGAACACGGACAGAGTGGAAAGTAACGGGTGTAACGGGGCAGATAGGCTGGGTGTTTGACTGCAGCTCGTCTGATGGTCAGTGACGTGTGGTCGAAGATGGTAAAGTATACCTAGCCCGGAATGGAACTGAGTCTCTACTGAGGCTGCCGGAACACACCGTAAGATGCTCGGCGGTAGATTTTCAAATTGAGGGTGGTGGCTAGCAAGCCGAGTATTAGAAAGTACTCCACCACCACGCTATGGTTTCCTCACGATGTTTACTTTCACCGGCAGTTCAAGCTCAAAATTGAGGTTTGAACCCACGCCCTTCGGCGTGTGAACCGACCGCGCTAACCGCTGAGCTACCGTCGCTGCGAGCTTTATCAAATGTATTAAATATTTGCGGAGTTCGTTCTATTACTAAAACTGTACTCGTCGAACGATACTTCGTGTGACGTCACAGAACGCCCGGTGCGCGACTCCGACTCACATCTGAGCGGGTTTTCCGTCCACATCTAATTCCAGACCCAGTGACCGGCAGCACGCGGGCCCCGAGGCCCGACAGGCGGTCGGCGGAGCGCCGGCAGCGCCGCCCGCCGCCCGCCGCCGCTGCGGCCACTGAAAAATGAATCGTCTGCGGGTTTACGGACGTCACTCGGGCACTGGAGCCTGCCGGAAAATAATGGTCAACTCGCAAATACCTCTTTAGTTCAGCGGCGCCGGAGCCAAGCGATCTGGGTTCTATTCCGGACCATAAAATTGGAATAGCTGTTATTCTACGACAAAAGCTTCCCTAGGTTTCCCTGGCGCGATAAACTGTACATTCCACTCCACTCTGCAGCGGCTGAACTGATTTGACGGACCTTTATGCTGAATTAACACAGAACCTACCAGAAAATATAAGGTGTCTGTAGCGGCGAACGAACCCGCGAGCGCCGCCGGTGCGGAACATTCTACTCAAGTAGACTTCCTAAACTGTAGCAGAGCATCAGAGCAGGGTGTTGTACCCGCCGGAGGTCGAACCCGCGTGTTATCGACACGCCGCGCGACGCCCACGCCGGCGCTGACAAAGGTCCCCCACACGCCCGCGAGGTACACTTTGCATCTAATTTGTCCGGGAAACAGGGCTCGGTGTCGGCGACAGCGGCCGCAGTACGTGAGCTCCCGCGAGCCTTGCGAAGGTAAGCTGACGACCATAGAGCACACGAAGGATTCGTATCAAAATTAGATTAGCTGCGAGATCATTAGCGGCAGTTCGAAACAAAACGCCAAAAGTCGCGTTCGATGGCGAATTTTCGAAAATACTAGCGTCACGACCTGCCTATCCTACTCCCTACTTACTATTGTATGTGAAAGTTTGTATGTTTAGATGTTTGTTACTCAATCACGCAAAAATTATGGAAATGGCTGCACGGATTTAGATGATATTTGGTACAGATAGTATGGGATTAAGTGCGCGAGCCAGTATCCAGGTGGGGCGGCGTGCGGCGGCAGCCACCAGGCGCGACTCGGTGCAACAAACTTGCACAATGGCGGCTGATTTGTATGCAGAGCCGACAGACGAGCCACCGCGCGCCGCTCACCGCACATAGCCCACTCCCTTGCGAGACATCACTGAAAACTACTTACTTTAGCCCAGATTCTGTAACTCGCACAAGACTTCTTGCCGAAAACGCGTTAACGCGCCTACAAATTTATTTTGACACTTCAGAACAATCTCCTAACAGACCTCCGCGCGAATTTAACTTGAATTCCGCCGTGACGTAATAAGTTATTAATTAAATAGGTTTTTTTTTATGTACAAGTAACGAGACAAACTATACGCTGTCCTGGTGGTAAGAGACAACGCATAAGCATTGCAACGATACACAGAACTTTGATTAGCAAAACAAAGTCCAGGGCATCGCCGCTATGGCGCTCTCTACTTTGAGACTTACGAAGCTCGGTCTCAACAGCCCTGTAATTTCGCTAGCTGTAGTACCCTTCAAACCGGAACACAGTAATGTTTACACACTACTGCCTAGCGACAGAATATCTGGTACTGCGGTGGCATCTACCTAGAGAATCTCCTACTAAGGCGATCTACCGGCTATTCGTTAAACGAGTGCTCCTTTGAAACAGATAGGAGGGCGATGCCTCGTGTGATATCCAGTTACAATGCGATTTTGAACCACATTTCATCTCAGGAGGATGAGAGCAGCGCGTCGCCGCGTGTCGTCACGCGTGGTTCACGGCAGTGAACGTGACGCAGCGTCGGGCGGGCCGCGCTGTAAACTATCCGCCCCTCCTATTTTTCCTCAAAAACTACATTAACCACATCATAGTACAATACATAAAATCAATGCAAAAACAAAACTCAAAACAAGGTCAATATGTCACAATTAAAAAACATTGTAAATGTTTAAATATGTGTTAAAAAAAGATTTTTAAACTACGAGTACTACAAAAATAATTAGACAAATGTTCCATGACTTAGGTATAAGAAAAAAAATACATACAGTCGAAGTAAGAACCTCCTCCTTTTTTGAAGTCGGTTAATGACTAAGCATAAAAATATATTAAATTACATCATGTATTACATATTATATGTATTTATAAAACAGATTCTGTTTATTTTAAGAAAATAAAAAGTCCAAGGTCACTCTGGAACCGGAAATCGACGTCAAACTAATATTACAATGCGAAAGTTCGTCTGTTTGTGTGCATGCGAGGTGCATTACTTTTTCTCGGTGTAATGCTACTTTTTATCCGGCAAGAAACGGCGCGCACCTCGGGTCAAACAATCATGTGACATAGCTGCTGCGACGGAGCCGAGTGGAGCACAATGATGTGCGGACTCGACTTGACCTTGACAATGTCTGCTTATCGGGAAGTAATTCTCGAAACCCCGGACCACTCGGCCGGCCCGCAGCTACGGACCCCGGCAGGCAGGTGGCGGCACCGGCGCCGCTCCTGCGGAGCCGAGATAAAGGTAAAGCTCGCATTAGGCGAGCTCCGCGAACAGATGAGCCGCGGTAACAAGGGGCTTAATGAAATCGCGGAACAATTAAAACTTGGTAAAGCAATCGCAAGTTCCCGCTTCTTTGTTTGCAGACGATTACTTCGAGACACGTGGCGCGTGGCGCGGCGCGTGCCTCCCCCCGCCCGCGGGGCGCGGAGCCCCGCCTGATGTTCACGAAGCTTGCTCGGACACGAAGTTATTATGATACATTCATATACAGCACGACAGATTTTTTTTTATGGTTGTCAGGCTAGGTTTTTGACCACAGTTCACCTGATCTTAAGTGGCTGTGCGGTCGAAAATATTAGTCACACCTGGCCTGGAATGGAACTGACTCTTAAGTGAGTCAAGTGAGTCTACCGGAACGTACCGTTTGGTGCTTAAACTCGAGGGCGGTAGTTACCCACTCAAATACTATAGAGTCCGCGCGATCATCCAAAACACTGGAAGAGCGCGCGGAGAAACGCCTTCCCGTCCATCGCCGGAGCACCGCCGTGTCTGAAGGCCAGCGGTCCCCTGTTTAGCGAGCCGAACTCGCTATAACTTCTTCAACCTTTCAAATATAAATATAACAGATTGCTCAACGTAACTTTAATCGTGGTAACTCCGTTAAAAGTAATTCGAACTTTTGTTTTGTTCGTTGTTTGTACTCGTACACGAGTGTTGCCATTCTATTGGAAAGTTATTTTTACTTGATAAAAACCTAACAAGCTTAAATAGAGCCCTCATCTTTTTTGTATCAGGGCTTTTGAGTTCCTAGCCACTTCATTGCCCACAGCCGGGCAAAAGCTTCCCCTAAGCCAGTATCACCGTGTTCGGAATGTAAACAGAAATGTCGCCAATGGGTGGTTACCCCAGCGCCCATATACCATTGTTTTAAACATTCAAACTGGTGTTGGTCGCAGGCGCCGACCCCGCCGCTACCATAGCCGCCGGTAAGCCAAATGAGAATAAACCATTTTCTGGATCGGGGGGGCTGGCCGGCGCCACTTGATAACATTAATTAGATTTGGTCGTAGTCGGGGACGGAGCCAGGGTGTCTGGCCCCCGGGGCACATTACATTTGACCCGAGATTCCCGTTCACTAATATTTAATATCGGATTCCACGTAAAAACCATCACAGCGATTTTTTTAATCGTTTATTAGTTTTCATTTCATATTTTTCATACTATTTTATATCAAAATATGCTTTAAGTTATCCATAAATAATTTTTTGCCGGTGACAGACTAAATGTTTGACCACAGCTTACCTGATACCAAATAACGAAGTGGTCAAAGATGGTAAACCAGCTAGCCTGAAACCGTCTCTCGAGTGACGCTGCCGGAACATATACATACATATATCTGGAGTTTGTTTCGATTTTTGTAATAAGACGTACAGGACCATCTCCTGATGGTAAGAAATATTGCATGTCCAAGACCGTTGCAGCGATACGTGCAGCTTCGAGTAACAAAACAAACTCGCCAGGGCATCGCAGCTCCGGCGCTCATTACTTTGACACTCGTGATGGTTAGTCTCGCCAGCCCTGTAATTTACTAAGTAATGTAATAGGATTCTAGACAGACAGCAAGTTCCTGACTGCTGAAGTATCCCCGTAAAGGCAAACGAGTTGAGGATAAGGATACTCGATGCTGCTAGTTGTGTCCTCTAGTCGTCGCACACTAGTCTAGTGTGTATCATTTATTTTGCTAAGCGTGTTCAATGGAGATTCTTTGAAAGAAAACATTAGGGTCTACCGGCTCCACCGCGTTGCCCCACACATCCTGCCGCCGGGGGCTACGGACTCGCCCTGCCCATCTCTGAGTTTAGCCGCTCCACGCCGATTCTAAAATAGCAGCACCAGCATTACAAGTGCGATGCCAAATTGGTGTCCAATTTCATATTTTTCGAGGCTAAAATTGTTTTGATTAAAAAGCCAGACTTACGCAGTTAAAACTAAATTTGAAATAATATTTTTCGGCGAAGCTTTCAAAAAAGGTCGAGCGGGCGAGGGCTGGCTCCCGGAGGCGAGGGGGGGGGGGGCTACAATTATTTCGGCGATTACTGTCTAGATGACCTAAACAAACCGTTATTCCGGAAAAAGCAAATGAAATCCGGTCCGTGTTCGTTTGAGAGTTAAAGAAGTAGTGTTTACGAGCAGGCCTGCGGGTCGAAAGCGAGTGGGCTCACCCGGAGCTTGTTTGTTTAGGACGCGTTTCCCAAAGCAAGGCTGTCCGAGGACTAATAGCCTGCGGGACACGACATCAAATACCTAAATGAAATACACAACGATTGGATCGTTTGCTTCTTGTTGTGGTTCAGAGTCATATTTGAAATGTTGCTGGTGTCTAATAGGGCTCCAGTACTCAACTTGTGACATCTGACAGTCCTGCTCCAAGCTCTATCCGGGATACCCTAAATGCCGTCACGGTCAGCCATTCAAAAACAGATCAATCCGTTCTTTGCTTAACTATAATGATCTTTCGCGGATTTTCTTTACTTTGACAGGCTGTGTTACCACACTTTACCTGATGTTAAGTGCCAGTGTGGTCGAAGATGGTGAACACACCTAATACCTAGTCGAGCTTTGCTACGAGTTTTTTTATACTGAAATTTGACCACCTTTGTTTGTTTTTGCGTGATGTTAAGCGAAGATGCGGTCTACGACAGAGCACGCTCGCCTAGAAGAAACCGATTCACTCCTAACTCGAACACACCTTGAAGGTATACGTAATATCGGGGAGCACACCCTCGGCAGCGCATTCCACTGTTCAGCGGTTCAGACATCCATGTCCGGGCCGTATTTGTCCACGTGCCGACTACTGTATATAGTCCGCTCGAGTTGCCAAATGGGTCACCAAGCAAGCACCGCGGGTTCATTTAATTGCATTATTTATGGGCGCTACCTGACGACTCATGAGTAATGCTACCGTCCTCCGCCACCCGCGCGAGGTCCTTTTAACGGCTTACGAAGGTTCTTACTAATTAATTCTAAGACAGTTGTGTTAGGCCCAAGTCTAGTCCATGTTTCAGGAGGAAAATCCGAACGGTAGGTAGTAAAGTAAGCTGGTGTAGCCTGGGCGCCGCCCCGGGAGGCAGGGCTGTCGCGCCGCCCTCAGGCCTCATTAAGTAGTTTCTTCTCTTTCTTTTCTTTCTCTTCTTTCATTAAGGTTTTTCAGTTCAAACGAACGTCTCTAGCAGGATTTCAGAATATCTGTTGATTTCACACTTCTTTGCTTCTTCATAGTCGGAGTGGTCAAAATAGCCTGAAACACGAAATAAAATAGGGGTTCAGCGGTTAACGCGGTCGGATCACACGCCGAAGGGCGTGGGTTCAAACCCCAACGATGAGCTCGAGCTGCCGGTGAAGAAAACATCGTGAGGAAACCACGGCATGATGGTTCGATACTTTCTAGTACTCGACTGGCTAGCTACCAGCCTCAAGTTGAAAATCTGCGTGTTCCAACAGCCTCACTCGAGAGCCTGTTCTATTCCAGGATAGGTGTGTTAACCATCGTCGACCAACCCTATTATCTGCGGTACTGGTGAGCTCCGGCCCAGAACAGGCCAGCTGCACTCAGAATCGTTGCCGCCGACAGGAACTCCGCGCGACAGCACGCCGCAATCGTCGTGTGGCGCCCCCGCGCCCGCGACACGCGCGGCGCGAGCACTCGGAGCCGTTACAGGTGAATCCAAATTCAAATTATGATACTCATCGACGTCAAAAGTACACACTTTTACATTACGTCACGAACAAACACAACATAAAGACGGCTGAGTAACCAACATAGATGTTTGTCTCGTGTCCGAGTGTTCTGGATATGAGTACATACTTACAGAACAAAAGTACATGAGTATTATTTGTTCCTCGAGCACAACCTGCTCAGTTGTCGGCTAGCCCGGGGGGCGCGTGACACTTGTCCTTCAACATTTATAGATGGCTAAATGGATAGAAACTCTTTATTGTGCACACCAGAAACGGAAAAAAAATATACAAATTACAAAAGAATCTAATGAGCTAACCCCACAAGTGGCAGCCTTATCGCTAAGAACGATCTCTTCCAGGCAACAAAGAACGGAAAACACGTTAGTGATGGAGACCAGACGGGAGATATAACACTGACACGGCGCTTACTGCAACATTTATTCATCGATCTTTGAGTTTGGTTCTTTTTCATAAACTGCTTTTAATTCAGCTTAATACTCTCTACTGCACGCTAAACAAAAATCGCACCTCGCTTTCATTTGCCTAGCCAGTGCGGGATTTACATTTACATATTTGCCGCCAGTAGGCTATTCAATTTTTGCCGCCCCTACTTATCACTGCAATTATTACAATCATATTAATTACATTTTCTTTGTCAATTAAGTTGCAATTCTACGATTTGTACTCTATCATCATAATTACATCAGCTTTTTCCCTATTCTATTACTACTATGACTGTGAACTATAGAGCATACCCTCGCGCGTGAGCGAGTCGTGTGAGTGGATCTAATAACGTTTAGGTATAAAGAGAAAAAATATAGTAATATTTTACAAAAAATAGCTCAAAATTACTAAATTTACATTGTAATATTGAAACGCTATAGGAATATTTTAAAAATTAATATTCACAAAGGTATATTTTACAAACACAAATACACACATATTTACCTACACAGCGTTTAGTAATTTTTCATGTACAGACGTTGGAACATTCGGTGTACTGTGTACTGTGTACTAAAATATTGTAATTTTGTTAAATTTTCGAGACTTCTTTTGTCCGTGTATATAATAACGTTTTTTATTTTATTTCTGTAAGGCAGAATAAAATTATGAGCCAAATTTGCCGCCCCTAATAATTGCCGTCCTAGGCTCCAGCCTACTCAGCCTGCCGGTAAATCCGGACCGCTGGGGGACGGGGGGACGTCTCGCGCAGTCAGCGAGGAACATGGCCAGTTATATAGAGCAACTAGCGCGGGTTTGCGCGGGGCTTTTGATCTCTCTCAAAGGGATTAGGCAGCGTTTTCGATGAAAGCTCCCAGGTGGCTTGTCTTTTTTCGACACTTCCAACAATTATCATCGCATTTCAACTGATTTACACAAAACCTTGACAAATTATGTACCTGAACCTTCCTCGTGAATCACTCTAAGGCAGACAGACCGAGATATATATATTATAAAACAAATAATATGAAGTGATACGCAAAAACATTTGACACCCTACCCGCGCGGGACTGTGCGTCGCACCTGTGACGTACTACTACATCCAGCGGCTCGTTCGTCCAACGCAGAAACTAATTAGAGATCAAAAATGTGTTAAATAAATCGACAAGTCGATACGCGCGCCGCAACTGAAATATCTCCGAAAATACTCGCGACTTCGAAGTTACAAATCTGTTTCTGAAACGGCGGCGAACGTACGCGAGCATCATTGAAAGAGTAAAAAATCGCTTCGCAGGAGCGGATTACCGGCGGGGCGGCCGCGCGCAGAGAAACGACTCTGGACCTGGGCGCGGTTACATTCCATTAGCGATAACGCCAATAGAAAGGACAGAAATACTGCCACAGAGCTAACAAATCTTATTTTTCTAAGGTTCATATCGGTCGACGTTTTCATGTAGCGCCATCTAGCCCACACTCACAAACATACAACTCGCATACACAAACAGATGAACACTCGAATAAAAATTGAATCATATTGTTTACATCGACACATAAACAGGTGCGGTGGCTCAGCAGCAGCGAGGTTCCGAGTTTGATTCCCGTCCATGCAATACACGAGACTCGAGAGTGTTTAAGTATCCGATTTGCTTATGGGTGTTCGTTTGGCCGCGTTTTTCTACATTCTTTCCTTTAGTAAAATAATGCTTGTAAGAATATCTCCCTCAAAGCCGACTCTCTGCACAGATTATCTACTCTGCATTCATGGCTCATCAATAAATGATGAACGAGGCGACGCGGGGGTGTTACAGAGGGTGGCGGGGAGGTGTGCTCACCAGCGCGACACGCGAGTGCTCGCCTCGAGCGCCGGCAGCTCGCGCCGCGCGGGCGGCACCTGCACGGCCGCCGTAACAACTGTGCCGGCGGCGGCGCGGTGCTAATTCCCCCTCATGTCGAGGCTTATGTCAGAAATATTGAGTAACAATGCGTAGCAATGTTTTTCTCTTACCGAGAGGATTGACTTCAACAGATATGTTTTCAGACAAATATTCACAGAAACAAGATTTTTCACATCGGTACACTTATCCTTGAGTGATGAAGCCCTCGCGCCGACACCGGCGCGCCGACCTCTCCGGTGTATTCACTGGTTATTGGTTCACGTTATTGCGCCGAGATGTATGTATAAGCCACAGCAGTGACTTTCCTTCTCTCGCATTACAAAATGATTCACTCATGTGTTAGCTGCCGATCTCTTCTTTCTTTTTTTTTTCTTTTTTTTAATGTAAAAGCAACAAGACGAACGATACGGTCTCGCGATGGTAAGAGATTACGCATGTTCATGACCGTCGTAGCGATACACGGCATTTTGAGTAGTTGAACAAAGTCCAGGCTCGCTGCTCGGCCGCCTACGAGTATGTTCGACGGTAGAATATAGGTAGTCACGGGACTGCCGGAGAGGCGCATAGAATGATGTCCGAGTCCGGCAGCACGTGGGAAGTACTTGAGGCGGCAGCTAACCCGCCACGACAGTAATCCTCGCTATAAATCGCTTCGGGAGATACATTACACGTTTGCGCGGAATCGAGACGGAATGGCCCGAGAGGCGCGTCACTCTCGCGTTCGTGTTTTATATATTTGCCTGTGTTTAATGAAACACGGGGCGCCTCGCGGCTCCTACTTATATTTTGTGCGGTTCGTATAGCACGCACCGGCGACTCGCCCCGACTTTGCCTTACAACCTTCCGGGATAAGTTCCGTAACATCAGTGAAAACAGTATCAAAATACGTTTCGTAGTTTCGTTAATTTAAGCTTTTTTTCGCTGCTATGTCCGTCTTACAACCCAGTGTGCGATATAAGTTAAAAATGCCGTGGGTTCGATTCAGAACTTAAAGTATTTATATACTGCACGTACTATTACTAGTAGACTGCTTCTGAGTGGGGGGTTTTTATGTAAAAGTAATGAAACGAACGAGACAACTTCGTCCGGTGGGTGGTACCCAACCGCGGCCTAAGCCCAGCAGAGATTATCACCTGCTTAGCTCTACCCGGGGCCACGTGCAGGGGTCCACGTTAGCGTACTCTCCTACGGACGTGGGTAATCGAGCCCCAAACATATTATAGACGTTTGTTACTATTATAGACGACTATATACACAAACGTTTTTATTATCTTGACTTGTGTGCATGAAACGGAGCCTTTAAACTCAATTTTCAACAACATTGAAGTTATGTACACGTGTTTGCTGTTAATGCGTGTTTTTTCTATCTTCAATATTATTTATGGTAAAACTTAATTCAGTTTACTCCAAACGAATATCGCCTTTTGTTACAATAAATTTGAATAGAGATAACAAAAAAAGGTCGCGACGAATCGAACAAAATCAAAGCGCTTTCAATATCCCAGTAAAATGTTGGAAAGTAATTAAAATCCGGAGCTGCCGTACGACGACAGAGCGAATGTACCGCGGAGCCTCCGCGCCGCTCGGGCGCCGCCCCGGGCGCCGCCCCGGGGTTGTAAATAAGCTTTTCATTTCGCACGTTTCGCGTACAGTAAAAATAAACAAAAAAGATTAATTGTAAGGAAAGGTGAAAGTGTAATGCGTGTCCGTGTTTGAACCGAGCCGAGCGGAGCGCGGCGGGACGGGGGAGGCGCGGGCAGCGCTGTATTGAAACCTGCACTTTGTTCAAGTTTAGAAGAAAAATGTAATCTAAAGCTTCTTACGAACGGTTCCTCCGCAGTTTCCCGCGGATGGACTCTCTGCGGTTGTAATCACCGACGAACCGGGTCGAGGGCGCCCGCCAGCCGTGTTTCTCGCCCTCTCACTGCATCACTATACTGAGGGTCCCGGCGGCCTACGCGCGACTGCGCGTCCTGTGGACGAGCGGTACCGGACCGCGGCCGCGGAACTGATTATTGCATTACTAGTGAGCCATTCTATTTTTTTATTGACATGTGTTATGATTTATCAGATTCAGAGTCAGAAATATTTATTGAATACTGATACAATGAAATATTATGCTATGTAGGTGTTCTTCTAAAACTTGAGCCATCTGCCGCCAGTCTACCCTCATCGGGCATTGAATAGTTTTGTTACCGGATCAGAATTAGAGAAAATTATTGTGAAGGTGTTTGAGCAGGCAATGTGACCCGCGCGGGCGGCCGCTGTGCTGGGCTGCGTCGCGGCAGATATCCCCGACAGATACCGCGAGTGAACCGGCCACTACAGCGCCGGGGGTCGCCTTATCTCACAACAGATTTCCACTAAAAGTGACCTCCTCTAGGGTTGTCGTGCTACAATTGATACAAAGGGCAAAATTCGTCGAGATTGTGTTGCTTGCAAAAAAGTTAAATTTTAGTCGCTATCATTTAACCAAAAATACCTTATCAACTCGTATTCGATATTTTCCCCCACCATCTCCCCGAACCCACTCGGCTCCTTGCAGCACCGGGGCGAGGCTCTGGGCCGCTAGCATCCTAGCTCCAGTGGTGAGATGGGAGTGTTGATAATGATAAAAGGAAATCAGAACTTTGGACATCGACATGGATGAAGATGAAGCTGCCCCATGCTGTGTTTTTACAGTGCCACAAAATATGCTCTACAGGTTCGGTATCCTGACGCAGCCTCGGCAGAGCGGGCTATCCAGCTCCCAGCTTATACATGCTTACTATTCAAATTGCAATGACTAACAAGGCCTACTAAAAGACGAAGCTCCTGTTAAAGTTGGGAAAAACAGTCACCATATTTGCAGTCGTGTTTTTTATCGCACGGGTTTTGTTGTTCTTTGTCGCAGTTCCGTCGATAGTTCACAGAGAGCTGCCGTCGACAACTATAAAGAAAATATCTTTTAGATTTTTTTTGGAAATCTTTCAAATTATACAAACTGGCGATAACCTCAGTCGGCTTCCTGTGCCGATTCAAACCTTAAAGCCTGTTAAAGATGTGACAGATAGACAGCGTAACCCTGGTGTACGCAACGATCACTAACAATTAGTAAAAGAAGGTACCCAGTTCCACTCGGCGGAAATGCAAACTTTACTGAATTTGGTCGCTCAGCCTCCTTCTTTTCAAAATCAGTTAAGTCTTGATGCGGAGAATCATCGAAATCAAAACTAGATGGCCCTGCCCTCCCGCCGGCCCGCCGGCCCCGGGCCGCGGGCGCTGGAGTGGAGCTAAACGCTCGGGCGGCGGCGCCGCGGGCCACTAATGCATTATTAATTTGAACCCAATCTGGAAGTTCCCGCTGCGAAGCGCCTCCACGGTCACGTTCGATTATACTTACCGGCCCAACAGCCTTAATACGTTCGTTTGGTGCGAAGATATCGTAGCGGGTCGTCATAGCTTAATACATATGTATATTTAAAGACATTTGACAATGACAGATTAGCTTGGTGGCTTGTACATTCCATGTTATTACTGTTTAAGTGTTTGACCTCACTTGATGTTAAGCGCCGGTATAGTCGAAGATGGTAAAGCACACCTAGCCCGGAACGGAGCTGGCTCTGGCGAGGCTGCCGGAACAGGCCGTGAAGTGCTCGGCGGTAGATATGGCGGTGTTATAATTATGGTTTGTATCACTCTCTCTTTGTAATGTTTATTTTATTGAATGCTGCTTCTCCCTTGTAATGTTTCCGTTACTCACATATTTGTCGAGGAATGGAATCTAGATCGAACCCTTTTGTCACCTGCATAATGCTGATGTTAAAATTGTATTCTGATTTGTGGCTCAAAATACATAAATATATTGAACAGGAACCGTGGGACGTGGAAGTCTCCTCATTGAGGGCGACAAGCACGAGCACAGAAAAACATGGCCGGCTGCGAGACATGATGCGACCGCTCGCGCACTGATCCGTCGAGACGTCCGGACGAGAACAGCAGGAAATACTGACTAATGTACATACAGGTATGCGTAGTGCGTACGTGTGCGAAACATCTAATACTTCTTTGGAAGCTCTGTTTATTTACACCAAAAGCATGAAAGGTAAATGTAAATTACTTTGCACTCGGCAAAGAAATTTATTTGGAATTTTCAAACTTTCTTCTTTGCGACGTCAGGGTTTGAGGATTGTATGTGACGTATTTTCATATTTTATTAATATTCGTTATCCAATAAAATAAATAAGGAAAAGTAATGCAGTCGTGGCGAAAGTAATATGAAACGGTCGACGCGATAGCAGCGCAAAGTGATAAAATTACTAGTTTATATATTTGGGAAGGTTTTTCCTCGTCGGTAGGTATTCGTGGAGAACCATCCATTACAGCGGTTTAGATCGGATTTTTCCCATCCGTAAGTGGTTTATCTCCTCGGAATTATTTAATTCACATTCGGGGAGGGTCGGCACGAGAAATATCTAGCCAATATAAAGCCAAAATAAAGCTCAAATAAGCTCGACAGAGCCATTAACGGCACACAAAGACACGACACGATCTATTTTAGTTTATTTAGGCGTTTCGTAGGAGCATCACTGCGCCCGGCGAGCTCTGCTCGCTGCCGAGAGCACGTGTCTACGCCGGCTCCCATAGCCGGAGGTCATTCGGAAAACTGATGATGACAAATTCGGAGGATACTGTTGCTGCTGTAGACATATCTACTTTTATTAAACTTTCGCAATTTGAACACGTAATTGTGTTCATCGCCGGGTCTTGGTCGCGCACAAAATACTATGGTATTAGTTTTGTTCATCAACCTCGACGTTTCGGCCGCGTTGCAATAGCCGTGAGTTGACTGCCAAGGGCGGGCAGTCGCCATGAAAAAATGAGGGTGTTGCAAGCTCCTAGCCTGATTTAAGTCTTATTAAACGTAAGATTGTCACCGCGGCACAGTGCACTGTAGGCTTTGATTATATACCTCATCAAAGATTGCAGGTCACTCTTAATTAAATTATTTTAGTATGACGCCGACGAAACAACAAATATAGCTGCTGTATACAGCTGATTCACGTAACCTCACACTCCATAGTTATTTTTTAAATATTGGAGAACATTTTTCACTCAGCTCCATCTAGCCCCAAACTTAGCAAAGCTTACTATGAGAACCAGAAAGTTGATTGAATACTTAATTATTTTTTTTTTAAATACGTATACTTATAATACATACCGAATACCCAGACACAGAACAAACATTCATATTTGAGTGGGAATCGAACCCACGCCCTTCAGCTCTCGAAGCAGAACTTTACCGGTTGTAAACTTTACAGGGTTGTCAGTTCATTCTTTTTGATAAACACACGATCTGTCATATGTTGTTTATAAAGATATTGTATAAATTGTGCGTTCTAATAAGCGAATAATTCAGTGAATTTCATCCACATCCGGTCCCCGAGGCGCGGCCGGCCTCGCTCAGTCCCGCGGGCGCCGGAACCCAATCAATTACGTTCGGATGACGTTCTCAAAACAACGCCGCGGCCGCGTCCCGACCGCGCCGTCGCACGGCAGCGAGCAGCTAGCACGGCACGCGCATCACCAGTACTCGGCTAGCTATCACCTTTATGTTGAACATTTACCGCTAAGCACCTAATAGTATACTGTAGCAGCCTCACTTGAGATTGAATCCCCATTTCAAGCTGGATCTCTTTATCATTTCGGACCACACCGTCACTCAACATCAGGTGAGCTATAGTTAAATATCTAACTTGTTGACAATAAAAAAGAACGCATAATAGCAGCCAGTGACGTCACCACACTAACCGCTTAGACCGCGCGATTATTAATCAGTCTCTGATGACGGCAATGTGAGACGACCATCTGGTTCGAACTCGCTTGATTAAATAGATGTGGAATGCGCTGTTTCGAAAAACAACAAGGATAATGAAAAATGCCACGTTATCTCATCAGCAATAGCTGTCAGAGCAGCGATGCCCTGGCCTCTGTTTTGTTCCTCAAAGTTCTGAGTCCCACTGCACGCGTCGTTGGCAAACAATGACGTGGATAAACGTCATTGTTATAGAACGTCTCGTTACTTTTTCTACAAAAATAAATAAACACTACCTAAACTCCAGTGGGTCCCGGGCTTTGTATAATAAAAAAAATGTCCTTCACACAGTGCCGTTACTGCGCTCGCCGCGGCAACTGCGCCGCGGTGTGTGGATACAGCTTTACACCACATCAAAGGATATATATTTAAGTAGAAAAAGTGCCGGTTCGTTGACAGTTACCAATTGATGTAAATACATCGGGAACGTTAGAAAAAGGTGTATTTTTATAACGGACGAATAAACACTACTGCTTGGTCCTCACCAACTGGTCAAAATGTTGTCCGTTCTTGTTATTTTATACTTTTATCTGTTAAACTGAACAGGCTGGCTTTGTCAGCAAAAACAGCACATCGCACATGTATGTCAATCAGACTAGAGATATAGTTTTGATCCGGTGAAAATATAAACATATTTCACATGAGTCTCTTGATGTACATATTTATTGCTAATGTTACCACCGGCTGATTGCGTAGCGTAGTATAACGGAAGGTAGAGAACTATCTCCCCACTTGTAGGTTATTTCTGATTCGACATTAATTTTACAGTCCCACCATCTTATCTGTTCAGTTGACGGCGTCGCTAGTGAAGAATTTGGTAAGAAATAAGAAATAAGAAATTAACCAAGAAAAGAGGGAAATCAAAACATAGGACAGTCTTTCAGGTCAATCTTTAATCGATTTTTAAGCACTTATATCATAAGATATAATATTATGATACTAAATAAATAAAACTCGCTTAGATATGACATTGACAGATGATAGTTTTTTTTCTGATGGGTGGAAACATTAGTTAAAATTATGTTGCCACTTTTGATTTTATTTGTCATTTGAACACTAGCGCTACTCCCCCGCGCCGGGGCGGCCGTGCGAGTACATCACCTGTGGAACTTGTCCACGCTGGCCTCACCGATTACGATAATACGAAATTGTATACTTCACATCGCCACTGCACTGTTAGCTCAGTCTGGTGCAGGTCAGCTTTATGAACCGTAAGGTGTTAGTTCGATTCCTAACCAGGACAGACATTTATGTAGTGTACACATGTTTTTTTTCTATATCTGGGTATTCTCAATGTTTATAAGAATGCTTTAAAAAAAGTATTCTGTAAGTTGACTGGTTCCCATGGTATAAACTTTTCTTAATCTGAGGCTAGGTGGCACTAAACACAAATCACAGTAATATTCAAGTAAAGCGATGATCAAGTTTTACTCGGTGGTAGATTCTTCTTAGAAGAAGGTCGTCTAGGTAGATAAATCCCACCACAGTACCTACCAGATATTCTGTCGCCGAGCAGTAGTTTGTAAACATTACTTCGTTCCGATTTAAAGAGTACCGCAGTGACATTACAGGGCTGTTGAGACTGAACATCGAGAGATAGTTTTTTAGTTCTGTATACCGCTGGTATATCGTTAATGGTCATAGACATGCGTTATCTAATACCTTTAAACGAGCAATTCTTGTATATATATAATCTAAATCTCGGAAACGGCTTCAACGATTTTCATGAAATTTAGTATGCAGGGGGTTCCGGGGGCGATAAATCGATCTATATAGCTAGGTTTCATTTTAAGTAAACGTTGTTTTAACCGTGATTTGTGCCGAGCATAGCTCGGTCAACCGGGTCAACTTAATTTTATATAAGAAACAGTCTAACTCGGCAAGAGTCAGACTCGACCCAGTACAGCATACTTTGCATGGAACTTGTCAAAAATTATAATAGCAAAAGCAATATTGCGCCGTGGTTACACGTCTACACCGAAAATTACTGATCGAGTGGTTCTGACGAGCCGGCTTATTGCGGTGAGAGAACGATCACATTAAAGAATATTCAAGTAGTTCGAAGCAGCGATAGCATTAAGCTGAAGTGACGCGAGGCCGCGAGTGAAAGCGCTGCCCTTAAGCCGAGGCGGGGCGCCATCGCTCACGCGGCCCCCGACGCGGAGCGAAGCCTGGCCCTGACGCGCAACATTACTAAATAACGAGACAAGCGGCGCGTGCTCTGCTGACAGCTTCCAAAATAAAATAATCCAAACACCTTCAAATACTTTATCATATAGGTTTTCTGAAGTCAGTTGATCTAATGATTTGTCTAATATATCGGATAAAGGAACGGCGCGACAAAGAAGCTAAGAGTAATGTCGCTTGTACTCGGTATTCATTAAAACAACGGGCTCGTCGTTATAGTTTTATTGCATCCCGTGTTATGATCCGGCGCGGAGCAGAGCCTTAATTAAAGGTTGTTTTTACCTCGAGTCGAGCATTAAGGCTAACGAATATTATGTGTAACGTCAGAGTGCTAATCCTAGCTGAATAATATTATGAACTCTCGCGAGCCGGCGCGGCTCCGTATACATATTATATACAAAAATTGCTCGTTTAGATAGATAGATGTGAACTGAGTCACCGTCACATCCAGTCCGTGCCTTAATAAAATGGCGCAGTAACTTATTAAAAAAAAAAGCAAATATTTTAGTTTACTGATATCCATGCGTGTCTAATAAATTCAATTTCATAATAAATAAATATTTCGGTTAAAATTATACAAATTAGTTTACATCTTGGCTCAGTACTCGGCTAGCTGACGATCACCTTCAAGTTGGAAATTTGCTGCCGAGCACCTAATGGTGTATTTCAGCGGCTCCATTCGAGAGCCAGTTCCGTTCCAGGCTAGGTGCGTTTACCTAGCTATATCGCCCTCTTATCGTTATCGATTTATTGTCACATTTGAAGTCGAGTAAATATACTTACCATAGATACTATTTTTCTAACAGGAATGTTTCGACAGGTTAAAAAACATGTCGATGCATTGTATTACTTTCAAAAACTTTAATTTTTTCGAGTGTTTAAAGTGCTGAATTTCATGGTAATTGCTTCTAATAATATTGCAACTACCATAACTGGACTTGACCGTGCCTTTTTTATGTAACACTAACTGTAACTCAGATTTATTTCATAGTTTTTTTAACTAACACTCGATAATATCGCTATAGTTGACACTATGCAAAAATTTCGAAGCCAAAAACAAAGAAAAAAAATCTAAACTCGCTTCGATTTATATAGACCATTGAAAAGTAATATTCTGTAATAATACTTTTAGTATTTCTATTTTGATACAGATCAATACGTTTTTACTCGTCTACGAAGTTAGAAAAGCTCGGGCTAGGTCCGCTCCGCCGCGACGAGGAGGTGCCAGCCGCTCGTGCGCGGCTCGCACGTCTCGCGAGCTGAATATTCATGCCCCGCCATCAATCGCGAGAGCATCATAAATTCTCGGAACTGGCGCCTTTAAAATGTACATTAGTGATTCGTCCGGAGCGGCGCGCCGGATCCGGCGATTTCCGGCCGGACGCCGTTTGTTTGCCGCCGTAATGATGTAGTTCCAGCAAGGGGCGCCCCGGGCGCCGCACCGCGGACCGATAGAGGCGACATATCTTCAGCTGCAGATGTTTATGGCGTGCCGAGATTTCATGAAACGGCTTAATTTAAAACGTTACACCAATATTTAAAAAACGTCGTCTGATTTTTTTCTCATTTGCAACTTTGTAATCAAAAAAGTAGGAACAAGGTATAGGTAGTTTAGAGAACCAAGTAAAAAAAAATTATCGAACAGAGAAGCATATCTTTCGAAAATAATGACAACTGAGAGAGCCCAGTCAAAGTAACATTCGATTAGCGATAACGCTAATGGCAACGTAAAAAATGTGCGGCATTGACACGCAGTGGATAAGTCACGTGGGCAGGATATGTCAACCCCGTGTATTTTTGTATTTTTCTTTTAGCGTTATCGAATATCGAGTATATCGAATGCGAGTTAGTGTGGGCCCGCAGATCTGCATTCGTAGACTGGTGCTTGTTATAAAAGGCTTTCAACAAATCTTGATTATGTTTTAGAATGAAACCGTACACCGTGCTGCTCGAGGCAGAACTCCTTAGCAGCTCGCCAGGGGGGTACCACCGCAGTATCAGATATCTAAGCAGTAGTGTGTAAACACTTACTGTGTTCCGGTTTGAAAACACAACTAGCGAAATTACAGGCTACGACACCATCACATCATTACATCACCATCTGATGTCTCGAAATACGGAGTGTCAAAGCAGTAAAGCGCCGCCCAGCGTCCGCACTCGGAGCTGCTTATTGCGATACCTGTTTGGCACTCAGGCAATAGCTGCGCGACCACATACCGTATGCCGACGCAGTAAGGTTCGCAGTCGCGCAACTTTTTCGTGAAACACTCCAGTTACGAGTCGATAATCGTATAGTTATTTAAAACTAATTATTTACATTCTTAACGAATTCAATAAATATGTATCTCATGTATTATTCATTAATTGCTTGTATGATAACCTCAACATTATCGGTTTACTGTTCAGTGGGCTGATTTCTTCAACCGGTGAGCGCCCGTCGCTCGGGGCAGATCATCACGCCATCTATAGAACACTTACACCCGGAAACTAAATATGAGCTTATTACAACCAGAGCCTTCTGGCACATTCCACGGCGGCTCGGCGGCGCCGGCGCCCTGTCGCTCCGCCGGCCCCGGCACTACGCGGGCATTCCGGCCCAAGGGGAGCCCTCGCCTCGTGGAACCGACCCGCGGCACGAGGCCTACACCGGCAGCCGGCTATGTGACCCACAAATTTAAATAACTAACAAACACACTAACAACTAACAAGATCTTGTCAGAGCGGATATAAATATAAAATAATTAGTTGGGAGTGGCTCGATCGATGACGGAATAACCGAATCTATTCAGTTTTTCCAAAAAGAGAATTAACTTTAGGTATTCAGAAATATGACACGTGAATGTCAATTTTGTCAAGGTTCATTGCTCAGGTTCATTTTCGTTTTGACGTCGAATACTTTTGATGAGAATGCGAAATAAAAAGGTGCCGACGCCATACAGCACCGTCCAGGGAATCGTGTGAAATTTGACTCTGGATTGATTTCACTGAAGTTAGACGGCTCCTAACAAGGTTTCGACGAGTCCAAAGTTACGGCAGCTCTTATTAAAGTAATACCTAAGTATAACGGCGAGCCATGACGTAGGGCTGACTGTCGGTCCGGCGTCGAGCTGATGTAGTGCGCCCTGCCCGCCGCCGCCGGCATTCAGGCTAATAGCGCCGTCACGTCAGGCACCCTCGTCACGTCGCGTCACGTCTCGTCACGTCGTGTCACGCGGCGGGAAATCACGCGACGACGACGTGTCCGCCGCTTCCCTAATACAACCACTTCGGAGCTGTAGCGCGGGTACAGTTACGTCAAGCCGTACGTGACCTTATCGAACATGACCTGCCGGGAACGCGTCCCGAAAACACTCATAGCGAGGTTACATTAAACTTAATATAGCTCGTGAGAGGTGTCGCTATGTGCCTCAGAAAGCCCGGCAGGCCATAGAGATCAGTCCTAATTTTAATAGTGTTGGAGGGTGGAATCTGCCTCCGACTTGGAGACCTTGTCTTCGTGGAGAGAGCTCTGAAGACGTCGCGGTGAGCTTTGAGTGCTGGAATATTCCTGACACCGTAGCGGAGGACTCCGGCGAGGAAGGACTCTAGAGCGTGCCGGCACATCTGGGCGCAGTATGAGCTCCCAGCCCCGCGCCCGCGCACTAATCGCTGTCTTCTCGTTCGAGGCGCGCAGCGACCCGAAGTGCGACGCAAGACGAGGCCACGCGTGCGTTCTACTCAGCTTAGTCTCCATGAAGATGCCCACCGGATGCGGCCGTAACTTTAGTCGGAGTATCCGATATAATTAAACGTGAGTAATCTAGCATACTTATACGGGATTAAAACAAAAAAACATGTCTCATTTTCAGGTTCAAAATCCTTCAATCATATTTGAAATCCGTGCCAGTGTGTAGCGGCCCTAACCGGAAGTACGTTGCTGAGTGTAATATCACTACGTAAGTCCAGGCGACGGAGCCCTAGACTACAATCACGTCGTTTGAGCCGGGAGCAGGTAAGCGGGTCCGACAGGGTCCTGGGAGAAATCAAATCAGCGTCCGTCCCTCCCACGTCTACTGAGAAATATTATAGCGCCTTACCTGGAATACATTAGCTTTATTGCTAAGAGCTTGCGTGGGGAAGGGCTTCGAGTCGACGCTCTCCCAGCGCTGACCTACAAACTTAGCGCCTCATTCCACAACATTCAACTTGGTTTTTGTCTCCGTCGCACAGTGTAAGTAGCTGGCGTAAGTAACGCAACTTGATTCATAGTAAGAAAGAACTAATTCTATGTAGATACTCGGAAACAAAGGACAGAAACGGCCAACTATTCTAAGTGATTGTTCTGCAAATGACTTTATCATTAGTAAAGCTTTGTTCAATAGAAAATAATAACTTTGATTATATAACTGACGTGCTGTGTTATGTTAATAATTCATAATTAATTTGAATTAAAATTAAATATTTTTGAGGATTACTGGACAAGGTGTATACTCTGCAGTCGAGGGGAACAGGGTGAATGTTTGGATCATTTCGTCAAGTACGTAGTTCATATCTACCACTGGGGATAGTATATCCATTCAATCAATGAGGAATCATTTAAGGTTGTCTGGAAGAAATCGCTCTAATAAGGCCGCCGTTGTACTACCACAAATTAGTCGATATTGTTTTGTTTTTGTGATCCTTCTTTTTTTAAGTTTTTTATGTTACACCTATTGTATCGATTGTTGACGTACAAAGCTCTATTCTATTCAATGAAAGTACTAGTACTCCACGCGCCGCGCAGCGCACTGATGCGGAGCGCGAGTCGACTGCCCCGCCTTTTTGTCGTCTCATATTTATGGAGAGATCCATCATTCCAACTGCCGGGAGAGAGTGTACGTTCCAGACACTCGCTCCAGCTACTCGCTCCACGCAATACTATGCTGTTTCTAAAATGTTTCGCCGTTTTGCATAAGTTAGTTGGCAGAGGGTGCGTTTTCACCGTTATTAATGGAGTCGTTACTTCCGCTAGATCATGGCTCCAGTTAAGCCCGACTTAATTCATTTAAACATTTGGGTCTACATAGCGATCAGTTAATAATTATGTTAAATGAGATAAAGCTCAAAAACCGAAACGACCCTCGGATTATGGTAAACACGGGCGCGGTCTGCTCGAAGCGCCTTCATTGAAATTCAGTCCTCGCCCCCACACACGCGCCTAATGAACTTATTCGGCGCTGATTAAAGAAGTTGTTAAGCGCGGAAATCAAATTGTTTTACGTATAAAGAGTGGTCTGATCCTTGCACGGGTTGACAGGGCGTAACGAGCAACTTAAAAAATATATATTATACAGCTGACCCGGGAACTTCGTATCGCCTAGCAGTCAACAGACGTACCGACAGCAGCGAGTCCAACCTACCGGGTCCAATCGTATTTTCAAACCATCCAGGAACCCATTGAAATATACACACTAAATTTCATCAAAATCAGTCCAGCCGTTTAGCAAGAGTTAGGTGACAAACACACGTGCAGAAGATTTATATATATTAAGAAGATAAATATGTATATCCTAGGATGTTTGACACGGCGCCATCTAGCCTCTCACTAAGCATAGGTTGTACAATGGGAACCAGATAGCTGAGAGAATATACATTTTTGTAAATACATAAGAATTGATTGAATCAGGCGTTACTTTGCGGAAGTCCATTTTAAGTGTTCTAGGTATATATTTAGTTTATTTCCGCTTAACAGTCGTTCCAGCTACAACAGAAAAGAGGATTTAAATTTTTAAAAACTTGACATTATTATGAAACACTTGAAAATGTTTAAAAAAAAAACTTAATGGTAATTAAAAAACCTATCCGGAACTTAACTAATAATCTAAAACTAAATTTCACATTAACTAGAGGATATAAATACTTGTGGATTTTGTTTTTATTTTAATTAGTGATTTGTTTAAGCTTTTAAGTTAATGTGAAATTTAGTTTTAGATAATTAGTAAAGTTCCGGATAGGTTTTTTAATTATCATTGAGTTTTTTTTTTTTTATATTTTCAAGTGTTTCATAATTATGTCAAGTTTTTAAAAATTTTAATCCTCTTTTCTGTTGTAGCTGGAACGACTGTTAAGCGGAAATAAACTAAATATATACCTAGAACACTCAATACAAATAAGAAACCCATGCTTGGAACATAACTACGCATTACACAAACACTCGGTAGTTTCTTGATGTGAGACGCTCCGCTTCGTTTGAATCCTGAATATTTCAAGTATCGATTTTGTTGTCCTGGCTTGCTCCGCTCGCCGATGGCTTTATTTTATACACAAGTACGCGCGAGGACGAGGTCGAGGAGGTAACGAGGCGCCTCTCGAGCGGCGATCGGATCTGCATTACAGCTACTCACGGAGGGCCCTCGATACCTCGCGGCTGATAAATTAGGTCAAACTGTATGCTCGCTCGGCGTAAACACGGGCCGGTATTCGCCGGTTAAATAAATTAAAAATGCAAAGTAGTTACACTTCTACAAATTATTTGTTGATTTTTGTTGAGTCTGATTTGGGAGTTCCGTGCGGTTATGAGTTTCGGCACTCCAGTTGGGAGACCGTCTGGCTTCCGTTCTGTCCTGGGTTCGAATCTCACGGCACGCACTTCTGACTTTTCTAAGTTATGTGCGTGTTGCCGCTGGCTTCATACGACGAAGGAAAACATCGTGAGGAAACGTACGTGTCCGAGAGTTTCCGCGCCCAGCAGTGGGACAGATTATAAGAACAGGGCTGACTCGGATTCGGGGATGACGGGTTTGCTTGCGGTGCGTTTTTGGGAGTTCTTCTGACTCTATGGAAAAGTTATATTCTCGTTCGCCTTGCCTCGCCGGAGCGAGGCCAATCTTGCCCACAAAATACTTATTCACTTTTCATTTAAATACGGATTTAAAGTCCATACCATTGATTTATTTGTATAGAAAGGATCGTTAGGAAACCTGTAGTAAACATATTGAGACGAACGCGACGTTCTTCTGATGTTAAGAGATTAAGCCTGTCCTTGACCGTTGCAGCGATACACAGAACTTTGAGTAAAGAAAACAAATACCACGGTATCGCTGCTTTGGCGCTCATTACTTTGACACTTACGATGGTCAGTCTCAACAGCCCTATAATGTCACCAGCTGCAATACCCTTCAAACCGGAACACAATCATGTTTACACACTACTGCTTTAGCGGGAGAATATCTGGTACCTACCTATACAACCTTCCGCTAAGGAAATCTTATCAGCTACAATTTAAATCTGTTACAAAGGAGTTTTGGTAAAACATATCTGTACTTAATTATAGACTACAGACTACCAGTCTGTTACTCTTGTTTAGTTATAATACTCTCTCTTTGTTCCTGTGACTCCGGCGGCGAGCAGTCGAGCTCCGCAAACAGACCGTGCGTGCCTACGTGTGCACAACGACGGTTCCCGTGCGCGGAGCTCGTCGGTGACACCTCCCGGGGCGATATATTTATTGCACAGATAGTGCTGATGCATCTTAAAACCAAATTAAGGTGAAACTAACAAAAAAGTGTGGCTGTTCATGTACTCGTAGTATACCAAAAACCTCCAAATAATTCAAGAATTTACCTCGCCAAACAAAATTTGGGACCGCCTGGATTGCGAAGTTGACAATACAATTTTTTAACAAAAAAATCCCTTCGCTCCGTTTGCATTGTGAATATATGATGGTGATGTTTATAGGCACGTAGGTTGTGTGTTGAAGAAAATAATAACATGTGTATGAAAGTAGATTTTCAGGCCCGTGCGCGGCGCGCGGTGCACGTGCCACGCGCGGGCCGGCGCGGGCCGGCGCGGGGATCCGGTGCTCGTTAGGCCCGCGGTGACTTATTATTGTGTATAACAAGGAGCCCCTTATTTCTCACGAAACGCGTCCATTAATTTTGGAGGACTTGATTTTTTGCTCGGAAGTGTACGTGACAAAAATAATATTAGAAACGAAATAACGTTAAATGAAAAATGTGCCGCGCGACACTCCGCGGGCGTGGCGTTTGGTGAATTGATATTTCTGAAACTCACCGATTTCATTCCCTTTTTTTTATCGAAAATATCGTTATTATTGGATTTCCGACCAGCAAACATTTTATACCTTTTTTTCATTATCTATTCCTCGATAAACATCGCATGGATATTAAGCGACAGTTGCGGTCAAAAATCTAATCTGTCCACTATAAAAACATGAATGTAACAAAATCACAGAAGGTAAGAACCGGATGACGTAGTCACTAGAATATATGACCGCGAAGAGCATTTATTACTCAGCGATACCGTGATTCGCATAAAATGTTAAATTGTCGATCCTGTTTTATGAAATCGTGAAGTTCTTCGGTGAAACATTAAATCTGACATCAGGACTGGCCCAAACTGGGTAAAATAAATGATGTATTAAACATCATTTATTGTACTTCTAAGAAACACACACACACACACACACACACACATATGCACATTCATTTGGTGTGTTTCTATTTTATTTCCGAAACACGGCTATGGTCAAAGGCAGGCGTTAGACAATCTCAAGAGCATATCGTTCGTCTCGATTCTAATATAAATCGTATTTTGTATTTGACTTAACCAGCAACGATTCGGATAAGCACCCCTACCTACGGAGCCCCCGTCGAGTAAACCAGAGCACCTGCCGTAGAGACTATCCTGCTGTCGTTTACCACACAGTCGTTTACAAAATCTCCGACACTAATATTGGTTCATATTTTTTTAAGAAACAAAAGAAATAACAAACAAAGATAAAACAAAACTAAATTACACACAAAGAACAAAGAGAAAGAAATACATTTTATGCCACAAACCGGCCTCAACTCAGCATAATGCCGACTGTAACCAGCCGGCGCTGGTCTTCCGTCGAGGCCGGCAGGTGACGTTACGCACGAGAGTGACAGGCGGTAATAAAAAAAGAAAAAATATGCAGAAATATACACAACAAAAACAATATTTAGACAAACAGATAAATAACACTAAATATAAACATTATCTATATAAATAATATGAGGAAAGCAAGTGACATATACAAGGAAATATATTATATACATAGAAGTAAGTAAATAAATTACAACAATTTTAAAGCCTACCTATATTGCACTAGTATCATTTCTCATAAGCTGCTCCCCCTTTTGGTGAGCAAGAATAAATCTTTTCAGATTGGATCTAAAGCCTTGTATACCACGCAGGCTCCGAATTGGCGGGGGAATATTGTTCCAGCACTTCGTCGCAGCATAGCGGAAGCTGCCTCTGAAAGCGGCGGGGCCGTGTCGCTCAGTCATGAGCTGCGGCGCGCACTGCCGAACAGGGGTGTCACTCGACTTCCAGGACAACTTATTGTACAGATAACTCGGAGATTTGCACTTCATGACACCAAACATAAGACACGCAAGGTGAAGCTTACGGCGATGTGAAATTTTCAGGAGAAAATTCTCATTTAAAAAAGGAGTCACATGTGCTCTAACCGGAATTTCGAAACAGAAGCGTGCACAAGCGTTCTGAACCCGTTGCATTAGTTTTTTCGTTTTACTTAATAAACGCGGACCGAACACTGTATCCATGTAATTCAGTTTTGACAGAATAAGTGCTTCAGCTAATTGAGTGCGTAGTTTTTCTTTTAAAAAAGGCCTGATTTTGTACAAAACTTTAAGCTTGTAAAATCAATTTTTCAGAAATAATAATATAATTCATCGTCAAATGGATGCGGCGTCCTCTATACCTAATCTTTATATGTACTTCGGTTTATCATGTTTAGTTACAGTAAACGTCCAGTCTCGGTCAAGTCTTGTTCGTGCCGGTCGAATCCAGTCATATTTTAGTAAAGTGTTGGCGACATTACTACGAATCGATGGAACTTTGAAAGCAACACGAAAAGTCATGTTTCACCACATCATATCACCTTCCCACACCACTTTCTGAATAAAACACCACTATTTTACACAAAAACACTCGAAAAGACACAAGTTTTGAAAAAAATATACAACGGGGCGACATGACTTTTTCCGCGTTCATCCCAAAACTTTTTAAACGGGCCCGACCCGGCGCGGCCCGCGTGGGAGCCGTTCTCGCTGATAGCGGCCTTTTGGTATTAGGTAGTACACTTTTATAGTAGTATGTAATTAAATATTATTTTAAATTACTTTTTATGGAAACTGGTGTAGTTTACCCGGAGGCGGTTGACTCGCAGTACGAAGCAAGACGAGGCCGCGCGCGCGTTCTACTCAATTTTGTTTCATTGAAGAAGACCACCGACTTAGAAGACTCCACGTTAGCTTCCCACGAAGCGTGTTCAGGTAACCGCAAGTCCGCCGGCCGCGCTCACTCGTGAAATGGCAAACAAATGAAAATCTATTTACCATCTAAAGGGAAACAATTAGAATAAATGATCTAGGAGTACTTACAGAGCGATCGAAGAGCGGAGAGCGGGGACAGAGGGAAAACTCCATAAAAAGCAAAAAGCTCACGTAACGAGTAGCAATAACATACATACACATCTCCCTGGAATATTTGTGCCCGAAGATATTTATTATATGAAATATTTCAACGAAGTGAGCGGCGTGGTTTGTCCTGGCACGTGGGCTCGCTGCAGGGAGCGCCCGCGAGCGCGGGGTCGTCGTGCGACTCCACTGCAGAAACACGAGGCATAGAGCAGGTCATTGAAATTTAAAATTTAATTTATTACAATACCGTTCAATATTTTATTGACAATACCAAAGTTTCTAATCATAATCCAATTTTTAATTAAAATATTATTAAATTACTGAGATTTTTTTTTGACACATTATATTGTTTTCTTTTTAAATTGTCATTTAATCAGTGTTTTATTGATTTGTTTGAAATGATATTGCGGAATCTGATTTGTAACTTTTGTGTTGTCAATAGAATGTTTGTATTTGCCAATTCGTAATAGAATGTTAATTACATGCCAATATAAATACGACAATAAAATTAAATGAGTAAATGTATGAAAACGTTTTTTCATGAACAATAAGTTTTACATTTATCAAATAACACTAAAGTAGTCGACTAATGTAATAAATGTGAAAGTTTGTATCACGCAAACACGGCTGAACGGGTTTGGATGCAATTTGATCACGGATAGATTATTACCTGGATTAAGACAGAATACTTTTTACACGGATTTTTTTATCTATTGTACATTATATGTTTCAAGGGAACATTAAACAAACTACAGGGTGTATCCGTTTAAAATGTGGTATAGATGTTTCTTATGGAACATTATCTCGGGATAAAAGGAGTTCTTAATTTAAGTAATAAGATAGCGTAAATTTCTCTGTGGACTCGCGCCTAATGTCAACGCGGACGGAGCCGCGGGCAGAAACTAGTACAAAAATAAAACACATTTTGCTAAAGAAAAGTATCTCTCTGAAAGCGTTTATATTTGTTGCATAAAAAAATAAGTGGCGGCGGGGAGGGGAGGGGAGGCTCTCGTCCCTCCGCATCAAAGGAAGCCTCGTCCTCTGGGAGAAAAGCAAAACAATTAGTATGAGGGTTGAATTTCAAACGGAATTAGGTTAAATTATTTTCTGCACAAAAAATATTTCCATTGTAGCTCGATCAAAGCGGCGCGCGACACATTTCTCGATACATTTTCGTAAACAAAACCTATTGGAACGTATTTCTCTGAAGTCGACCCCGAGATGTGCGCGACTCCTGTCACACGCAGGCGCTTGCGGTTACGCTACAGGTGAGCTCGCCTGCCAGGCAAATACGGACTTAATGCAAAAGTAATAAGACGAACGAGGCGCTCTCCTGTTCTACATTAAGAGTAACTCCTGTCCAGGAGCATTCCAGCGGCACCCGCAACTTTGAGTGGCAAGACAAGGTGCACGGCATCGCTACTCTGACGCTCATTACCGCCAGAGATTTGATGGTTAATTGCAACAGCCCTGTAATATCGCTGGCTACTCGTACAGTATCCTTCGAAATTGAACTCGGTGACGTTCAGATACTTCTGCTTTGTTTATATCTCTATTAGATTGTAAATGAGTAAGGCATCTGAACTTCTCGGCTAGCCGTTCTTGATAAATAGATTATTCCTGAAATGAGGCTGCGATTGTTGATATCTTTGGGAACCTACAAACGACGGATCCTCGCCGAACGTTGATATCTGAAATGACATCCAAAAGTTAATGAAATCATACTAACTTAATAAATTCATATACGTGAAAATGTACCTTTGGTCGTTAGGCGAACATGATGCTTAACACATATTGTATAAGGAAGAAAATCGCTAAGCAAGCGCATTACTGATGATGGACACGCCATTAAATTTGGGATAAACAAGAACCACTGAACAAAATATCTTGCGATAAGTAAAAGATGCAAACAACTATTATACAAATACAAATATTTTATTGATAACACCAGAGTTCCAGGTAATTTTTCCATTCATATTTAAAAATAACATTGAAAATGTCAAAATCATAACACGTGTATGTCATATATAAAATATGTTAATATGAAATGTCATTAAAAATTATAACACTTATTTAACTAACTTATTTACAAATCACACCTTTTCCCCGTAGGCACGCAGTTTTTTTAGTTGGCAGTTTTGTTTATTTTTTTGTTGGCATCTCGGTACTCCGAAGTATGACGCAGTACTCGCCAGCTGCTGCAGGGCCCCCGAACAGGGGGGAGAGAGGACGACGAGTGGTGGCGAGTCCCAGCAGTCTGATGTCACAAATACCGCCTTTTGTTGGCGAGTGAAAGGAATGAATGCGTCCATTGTGGCCGCGATTGATTTCCGATGGAAGGTGAACACGCTCGAGGATGCCCTGGAACAAAGCGACGCAACTATTGTCTTGAGGCTTAGGGGCTGTACACAATGTTGGTAGAACCCTTTTACATGTCATGTTTACTATCTCTGCAGTATAGCCGTCGACTGGTGGACGTTGTTGATTGTTGCGGGATGTGGGTCAGACGGGCCCAGCTGCTTACAAATCACATGGAGTATTGTATAAACGTCGTGTTTAGGAGAAGTGATTTAATGTTGCTGATTTCTTATATAAATATCGTAGGACATTTCACACAGCGCCATCTGGCTCCAAATTCAACAAAGCTTGTACTATAGGAACCAGATAACTGATATGTTTTTGTTGTCGTAAATACATACTTATTATATATACAGAACAAACATTTATCGTCACGTAAATGTTAGTCCTGGTGGGAATCGAATTCACGACCTACAGCAGCTCTTGTAGAAGATATTCTACCAAATGAGCTAACAGAGGGCAGTCAAATAGTCGTACAGAAAGAATTGTTTTTATCTACAATAGGATCACTCGATCGCTCGGTCCGCGTTCCTTTGTGAAATTGTCCTGCAAACTGTGTTGTTCTCATCCCTTATTCCAGTTCTTGCGTGCAGGTATAGCTGCCAGCTAATATCCCAACTACAACGTAACATTACACGTGTTTTTCACTTCTTTGTGTTTTTATTAAGATATTTCAAACTATTGTCAGAGCGTTCCTCACCACTACACTGACATCGTTTGGTATAGACGGAGTACTCGTAAATAGTAGGACTGTTAAGTATGAATAACAAACATTAAATAGATTTAATAAATGCAAATCAAACGCTGCATTATAAAAAGGAGCGAAAACAAAACCCTTATGTCAAAATGTTTGTACCGAAGTGGTGCCGAAGCTTTGACGTTTTCTAGCCTGTAGTTCCAAGTTTCTCTCCGGAATTACTCTCGCGTGCTGTCGGGAACACGGACACGACGAGCCCAGCATCCACAGATACGAGTACATGTACTACAGATCACTCACGGAGCCACAGGCCGCCTGCAGCCCGACTGTCAGGCGAGCAAGAGCGATTGTTTCCTTTTTAATTAAGCGCCCTCCGGAGGCTCGCGTCTAATGAGGGGATTTACCCTACTCATTACCGAGGGAGCGTCTATGGAAATACCACCCAATCAGTATTGTCTTGTTTTTCCTCTTCACGTACAGCAAGCAGTGCGTTCGGTTTCCGAGATCAAAGGGGCCCGCCTAATGAGAATTATTGTACTTAATAAATCTCTTTGCGCGTCTACCACGCGGAATTATGAAAATGCTCTCAATTACAAATCAAATGAGTGAACTCGACTAATGCACTAAAAGCCCTCTGGTCGTTTGGGGCCACTTCCCAACTCGACCCTTTACAAAACCGCCGCTTCCTAACTTATTCATTTCCTGATCTCGTCCATATTCTAATGTATCTATATCTTTGCCTATATATTGCCTATTATATCTAAAGTTCCCTTCAAATCATTACGTAAAAAATAAAAAGCGCGACGCGGTCTCCTTGTCCATTTATATTAAACCTTGTGTTAAATGGAAAATTAGTTGAACAATCAGTGTAAACTTTATTTACCTTTTATCTTTTATTTCTGCGCGTGTAAATATACCGTTTCTTAATATTCAAATTCCCTCCACATTATGCTGGACGCGCCAGCCGCGGCCGCGAGTGACGGACCGCTCGACGGACGCGCCAGCCGCGGCCGCGAGCGACGGACCGCTCGACCGCGTAATTTTCCCAGAGGGTATTATTTACATAGCTTAATATTATGGTGTTTGCAGACGCGGGGAAAAATACACCTTCCCGGGAGCGAGTGGATGAATCTTCATTATCTCGCTCACGTTTCTGCGTTTTTCCACGAGAACTCGCTCCATTTGTCTAATTAATTTACATTCAAAGTTCGTCCATTAAAGTCGGAGCCGCGATGAGACTGCGGAGCTACGATCTATGAGTACACAGGTCCGTCTGTGTGTAGCAACGCAGGGCGCCGCTACGTGCACGGTGCGATAGTGTGGGTGCTGCTTTTCCATTCGGTCTTCAGCTTCGGCGACATCCCGCACGCACACTAGTGCTACACTCACACTACACTCGTGACTCACGTTACCCCCGTCCGTCAAGTCGGAGATAGTGTACGCGACCCTCTGGAATACAGTGATGACCTATTTCGATTACCTACTTATAATAAACAAACGAATAATTTATAATGTGTGTAAAATATTTTTTATTTACTTTTACACGAGGAAAAGCTCGAATGTATACTTTTAAGCGATGACAAATAAATACATTTCACGCCTGTTTTTTCATTCAGCTCCACAGGCACCGGCGCGCGGCGTGCGTGCCTTTGTCAACTTAACACATTATTTTTAACTTTAAATAAAGTTGTATGTTTGTAGCCATTTCATTTAAAAAAATCGATTGTCAATTTTATAACTTTTTTTAAAGGTTTCAGTAATGTTTCTGGGAGATACCGGCGCGGGAAGCGAGCGGTTATATCGTAAGTTTTATTCTGCCTGACGACTACATAGTTCGTCTTAACATACGATGCGAATCGAGGCAGTAAAATAATGCGGATTCCGTACACTACAGTTTTTACTCCTTTTTTCTCTATAGTATGTAGAGACAGTAGAAAATCCGCAGGCAAGCGGAGCCCTGCGCGAGCGAGCGGCTGGAAAACACCGCGTTTGTATTCATGGCTGCGCTGTAACGGTTCCTCGCTACATGGTGTAACGCTGTTCCGGCGAGAAACAAATCCATGAAGAGAAAGGTGTCGACGGCTCGCGACTAGGGCTTGCAACTTGCAATATTGCAACCGCACTCGAGGCATAAGGACGGTATCCATTTGCCAATAATTAAAAAAAAGCCGCACTTGTGGGTTTATGTGCATGTTCTTGTGCAACATTTCTGACCCAATTGAAGAAGACGTATAATACCGAGTTATTAGCATTCATGGGGTCCTTCGCATAGAGACAGGAACCCACACAGTGCGCGGAACTTACGACACACGTGTGGGTATAAATATAAATAAATAAATAATAGTGCGTAGTGCGTAACCAAATTTGATATTACGATAATAATTGGAACAGAACATTGAACGATATATGTAGATTGATGTGCTCCGGATGTCTAAGCTGTAGCTCACTTCAAAGATCCGAGTCCCTGCGTTACAAACGTTTTATGACTACCCTCTTACCGCATTTGGTAAAGTTCTGCTTCGAGAGCTGAATGGCGTGGGTTCGATTCCCACCGGAACAAACATGTATGCGACGATAAATGTTTGTTGTATGTATTTACAAAAAAAGTGTTTAAGTATTCTGTCAGCTGTCTGGTTCCCATAGTACAAGCTTTGCTTAGTTTGGGGCTAGATGGCGCTGTGATATGTCGTCCAATATATTTATTATTATATTCGATTGTTGGTTAGTGAGGCGTTCGTTTGTCTAGTTGCTTCGCCGGTGGTGAGTTTGAAATCAGATTTATTTGGCAAGTACATACATCGCCTGTCAGTAGTGATAACAAGTGTTGCTCGAAAGATAATATTCATACAAAAGCATCGTTATACGAATATTTTACTGATAACACCAAATTTGCAAGTCCAATTCCAATCATTTCAAATCAAATAAATAAATAAATATGAAAAACACTGTCATATAAAGTATGTCAATATAAAAATATGTCGACATAAAAAAACGTAATTACTTACTAGTAATTTAGTAACCCAATAACCCATGATAGAAAACCACTGTCGTGTTTCTAGGCGACATGTCAAATCTACAAAAAAAAAAATAGATCTATTACAATGAATGACTGTGTGCGCGCTCATGTGCGTGGGTTTGTGTATGTATGTGAGTTTAATGTAAATATGTGTAGGTGTTTGAAACCCTTGTAGTATAGGACGGATCAAGCAGAATGTGTTTATTCTAGTTGAATCGGCCCGCGTGGCGCTGGAGCTGCAACTCTGGCCGCGGCTGCTCGCGCGCTCCGCGTGTGCGCTGGAATATTCGATAAGCCCGCCGCGCGCCAGCGGAATGAGGCCGCTCACCGAAATAAAAGCACTCACAAATTACTGCGTTCGAAAAACTTGGAAGATACGATCGGTAGCCTCCGTGGCGCGGTGGCAGTTTGACACGCCTAGCAGCTAGAGGTCCCCGAATCGATTCTCCGCCAGGTGTTGCGTTTTAAAGATGAATTAAATATCTATTTTGGGTGAAGCTACTAGTTGTCCGTGTGTTTTCATTTGTTGCATGCTCTCCCGATGCAGAGGAGTGGAGTGACAAGCTGAGGGAATGTCGCGCGATTCATATAGAACCGCGAAACGCGACTCTGTCTTATTCATGGGATCAAAGCGTGAGAATATAACAAATATATGTAAATACACATATCGACACACACAAAGGTTTTTACATGTATAATTAGTGACACGAGAAGCGACACCTCAAGTCGACTTGAACTTTTTCTTCTGAGCGCTTTGAACTTTATAATTCATAATTGCAATGTTTTTTTCACTCAGGTTTTTGACCACAGCTCACCTGATGTTAAGTGACGGTGTGGTCGAAGATGGTAACCGGAACACACCGTTAGGTACCTGGCTGTAGATTTTCAACTCTCGTGTGGTAGCTAGCCAGCCGAGTACTAGAGAGTACCTTGCTATGATTTCCTCACGATGCTTTTCATTTGACATGTTGTAATACTAAATTCATGAAACTTTTAAATATCGTATTAGCTGAACGTGTTTTCCATTCTTGGTTGCCTGGAAGAGATTGCTTGTCGCGATAAGGTTGTCACTTATAGCACTAGCTCATAAGATCATTTTGATTGTTATACAGGGTTTGTATCTATCTACCTACTATTGATCTGCGTTATGTGGAACGGAACCAATCGTTCTACGTACGCGAGAAGAACGAAGCCCGAGTTAGCCACAGTTTACAATGTAAAACACATAAAAAATTCGCGTTTACGCCCCGAAAACGAGCCGGCTTCGGGGCAGGCCGCGACGACAAAAGATTTTTCCAGAAAGTTTTTCCGTTTGCCCCTTTGTCGCCGCGTTTAATCTCGTAGCGCTTTTGCGTTACTCTCTTTGTTCCGAAAAGTTTTTTCTCTAATAAAGCTGCTCGCGACTCTTGATAAAGCGAGCAAAGTAAGCAAACTAGATCTTTGAACCTGTTACAACTTTGTAAACAAAATTAGCGAAGATTCTAGAGCCGCCGGGCCGTGAGCGGCGCGGCGGCGTATATCTATATAGTGGCAACAATAAACAAATAATTTAAAAAAAAACGATGCATTCACGCTATTCCAAGAAATAGCGATGATAGCTCATCGGTTAGCGCGGACGGTTCACACACCGAGAGATGTGATCAAATCTCAAAAATGAGCTTGAGCTGCCGGTGAAGGAAAACATCCTGAGGAAACCATAGCGTGGTGGTAGAACAGGTAGGCCAAGAACCTAAGGTGTGTTCCGACAGTCTCACTCGAGAGCCAGTTCCGTTCAAACCTAGTTATGTTTGCCATCGTCGAGCACATCGTCACTTAATATCAGATAAGCTGGGGTCAAACACGTAGCTTGTCACCATAAAAATAAAAAAAAAATACGTGCGACCTAGATTATAGCAGCGTTATTTGAAAGACGCACAAACACTTAGCAGAGGGGCCGGCACATCAATCTGCGAGATTCGAGCGTAAATTATTAAAATGTAGTGGAAGTGGGCGGACTGGACGGTATACTGGACCGCAGTAACATACTAGAGCAAGTCACTCGCACGCGTCGTGCCAAAGTCTGGTCAGTGTAGCAAATGAAAAACACGTTTGTTTTTTATTTATTTTGGCATCACATTTTATGTTTGCGGGCTTTTTTATTTGCTTAACAATTAGTAAAGATAAAAATAAGAAAATTTAAGTCTTATTCACATTAAGTAAAAATAATGGAAAAGTCCAATTCGTGCCCTAGAAAAACAGAATTGGCTCTACTAGAAGACTCTGCCGCATTTTTATGACATGTTTCTGAGCATTATATCACTCACACACTGGTGTGTTTAATTCAGGATTTAGCCATTAAAACACAACTATTGTATTCCATTCAAACACTCGCAATATTATAGATTTTGATACATGACTTTTCATATTGTCCGTCGCACGAAATAGGTATCGTATTTGTTCGCGTTACGTTTCGTCGTGTCGCTGTCGACTCGGCACAGTTCGCTGGCATCCTATCAAGTGAGCGACTGTGCGGCTTATCCGGAAAATCTTTTTATCTTATCAGAATAAGAGGGCTTATTAGGGACGCTTCCATTGAGCACACATGAGTAGACTGGAATTCGAAATACCTCCAGCGAAGACGCTTGTACCGGAGATAATCAACTCGAGGAGGCTGCGAGGTGTGGTGTTTAGTTCTGAAACGAGGTCGGCAATGTAAATACAAAGCAAATATTGTGTTGATAACATCAAAGTTACTCGTATAAGCCAAATACCGTAATATCATTTGGAATATATTAAATGTGTCAAAAGCACCGGCCACATGTCAATGAAAAAAGAAATACAGATAGAAACTCTTTATTGTGCACACCCGAAATAGAAAAAAGAAAGTACAGAAAACAAAATAATCTCGTGAGCTAGTGCCATAAGTAGCGGTCTTATCGCTAAAAGCGATCTCTTCCAGGCAACCAAGAATGGGAAAATAAGTTAGTGATTAAGAACAGGCGGGAGATGTAGCACTATTAAGTTCAAAAAATTTTAACTCTTAAAAATTATACATATTGGTAGTGAGTATTTATATGACAATTTAAAAAATATTATAATTATTAGTAATTTAATAGTCTTTTAGTTATTAAAGTAATCATCAATGTCGAAGAATGAGGTCTCTAGCAGCCAAGATCCCACGCGGGGGAAGGTGATGATGATGGTTGTGGCTGCGGACTACGACGGTCACGTTAATATTCACTCTAGAGATTGTGTGGAATTTTAGATGCGACCGATACAGATTTATCTCGGAAGGTTGAACCCAAGAAAGCTGAAGAATATGAAGGTAAGGCGAGCTGGTATGAGGGACGATGGGACGAGGTGCTCCCGAGGCGCGTGCTAACAAATTACATGCCGAGGCTAATGTAATGAAATAATTCAGCCGCGAGTGGTGACACAGCGGCGCGCGCTATACTCACCAACTCGTTAATGATTATTAAAACTAAGAAGATAAATGAGGCGGTATAGTGTCTTTGTACTAGTGGGTACAGGGAATCAAAAATAGTATTTGTACTCATGGCAGGGGGAATATTTCCTTTTATAAATATTTAAGTCAGAAGATAAAATAAACTTTAAAAAACATAAACCGTCTTTGTTTTTAGTATGGAAAACATTTTAAAATTTATGCATTTTGTATTTATAAATTTATCTTTAACATTCAACTGCCATGTAGATTAATACAATACAATATTTCAGCGATAACGCCAAAGTAACAAATCCTATTCGAATTAATTTAAAAAAGTCTACCTTAGGGTAGACCGTTTGCCACCTACCACCATAGAAGGTATTTCCAGCCCAATGTTCTACCGCACAGATCCCGTGTAGCTGACGGATTTACATCACTCCATTAAATTTCACACAGATTTCGTAACGATTCTTGGTAGTCTGATTTTTAAATTCGTGCATAAAATAAAAAAAAATACTTCGGGGATCGGAACCGAATCTACATTTTCCAGGATGTACGCGGCGTTATGCTAGTTGCGCCATAAGTCGAATTCGTTGAAAAAACATACAACACACATTCTAATTATACAATCAATTGTTCTACAATTCAGTGTTTTTGATGCAATACATTGAGCTTCGGATTTTCGAACTAAGCTAATAGTAGTTGACCACCAGTAGTGAACCACTGAGTTGAAAAAAAAAAACAACGGAGCGAAGATTTGAAACATACTAAACGAAGTATTTACAGCTAATACTAAACACTGCAGGCTCGCCGCGCCAGACGCACGCGGGCTCGCGCGCGTGTCGCGCCACACGAACGAATGATCGATAAAATTTACAACTTTTCCAGCTCTCAGTAAATCTCAATTTTATTCTCCCCCGAGAGCGCATCTCGAACCTCTCCCAGTTCATAAAAGGCAACACTTTGACTTTTACGTATACTTAATGTGCTTTAATGTAACCTTGCTCGTAGCGGCGGCTCTAGCGAGCCGTAACCGAAGCCCCGCAGGCCACCCGCGCCGCCACCGACACATTCGGCGGTTGGAATAGTAGAACAAGACAAAATATATTTTCTATAGAAAGTCGTAGTAAAATCGTAAATAAGTAAAAAAGTAAATCGTAGTATTTCTCCTGTGCATATAGCTAATATTTTTTTATGAGCAACCCTGCTATTATAATATTATAAATGTGAATGAAAGTATGTATGTTATCCCTGTCGGTGGGTAGTAGTAGTATAGAAAAAACGGCTCTAACGATTTCAATGAAATTTGCTAGACGGGGGTTTTGGAACCAAAAATAGTTCTACCTACATAAATAGAAGCAAAAATAGATCCATCTATGAGAAAATCGATTTTCTGAGATAATATTTCACATGCACCGGGCAAAGCTCGATACCCATAACATACAGGGTACAATAAAAATACACAGGGTACAGGGCACTTGAACAGGGTACAAGTCCAGCGCGTCGCTGCTTTGACGCACATTACTTTGAGTCATTCAGTGGTTAGTCTCGACAGCCCTGTAATATGGCTGGCTGTTAACTTCAAAACGAAATACAGTAATATTCACACACTGCTACTTGGCGGCAGAATAATGTTTACTATATCAAAATCAGTCGGACCACTAAACTAAACTTTTACTAGTTTCAACTTTCGAGCATAACAATTATTTGTTGCTGCAACTCGGAGCGGTCGTAAAGTATGACACGGATTTTACATAGACTCAAAGTCTCTACCATCCACCCCCCTTTCAGTCCTAAATCCGTCCCCCGCTTGTATCCCATAGATCATGAAGTTATGTTCCGGGTAATTCCCCCAGAATTCCGTGCCGACGTCCGGTGAAGCTTCGAGACAATTATTCACAACTTTTATGACTGTCCTTCTCGGGTAAAAAAAAATATTACTGCTTGTTTTAATTGTTTTTGTATGTTATAGTGACTGTGTGTATGTTTGGTGTACAATAAAGTTATATTCTATTCTATGTACTCGTACAGCTATGAAAAATGCGTGAGGTGAATACGCGTATTTTACATACGTAGATAAACATAAAAAAAATCATATAATGTAAAGTTCTCAAAGACACTTTATAAGAAGAAACGTATCTATTTCTAATCGTGTTCACTGACACGATTAGATTTTATAAAACAGGGTAACGCAGTGCGGTACTATGAAGGTGTGAATAATATTTATAGAACCGACACTAAACAGGCTCAAAATAAACTTTTTCTTACAATTTGTCAAGGGTGAATCAAAATATCATTATAAGACAATATGTTACGATTCAAGCCATAAACTCAAGACGGACAAACAGACAGGCGGCGTAGACTTTATAGCAGCTAGAGTTGTATTAGACAGTTTCCTTAACGTGTCGTACCTACACACCGGCTTCCCGCGCGAGCTGCACGCAAGTTAATGTAACTTCATCGCGCGCAGTGCGGCGCCCCGGACTAGCCGGATAGCTCCGGCCGATCCGGCGCGGCGGCGGCGACGCAAATTACATGTTTATGAACTACGAGCTCGAGCCACCGACAAATAATAAAGAGCCGTGCATACGTAATGGCGTACGGCTGCCGGATGTCGGGAGTCGGGAGCGGGGAGCGGGGAAGCGGGGAGCGAGGAGCAGGGAGTCGCTGCCGGGAAACAGATTTTTCAAATACACTGCGAGAACTTTATTTATGGTCCGATAAGGAAGTCGCTGTTTTGACGTTCGTAAATATTGTTTGCGGGCTTGTCGTCCCGCCGCATTATCTACAACGGAAATTCTGTTAACAATACAGTACAGTGAGAGGTTGTTGTGCGCCGAGCTTACAGATTTGTATACATTACCGTTAGCGTTGGAGCCCGGGCTCGGAGTTCAGCTGCGATCGTATTAAAGCGTCGGGTGTCGTCACAAGCAAGCTCCAGGACTGAGCATAATCACAGCGCCACAGATCTTAAAAACGAGTATACACATCTTTGATAGTTGATAATAAGTTGTATATAAATTTAAGTGACCCCAAGGTGGACCCAGACGAAGATGGTATGACGAACTAAATCGTCTCGAAAGTCACGGCACCACCAAACCCGAAGACGACGCAGTCTGGAAGGAGGAAAGGGAGGCCTTTACCCAACAGTGGAACGCTAGAGGCTTAAAAAAAATAAGTTGTGTCGATTTCAGAGTAAACTCAAAAGTATTTCATTTAAACTCCAAATATTCCATATTTACACAACATAACTCTCTAGAAAGTTCTCAGAACGTTACATTTGTTTCGCATCCATTGTATCACGCCCTTCTGCCTCCTGTCGCTGTCGAGTGCGCCGGCGCCTGGCCGCCCGGCGCCCGCTCGCCAAGCCAGTCGGTCATCGAGTTCGTACCATTTACGCTCCAGTTGTCTTGTCCTAGGTACCTAATGAAGGAAAACTCATAATAGCGTTAGTGTAAAACAAATATCGTGAAAAGAAGTAGCTTGTTTTGGCAACGCAATAAATTATGTAGCGGCGTTGTAGTAGGTACTCGTATTTTCGTATAATATAAAGCTTTTTTAATGTAAAAGTAATGAGATAAACGGGACACTCTGCTGATGGAAACAAATAACGCATGTCCATGACCATTGTATCAATACACAGAAATTAGATAACAAAACAATATTTATAACTCTTTTAATAATTTAATTTGAAAGCGTTTTCTGTATTCACAGGTGCACAACATTGCTGAGTATAAAGAGTTGATATAATAGCAGTGCAGCCCGCGCGCTTGGCGCTCCGCCACCGACACTTTTTTACTCTCATTGTAGAGTTCACGCGCGGCTCGAGAACGGAAGCCAAACGCTTTTGAATCACCGAGCGACCAGGGGACAGAGGGACAGCTCGAATCTTTTATGTATCTCGCCACATGCACATGCACATGCGTTAGCAGCCCCGACTGGCCAGCAGCACGCGGCGGCAGCTGTAAAACATAATGTTTCATGTGAATACTTACAACTTTAAATTCTGTAGTCATCTGTAGTGGGACGCAATTCAGAAAACTGATAAAGACAAACTCGGGGGACGCAGTTCTGTATTCTAGCTACATATCTATCGTATACATCACAAATATAATGACACAACTCGATAGCTGACGGAGCAAAGAATTGGTTGCGTCGAGCGAGGGCCCGAAATATGGAAATCGACTTCTTATTATTCACAAATGTACACTACAGAGGAACACACGCCCGTTGCCCGTGCCCAAGACATTTAATGATTGTGAAGCCTTTGACCGCCTGTCGTGTATGCACTAATCTTGGGACCTAAAGCGAATGTATTGCAACGAAAAACACGAGAGAAGTGGATGCGGCAATCTACGTACTGCGATGGCATTCTTACTTCGAACTGGAAACCCCCGCATATCTAATACCTTTAAACGAGCAATTCTTGTATATATAATCTGAATCTCGGAAACGGTTCCAACGATTTTCATGAAATTTAGTATGCAGGGGGTTTCGGGGGCGATAAATAGATCTAGGTAGGTTTCATTTTTAAAAAACGTCGTTTTATCCGTTTTTAAGGCAATGAAAAACCGAGCAAAGCTTGGTCATCCAGGTGCTATTATATACCCATGATGTTATCCTTTGATTAATGTTATCCTTCTATGACAGTTGTGCTATTTTTTTAAATAGACACGTGAGTTCCAGAGTAGTACTGGTATGATCCTGATCAAACCAGTAAGTTTCCCGTCCGTTCTCCGTTCGGTTTCCTGAAACCGAATCCACAAACTCGTGAATTTAAAGCGCGTCTTCTCTTAACTAAAACGTGAGTAATCCTGTATTAAGCTTATCCCGCACTGACGCGACCTGTGGCAGTGGCCGAGGTGGCAGCTATCAATTTATGCGGTACCCCAAGACACAAGCCGCAGTAGCGTGGATGACATTGTCTCAATTCTAGCAGCAGCATCAGTATCTATCCGGGACAGGCTTTAGTAAAACAAACCGAGTCAAATCACGTCAGCTTCCAATACAGCGATCTGTGTCTCTGCAGGTTTCCCGCTCGGGGCGAATGAATGAGACGGCGGGCGCTACGGTAGCAGCAGACGGCAGCGGCAGTGAACACAGTTCAGTGCGAGCTCGGCTGTTCGGAGCCGGAGGAGTTTAAGTTTTCTGCCGCTCGCGTCTGTTGACTCTGCGAAACAAATAAGTAATGTGAGCTCTGAAAATTCAGGATACAACTTTGTGTGTACAGTTGAGATGAGAGCGAAGCATGTTTGTTTTTAATCAACTTTTTTATGTAAAAGTAATGATGGTATTAGTAACGCCTGTCAAAGACCATTGCATCGATACACAGAACTTTGAATAGCAAAACAAAGTCCAGGGTTTCGCTGCTTTGGTGCTCATTACTTTGATACTTTCGATGGTCAGTCTCAACAGCTCTGTAATGTCGCTAGCTGCAGTACCTTCCGAACCGAAACTCAGTAATGTTTACACAGTACTGGCTAGCGGCAGTATATCTGGCACTGCGGCAACCACCGCAGCACCTGACCTAGTAAACAAAGTAGGTAGACGATCTCCACATCCGATAGCCTTCTTCAAGGAGGTAAAGTTGAGTAAATCGCGCGCGCGGCCTCGTCTGGCTTCGCCCTGCGGGCCGCCGCGCGCCTCGCACGTGAACACGGCGGTCGGTGCGCGGGCGCGGGCGCGGGGGCGGGAGCAAGAGTAATCCCGCAGAAGTAAAACAAAAATGCACTAGCTTACCCGTGAGTGCGGCGTATTCCCGCAGCTCGCCGGCGGATGAATGGAAGAGTGTGACGTAATGTGTATGCTAATTCTGCTCAACAAGCCGCCGCGAGGCACGCCGGCGTAACGCGACCCTGTATTAAATAGGATTCATGATCCAATTATAACCACTTCTACACAATTTCAACCCTACCGCGTGTCTTCGAGGGCTCAGTTTCCCTCGAACGTCGCTAACCTCTTTCCGAGACCCTGGAAGGATGGCAGGTGAATGATGTATGCTTTAAACTTCCACGTGTTTAGTGTTGCGTAAATATTTTAATTGTGTTCAAACTCTCGTTTAATTAGGGAAGTGGTAAAATAACATGTCTTACTTGTAACACTTTTACGCTACACGCGCCGAGGGGGCGCTGCGCTGGGAACACTTATCAGGGCTTACACTGTGTTTACTAACACGAGCAGAGCTGATGGGCTTCATATCCTGTGGGACATCACAGATATGCAAATACGAATACGTTGTTTATATAGTATAGTCAAGCTTTTTAGTGTTGATATATTAAGTTTGTGGGTTCCGGGAGCTCATCTTACTTATAAAACAATCTCCGAGTTAAACGCAACGTTGAAACCAAATGCTATAGGTTGTCTCTAAGCTGTCGTCGACAAATTGTTTTGTGCGCGATGACTAACTTGTAAAAGTATTCTAACAAAGAAACTAAGCCGTTCCAACTGAGCGCCAAAAGAGTTCAAGTCTGCGAAGTGTCTTCAGTCGAGTTGTGCTTTTGAATTCTCGCAGACAATCGATGTTCGCGAGCGGGGACTAATCGCCGCGTAGATGTTCACTTAGCGAAAACTTTCCAAAGATACTTGAACTTAATTAAGTATTAAATCTAGATTAAACGCGTTAAATTCAGAGGTGCCATTTAAACTAAACTTTTCAGATTTCGCTTCGGAGTGTGACCTCTAGTATAACTTGAAAATATAAATCTATAGCAAAATATTTGAATAAATCTAAGATCTTAAGCGTAAATTATAAGGATACTGCCGTTAAAACACGTGCCTCCTACTTGGAGCTGGCATGTTGACTCCAAATTATAAGGATACTGCCGTCAGAACACGTGCCTCCTACTCGGAGCTGGCATGTAGACTCCAAATTAAAAGGATACTGCCGTCAGAACACGTGCCTCCTACTCGGAGTTGGCATGTAGACTCCAAATTATAAGGATACTGCCGTCAGAACGTGCCTCCTACTCGGAGCTGGCATGTAGACTCCAAATTATAAGGATACTGCCGTCAGAACACGTGCCTCCTACTTGGAGCTGGCATGTTGACTCCAAATTATAAGGATACTACTGCCGTCAGAACACGTGCCTCCTACTCGGAGCTGGCATGTAGACTCCAAATTATAAGGATAATGCCGTCAGTACACGTGCCTCCTACTTGGAGCTGGCATGTTGACTCCAAATTATAAGAATACTACTACCGTCAGTACACGTGCCTCCTACTTGGAGCTGGCATGTTGACTCCAAATTATAAGGATACTACTGCCGTCAGTACACGTGCCTCCTACTTGGAGCTGGCATGTTGACTCCAAATTATAAGGATACTACTGCCGTCAGTACACGTGCCTCCTACTTGGAGCTGGCATGTTGACTCCAAATTATAAGGATACTACTGCCGTCAGTACACGTGCCTCCTACTTGGAGCTGGCATGTTGACTCCAAATTATAAGGATACTACTGCCGTCAGTACACGTGCCTCCTACTTGGAGCTGGCATGTTGACTCCAAATTATAAGGATACTACTGCCGTCAGTACACGTGCCTCCTACTTGGAGCTGGCATGTTGACTCCAAATTATAAGGATACTACTGCCGTCAGTACACGTGCCTCCTACTTGGAGCTGGCATGTTGACTCCAAATTATAAGGATACTACTGCCGTCAGTACACGTGCCTCCTACTTGGAGCTGGCATGTTGACTCCAAATTATAAGGATACTACTGCCGTCAGTACACGTGCCTCCTACTTGGAGCTGGCATGTTGAATCCAAATTAAACGCCACATTGAAAACTTGTATTATATCAATTTTTTTCTACTACGTCTTATCCCTCTCAAGTACGAGGACAATAATATAAATAATTTAATAATTGACTGGCCAAACATTTAGAGGAGGCTTCAGGTGACCAGAATGCTGGCACAGGCTAGACTTTGGTCAAAAGCTTAGCATTGTCATCCAGCGCGGCAATGCTGCCAGCATTCTGGCCACATAACCCTCCTCTGATGGACTCTTGGATGGGGTTGAAAAAAAGGCCGTACCATAAGCTTCTATTGCCATTTAAGATCACAAAGAAGTTTCACGATTGCGAACCGTTCAGGCATAAATGTGTGCTCGCGTCATTTTTCGTAACATTGTAAAACTCGAATGTCAACATGAGCTCTCGGTAACATAAAACTGGACCACTCAAGAAACTAACATTTTCCGCGGCAATGCTGTTTAGAAGATAAATACGTTGATTAACCTAACATTTCAGACAACACGAACAGAGCGCGTAGCTGTTAAAACACAATTAATACTAAAAGCGATTATTATACCATTAACTCTCACTTATTTTGTAAATAATATGATATAAGAGTGCGTGCCCGTGTAGGCATGCGACGCCGCCGTCGGCCGCAGCGTGCGGCGCCCGTGTCGCGCCAATTTACGTTCAAAAATCAATTTTATTCGAATCATGAATCGCTGCCAAAAACAAATGAATGACGGCGAACGTTAACTGACTGGAAATAATTCCTGTAACCTTGCGCGGAACGTTCCACGGCGCCAGGGTTCCGGGGACCATTTGTCAAATGTTACGATTTCTAAAATCAAACAATAACGATTTTTAATCTTTTTTTTACTAATGGCTTTAGTCGCAATACGATTATGCCAATCCCGTTTTACAAGATAACATATGTCAGGTAAATCATTAGAGGCTGTTGTCCTTACGCTAGACTAGTATTTCCGAGATGCTGACATATAAAGCCCACACTCCTCCAGGAGATGAGAAACATCTTTAAGGCACACGCAGATTCGACTCTACCCTTTACAATAGATAGATAGATGTTCAAAGCTATTAAGCGGCCCGTGGCCGGACCCCAGTCTACGTGCTAAAACTATAAAACCTCTGCAAATTGCTGTTTGTACACCAGGATACAACCGATCTATACGTGTAGCCTCATGCCTCAGGCTATCGGAGCTACTTTTTATTCATACAACTGGCATTAGCTTTAATCTGATTTGCAAATGAGCCCATTCATCCCCCCCCCCCCCTTCCTCCCTCCCTACAGCGACGTCGACAAATAGGTCGCAGTATTAGCCCGATATAGAATATAAACGTATTGTACACCGAAACACAAAAATACATTTCAGTTCGGCCGCGATCAGCCGTCAGTCGATCGCTTTTCATTGATCGATGGGTTTGAACCCACGTCCTTCGGGAGGCAGCAGGTGTTTGTCAGTACTGCTGTTATTTTAATTTCAATGTAGTATAATGAGTAGTAATGAAATGCTTGTAGTAGTTACACGAACAGTAAATATTTATCGAGCCCGCGGGGAAGTCTGGGGTCACAGTAACATCCCCATTACCGTTAGCGCGGGTCCTGCCAACTACTGTAACGGCACCTCGCCCCTCGGAGCCTCGGGCCGCGGCGAGCTCTGCAGCAGCTGTGTGTGTGTCGCGCGTGCATGTGTCCACTAAGTAACGTCGAGCGAGTCGTGTGATCTAAAAAGTTGGTCAACTGCACGTTGAAAATCTGTCGTAACGTCAACTTCACTCGAGACCTAGTTCCACTCAAGGCTATTTACTATCTTCGACCACACCGCCACTTAACTTTTTTAATGTAAAAATAATGAGACGCTCTCCTGATGGTAATCATCGATGGTCTCCTATCCGTCACCGTCGCAGCGGTGCGGGCACAAAACTTTGAACAACGAAACAAAGTCCAGGGCGCCGCCGCTTTGTGTTCATTACGTGAAGAAAATGAATATTTTATCTCTATTTCTTCATTGAATTCAATATATACATATTTACGTTATCCCCGAAGTTGCGGCTACTCGTACGGATGCAGCGCCGCTTCTGATAATAACTCTGTGTTTATTTCTCGCAGCATGTTCCAACACTTACATTTAAATTGTATTAGTACAGCGCGATGCAGGCGCGGCGCCGGGAGGGCAGCGGCGCCGCCCGGCGGGCGCTCCTACTGCAAACATCTGCACTCCGCACCAAAATTACTGTCTTGGAATCTGTCGGCTGTGTGAATTTCGTTACATAAGATGTACTTAATGTTAATACAAGCGATAATGCCACACGAGAAATAATCCAGTACTGTAACTGACATACACTTGCTCCGAAGGCCTTCTGCCCCCGAGCAGTAGTGTGTACAAAACTGTGTTCTGGTTTTCTTTTTTTATTGTTTACAGGTTATGTGATCACCACAAATCACCCGAAGAGAATTGCAGCTAGCGAAATTATAGGGCTGTCGAGACCAGAGCAGCGATACCCTGGCCATTATTTTGCTACTCAAAGTTATGTGTATCGTGGTCATGGACATGCGTTATCTGTTTAGTATCTCTACTTCAAACCTACTGTATTCTTATGTTGTATCTCTGGGAATAAATTCGTAACATTATCGGTGGTTCAATTAATTCAACGCACTAGATACCAAGAAGTGTTATCGTTTTCAATTGCCAAGAAAGGGAGACGATTATAGCGATACTAATACGACAAGAACAATAAGTACGCGGACCCCCCGCGGGCGCGGGGTCGGGGGGCGCGGGGCCGGGGGGCGCGGTGTGCAGTGGAAAGTAATTGTTCGGAGATAAATCTCGTCGACAAAAACAAAGGAAACTTACTCAATGTTCTAAAACAATTGAGTTTCAAAATGTTTCCCCGGGAAACTCCTTTATTTACCAGTTCATCAAACTGATAGTCCTGCAGGAAGCGCCATCGCGCGGCCCGAGCACGGCGCCGGCGCCCGAGGCGGCACAACACAACGCTCTTATTTTATAAGATTATTTTATCTCTGGCCCGCGCTAATACATTCTTAAGAATTTATTTCTTGATTTCAAAAACAGCGTCACTGGATTTTCAAGTTTACATTATGAGGAAACCAGCTCATCGTGTCCGGAGAGAGGTTCAATGGCGCATGTAAATACGCTTCCCGTGGCGCCCGTGCGGCGGGACGCGGCCCACTAACATGTTTCGACTCGAGTCCTCCCTAGACTCATGTTATGTTTTTATGTGCTGGTATTTATTAATTTTAAGAAATTACCTCAAGCTTCGAGGAGCCCCCGAAGCTTACAGAACCATCGTTACGTGAATCTATAAAAGGTCCGTATATACTCTATTATACTACTACTCGACTTATGTGTTTCTTTTATAGTTGACTGGCTATGTGTTTCACTATAGCTCACCTGATGTTAAGTGACGGTGCGGTCGAAGATGATGTGGCGATGGTGGTGAACGACGGTCGATATGTGACTAACTCTACATTGTTTGATTTTGCAAAAAAAAATTGTTTACCTGATATTACATGATACAACAGGAAACTCACACTCAAATACCGCTTCATCCGCCGCCGACACCAATGAAGTTGAATATGTAAAAAAAAAACCTAAAAATACTGTCAGCAGTTAATGATATTTTTTTCCTTAATGTGGAATGTTTCCGACAAAGATCTTAAATGAAAGGATATGGTTCCCTTGATATTTTTGCCCCAATATATTGTATTAAAATGCGCCATCTCTTAAAATTTTAACATTCCACGTCCCTTCACTCCCGCTAACTATATCCCGTCCACAGACGTGACCGTGATCATGGTCATGGTCATTATATTTTCCGGTGCGACGACCGCTCGCCGTCGGAGTGGGCACACGATCACACTGAAGAAACGCACCTTTATATACGACGGTATCATGTCCTCGTCTTTACGAAGTAGTATAAGTCGATGCTTTCCGAAAATATTTGTTGAACGCGCAAGAAAGTGAAATCTCATTTTTCCGGCGCCGGCTCCCGGCCGTGTCTCCCTGAGATGATACCGGGCGGCGTGTTTGTGTAGGCGCGGAATCTTATTATTGGAAGTTCGGTCACTAGTCACACAGTAAACTCAGCGCAGCGTGCTACACATGTGTGTAGCTCTGAGCCGACAATGGTTGGAAGCTAACCGACCTCGGATTTGTTTAGTCTTTCGATGGGTGACCGCTCGTGGCATTGGCAACTGAGCTAACCAAACGCTGAACTCTTCAACGATATCGTTATAGAAAGAATGAATTAGATGTACGCGGAGACCTCTGCTACGGCGTAGCTCGTCTACAAAAAAATCTACGATAAAAAGAGATTCCATGTTATTACTGCGAAACATCACAAGGAACATTTTCATCAAAAAGGAAATGTCGCGCTCGCGAGTAAAAACAACGCACCGCGCTTACATTCACTGAGACAAAGGTGCTTTGTTCCACAACTTTATCAGAGACTACTCAAATTATTCATATCACCCGCTGAGACGTATTGTTCTACAAAGGTAGTATTCTACGTAGGTATTCTCTTTGATTTTAAGAATTATTCTGTTCTTGTTCTTTTTGAAGATTTGAATCGATAAATCTGAAAAAGAAAAATTTAAAAAAAAAACAGAATCAAAACCACGTCAGTCTCCAAAGCAAAATACTACATAGAATTGCTTACAAACTTTACGATTTTAGCATTTTCTGAAGTTGGAAATTATGCGGTCTAACTTAAAAATTTAACCACATGAATACAAAACTAAGTAAATGTTAAAGTAGGAATATAACCGAGCCAGTAATTCCTGAGACAAGTGCCAAATGTCGCTCATTGAAAATAGTACGTACTTAGTAACATAGCTCTGTTTATCGAGCGTATTACAAACAAGTATTTTAGTATATCATGTAAATTTTTGTCAAGGTTAGGAATCAAACCAACGATCCGCTTTCTTTAATACAGTCACAACCCGACAACCTAACTCGAGATTTCAATACAGACATAAGTTCATCGAGCCCACGTCGGACCTCGCCATGTTTAGTTCTAGCTGTCAAAACCTTTAACAAGCTGCTTAACTCACTTAAGGACATACGAGATGAAGGTTATTTTATTTACTGATTGAAATCGATCCGGGAAGCCAAATGCTACTACACTCTTGACGATTTTTTTAATGATGATAATATTTATAATGACTATGTAACTAATTCATATTCTAGTTTTAATATGTAATTTAATGAATATAACGATATTTTTTTTTGCCATACTTTTACTATTATGACGCATAGCAGTGTTATAATTTAGAAGTCCTGCTCCGATACACGTGCTGCAATAAACGTTTGAGTATTGAGTATTGACCAAACAGATCAGATGGCACTTGACAGGCACACCACTTACCAACTGAATAAAAGTCTCTGTGCTCTGTCCTGCTTCATGATTGATGTGAAATCTATCAGAAACGTATAGAGCACGAGCAAGTTGAAATAAAAATAACAACAACGTACATGGAGGGCTAATTTCCAATTTCCAGTGGAGTGTAACAATGCGAGCCCGCGGCCCGCTCGACGAATTTCTGATTGCGACACCACAGACAAACTTCCCCGGTAGGTAATCACGCCACGGAAATAGTGTTCAGCATAGTACGCCGCAGTACGTCGAGTGCGTAACAAATGATACGCAAATCAACAGCGACGTATCGACTAATGAGCAAACTGGATTCATAGCTCCCGCTGATAACAGATCGCTTCGCTTCCCACGCTTCCTGGCTGGTGCTGGTTAACTTTTACTTCGTTCCCTAAAACGAGACACGTTATTTCACTTCAAGGAAATTAAATAAGCGGCCGTTCGATATTTTATTACAAGAAACATCTGACACAAATAGTTTTATTTGCCTAAAACTGAACAAGTGGCATCCTAGAAAAAATATCGTCCGACACTCGAACCGTTTATGTGGAGGCGTCGTCTGGCGCGGGGCCCGCGCGGCCTCGGAGCGGCCCGCGCCTTCATGCGCCGCATGTGTACACAGACACTATACAGTATAATGGGCCATTTGTCAAAGCAAACAGAATTGGCGGGGCAATACAAACACTCCATTCGATCGTCGCAAGAATTCCTCTCGATAAAAACTTTGTACAATCGTTTTTATTATTATCTGGAGGAGCCGAGGGCTGACACGGTTCTGGCGGCGAGTGCGAGCGGACTCGGCCGCGCTCTCCCCGCGCCGCCCGCGTCACAGGATGGCTTCTGTAAAGCGTTCTAAACTCTGACATCAGTGCGAAACGAGATAACTCTCTGAATCAATAATAGCGCAGTGTGCATGCCACCACACGTATCATTAATGTACGACAAATTTGCATGTTCAAACGCAAGCAACAACATTTGCTCACAGGAGAGGCTCATTATGAAGTCGGCGAGCATTCAAATGACAAATTTGGTTACGTATTTTGTATAATGTATATATTTCTTATGTTTGACATTTAATTTCGTATATAATGAATTTTATTGACTGTTTTGAATTCATTATGTAAATGGTCTAATATCTTTTTTTAATGTAAGTACAAATTTAATACTTCTATTGAATAGGCATGGGCGAATTGTCAATGTTACCCTTGTGAATGTTAGTGTTCGGCGCCACCGAGTACATGTGTGGATACACGTGACCCGAGGGCGGCTCGCTGTAGGGCTCATAGGTATATAAAGTTTGAGATACCCCGAGTTAGTTTGTACCGAGTGTTTGGGGTCACTCTGATACACATCCGGCCGGCAGTCGGGAGACTGGCAAACAGCGCCGCCCGGCTGCTAACGACTGTTTATCGCCGCCCGCCCGTAAAGCGGCGCACACACGCGCGCTGCCATTTCCGCGGAGATATCCCACCAAATGAGCTAACAGGCAGCCAAATATGTGTAAGTAAGTACGGATAGAGAGAATATATATAAAAATAAGCGACAAATAGTAACACCATCAATATAATTATATCTGCGAAAAGTAAAAATGTTTGTTTTTTTCTGTAAAGACTGTGATTGATGGAGCTCGTCTAGTGGCAACAGAGGGCCTGCCAAATGGCAATCGCAACAAAACGTTTTGTTTTTATTATTTAAAAATTACACTCCACAGACTCCGGGGTCCGTGACCTTTGTTAACTTGAATTTTATACATTTTTTTTTACAATATTATAGGAAATTTAAATCTTAACTACCTACAAAACGATTACTTTCTTCGTTTGCTATCGCTTTAAGTTAACGCAATTTGACTGGTAGACCAAGTAACATTCGTTCAGGGATCGCTAATCGCTACGCATTTCTATAAAAGTAATCGATTGACTAAATCAGTTCGTTCCATAGAATCGAACCAAAGATACATTGTCTAGCAAAGCTTATTTCGTTAACGATATACCACGTGACTTATCGGCACCTTAAGTCGATCCTACACATATTTTGAACTTTTCTAATAGCGTCGCAATTACAAATACATTTTTATATTGATAACACCAAAGTTACAGGCCATTTAAGTTAATGGGATGTTACTTTGTCTAGGCCGTCAGGTAGCGCGTCCCACAGCTGGACCGCCCGGAATGCCGTACCGTAAAACGTTTCACAGCGTATAGAACGAGTAAGAACAAGTTTCCTCCAAAGTTTAATACTGTCAGGATTATATCTGTTTTATATCTGTCAGGACAAAACATAAGTTGTTTCAACGTTTCTTACAATTAGAGAAAGAGGTCGACCAGAGGCAAAAAGAAAGGAATGAAACGAGAAACGGCTGGATGTCATCCATTAAGGGCGAGGGCTGCGCGTGTCGTGATCGCGGCTGCGCCAGTGTGCGCGGCCCTCGGCGGCGGAGCGGGTCCGGACCCGGCGCCGATTACGGAGTATCTTTTAACGAGGTCCGACAACTTCGCGACGGACGCTTCATAAAGTTGATTCGTAGTTGTACGAGTCGTTATTCTTGTTTCGAGTTTGGCTGCTCCATTATTTACCGGGAGCTGTCGAGACTTAAGCGCCTTTTTAACTTTTCAAACAGCACTGAATCAACAAGCAAAATATTGATAAAACGACTTCTTTGTAAATTCTGTTTTCATTTCGATTACATTGATTTTATTTTCGCAAAATAAAACTCTGACAAGAGTAATGAATTCTTATAAGGCGACCCACGTTTTATCCTAGAAGGCAAACGAAAGAACTCGAACGATGTTTTCATATTACTCGTAAAAGGTATAAAAATAAAGGTAAAATGCGAGTAGAACATAATTAGCGCGGCGAGAGAACGAGGGGCACAAAAGCGCTTCGAAATTAAACTTAATTTTCTTGTGTTTCGTTACTTTGACTCGGCAGTTATTAAGAAAGTTAACAAATTATGTCAATAATAGGATTAATGATGCGAAGAAACGAATTTTTACTTGACTAAACATAATTTGGCTCCGGGCCAGGGCCGGAATTAGGCCAACGGAGAATTAATGGCGAGCGCTCGCCCGGCGCGCGGCGCGTCACTTAGCGGTATCGGCACTGGTTACGGCGCTACCGTCGGCACTTACCGCTGACAACACTCGGCCTCGCCGGAGAGGTGCTAGGTTCCGGAGCTCCTGCCGTCACTACAAGAACTCGATCGGCGATTGTTTGCAGAGTAGGGCCGTTTCTGTCGAAGGACGTCAGCGTCTCGTAAACCATCGTTTTAATGTTCCTCGTTTGCATCGACACACATTATTCGAGAGAATGGTAATTGTTCGCTGTAAAAGCTTATTTCCGGGCTGTAAAAAGGTTGTAAACGGAGTTATGGAACACGAACTTGCTTATGTAATAAACGGAGCAGCCCCTTCCCCCGGCCCTGCGCTTGCCTCTCGCCCTGTCGGCATTCCACAATACGTTTTATAAATTGCCTCTGATGGTCGTTCAAAGGCCTCCCGAGAGGCCCTCATTTTGTAATACCGCTATAAACGCCCCACCGCGCGGGCTCCGCACGAGCGCGTGAACGTTCAATATTTCCATACAAGCGGCAGATCACATAAATTTCACTTCGGGAAAACCGAAACCCGACGTATTAAACAGTGTTTAGGGAGAAGGCGGCGGCGGCCGATAAGAATGGAAATAAACGGCCATATTTTATCCGTTCGAGTGCCGTGGCTCATTTCCGCGTCGAGAGTCGAGCGGCGAACATCTGGCCGAATACGGTGGAGCGAGGAACTCGCGAGGCGCGCCGTCTCGCCTCGCCCGTGGACCCGCTTCAAGCGCTTTTTGTTCAAACAGCTCCCCCGGGAGCCGGCGGCTGCGCCTCGGAACCGGAGCGGTAGTCGGCGTAACCGAATCCGCTCTGGTATATAGTGTTTTATCTATGCTCTGAGCGCTGAGCGAGCGTTTTTGTAGCGCCCTCTACTCAGTCTACGTTGTCTACAATATTACGAGTGGTTCCGCCTAAACGATGTTTGTGTAGCACTTTGCTTAGGTCCACACGAGCCCAGGAACGTTAACCTAATCTAAGTCGGAAATGAGTCTACATTGACTCGGCTAGGCGAGCATATTATTGGGTAACGAAAGGTCAAACGGAACATTTCCACTGGTGCGTTGAGCATAAAGTATTCTCCGCTTCTCCAGTGTGAACTTGCTCGGTGGCATTAGAGGTTAATATGTTGTTTGTTACTAGTTAACACACCTTGTTCTTTTACAGTGTCCTATCCATACTAAAGTTGTCTGGAAGAGATCGCTCTAGCCATAAAGCCGACGATTATTGCACTTGATTTTAATATTAAATATAGTTAAATGTTTTTATTCTTTCTGTGTAATCTTGGTGTAAACGATGAAAAATTAATCTATATAATTTTTCAGGCATTCAGGTACCTTACACACAACTTAGAAGATCTTCGGTCGACAGATTAGCTAGTTCCAGAATTGAACAACAATTACTAGTCTTGTTAGTATTCAAACTGGCATTAGACCACTAGCATTTGCCGGTAACTTCACTCGCTAAGCAAATGTTATACAAGCTTTTACTTCGATGGCCAACGATCTCTTGTGACCATACAAACCAACACCCAACACTACATGTATTTTTAATATCTGCCTACATAAGTGAATATTTTGCTGCACAAAATATTCTCAACAAGATATATAAATATATAAAGTCAGGTTCGAAGCGACACAGTCTCGCGAGCTCCGGAAGCTGAAACATGAGTTTCCTATTTCCGAATTCTCGTCAGCTGCGTAGTTGGGAAGGCGCTCTACTTTCCCAAAAAGCGTAAGTTTGTTCGAATAAAGGCACGTTAAGATAACTAAAATAAGCAAGCCCGTGTTTCCACGGGTTAGTTCGGAACTCGAGATCAAAGTTATGCATAAATAATGAAGTTCAGAGTTAACCGGCGCGCCGCGGAACCCGCACCGGCGCGGAGCGCGCCTACTCACATATTACATGTGTAACGAGTACACGCTACCTCCGAAGAGGCTTGGGAACTTGTTAGCGCGGACTGCAGACGTCGTGCTCACGTCTTTACCTGGACACGGTGTTTCTTTTCGCTTTATATCGAAGCATAAACCAGCAAGTAATGATGACGAAGCCGGAAGGTGGGTAGTTCGACTATTCTGGCGGCCGTCAGCACCACTGAAAAGTCACACTAAAGCAATATATCTATGCAATTTCATTTACTTAGATGTCAATTTTTTTTCTAGTTATTATGGTTTAAAAATCAAATTACTGAACCGATTTTGATAAACTTTGACTAGAATGAATCTAAAAAAAAAACTCTTTCAACATAAAAAAGTTCTATCGGAAACTCCGACTATAGTTTCGGCCACATCCGGTGGCCTTCATCATGGAGACAATGCTGAGACAACGCGCGCGCGGCCTCGTCTTGCTTCGCACTGCGGGCCGCCGCGCGCCTCGCACGTGAAGATAAAACAAAAATGTGTCAAGACCACGTCAGTTTCCATAATATAAAAAAGTTCATATCATATCAGGTTAATAGCTGACAGAGTACTGAGGTAACAAACATAGGAGGGAAAAAACTAAAGAATTGAAAACGTCCTCTTTTTTCGAAGTCAGCTAAAAAAAATAATGAGAATGAATACATGAGGAATGGTACATTTGGACAACACCTAAGATTCGGACGGCTAAGCCGATTCAAATGAAACTTACTGTCACCAATTGTAATGTGTAATCTGTGGTCAAACACGGCCTGTCAACCATAAAAATATATATACATATATTTGTTTGCGCTGTTAGTGCAGAACATACCGTTTAAATATTAAACCTTATAGGCGCGCACGAACCTACATGTTGTTCCGAAGCACCCGGCGAAGGAGCCGTGGGTGATCCGAGAAGCTGGCAAGCCACGTAATGGGTAACCTAAGCCCTGAAGCTTCGTCTCCCGCCGCTGACACGCGCCGGCACTCGAATCGGATGCCACGTAATAATACAAGTGACATTCAAGCACGAACTGTAACGTAATAAGAAAAAATAATTTAAGTCGTGAACACCTCTGACATTTAATTAATAGAATTAATTTGGCCGGGCGCGCCTCGTCGACAAAACAACGAATCTTCGTTTCAAAGCCCGTCCGTGGGAGTATCTGCGAGCCGTCCTACGATGATACTATAGAGCAAAATATAAACATTGACTACGCTTATATTGCCATTGAACAAAAAATTAAAGACGGAAAGAATACTTTTTCCAAAAAGACAGACCCATAGATCTGATAAGAATTCGAACCATAAATATGATCTGAAATGTGATCCTTATTCCTCTGGCAGACCGCGACACGTAATCTATACATTTCTAAAATGGAATAATTTAGACAATAAATTTAGTATTTTAACCGACCTCAACAAGAGAAAGATTCCCAATTTAGTTTTTTTCTTTTTATGTATGAATTCCAGTTACTTCTAGTTTACATCCTATACAGAAAAACCCAATGAATTAATTATTATATATTATTATAACATTCAGTAATTAGAACTTACGTTAGTTTAATTTCATTATAATAAAATGAAAATATTACTTAAAACCTTACACACCCGTCATGCAAAAAAGTTTTCGACTTTGGCTTTGTATGTGGCAATGTATAGATACATAAAATATTCGTTTTGCTGCGCGCCTACAACCACATCTCATACACTGTGGGGAATGCTGGCAGAAAATGCTTTAGCATTAAGTCCTCCTTTTGTACATATTATTTCATAAGTGTGCTGCAAAGTATTAAATAAATAAATAAAAAATGTAGGTTTTGGTTCCGTCATATATTTTGATGTAAGTGGTATCATTAGAATCTTTATATTATACTTTGATAATTTATTAATACTTTTTCAAATGTTCGACCATGACATACATGTATGAGAAACCAGACATTCTGTTTTTTTTTTTTTAATCCGGTTGTGCACACTGCACAGGTCACAGATACAAAAGGATATCTCGACATCTCTATGCGGTTGAAAGCGCTTTGCGACTCGTACCCGCACACGGCGGGACCGCTGGCCCGGCACCGAAATGCTCAGCTTTTGTCACGAGGCAACCGCTGAGCTGTCGAAATTACACGACACCAAACCACTAGAGGATACTCATTATAATATTATGGTTTGTTTCACCTCACGCCTCCCGGCGCGGACACGGCCGCGCTTGTTGTTATTATGGTTCCAACCATTGGTTTATATTTTCCTTCGTGAAGACAGGGCCAATGCAATATCAGTTAGGGCAAATATGTTGGCTCGTAGATTTGCACGCTGTACTGTACAAGTGAAGGCGACGCTTTTCAGAGCTTTTTGCCAATCATTCTACACGTGCAGCCTATGGGTCAAATATACAAAAAAGTCGTACACCGTCCTGCGAACCCAATACAATAATGCGTTCAGAGCGTTGATGGGGCTGCCCCCGTACTGTAGTGCTTCGGGGATGTTTGCGGAATCGCATATCGGTGGCTTTGCAGCAATCATGCGCATGCGAGTTGCGTCCCTTATGCGCAGTGTCTGGGGCAGTCCCAACAGTTACCTGCAACTGTTTGCTTCCAGAATGGACTTTGACTGCCCTATAATGAAGCATTGGTCCAGAGTCCACACGGAAAAGACAGTTTTTAAACCACAGTTTAGATAAAGGTGATTTGAAATATTGACTTTGACATTTTTATTATTCGACGTATTTTTGACATTTTTATTATCTGACATTTTAATTATTTGACATCTTTATTGCTATTCCTTTAATTTTTATTTAGAAAATGTTTGTTATAATTGTTCTTTAGAAAATGTTTGTGTTTAGCTACATTTATTATTATTACTATTAAGATTTTAACATAACATTTAATTATTATTACTAATCAATATGGACTTGTTCTGAAGTAAAATTATATTATTATTATCATTAATATTCTCAACGGCACCTTCTCATTGGAGTGCACACGCATGTTTCTCTCTGATTTAATAGAAATTATGACAGATGGCGACAAATTTTAGTATTCGAATGATATTGATGGTTGTTTTTGGGCTGACAGCTACGTGTTTAGAGCACAGGTCACGTCTCGGTGTTGTGTGCTCGGCGGCCGACTTTTAACTCTCGTGTGGACCACACGGTATGGTAGCTAGCCAGTTCAGTAGTAGAAAGTATCTACCGCCGTACTATAATTCCCTCACGACGTTTTCGTGTTCACGGATTTGAACTCACCTCGTTCAGCGTGCGACTCGACCACGCTAACCACAGAGTTGTCGTCGTCTTAGTACTCACAAAATAAATGGATTTTTATGTGTAGCTATGGTCTTGTCTATAGATTATTTATTATTTATATTTACATTCATATCTAGATTTTGTGAGTCTGTGATTCCGAGGCACAAATGAGGCCGTCACGCCTAACAGTTGAAGACGCCCTCGAGCCGGCCCTCGAGGCCTCGGGGGCCTCGGCCCCGAGAGCCGCCCTCGATCCGCGGCCAGCCGTGCTTGCGCGCGCTCGAGAGGGCGCTCTTGTCAAAGCTGCGATACATTCAAACGACACCCTCCTTCAGCGCCGCCGCTCCCGCTACGTACGAGTAGATAAAGAATAACATTCAATGAATATTACGAGATATCGCGCGCAGGAAGATTTCAGGAAAACATGTTTAACGAGAACTGCGACGTAATTTGCCGACCGATGCGAACATTGTGTCGCGTTTATATTCCACTGAAGAACAGAGAGGGACGTCCGAACAGACGATGGGAACAGATTCAGACCTCCCGCATGGAGAGTCATGTTTGAAAAGGCTGTTTAGTTTTTTATCACATTTCACCCGATGTTCAGTAACGTGCGGTCGAAGGTGGTAATCATACCTACCCTGGAATGGAACTGTATCTCAAGTGAAGCTGCTGGAACTCACCGGTAGGTGCTTGGCAACAGATTTTCAATTTGAGGGTAGTAGCTAGACAGTCGTGTACAAGAAATTACCCTACCATGCTATGGTTTCCTTACGATGTTATCCGTCACCAGTTCAAGCTCATTGTTAAAATTTGAACTCATGCCCTTCGGCACGTGAACCGACTGCGCTAACCGCTGAGCTATCATCGCTACAAAACTAAATTATTTTTCAAATTCTTTACATTAATTAATGTATAAAACTTGGTATCTTCCTCTAGGAGTGCGCGAGTATAGGAATGATATTACATTGATGTCATGATATTGCGTGTCGCTTTCCAAACTCGATCCAGATTCGCTTTGTGTGATTCGGACTTCATTCTCTTAATTGTTTAAATACTTGAAAATATTGAAATATTATATTGGAAAAATACAAAACGTACGATGCGAAAAACAGAGAACAAGAACAGCACAGACTGGTTTCGGTTCGTAGGTATCGAACAATATTGTATCGAGTCTAGACGGCGTTGTGTTTAGATATTCCCCGGGTAGTGGCCCCAAGTAAATAAATCTTAACGGGATAGAAATTTAAAAATTTCGCCTTGAAAACTGTTATTTTAAGCGCGGCGAAAATATAGCCGCGCTTAAAATAACAGAAGGTTCGCAATTCGGTTATATTTTTGTATGGTTACGCCGGTGGCGCCCCCTGCGGGAACTGCTCGATTATGAGGAAATTTGAACCGCCCGCGCGGTGATACTAAGCAATGCTAAGAACTGTTCGTCTGTGTGTGGTTGACATTACTTTTTATACCTTAATTGTTCACTCGACGTAAGACTTAATAAAATTTATCCACACTAGCCTATTTGGCAACAAACATAAAGCAGATTTTTCTTTTTTTATACTTAAAAGGGTGTTAAAAGAGAATAATACGTAAGTTCAAAAACTAAACCCGACTTCTGTTGTTAAGTTGCACTCTAAAACGTAAAGTAAATATTCTCATTCCGCATAAAAAAAATCTTGTAAAAATGTCATCTTTATAACGTTGGAAAATCGTCCAAAACATATCTGATGCGGGTCCTCCGCGGGCTCGCGTCCCGCGGGGAGGAGATTAGAGAACAATGGCGGGGAGAGGGCTATAAATACCTCATATAGGCTATAAATACCGCAATATATGGCCACAAATACATATATTTAAGATAGCTAACAGAAAAAAGTAGTAAATATTTTGAACGCTTCCTAATATAACCGTCCGGTCTTTATAGAAGTCAATGGGGGAGAGGCCTATGTCCAGCAGTGGACGTCCTACGGCTGAAATGATGATGATGATGATGATGATGATGATGATGACTAATTTAAGCATTGAATAATTAGTCCGCGCATTTAAAAGCACGCTCCCTCAAGCGCTCGCTCTGTCCATGCGCTATATCCTATTCATAAAGCATAGGGATGAAAATAGAATCCACCGCTTGACCGCATTGTTGTTAGGAAGTACCCAAACATAACTCGCAAATGTAGTAAAATGTATCGAAAATAAAGTAATTAGTATAAAGAAACGGAAAATGAATGGTATGCTCGTTTCGTGAGTATTTTTTTGTTTATGTAATTTGTCATTTGTAAGATAGATACTCTGAAGACACTATTTTTAAATTGTGGAAGTATCGGGCGAATTATCGTGTTTCTAGGTGGTCACCTGACACGAAAAGGTTTGAAAAATAACATGTTTTAGGATTACATCGAGCCTAATTATGGTTAATTTATAATATAGTGGCAAAATTATGTTTAATGCGCACATAGGCCGCGGCCGGAGCTTTGCGCCGAGAGTGGAGCGCCGCCGCGCCGGACGGCTCCCCAGAAGCCGCTTAAAATATTTGTAACCGAGCGAACTCCGTAACTGCTTCGCCTTTCTTCATCGCACTTAGGAAATTCATTTATTTATTCTATAAATTTGGAATAACAGGTTTTGGCTGCACGCGAGGTATACAATAAGAACTTTAGTACAATTTTGGCTTCTTACATGAGTCGATGGAAATTTCGTGAAAACCGAAAATTGGAATCGAAACTAACCGTCGAGTCCTCAAGTAATGAGCGCCAAAGCAGCGATGCCCTGGACTTTGTTTTGCTACTCAAAGTTCTGTGTATCGCTGCAATGGTCATGGGCATGCGTTACCGTTTATCATCAGGAGAGCGTTTAGTTCGTCTCAGTATTATTACATTAAGAAAATATGTAGTGTGTACATTGTTAAGGCACAGACTTAATAACAATAGAGAGTAGGTAACCCGAGGAGCGGATATTCTATATATTTATCAGGCGCGTATCGCGGCCCGAACTGAACAGATCCGCGTCTCGCCCGGGGGGGGAGACTCTGGGGGGAAGGACGTGGCTCAGGCTCACGTAGCGGTGGCGAGTATGTAATACGGATTTCCTAAATTGGTGGGAGCCGGACGCGCGGCCGGAGGGCACGGGATTTCCGGGTTTTTCAGCCGCGATGCCGTGTTTATTCACCTAAAAATACCGGGATACTGGTCTGTGAAATCAGATATTGCGTTTCTTAGTCGGTGGTTCCGCGGTCACTTCCGGGCTTTGATTCATATCTGTGGATACGCGTACACTTAATGGCAATTACACCGGACGCAGCTAACAATGCCTCGTATGCTCGTTCGACGTTAGTGTTGTTGATTTTAAATCGCATGCCCATGACCATTGCAGCGATACTCAGAACTTTGAGTAACAAAGCAAAGTCCAGTGCATCGCTGCTTTGGCGCTCATTAGCCTCGTAATTTCGCTAGCTGCAGTACCCTTCAAATCGGAACACTGTAATGTTTACACACTACCGCTTGGCGGAAGAATATCTGGAACTGCGGTGGTAAGTACCTGTTGAGTTATATCATGACGAGGGTCTGAAAATGGAGCCGGGATTTTCACTTTTTGTTTTACGTTTTTAAGAAAATATGTGTTCTTTAATTTAAGACGTGAAACGCGCCTTACGCATGCAACACTCTTCCTGAATACAGTTTGTAATATAAAAAAATCACGAAAGAGTACTACGAATTTTGCGAAAATAATCCTTCGTTAGTTAACACAAATTTAAACTAAAGTCAGCCTATAAAAGAGATAAATTGCAAATATTTCAATCGCAGACATATTTTAAAGTGGCAACCCTGCCATCCAAACGGCACACGTATTTCAATAAATCTAAACGAGAAGCCAGCGAGCCGGTGCCAGCCCTGCGCGAGCCCACACTCCGCAGGCATCTTTAGAAAAATGGCAAAACTTTCCAACTACGAGTAATTATTACAAAATGCATAATACAGTTCTCTGCTTCGAATGGCCCAAGTTTGGGGCTGTTATCGCCGTCTTTAATATTTAACTTCGACCGTTCAGTTCACGGCAAGTTTTAATTAACAGTAAGCGCTTTTAAATGAATTCTTTGAATATCGGTTTGTCTTTTTAAGTTTCGCTTCATCGAGTTTTGTAAATCTCTTTTTCTTTTGTGTCGGAGCAAAGGGAGGCGATAGACGGGAGGAGGGAGTTGGGGTCATAGCGCATCGCACTAACTCAACACTAACCTCCTCATAACTGTGTAGATACTATAATGCTATAGATGTCTACTAGCTTCTATTAAACGTGAACCCTCAATCTCGATGTATACCACGTGATGTTTAATCTCCCAACTATAAGTAATAAACAATATAATACTTACGATTATGAATTAATGTGTGCTTTAATGTGTCAAATTTTTTTCGCTCCAAACCTGCTGCAGGTAAATGAATACGATGAGTGAAGAAGGTTTCTAGCACTTGTGTAAAGTTCTAAATGTTTTATCTATCATTCTCTTGTTGATATTCTTTGTACTGAATAGCACCATCACAGCAGCGGACTGAACCATGACGCTGGATTTAGAAGTAAAAATAATCGCCGTTTTTTTTTATGGCTGACAGGCTAGGTGTTTGATCACAACTCACTTGATGTTAAGTGACGGCGTGGTCAAAGATGGTAAAGCACACCTAGCCTGGAATGGTACTGGCTCTCAAGTGATACTGCCGGAACACGTCGTTAGATGCTTGGCGGCAGATTTTCAACTTGAGCGTGGAAGCTAGCCAGCCGAATACCAGAAAGTACCCTACCACCATGCTATGGTTTCCTCGCGATGTTTTCCTTCACCGGCAGCTCAAGCTCATTGTTGGGATTTGAACCCACGCCCTTCGGCATGCGAACCGACCGCGCTAACCACTTAGCTGCCATCGCTACAAAAATAAATGGTGTGTGCTGTATGTGAATGCTGTGGTGTTGGTGTGAGGTCAACACAACGTGCTACGACTTTGATCGTAGCTCACCTTTGCCATTGATTGGATTGAACGCGGGACAATGAGAAGACAAGTCGTTCCATTTGTGTCGCGGCGCCCTCGCTGCCGTTCGTCATAAGCGGCTCGGTCGCGACCGGCCGGGTGAGACCCTTCAACCCTTGACTCACGCAGTAACTGTAGTTTAATCTGCACATTGACACGGGCCCGCCGCCCCAAGGACTTAACTAATGGCATCTTAGTTAAAGTTTCCCCCTCGAGATCGACTGGCGACATAATTGAAATTATGTATAGAGTTAAGTTTCAAGTCGGAAATCTGTCGCAATAAGTTCCGGGGAGCGGGATATCTGCTTACACTGAAGAGTGTCTTTTAGTTTCACAGACTGGTCCAATTACAAATGAACGCTTTCGATCGTAACTTTATAAACTGATAATTTGGCTAAGATGTTTATGTGAAACTTTTATTTATTACCCGCAGTAACTTTAGACACTATCTAAATTATTCCCCATTGTGGAACTTGCAACGTCGTTGAGCGGATGATATAGATGATAGATCAAACTTTATTCCTACGTATAGAACTAGCTGAATGCCCGGTATTTCGTTCCTGTTCAACGCCATCTACAGAGTCCAATTGTAAATAAATATCATAGGACTTTTAACACTACGCTATATATGCCATATAACCCCAAACTAAGATCGGAACGTGGAAGTGATGGAGGCCCTAGGCCGAGAGGAGGCGATTAAAATGTAATCATTAGATGTATATAGTAATAAGTATTGTGTGTATGCCTCGAGCATTCATGCTCACCATTGAAGGCTCCTTCTTGGGGCGGCGGTCGCTCTCTTCCCTCAGATATGGTTGAGAAGGGCGATGGCTGGCACATGCGTCATGCTCGTGATCGGGTGCTGCTTGCGGGTCGCTGGTCTGCTCGCGGTATACACACAAACTAGTACTTTAACCCTAGTTAAGATTTAAATTTACTCTTCCCACACTGTTAAAAAAAATATTATAAAAAATCGAAGTTAACAAAGGTCACGGGCACCGGTGTCTGTGGAGCGTAATATTTAAATAAAAAAAATATAAAAATACCCCCAAACTAAGCAAAGCTTGTACTAAGAGAACTATATAACTAATAGAAAACTTACGTCGTTTTTTTTGTAAATGAATACCCAGACTCTTAAAAGGACATTTAAGCTCGTCACATAAATGTTTGTCCTGAGTGGAAATCGAATCCTTGATCTCTTGAAGCAGATACACTACCAAATGAGCTAAAAGAGCAGTCACACCATTACCACCATTGTCAATCTAAACCATTCAGGGTCAACTGCAAACTCAAACACACAAAAAATGTATATAAACACGAACAAAATAATTAAATGTGAATATATAAAGAAGACAAGCGCCTCTGGTGAATAAACAGTGGTATACCAGAACAGCCAACATCGTCTTAAGACTTGTCTAACAGGAAATAAACCCAGTCGCCGCATGACAAGAACTTTTCGATTCCCTCCAATCAATTTGTAAGAAAATGCGTCGAGTGCTACACGGGCGGCACAAGTTGGCAACTTCCCGAGTCGAGCACATAAATCGCGGCGCAGCCACGCGCTCGCACGAAAAGATAAACGAATCAAAATGTTTTTGAAGACGCGCCATTTATCTCCGGCAATTGTTGCCGGTCGCCGCGCGCGCCGGCAGTGCACGGTGATCGGAGGTCAATTAACACTACGACGTTATGACATGAGTATTTTATATTTTATCACTTCATAACTCTTCACTTGTTTAGACTAAGTTGAGCTTCGAGAATGGCAAACTTCCATTCCAGGCTTTACCATCTTCGACCACATCGTCACTTAACAATAAGTGAGCTGAGGTCAAACACTTAGCCTGTCAACCATTAAAAAGATGTGTTTGGATAGTTTTACGCATCGTCAGACTTTTTAAAACACTGCTGGACGTCGGCCTCTAACGAGACGCGCCACTCAGCACGAGAGTGTGACGGTTCTATCTCTATTTTACAATCAGTATATAAAAATATGCTTTCAAATCAAAATATAAAATTAATAACTCGACGAACACCCGAGTCCGAGAGAAAAGGGACGACCGGCGCTGTAACAATATATTCTCAGAGCATGAAGCTGATTCTGTCCCTACTGGCAAACATTTATTTATTTTATTTGTCAATAAAATTCTTCTTTTATATGTATGCGATTAATTTGAGATAACTTTTACATCTTTCTACTGATTCCTTTCTGCAGTTCAACTGACTCAGGATTATAAAAGTAGGAAAGATAGACAGGCAAACGTTGGAGTCCAAATAACTCGTCGAGTTCCTTTATTCCTTGTTTTTTAGTCAAATGTCACAGGAAATCTCAATCAATCAATTGATAAAGCACTCTCAAATACGGCCAGGTCAGCACATCGCCTGCCAGAGGCGATCTTAGTTCGTTCTAGCGTGGCCCTAATTTATCACAAGATCTGTACGACTCAGCGAGAGATCAAACTGACATAAATAATCCCAGCGTATGAGTGCGGCGCGCGGCGCTCCGAGAGACGCGGCGCCCATTTTTATCTCTCTCGTAAATAATTCTTGTATTAAGGAGGGTCAGCTCATTGTCATCATAACCTTGCCAGAACAGAATAAATAGCCGACGAATAGAACCCTTCGTGTGCGGGCAGTGTAAACATTATTCTGTTATCCTATGAAACAATCAAATTAGGTGTGAAGTATAAATAATATGAGTATTTGTGGGCTGTCTGAATTCTCGCAAATAAATACCCTCTCCCTGAATAATCCACTTGGCCCGGCCAGACAAAACAACGGCGAGGCAGGCACTTGTGATCCGATTAAATTGTATAACATTTTGTTATTGAAAACTACTAAATAAATTGATATACATAAATGTATAATTGACATTGAAAATACGGATTAAGACGTATATTCAATATTTTGAATCTGTACCTTTATAACGTAATAAAGAAGCAATTCCTCGAGTGTTTCTGTTTGTTAGAATTTCCATTAGATACGTTTCCGTCAATTACCAGCTTCCACATTCTAGGTACATTGAAACGAGATGGAAGCTTCGGTAAAGCCGGCAGTGGGAAAAATCTTTTCTCCAGAGTTTTTGTAGAAGTGTTTGTGCTCTGTGCCACTAAACACCTTCTGTATTACTTTTATACAATAAAAACTGAGTATACTACAGCAGCCTCTTGAAAGCTAAACCACGCTTTCAGTGCTTGTGTACTACCTTGTGACGTCACAGGGATCACGTGACGCATGTCAAAATCAAATTGCGTTTACGCCTTTTTTTTTTTACAAAATTGAATTTGTTTTGTAATTTTTATGTATTATTCTGTAAACAAAAATAAAGTTAGGTGATTGCTTTATTGTAACATTGTTGGCTATATGAGAGTTACGCAGTCTGGGCAAGCCCTATAGGCACAGTACGTACACACAGGCAACCCGACCAACTCCCTACAACGCGACGGAGTCGCCCCCCACGCGCAAGGCGAAACCTCTGAACTGAATGCCGAGTAGTATTGTTTTCAACTAGTTTAACAAAAACCATTAAGTTATGTCGGAGGCCAGCGGGCATCTTATTATATGTATATTTGATATTAAAGTTGCTAGTACGTAAATCAAAATGTTAAATTGCCCACCAAAAACTTTCTCTACGTATGTAATTATACCTGTGTATGTGAAACAATCGGTGTTTATACTTCGAAAAATCGCATAAAAGTAAGTATTTAACATAACCATAAGCGAGGCATGAAGGGGACGCCGAGCAGGCGGAGGCTTCGGGGGAACTTGGTGCAAAGTTCACATTCGAGCTTCTCTTAGAAGAAGGCACGGCCGCCAATACAGCGTCGTCACTCGTAACCGACTCATTCATTTCAGTAAAAGCTGCCACATGTTACGACTTCTTTACAAACGAAACTCAAAAATTTGGTAGAGAAGTGTGCGTCGCTGAGGGTGGCCATTACGCGGCAAAGGGAGCGAGTTCCCGCCGCCACCGCGCGCTGATTGTGTTTGGAGTTCTATTTATATTGCGACCTCAAAAACGAGAGAACGCAATTTCGTTGAAACGTCTCTATTCATTGCGTGCGTTGATTCGTCTCAAATACTTTCTGCGGAATCGGTTTCTTTCTTAACCTGTGAATAAAACCGAGCTAGATCGTTCGTGTTTCGCATTGGCATAAACAACCGAGGACTGGACTATAGGGTGAATAATGACGGTCTGAATAAATAATGAATAATTAATTGTTGACAGGCTAAGTGTTTGACCATAGCTCACCTGACGTTAAGTGACGGTGAATGCTCACGTGACCGGTGACAGCACCGCCCGCGGCTCTCGGAACAACGACAATGACAGTTCGCTATTCAACCAGGAGCACGCGAGATAGCGTTCATTCATGACTGAATGTATGAACACTATTTATCATTCATTCATGAATGAGTGTATGCTTTAGCGCATACATTACAACAAGTATATCCCTATATTTCAATATGATTAATTCAATGGCCCACTATGGTGGCAAGCAGTCTGCGTACTCGAAAGAGAACGAGGTGTAGTAGTCCAGTTTTTTTTTTTACTGTTTATAGTACTTTGACCGCCAACTCGCCTGATGTTAGCGAAGATGCGGTCTACGGTGGAGCACGCTCGCCTAGAAGAAACCGATTCACTCGCGACTTGAAAGCTCCAGGAATGTCTCTATCAGGGAACACCCACTCGGATCTCAAATTCCATTGTTTAGCGGTTCGTACAATTAATTTAGATCCAAACCGTTTAGTTTGAGTTTTAGGGATATCTACCATGAAGCGGTGCCGCTTTTTGAACCTCAATCTCCAAAGTGTATGTTATAGAAAACTGACGACATGCAACTTTGCGTCGATGTTCAAGGCTTTGACGGAAGAAGCAAATTTTATTTTTTTAGTAAGTGACAAGTTAAACATAAATGTCAGTACAACATATCCTCGCTTTTGACGTCTTTGTGTTGTACTCCCATTCGTTACCGTTCTCCTTGCCCTCTCGGCGAAACTATACCTCGTCGTATTGTGTAGGTACCAGCAGCGCAGAGCTTCCAGCGCAGACTTCTGTTCCCGAATTATATTCATGACCCAGAAACGAGTAACATGCAGAAATACTCTGTGAAATATTCATACAAAGCGGGGAATTTCAATGTGCCATAATTTCCATTTTCATTTAACCAACGGATGTAGCAAAAAATTCCGGCTGCAGTCGAGCCGTTCTTTCGGCATTGTGTGGCCGCTATTGTCGCGCCCTCTAATGGCCAATGTTTTCTGCGGGAAATTAAAATATCCCCATTTGTTACCGGGCGTCGCCCGCTCACGCCCACGCCGGCTCCGGTTCCACCGGAACCGAAGCTTGCTTCACGCCGCTCGCGTATTTATACTGCACCATACCTTGTTCGTGCTGTGTGTCGTGTGCCGGGCAACTTGTCTTTTGTTAATGTTAGCATGTCTTCTGTACACAAATGTGTGTAAACGACCGACGCCATTGGCTCGATACCGTATGCAGGAAGCGACAGCGGCAATGTCGTTCAGCCTCGTTTGCGTTAGCCACCTGAGCCGGGCGGGCGGCACGCGCCCGCCATCTGTCTGCGCTACCGCCCCTCGCGGCACGATGCTCGCCGCTATTACCGCTCGAATTGGCGTAGGACAACACTTCAGCCGCCTCATTGTAATAAATGTGCTGTAAATCGCAAGAGAGTACAATAATCCTTAGACAGCAAATTACGTTTCCATACCCATATCAACAATGCTACTTCTAAAGGATTTAAAAGTTTAGGATTCGTGCTGCGAAACTGTAAGGAATTCAAGTCAGCCAGTACAAAAATCATGCTCTACAACTCTTTGGTGCGTAGTGGTTTGGAGTATTGTAGTGTTGTTTGGAACCCTTTCTATGACGTACATAAGAAAAGGTTAGAAAGCGTTCAGAAGAGGTTTATGTGGCACTTGACCTACTCGTGTTGTCTTGGCAAGGAACTTAAGAGCTATAATGCTAGACTTGAGCACTTTAAGATGGACTCACTCACACATCGTAGGCACACATTGGACAATACTTACCTTTACAAACTGGCGAACGGAATACTGGACACCCCGGATTTGCTTTCAGAACTATCTCTGTCCAATCCTCGTACGTTGCCCAGAGTGTCGCGTTTCAATATTTTTTGTACACTCGATTCTCGCTCTAACCTGGGTTTCAATGCACCCTTGTCTAGGATGACTCGCCAGTATAATGCCATGTCCAGGACAATCGATGTAGATATTTTTGGTGACAATATTAACAGTTTTAAGAGATCTTTGCGATCACTCTCTGACAAAAATTGACATGTAAATTGAATAATTCTATTTTTTTTTTTATTTTATTATTTAACGCTTTATTTTATTTAATTAATTTATTATTTAACTTTGACATTTAATTTTGTATTGATTATGAATTAATTATAGTTTTTATTGCATGCTGTCTGCACCTATAATTGTTGTGGCATTTACTGTGTAATTGTTTTGTACTTCTTACTTTTTGTCATGAGATAATGTACACAATGTTGGTGTTCATAATATAAATAAATAAATAATGTTTCTTGCATAACGTCTCCGACCTCATCCCATGACAGTTGGGAGCCTGTGGTGTGGACGCCACATACGTCAACCTCGGCGCCGTCTCGTGTTTCTGTAACTTCGGGACAAGTCGGTGCTGCCGCATCTAAAGCCGAAAACTTCAACCTATTTAGATAGAATGTATACTCATTTGTGCCGTTTGGAGTTGTTACATTAGGTCCTTAGAGGCCGCTCACGAACTATATAGGGACCGTTTAGAGGAGGCGTCAGGTGACCAGAATGCTGGCAAATACTTTAGTCAAAAACTTATCTCCGCCATCCAGCGTGGCAACGCTGCCACCATTCTGGCCGCATTGCCCTCCTCTGACGGACTCTTAGATTGGGTTGTCTTTATAAATTTGTAAATAGTGTAGGCAGTATTAATTCTAAGATATTTTATTAAGTTGTTACTTGGGTCATAATTGTAATTAGTTTTTGTAGACAAAATTAGTCCGCTCTCAAAACTTGCCTTTTAAGTCGAGCTTCACTACGTCAGCCGTGCTACTTCATTTGTCGACTTACCTTCTCTTAATTTCGCTTCGTAACACAAAAGAGAGCAGCCCAACGACCTCCAAAAAATATCTACAAAAATGAGTTACAAACAAAATCTATTTGGCTCAACGCGGGCCACCCTTCTATCTCAGGCAAACGAAGTCCTTTGACATTATTAATGCGCTGCACCCTCCGAGGGAAATCCCCGTGATCCGCGCAAATCTCGCCCACTCCAGATACAAACCGAGAACCTCCGGTATCAATAATGCACGAATAACTCTCCTAAAAATGATGCTTCAAAAGCGGATGCTCCGCCACTCAAAATGGAGCCTTATCTCGTGCGCGGATGGATCGGGATTGTGTATTTGTGTTGCTCTTTTACAATTCAAAAAGATGTTAGTTCTCGGCAGCCATATCAGGCGAGCGCGGACCCGCGCGTCCAGCGCCGCCTCGGTGCTGTTCGCCCGTCCTACCTCCTACGGAAACTAATAATATCATCGAGACACCGCACCGACTCTACTTACGCCTTGATATCGGTTCTCAACCTCACACCTGTTTTACAATAATTACTTTCAATCGATGATACCCGAAGTGGTCTATATCCACCCCAAGGGATCGACGACGACCTACAAAAGATCCTTGTAAGCGAAAAAAGAATTGCGAGTCCGTGAGATGTAAACAGAGGTCCACGGTAGACCGGACTTTTCATTGATGGTATAACCCACACAGATGATTTGTTGCTGAGTTTTAACCTGAAAACATGTTCAACAGACACACGGCGATACCAGTATTACAGGTTTTGTAAACAAATTTACTTATATGTTTTATAAAAAATCGTAATCTTATAATATTAGTAGCGAATAATTGTATCTCAAATAATGATACCAGGTTTGTTATTGTTTTAGTACTCTACTCCTCACCACAGTTAGAAATCAGTCAAAATCACATGAAAAATAAAGGAATTTGTTAAAAAAAAAATGCCAGGCAGGTCTAACCAGAACCGAAAAATATGGCAAATGGTCAACGAGAGAAAAAACGACGGATTTACAGGCTGATTACTACCGACTGCGCGGCTGGGCGGCACGGTCCTGCCCGACGGACTGCCTTGTTACCTCATTAGGTAACGTTCCGGGCTAGGTGTGCTTTACCATCTTCGACCACACCGTCACTTAACATCAGGTGAGCTGTGGCCATAACAAATAGACTGTCAGCCATAAAAAATATGTACCTCCTTCAAGAGCTGTGGGACTTGGGTTCGATTCCCACTCAGGGCAAACATTTGTGTGACAGGAATGTTTGTTCTATGACTGGGTGTTACAAAAAAAAGTACTAAGTGTTTGTTTGAGTTAAATATCTACTCATATTTGTTTGTTTTTGGCCTGAAATGCGCTGTGTAAATTGTCCGAAGAAATTAATTAGTTATTTCTTCACTCCGCCCGCAGTAAACGTTGTTCATAATAATCAGTACAATGACCTCTTTTTAACTAAGTGCTACAAACAAATATAAACAGATAATTCAATATTCTCTAAAAACGTAAGAAGTGCAAGTCGTGCGCGCTGCGCACCTAGGGTTCCGTACTCCTAGACGCTATTGATTGATTTTTTACTGATATTTACAATTTTTCATTATATACTCATACTCATGCTAAGAAGTACACATAAATATTATAAGATATATATTGCCCTACATATATCGTCATTCTATCGAGTCTCAGGGCGTCCTACGCTACGATTGCCAATTCGAGGTCTGGTCTAGAGTGGACCTAGAACACGTCTACCCCAGCGGTTATAAGTTCTGCTGGCAGTGGATGGAAATCGTGCTGAGTGGCGTATCTTGGGAAAGGCCTATGTCCAGCAGTGGACTTCAATAGGCTGACGATGATAATATATATTATATATATCTATTTAATTATGCCTGTGGAGCCGACATGACATGAAGACGTTACAGGTGTACACACAACTCATACGCTCGCTCATACATTTATAGCATTAGTGTGGTGTGATTGTAAGGAGAGTGAAGGTGGAGCGCGTCCGGTGTGCGAAGGGTTGGCTCTGTGAGAGCAGTATATATTAGGACAATGCTCGTGCTATTCTGTGTAAAACTGGTATAATGATTCGTTTGGCACATTTACTCGTGTGTTGGCTTCTCCGACGACATCTTTCACTCGTCTTTTCAAAAAGTATCGGATCAGAAAGTTTGGCAAACTTTGACAATAACGACCGAAGTTCGTCACAAGATTCCAAAAGAAAAAATATTACTTTTGCTCGCAGTGTGGCACAGTTGGCCGATACATCGTTGCGTTATGTAAGTTTAAACTGAAATCAAATGGTTTCTGCAGGCTGTCAAAATAACTACTATTCGTATAGTCACATATATACAAATTATACTTACTTGGCGGTAGAACTCCTTAGCAAAAAGTCGTCTAAGTAGATACCAACGCCGTACCAAATATTCTACCGCAAGCAGTAGTGTGTAAACACTACTTTCCGATTTAAAAGTTACCGCAGTTGAAATTATAGGGCTGTCGAGACTAACTTAAAGTAATGAACGTCAAAGCAGCGATGCCCTGGACTTTGTTTTGCTACTCAATGTTCTATGTATCACTGCAATGGTCATGGACTTGCGTTATCTATTACCATCAGGAGAGCGACTCGTACGACTTACTATATTTACTTTTTTTTAATTATAAAATTTTGTTGTATATATTTCTTATTTCTCTACCTCGTAATAGCTCAATGAATTTAAGTAAAATCTTGGTTGGAGACAGATTATACAAAAATATGTGGTTCCCGTCCAAGGATAGCGGGTGAAGCCGCAGGGCACTTACATGCGAAACGTCAATTATCAAGTGTAACGTTGTACCGGCGCGGAACACTCATTACGATGACGTCTTGGAACAAATGCGAGTTCCCTCGTCAGTTATAATGATTACAAGTAACGAGCAGCCGAACCTACTTACTCTTACATGAGAACCCAAGTTTTGATCTTAAAGTACATGTATAAATTACGGCCCCGGCGCTAGCTCCAAACAGCTTCAAGTGTCGGGAAATAATCGTTTGAAAACGAGCCTTATGAACGCGATAATACAGCAGTTTGAAATAAAAGTAGGACTGCGTGGCTCCCCGGGCAAAGCTGAGGCCGACCATTCTGCTAATTTGCACTCTGGCCGGTCTTGAGCATTTGGTTTCTGCTCCATTTCACTCCGATATTGCTTTTGCTAAGTGTTATCTTAATGCGAGGAGAAATCGAACAGCTATTAATATTAGCTAATGTAAGTGATGAAACCATAAGGAGTCGACTTACCGAATCTCGACAATTTATGAGTTTACCTAAGCAGAACGTCATGTAGGCGGTGAGCGATTTACATTTTATTTACATTTAGGTAATTTTCTCGCAACACAAAAAACAAGGATACAATAGTAACGTCAAGATACTTTTTACACGACTCCCCAAAAACGTGAGCTTATTTATTATATCATATCTTTTAAATCCCTGAACAGATTTGGATGTGTGGGTTATAGTGTTCAGACTTAATGGTGAGCAAGTCCGGGAAGTACCGACTATAACCAGTTATAAGAGAATGTGATAGAAAACTCTGTCCACCGACGTCAATTAACAAGAAGGAAAGGATATCGAACACCGTGCTGCGACAGGTGTTGCATATTTTAACTATTAACAAACAAATTAAAACTCCTAAGCTAAGGTGCCGTGGTAGTGCGGCGGCGTAAGAATAGTACCCCACCCTCTCTACCCGTGGTTGCCGTAAGAGCCGTCTAAGGGACGTAATCCGGAAGATGGACAGCAGCGTCTTCCTTGAACAATCACACGTAACTGCGCTCGCCAACCCGCCTGCCAAGCGTGGCGAGTATTGGCCACCGCGTGCGCGCAGAACCAAGCTAAGATCTTGGCTGCTAGAGACCTTGATTTATGACTTTGTATATTATTTAAAAATAAGAGATTATTGAATTACTAGTAAGTAATATTTTTATTGACAATCAATTGATAATCATATTTAAATTGACATGCAGCCGTGTCTTCTAAGTATAAAAGATTTTTTTTTAGAATGAAATAGAGTATTTCAAATACACTAAGTATGTTTACAAAAAGAAGTTTCCAGACTCACCTGGATTGTGTAATAAGGTTAGCAGCAACAAGCCCGATCTTGGCAAAGTTTTAAAACAAGTAAATTATTAAAAAAATTAAAACCCCCCGACACAAAATCAGTCATAGCTAAGAACACTCCCGACTAATTCACCTTTCAAACAAAAAAAAAAACAATATCTAAATTGGTTCATCCGTGCGGGAGCTACGATGCCACAGACAGACACACACACACAGACACGTCATACTTATAACACGCCCTCGTTCTTGCGTCGGGGGTAAAAACTGACAAAAATCTAATTAAACGTGTTTTCAAAATTTGTTCTGCATCGCACGCGGTTCCACGATAACCTTATATCATAAAGCTTGTTATATTGTGACAACCTTTTTACATCGTTACTTTGGAATTATGTATTTAAATTAAATTAAAACCTAAATATTTTTAGTTTGCGGCCCCCGTATAATAACTAAATAATAACTAAAACGTGTTTGTGGCCCCTATAAAAAAAGGTTGGGTATGGCTGTGCTAAACCTTTGTTTCTTTGATCGAAGCACTTTTCCCGACCTACGGATGCCCTTCTGGGATCCAGTGCGTTAAACTCTTACTATTAAATTAACTTCAAATGTGTACAGCGGCGAGGTACCTCTGTAAATGTGTCTAGGTGCTGCAGAGAGCGTGTGTTTATACGTCGCCTGCGAGCCCGTGCCGCGCGCGCCGGGACGCCGCCGCCGGGAACAATGTCGGCGCACCTGCAGTATGCGTGACCCGGCGTCGCCCGCGACGACCCTCGCCTGATATTGTGTCGGGTGATAAATACCTACCTCTCCTTTCACTCCCTCTGTTTGCAATTACGAACTTGAACTATGCACACTAATTTAGTTTAGCCGTCTATTTGACAAGCTCGCAATAAATAATTACCATCACATCAATATTACGAATGCGAAAGTATGTGCCTATTATAACTAGTTCTCGCCGTGAAGGATTCCACTGAAATTCGGACTTAAAATAAAACTCATACTTTGATTTAGTACATTTTTTATTTAGAAAAGGTGTTCTGAACTAAACTGTGTCCACGTACGTCCTATAAGTATCCTAGCTGTTACTTATAACAATAATATACTCTTATTACAATAACTACTTTTCAGATCATTTGATTTTTAATTTTCGTATTTATTCAAACTCTTGATGCGGTGGAGCGGCGTGATGTTCTAGTTATTGAACTATGTTTTTCTATGATGATGTTACTAATAATGATGAAAAGTTGGTAGAAGTTTCTTTGGGTACCAAACGTACCAAACGTACCAAACGTTTTGACCCTATGTTTCTCATCAGTACGGCTAAGGAACGGAACGAGCTGCCAGATTCCTTGTTTCCTTCATTTTCGACCACATCATCGCTTACCTGCAAGTGAGTTGGTGGTCAAACGTGGACTAATCCGATAAAAAAATACAATTAATTTATTATTACATAAGTCCATACATAGTACATTTATGAAGTGTCAAAATCTACAATACTAATGTCATTCCAGTTGAGAACAATAAGCGTGTAAGCTAGCATCTAGCTCCTCCTTAACTAGTACCAAAGCACTTAATTAAGTCGTCTAAGGTAGTAAAATCTAAAACCGGAGATAACTCCATCGCACCGGTAATTACTCGCCGTGCACCACACAGCAAGTAGTCGGCTGCGCTCGAGAGAGGCTCTTCGAGGCAGCTCCTCTTCGGGTGCCGCCCCTCGGCGACGTGGCGCGCCTTTGACTCTGCAGAGTCGGTTTAATCAAGGCTTCAGCTTATTTCCGTGAACTGCACCCGACGACGGATGTAAGACGGTGCCTCTGCGTAGCACTGCAACACTGAAACGTACAGTTTAATGAAGTCTATTAATGAAATCGGCTAAAAGCCTACATACAGGCGTATATTAATTTATACAGGCGATAAATTTATACAAAATTCTAAAAAGTCTGCTTCAATATAATAAGACGAACGCACACTTGCAGGCTTGCAAGCGATTTAAATGCATCAAAAAATTTACGTGGCGAGGTAATATAAATTCTTTGATAAATTGACATATAACTCCATTTTCGTATTGCGCGGTAGTTAAATGAAGCTTGTTAATTTAAGCAGCGTTTAAACGCTCTTTAAATACTGTTAAACGATAAGCATAGACGAAATAGACAGCAATGCGGTCCTATTGGACGCCCTCCAGCTGCAGAGCTCTAATCAAGAGTTCAGATAAAATTTAGAATTTTGGTACCGCATACAGCATAACTTATTTATATAGTTTCGTCCTATAAAACTTTTGTTCAAAGCTGACTCCTACACATGGCTCCGGCAGCGGGCGTCGCGCCGCCGCTGGAGCCCGGGGGAATTTCCCAGCAATAACTACAAATTTATTTCGACTTCTAAATTATATCCGGGATATTTAATATCCGGGCGAGCTCATCCGCTAATCTGGCTCCCGGGGCCGCTCCGGATCTAGGGAGTCTGAAACGGGTACATCACAAGTTTGTATACTGAACTACTGGCCCTACCCTAGTGTCGATGTCTTATTGAAGGCGGCACGATATGTCTAATTACTGTTTGTCACTGATTACTACAGTGCAACGTGTCGAGGAAAACACAATTGGGTCATTTGTAACGCTCTCAGCCGCACATCCCATAAACGTATGTGTACGCAAATCTATTCGACTGTATAATTGAGCTTTATCAAGCTATTATTATCAACCATCTTAAAGCATTGTATATTTTTCTAGGATAAAAAGTAACCTATGTACTAATCTAGAACATATAATCTAGAACATAAGTTGTCTTCATCCTGAATCTCATTAAAATCCGTTGAACTGTTACAGCGTGAAGAAGTAAAAAAAATATTTCAGGTACTCAAGAATTGCAAATGTATGATTGTTGTCATTGATATAAATTGAATATTTTAATGTTCATGTTGTTAAATACAATTGTGGTTTACATGTTGTATGTACCTAATCTAATGTTATATAAATTTTATTTGTATTTTGCACGCCTAGTGAAGGCTGAATATAGAGATGCCTACTTTTGTATGTTCGACCTGACCTGTACCTATATTTAAGCAAATAAAAAATTTGAATTTGAATTTGAATGTTTTAAACGTAAGAGAAACGCCTGAGAATTGGCACAATACAATAATGTGCGTGGTCGAATACAGAAAAAATTGATGATGCCAGTTGTTACTGGTATAAAGGCCTCGATGTTCACGGCTCAGCTATCGCCCGATCTGGCGGATCCCACATTACTTACCCCTGACTTATTGTCAAGAGGAAATCCGCACCTTCTTCAAGATACTTGAGCAGATTATTCCTCTCGAAGCAATTAAATGTTTATCAGAACGATAACTCTACGCAGCAACTGGAGCGTGGCTAATCCACGTTTTGCGACGTCGAACGCGTCCCGGGAACTGACTACTCGCACATGAATACAGTCATGTTGGCAGCGGTTACGTTTGAATGCGTAATATAGTCATTTTGGCAGCACTCGGGTACCGCTGGGTAGCTGTAGCTGTGTACAAAGCAAATTCATTAAAAGCCACCTACATCATTACGTATCCCATGAGATTTTACTCTTCTCTATTATAAAGCAGTCTGTGTGTAATTCCAGGCTATAAGCTAAATTCGTTTGAATCGTTATTGCGTGAAGAAGTTCACACGCAAACGAGCACATTTATAATACTATTGAAAATACTCGTCAGTCCCGAAAAACACCAAGTCTTGCAAACGAATTTAGGATACTTATGTTTTGCCTAATGTACCTATACTAATATTACAGTCCGTGCCGAAATCTGTGGCCGTCGCGATATTCAGGACCTCATTTTAATATGATTGAAACAATCAGCTCGGAATATTCTTTATTGTTTATCACATTAAGTTACGGTCTTTCAGACCTAATAGCGAGAGTTTATTTCACGTAATTTCAACCTTTCAAATTGTGTTGGCAATCGACTCAATAAAAGAGGAGGTTCTCAATTCAGCTGTATTTTATTAATTTTACTAAGAATTAGCTTGAATTGACAAAAAACTGGCACATATATGGACCAAAGTGTAAACAACACGTCACATTAGCATGTCGGTGATGCGAATCTAAAATGATTCTTTTACCAAAGAATCACCAAGAAGTGTTCACAAAAATGAATTCCTCATGTAAAAAAATGTGTTTAGTAAAACCTACAGTTTGCGGAGCCCATTAACACGAAACAGTAGCTGTACGTGTGAGAGTAGAAACCGAAGAGTGCCGGCCTTGGCTCGGCAGCTTTTTGCTCGCGTCGATTTGGGCCGCCCGGCCGCCCGGCCGCCCGCCCAGGTAGGGCAGAGGGCCTTTAAATCAAACCTTTCGAACCCTTCTGCTAAATTATGCTCCGCAATAAGTAGTGCCCGGCAGGTTATGTAAACTGAAACTTGCGCTCCGCCCCACTTATGGAAACGGAGGCGCAAGACGTTACGCAGCCTTCACACCGCTCCAGGGAACACTGATAACGTACCTTCGTGTACGAATACAAATATTTTATTGGTAAAGTTACAAGTCAAATTCCGTAATATCATTAAATAAAATTGATTGACTCAGGCGTTACTTTACGGAAGTTCATTTTAAGTGTTCAAGAGTGTATAAGAGTGTATTTTTTACAAAATCTTCGTCAGTGTTGTAATCAAAACTACTTTTAAACGAAATTACACTAAAAATACTAAGTCAATATACTCACTTGTTACTAGTTTCCCATGCGTCAATTTTATTTCAGTGCTTACTGTGAGGCAGCGTTGTGTGCTGCAAACAGATACGGAGATACGAACCACGTTCACACACACGCACTCTGACACATACACACACACACACACGCAGTATTATTACTGAAGTAGACACCTTCATTTAGGTAAATTTTAAGATAATTCTATTTTTATCTGTCATTCATACCTTTCGGTGGGTGTTGTCGCCCACGACGCAGTTCTTGAACATCATTCTATCTACTATTGATACTTTCAATAATTTAGAATTTGATTTGTATGCGACTGATACATATACGACAATAAACGTATATTTGAAAAACTTCAAGAATTATCTTTCCATGATTTAGCACGGTGGATCCTGTATGTTGTGTGTTTCTTTTTAATTGTCAGTATTGTGTCGAGTGCTTTTTCTTTCTTTCTAACTCGATCCCACTCGGGTCAGTTGTCCTATCTGGATATCGTAAGTACAGACATACATCGCAACTTTTGTTTCATGACATTTTAAAAATACACACCAACAACGGAGACCGCGGGGGACGCTGGAAACATGTCCGCTGTTGCTGTGTGACAGTCAAAACACACAGAGAAAACTTTTCAACGTCCTGACTTTGTAAAAAAGTGCTTTTTTAAATATGAAATATTTTGTATTTTTTTAAGCTACATCCAGATTCATGAACCGTCTCATGAGCTATAGTATAAAGTTATTACCATGAATTATAAAATATATCTAACTAACGCTAACTTTACATAACCCAGGGCAAAGGCTAAATGTTAAATAAATATTTGGAGACTCGTCAACAAATTCTGGAAATCCCAAGTCGAACTGTTCTGACGCACATTCCTTCAGCGAACTTGCGAGTTGTAGAATGTCCTTCCTACGAAGATCTTTCTACGGAGTCACAGCATGAGACGTTTTAAAAAGGGCATACATAAATATCTCTCTGGGTTGGCAAAGAATCGACAACATCCCTAGTGTTACAAGTGTCCGTAGGCAGCGGTGAGCTTACCATTAGGCGAACCGGCAGCCTGATTGCCGATCTTTCTATCAAAACTACCCGAAACTATAACTGAATTATTTCGGCAAGAAATCAAAAATATATAATGGTACATTTTGCGTAGTGGATCAATTTACTTATTTCGATATTTACAAATAATTTAAGTTAATTCGAGCAGATTAAATGAAAGTTAAGTCTGCCTGCAGTCATGCCCTAGTAAAGTAATGGCGACTTTACTTCAATATTCAAAGGGGTTTTGGAAGAAACACGAAAACTCATATTACACTACACTACGACACGTTTCGAGACACGCGCGTGTATTTCGGCACTTTATAATTAAAACATTTATGTATAAACACAAGTTTTGGAAAATAATATAATGCGGCGACACCACATTTCCGCGTTCTCGCCAAAACTCCTAGAGGAACTTCAAAATTTTCTGTTTTTAAGCTTGTTGAAATTTCCCTGAACTCTCCGAGTAGTGTTGTCAACATCTCACAGAGCTGTGTTTACGCCGTAAAGTACATTTTGTCGAGCGTCCGCGCGCTCGCGGCGGCTCCCACCTCGGCGCGATCCGGGTCAGCGGGTTTGCTCATTATCCTTCACATTACTCGCAAAAGGCGTTTAATTAAGATTCCTTCCCGCGAGGGAGCGACGCTACGTGCACTCAACTCGCGAGAGAAAACAGCTAGTATATCACTACTACGTAAACGATACAGAATGTATGGAAAGAGAGACGGCGGTACTGGCGGGAGTTAAAAAAAACTCATTTTTCTTTGATTGTCGTGTTCGTACTTACATGCTTCCCATAATTTAATATGCTATTAAGATAGAGCCACTGACATTAATTTTTTTCTTTAATATAATTTTTATTTTATTTTACTGTTGTCTGTAATATAATCTTTGGGTAATAATGAGTGTTGTTTAGAAAAAGGTTTTTAAAAATAAATACATTAGTTTTCAAAACGAAAATAGATTCACAAACTCTACGGCTATCAATATCGCTTTTTTTATGGTTGACAGGCTAAGTGTTTGACCACAGCTTACCTGATGTTAAGTAACGGTGTGATCGAAGATGGTAAACACACCTAGCCTCGAATGGAAATGGCTCTCAAGTGAGGCTGCCGGAACGCACCGTTAGATGTTTGGCAATAGATTTGAATAGATTCAACTTGAGGGTGATAGCTAGCCAGATTTGGTTATGGTTTCCTCATGATGTTTCCCTACACCGGCAGCTTAAGCTTATTGTTGGGGTTTGAACCCACAACCTTCATCGTATGATCCGACCACACTAACCACTATTTTATTTTTTCATCGCTACAAAATTTCGCTTTCGCTTTATTGATATTTAGCGATATGCAGTCAAGTTTTCAAAGAAAATTTCGTCTTATGTGCGCCATCTAGCGAAGCTTACCGGAAGTACTCTTTGAGAAAAAATCTTATTAGTGTCGATTTTATGGTTCGCATGGGCTGCCCGCCGAAAAAGCTTTTCGGAGGCGTCCAAAGCTAGCACCTAATCAGAAAAACGTAGCCCGACATGTGGTCTCGGAATCCGACCTGTTTATTACCTGGGGTGTACGCGGCGGCCTCGGTCGTGACAATGCTTGATACCTACATGACACGCTCGCCGAGGATCTAGAGCCCGGCGTATTCTAGACCTGCCTATAATGTAACGTGTTCTATGTCACGCCTTCTACGCATGGACGTCGATTTTTACGCGAACATAGGTTAAAACTTACAGGTACATATGTAGATAGTGTTTTACTGTAAATAGACGTTATTAGACGAAATTACCACATTATACACAGCCATGTCTGACAACCCCTCCAGGGAACTAGCTAGCGAACTAAGTAAACTTTAAAATATCTATTTATGTACCTAGTTTCCCAGACAAATAAATCATTCATTCATAAACCATTCAAATAAATAAGAATAGAAGGCCAGCTACGAGTTTTCAGATAGTAAGAGAACAATAAAGAAGAGAAAGTAAATACATAGTGGATAAAATGGTAGAAGACGGACTTAAGACGGACATTCGGACAATAAGATAGATAAAACAACAACAACAACAACAACAACAACAATAAAAAAATGGAAGAAAAAAGAAGATGGAGTTAAAAATAATTTGCATTAAATGGCCGCTTCAATTTGAATCCAGGGGTCAAAAGCTCAATATTTAGTTATTGACCTGTAACTACTGTGTACAAGTTGTAGCGATGTTAGCTCAGTAGTTAGTGCAGTCGGTTCACACCTCAAAGGGTGTGGGTTCAAACCCCGACAATGACTTGAGCTGCCGTTGAAGGAAAATATCGTGTGGAAACCATAAAGTGATGGTAAGGTACTTTCTAGTACTCGGCTGGCTAAATACCACCATCAAGTTGAAAATCTGCCGCTAACTTAACAGTGTGTTCCGGCAGCCTTACTTGAGAGCCAATTCCATTCCAGGTTACGTGTGCTTTACCATCTTCGACCATACCGCCACTTAGCATGTAGGTTGTCAACTGTAAAAAATAATTTAAAAAAGTAACCCTGCAGCTGTAGCATTAATTACACTGCCCTGTCGATTTATTGGTAGCGTGTCTGCTTCAAGAGTTCGAGAGTTCGTGGGTTCGATTCCCACTCAGGACAAGCATTTTGTGGTATAAACAAAATGTTTGTTCTGTGTCTGGGTGTTCTATATGTATTATAAGTATTATAAAAAAAAAGTATTTAAGTATTCTATCAGCTATCTGACTTCCATAGTACAAGCTTTGCTTAGTTTAGGGCTAGATGGCGCTGTGTGTAATGCCCTACGATATATACGATATCTATGATTAGTTTGATAAATAGCGCGTGTGAAATAATTATCATAGGATATTTATTTATTAATAAAAAAATTAAACACACGGAAACTGACGTGCTTTTAACACATTTTTGTTTTACTTATGCGCGATTACTCACGTTTACGACGAGGCCGCGCGCGCGTTGTACTCAGTATCGTCTCCTTGAAGAAGGCCACCAGACGTGGTCGAAACTATAGTCGGAGTGAGTACCGTATAAGTAAAATATTTATTTTTATTTTCGAAGGCTTATAAACAAGACCATTGCTAGTGCCCTTGTTACCTATAGAAATAATAGTACATGAAGTGAGTCGTGCGCGGCGCGGGGCCCGGTGTAATGGCCCGTCCCGGTAATATCGCGGCCGCGGCACGGGTTCGCCGCCCAATTACATTTTATTCCGGGTTGATCTCCGCATTTCGTGAGCAAATAAATGCGATTGCAATCCTGCGGTGTTGTCCGAGCTCGGGACGGCAAACGGACGTAGCTCTCGCTAGCACTGGACACGCCTGCGCGGGCCGGTGGACTCCCAGGAACCTCATTTAAAAGACCTAATTAAATGTAATTCGACGTTTTATGTCACTTTGTCTTCCAAATCAGCGCTGTTTTTATAACCTATCCCACTGCTGGGCACGGGTCTCTTCCCTTTGTGGGAAGAGTACGGTCATAGCCCACCTCGCTGACCAAGTGCGGGTTGCCGGGCTTCACATGTCTTCGCGAACTATTTAAAACTTTGAACTTAGAAAAAACAAAGGCGCGCACCGCGGGATTCGAACTTAGGACGAGACGGATTGGAAACCAGACGCTCTCCTAACTAGACTCCTGAAACTTCACTTATTTTTTATTTTATGTAAAAGTAATAACACGAACGAGACGCTCTCTTAATGGCAAAAGATAACGCCTGTCCATGACCATTGCAGCGATACACAGAACCTTGAGTAGCAAAACAAAGTCCAGGGCATCGCTGCTTTGCCGCTCATTACTTTGAGACTTCGATGATTATTAAATATATGTACCTAATTGTGTAAGAAAACTCAATCCCGACTTTAAAATTCGGAAAGCTACTTGATAGTAAGTTATACAAGCAATCAATACGATTTCCATTGTCACCAAGCATAGGATATATGACGTCACAGTAGATCCATTGACAAGTCGTATAGTGCGTGCAGGTGTGCCCAAGTCGTTCCCCATCGGTATTTATTTATCGAAACGGCTCAAACTGAGGCCGGTACTGTTTGGCTTAATTAAACTCTGAGATATCGGTCCAATGAATGGGAGCCGTGCGCCGGCCGGGACTCGGGACCGAAGCACCCGCGGGTAAGGCCGCGGCAGGTAGGCCGCGCACTAACCGCGGGCAGGGCCGCATTCCGCGTGCGTGGCCCTTCCCGATGAGAGAACTATTTCAGAAGCTCTCGTGCGGTCGACGATGTATTCCATTCAAAGATCACAGAATGTGTCGTGCGAACATTTGCGTCCTATGTACAATTTAAGTCAACTGTCAAAATCTCTTTTTAGTCTGAAGCAGAGCGGATATAAGCCGTCCGCACTTCCTGACGAGCTGTTTTCGCAACTATATATAAGACACATTCACAATCCTTATATCTCATAGTTCCGAGTGCCGGCCCCCTCTCGAAGTAGACAGCTTTCTCGCGATATAAATGGAATTCGATCGGTCAGGGCAATAAAATAGTTAGTAAAAGAGAAAGTAGATAGGGAAAGCAAACTAAAACTATCTCGTTCCCGTCGGTGTCGGCGCTCCTTCAAATCTTTTCGTAGTTAACTATCTTCATAACCCACTCGCCACCTGCCGCCTACGTTACACCCCCCCGCTTACGAATGTGTGCCTTCCTATTAATTTAACCTATGTGTTTTATTAATACATGTAATTGTGTGTCTGTATATTGTTTAGTAGCGATGAAAGCTTAGTGGTTAGTGCTGTCGTTTCACACTCAGCAGGGCGTGGGTTCAAATCGAGCTTGAGTTGCCAGTGAAGGGAAACATCGTGAGTAAACGATAACATGGTGGTAGGGTACTATATAGTACTCGGCTGGCTAGCCGCCACCCTCAAGTTAAATATCAGCCACCGAGCAATGGTGTGCTCCAACAGCCTCACTGGAGAGCCAGTTCCATTCCAGGTCACGTGTGTTAACCATCTTCGACCACACCTACTCTTAACATCAGGTGAACTGTGCTCAAACACCAAGTCTGTCAACCATAAACGTAGGGAATCGAAGGTTTGTTAGCTACGATATCTAATAGTAGAGAAGTAAATACTTATAATGAAAGTTTCAAATTTCGTGCCGTGACCAGAATGACGTGCAATCAAATTTGGTTACCGCCCCAGTATGTGTATATACATAGATAAAGACTCTGTATTGTGCACTCCAGAAACGTACAGAAAACAAAAGAACCTTACGAGCGAAGGTCACAAGTGGCGGCCATATCGTTAAAAGCGATCTCTTCCAGGTAACCGTAAATGATTTCTTTCTCTTTTTTTGTAATTCTAAAAAAACTAATATCTAAATTGATAAACTGATTTGAAACGCTTCCCAGCCGAAACCAGGACAGGCCCAGTGCATACACAACAGACTAGTCTAGAATATAAATCGTGGGGTAGATCGCGCGCCCACGGACCGATGTGGACGTACAGTCAACTCCGGATAATTAATAATTTTAATTACAAACGCACTGATCATAAATCTTGTGTTTCAATAATGCCGCGGAGCAGCCACCGCAACAAATTTTAATTGGAATTGCTTTTGTGAAATACGTCACAGAGCCATGTAATGACTACAGACTACTCTGGAAATACGTACTTTGGTCGCCTTCTTTTCGTTGTAAGAAGGAGTATCCAAAGCAACTTGGCAGGATCATATCACATGTGGTTGGGCAGGGGGGGAGCACGGGGGGAGCACGGGCAGTGACGGTGTACGTATTGAAACCCGGCTCGCAAGTCTAAGGACTGTGCGGGCTCCTGACGTTGCAACGCGACGGATGGCTGGTGATGCCATTTCATGCTATGAAATTTTGATATCTCATTTGATTATAGCTGTGCATCTTGAGCTAAATAACAAAATAAATATTCTATATTATATATTCTATATACTTTGTGGTAGATGGCGCTTTGTGAAATGTCGTGTTTCGCTGCGGGGCATATACCTATAACAACTCGCTCATCTATCGGCTCTTACGTCACTCACTCATTAAATTTACAGGTACAATTATTTTACTAGGGTTCCGTGCCTATAAAGTGCTCAACGAGACTCTGTGTCCGTCTGTCCGACCTATATCTTCTGAAGCGTAATTGGAACCGGTTGAAATTTTCTCAGACTGTGCGTTGCTACCGCGAATTATCAAACAGATAATAAAAAAATAGAGTAAAAAAATTTGGAATAAATAAAACGAATTTCTATATTTTAGCTCTATCGTATACATATAAAAACTATATCACATAGAAACGTCAAACTTAGTATGTGTTAGTCTTACTTATGTGAGATCACTTACGTGAGCTAGTGTTCTACGAAGCAGTAGTCGCGCGTGCGTTTACTCTGCTTTAAGTCCTTGAAAAAGGCCACCTGATGTAGCCGAAACTATAGTCAGAGTATTCGGCGTAACTAAACGCGAGTAACCCGCATGAGTACAACAAAAATGTTAACGTAGTGTATTACGCACTCTGAGGTGTAAAAAAACGGGGAAGTGCGAGTCGGGCTTGCACCGAGAATCAAACCATTTCTATAAATTATCTAGTAAACAAAAGTTAAGTCATCAAGGTAAGGTTTCCCTTCCCGACAGCTCAAGCACTTCGTGCTGGACTTTGTTTGAGCCAACGTCCTTCGCTGTGTGATCTGAAAGCACCTCCACCGACACTATAAAAATGTTGATCTAGCACACTAAGTTATTAACTACAAGTTTAATAAAAAAAAATGATCTAATTATAGAGTCTTAATACGTCGTAAGCCCTCATAATGGGACCCAATCTGTTCGGCTCCCCAGGCCTGCCCGGCTCCCGCCACCACGGCCTCGTCCGCTATTGTCTCCGCCCAATTAGGTACAAATGTAGAAATCTACAACTTTTTTCATAAAGCCTTAAGCGGTTTGGGTCGAGGGAGCCCTCGTGCCTCTACAATGAGAACACAAATAAACCGCGTGATAAACGTGCCGTAAGAGCACGAGTTACGTCCGTCGGAGGCGCGACCTCGCTCGTGCGGCGCTACAGCGCGCAAGATGTAACGTGAATGTATTATACTTACATATGTACATTGGATTTACTATACTGTACATTGCAAATACTCGTATCGGGCACACGATGTGCTGGTATTGTTTTCCTTCTCGGCTGCTGCCCCATGGTGATCAGGGACAATTTTGTTTTTAACGGTAAAGGGTGGTTATGCGGGGAGCGATTACAGAAAACTCACAATAAAGCTGGTTAATTAAGAGTACTAAAGCCAAATACTATTTGAATAAATACATTTAGTAGCGATGATAGCACAGTGGTTAGCGCGGTCGGTTCATGGGCGATAGGCGTGAGTTCAAATCCCAAGAATAAACTTGAGCTGCCAATGAAGAAAACTAGTATTCGGCTAGCTACCAGAAAATCTGCCTCCACGCACCTGACGGTATGTCGCTCGATAGCCAGTTCCATACTAGGTTAGGTGTGCTTTACTATCTTCGTTCACACCGTCACTTAACATGAAGTAAGCTATGGTAAAACACATAGCTAGTGCACCATAAAAAAAATATTCGAATGCTAAAATGTAACGAATTATCGTTCACACCAATTACAAACAATAATAACAACATGAACTCAACACTTTAGCCTTTTTTATCGGAAGAAACAAGTAGCGAGAAAATATATATAAGTAGGAAGCGGATATAATAGTGTTAAACCAACAATGAAATTGTCTGCAGCCCGCGTGAAGCCTCCACGAAGGTTGAAAAATCCAAGCACTCATTCAAGAAATAAAGAACTTCCATCACAATCTCATTTGCCTACTTAATTCGGTTCGGTACAAGTTTGTCAGAAAAAAACCGACTATCCTAATCCAATTGCGCGAGTCGCAAACTCGGCGCCGACCTATCAACAACTCTAAATGAGTTTCAACAAAGCGGAGCCCCGAGCCGCGCGAAACAAATTTCATATGAAAGTTGGTGACGGACATTCGGCACAACCCACGCGCGCCCGCGGGCCCGTCCGCCGCCACACGCTCGCCCCACACTCTACACACCCGCATATACACTAGCGACACCTGGCGGAGCCACCTGCTATTCTACGGACAATAATCTTATTGCGACAACGAATAAGAACACAAGTGACATTTCAACAGCACAGAAGAAAAAAAGGATGTGTTAGCTTTACTTTTGTAACAACCACACACCGCACACACCGCACACACCCACTCGCTGATTTTATTCGCTTATTCTATTATTTTCTCTGCCCCGCAAAACATCAGCGCGTATACTAATAACTATCACTCAATCTGACTTAAAAAGTAAGTATGTGGACCTTCTTTTTTATTGTTGACAGGCTAGATGTTTGACCACAGCTGACCTGATTTTAAGTGATGATGTTGTCGAAAATGGTAAATACATCTAGCCTGGAATGAAACTGGCTCTTAACTGAGGCTGTCTGAACTCACTGTTAGGTGCTTGGCGGCAAATTTTCAACTCGAGTGTAGTTGGTAGCCAGTAACTTTTGTACCAAATATTCTCAAAGGTGTCTAGAAAAATGTGACCACCAAATAAACAGGCGCGCGTCGCGCGAGTTGGAGACAATCGAAAAAGTTTGAGAGCCACAATATGCGAGGCCGTGTGTTGGGAACCAGCCGCGCACGGCAGTGTAATGAGGCACTTTATATTCGCGCCGCCGTCGCCGCGCGGCTCCGTCACGCTCGCAGATAGACAAAGGCATTCCTGTGTCACCTACTGATTCAATTACGTCACAACCGACCTGTCCCAACACTAATTAAACTTTTTCAGTAATCAGTCATATCAATTGGCCTTAAATAACAATAGTGATAAAGACAAGTCGCTTGTTACAAAAAACCTTACAATTACACTTTGAATAAATGAAGCTATAAGTATAATTAATTACCATATATAATGGTAGCTTTACTTTCTATAGAAACTGATGTGGTTTTGACACATTTTTGTTTTACTTATGCGAGTTTACTCACCTTTTTTCACTTCACACTTACTCACACAAAAATGTGCACGTCCTCAGGGAGGCGAGAAGCAAATGCCAGTTTGATTCATGGAAGTATCTAAGTTTGAAACCTAGATCCTTATGTAATTCTGTTCCAGGTATTCGGTAGCGAGGAGTTAGCGTGAAAGCTCCGAGCTCTGGGTACGTACCTATCAAAGTAACATTAACACTTTCCAAACGAGTTATAAATGGTAGCTGTCTCTCGGGCGCGTTTTTGGACGAATTTTACTTGATGGCGTTTTTACTGGTGATGATAGCCATTTTGGTATTAGAGCAACCTGTTGCAGTCGCCGCGCCATCTGGTAAGCAGTCGGAACTATTTCATTTTTAATCGTTTCTCCGGAAAGCAGTTTATCAGCACTTGGGTAATCGTATAATACTTAGAAATGAAGCTATAGAAGTTTTGGCGGGAACACGGAAAAATCGTATTGCCGCATTAAATAATTTTTAAAACTTGGTGTTTTTCGAGTGCTTATGTATAAAAATGATGATGTTTTATTCATAACGTGCCGGATTATAAGCGAGAGTGTGGTAACGTAATATAATGTGGTGAAACGTGCCTTTTCGTGTGGCTTTCAAAATTCCAACGAAGCTTGTAGTAAAATCCACACTTCTTTGCAAAGGCATGACTAGACTTTACCGTAACTTTGTGTGGCTTTAACTGTGACTTAGACTTGTTTTACTAGTTTTATCTAAAAACATTTGAAAATATCGTATTACTTGACACTGGCAAATGCACAAAGTGCGACGCCGAAAACAAATAAGAAAAAAGGAAGCTGTACACCTGTGTTGCTTCAGTGGCGCAGACTGGAATAAACTGGTATAAGTGATACAGTGTTTTTTAAAGAAATCTCCCCCGACCGTCGAAGCGTCGTAGCACCCGCTACGGTGCTACGCGACTACGAGTTTGTTGCCATCTCCGAGTATATTATGTAGTTATTTTAATTACAAATATTACAAAGCTACTTCCTCCGTGTTCCCGAAAGCCTTGTTCCCACGTTTTGAAGGACCCTGATGATTAATGAACACTCGTGGCTCCGGCCGCCACGGCGCTACATCCATCACTGTTGGTCTCGGAGTAATTATTCACACTAGCAGCCAGTGAACACAACAATTTAGAAAATCTCCACTGATTTTCAGCTTCGACTAAATAGTTGCTAGATGCTGCAGGTTAATATGGTTCGTCAGGCAGGACCTACATACACTTCTGAACTCGGTTTTATAAGTCTGACCATTTTACAACTTATTATTTTCGGACACTACTAACGTACTTTAAAACTTTATCTTTATACTAATAACTAGGCACGATAAAAACTTTCATAGGTTAATTTTTTTTTTGGTAAATTTTAACTCAATCAATATATCTCAAACGTAACCTTTTAAAACTTTTTATATTTGCTAAACAAAACAAATATAAAAAAGACAAAAAAAATATAAGGGTTCCTAGGATAGTTCCTAATTTTATTGGAATTTCCGATAAAATTAAACGTGAATAATCCCGCATAAATAAAACAAAAATGATTCCTAGTACATTTCCCACAGCGGCATCTAGCCCAAACTAAGCAAAGCTCGTACTAAGGGAACCAGATAACTGATGAAATACTTATATACTTTTTTTTGTAAAGACACCCAGACACACATCATTTTATTTTTGACAAATAATTTATTTACAAGAGAGAAAAAATATTTATTTGTTTGCAAGAAAAAAAACCGGTCAAGCGCGAGTCGAACTCGTGCGACGAGGGTTCCGTACCTACCCATTATACCGCCATAATAAAATTCCTATATTTTTTTTGTATGCCATTTAAGCTAGTCCTCTAAATTGTATGAGCGCCCATACAATTCAGAAGTCTATCTTAATTAGTGTCAACTATGTATGTATGGGGACACCCTTTAATTTTCAACCCTTTTGTTTGTGCTGTAAGAAGACCTTGCTTTTTGCCAAACTTCGTGATTATTGGTCAACGGCAACTACTATATAGGTTTTCTACCCAAAACCTACAGGATACTTCCTGTTTACATAGATTGTCAATTTTGGTTAAAAGCAAGGTCTTACAGCAAAAGTAAAGGGAAAATTCCGAAATATAAACATGTTGGAAATTATGATAAATTTTGGTACTTACAAGTTTTCGCCAAAATCTAAATTTGACCATAACTTTTTATCGTGTTGACTCAGGACCTTGATTTTTATACACCTAATAGGGACTATAGACCTCAGTATCTGGTATAAATTTCAACTTGCTAGATCTACCCACTCCTGAGAAAATCGGTGATGACACACGGGCAGACAGACGGAGAGACGGACAAGAGAGTGATCTTATAAGGATCCCTGTTTTACCTTTTGTGGTACGGAACCCTAAAAACCATTTATGCTCATCAAAGAAAAGTTTCCTGAGTGGGAATCGAACACACGCCCTACAGCTCTTAAAGCAAATATATGTACCTACACCCAAATATAACAGGGCAGGGCAGCGAATGAGCTGATATCGCAAATTTAAACATACCATGTATTATCAAAATTGGCCTTTATAAAACTTAGTTAATACGCTTGTGAAAAAGTAATTGAGCCGTCAAGCACTTGAGTTGAACATCTTAGGTGTCTATAACTTTATATACCTACATTAACGTTTCTCCAATAATTCTGAAGACAAAGGTCATGGATGTAAAAAGCCATTACACTCGAGATTCTTCCCAAAGTTCTTGTTCTTATTAAAGTAGTTAGAACCTTCAAAAGGCTAAGTTAACAGTACTTGTAATGTATGTATGTAAGTGGCGCGAAGCCTGCGCGAGGCGCGGGGCGCCGCAGACGCCCACGAGGCCCTGTATTCCAGGCATGCAAACGACGCTATAATTCGCAACCTTTTCCTACATGACTCCATCTGGAGAGGGTAGCAGGCACGTGCTAATGCTCGATAGTTAGGGCTTCCAAGGATTTCAGGTTTTGCTGTTCGTGTATCGCCGGCGAAGATTACGAGTTCACACGTTGTGTATTTACACAAGTACCTACCTACCAAAAAAAACATCTTTATACAAAATGGACACATTTTTCTGCTCAAATTTCGCAATATACCTAGATACGTTGGACGCTATAACGGGGAGATCCTTTATGTCTAAACTAATGTCACGACAGTCGTTATTTTATTTTACTTTGAAGACAAATAACTACTTAATAACTCAGAGGGTACACTACTGGTCAACGAAGCCTAAACACTTCTCACTTATAGCGTTAAGTGAGAAGTGTTCTGTTGCAACAATAATGAAATTAAATAGACAGTTGTACCTAATATAAAATGAAGATATTATGAAGCATTACAGGTAGTAACTAAAAGTACCGTGACATGGAAACGGGCAAGGCGAACCCAGTCGTAGTGGTTCCTAGCCGGGCAGGCCCCGCCGAGCCGACGGCGTGGGAGCCGCCGCGCCGCGTCGAGGATCGATGCGGAGCGCACCTGTCTTTTTATTCGGGCCGCCGGATCGAGTCAATTATAAACTTTGGAAATTCCCTCAAATAATTTTTGCTTTTAGCTGTCGAGTCACGAGTCCGTTTCTACGGGTGGGAATTTAACTTTCCAAATTTCAAAAGGGCGCCGCCGGTGGCTGTGTGCCTAGCACAACATTACAGCAAATTGTGTGCACCCTTGTTAAACTTTTGCTAACAATTGGAAGTAGGTTACGAAGCTTTATTTATTTTGTACTTTTTACAGCGGTCATTTATAACATTAAACTTACTTATAAAAGTATACTACAAAATTAAAAAACATTGCTGTGTTTCGGTTTGAAAGGTATTGCAGCGACATTACAGGGCTGCTGAGACCAACCATCGAAAATCTGAATGAGCGCCAAAGCAGCGACGCCTGGACTTTGTTTCGCTACTCTAAGTTCTGTGCATCGCTGAAATGGTTATGGATATGCGTTAATGAATCAATTTACCATCAGGAGAGCGTCTCTTTCATCTGATTACTTTAACACAAAAAAAATACATCGGCAACGACAGAAAATATAATATTAAGGCGTATACACCTAAATGGGTATACACGGCATATTCGATTCAATTTGTTAAACATAAAAGCCGATCCGAAACACGCCCGGCTCCGCTCGGGCCGCCCGCCTTTAGTACTGGTGCAGACGCAATGTTATTTTAATTGGTCGGTTGGCGTAAGTTGCCTGTTGATTTTTAACTGACTTCAAAAGAGGAGGTTCTCCAGTCGGTTGCATTGTTTTTATATTAGTTACCTCAGAACTCTGTCGTTTATAAACCAAATTAGTTTTTTTTTTTTGCTTTTTCTTAATTTCATCTTCACAGACACTGATTGTTAGTTGTTAAGACACCTTTGTCAACTTAACACATTTTTTTTTACTTTAAATAAATTTAAACTACTTACGCGCAATACTGGAAGAGGTAAGGTTATCTATTACTAGTTTTCCTATTTTTTTACTTAAAAGAATATACTTCCCGATTAGTCCCATAGAAATTTCATTAAATCGGTTCAATGGTTTGATTTTCACGCCCTAACGAACTACCTATCTTCCGGTTTCATCATCTGATGGTGACGGAATGCCGTAATAATGCCGTGTAACGTAGCCTAGCCGTGTTTGGGCTTAGTCGAATGGATTGGATTCAAGATTAATGTGTTTGTTAGATTGTGGTTGTTTATTGTTGTGTTTCTTTATTATTTGTTTGTTTAATCGTTAGTTTTGGACTCTGTTTAAGTTTTTTGTAAAAATTGTACGTTTCCATCCAGCTCGGCGGAGCTGCGCGGCGCACACTCTTGCTTTCCCGAACCTTTATCTCCATATTATATATTCGATATTAATTCCAACCTTCACACGTGTGAGGCACGCCTAAGCCGCATACGCGAGCTCGGCCGCCGCCGCCGGTGAAATATTTAAGCAATTAAAATTGTTGATGAAAATTACTTTGGCTTACCTACATATTGGCAGTAAATAGTATACAACGTTCTTATACATATACCAACCTTAAAAACTTACAAAATATCCAATTAAAGCGTAATACATAATCTTTGATAAATAAAAAAGCACTAGCAAAGCAAAGTTCAAAGAAGCTGAACCAGAAACAGATAGCTGATAGATAACTTATATACTTTTTTTTGTACAATACATACAAAACACCCAAACACAGAACTAACATTTATGCTCGTCACACAAATGTTTGTTTAACTAGGTGGGAATCGAACCCATGCCCTACAGCTCTTGAAGCAGATACACTACCAAACGAGCTAACAAGGCAGTCAAAACAAATTAATAACGTGTCTGTTACTGGCCAGCGTGGTACGGGCGGTACAGCTTACCATTGTCACAATGAGAAGAGAGCCACGCCCAGCTGTGGCGCAGCTTATGAAAACAGATTCCAAAGGTGTCCGTAAGAACCGAACAGATAGAGCTACTGAGCTAGAAGGCACTCCCTACACAGGCATAATATCAGGTACCTACTTGTAGAGAATGAGTGTGCAAAACCCGACAAAAATAGGTATTTGAGATAGAATTTTGTAAAGGTTTAGTGAGCGTCCGCCTGGGTCGGCTGTATTCACCGCGTTCCGCGTCACATAAATCACATATATTATCGGGCCGAAAGCGTTCCAGACACTAGACACCAAGCTTTGTTAGAATAAAGCCGAACATGCCAGAAATGCCGGCGATATTGGGTCGTACAGGGCCCCACACTTGCATACCTTGACTTGTGCTCACGGCTACAAAATAATACGAAAGTTACAACTGAACATGATGTCTACGTCTTCTTAATAATCTCAAACACATTTCATTATTCACTTATATTGATATACGTGATATTAATATATTACTGTTACTATAGTACTTGTTGTGAGGAAGAAAGACTATAAATCAAAGTCCTTGTACTTATATCAGATGTGCCCTAACAGGGTCTTTGTACTTGTCTTCTAAGTACTCTATAACATTAGACGTAACGTGTTCTTTTACACATAAACACTAATACTACTTGATGGTAGATCTCCTTCGCAGGAGGTCGTCTAGGTAGGTACTACCGCAGTACCAGATACTCTGCCGCCAAGCAGTAGTGTGGAAACATTAATGTGTTCCGGTTTGAAAGCTACTGCGGCAAGCGAAATTAAAGGGCTGTTGAGACTAATCATCGAAAGTCTCGAAGGAATAAGCACCAAAGCAGAGATGCCTTGACTTTGCTTTGTTACTCAAATTTCTGTGTATTTGACTTGTAACATTGGATTATTTGTATTTGTATCGCTGCAATGGTCATGGATAGGTGTTATCTCTTACCATTAGCGTCTCGTTCGTCTCAACACAATTACATAAAAAAACATTTAATCATTTTGCTCGCGCGCAATTCTATGACACGGTCTAGGTCCATGACGTACAACCGCTTGCAGACTGGCTTCAGAAAACATAAAACTCTGACAACTAAACAATGGTCCAGCCTCTAGCCTAGGTAATGTCGTGTGTGGTAAAACAAGGAAAAACTCCGTAAGATATGCCGATATATTAAGATATGCCATTTCACCGATGAAATACATCGACGACTGCACTTTTTGTCGATGGTCAATTTTACAAAGCGATTATAAAGAAGAAAGAAAGAAACATTCATTCGACTTTTTTCCGACGATTGCATTCTAAAGATTATAAAATAATGTTACGGGCAAAACGTTCCTAAGAAAAAAAAATCTTTCAAAAAACCAACTGTCGACGAAAAATTATTTTAATCGGCGATTTTTGACAAATTGTACAGTCGATGAAGCATTCCATCAATAAGGGTGTTTCGACATATCGTACGGAGCTCGATTAAACAAAGCTATGGAAAATGCAACACTATAATAAAATAAGTCTACGTTTCGACGGTGGGACTTAAAAAAGAGAGTCCTTCGTCGAGTCCCTTGTCGAAGAAGACGTTGGAGGGCGGGCAGTTGGTGGCGATGCAGCGGTGCTGGCGCAGCAGCAGGTACAGCAGCAGGTTGTACTCGGACGTGGCGTTCTGCACCAGCTTCAGCGTCGTCTCCAGCTGCTCCTGCTGCGCGTCCCACGCGCGCAGCCGCTCCACGCTCACCACCAAGTACTGGTTCAGCTGCAACAAGCCGAACCCGCTAACTCGTATCGCCCGCCTCGAACACCTCTCCGATCCAACGCGTTCCTACAACTGCGTGTTTTACTGCTATGGCGTATTCTGCGTCTTAACCGTCCACCTGCCTGCTGAATAAGCGAAAACGCGGTCTAAGATGGAGCACGCGGCCTTATACTTATTCATGCTGACAAATCCACAATGTATGGTAGGGGCTACTTTTCTACTTGTTATTTAAAAAGGGAATGATTAAGTAAGATTTGTAGCGATGATAGCTCAGTGGTTAGCGCGGTCGGTTCGCATGCCGAAGGGCGTGGGTTCAAACCCCAACAATGAGCTTGAGCTGCCGGTGAAGGAAAACATCGTGAGGAAACCATAGCGTGGTGGTAGGGTACTTTCTAGAACTCGGCTGGCTAGCTACCACCCTCAAGTTGAAAATCTACCGCCAAGCATCTAACTGTGTGTTCCGGCAGCCTCACTTGAGAGCTAGTTCCATTCCAGGCTAGGTGTGCTTTACCATCTTCGACTACACCATAACTTAACATCAGGTGAGCTGTGGTCAAACACCAAGCCTGTATAACATTAAAAATAAAAAAAAGGTTACTTGAGTTTAATTATGTCTATTACCGGAACTCAATCGCGCACAATAAAGGTACTATGCAATAATTTTGTTTATTTAAATCGACGTTTCGACCAACACAACAACAACAGAACACAACAAAGCAACAGCATGGCCGAAACGTCGAGGTAAGTAAACAAAACTTTCATCTATATTCCGAAATTACTTTGTGCGCGATAAGTCCCGACATGGTCGAATTTGGAGGCCCTGGGGCTACGAAGGAGCGGAGGCCCCTAATTATTTTCCGAATAAAAATTCAAAATCAAAATCGTCTATTGCGAGTATGGGTTATAGAGTCGTCGTAACAATGTTAACAAATATAGATACTATATCGTGTTTAACATTCGCGGACAATATTATCGTTAGTGGAAGTATTATCGGTAAAAATGCGAAAAAAGAACACGTCGAAATTTAGATAGTATATATTTTTTTATCTATTGTGAGAGTTCCACTCTTGTGGAGGCCTGTGGAAAATTAATGTTGGACATTCTACGAGACGAAGACTTGCGGCGATACATTCCTGCGGCCATCGAGGCTACAGCTAGGCTAGGCCCTATATTAGGGGTAATTGCCTGTTCACTGTACGCTACACGTACGATTACGTACTAAGTATTTTTCGTAAACTTCTATGTTAGACTTTCTGAGAATAAACTAGTACAATTTATGCAGACACCCTACCTACTCTGCATTATGCTGCTAGACTCTAGCAGAATTCGAAGCTGGCCTCTTGGCAGCAACGAAGTTAATGGCATGAAGCCTGTCCTACATTGGCGGCCATCAATGTAGCCGCTACCGCACACCGTGCTCGTGTGAAGCTGCCTCCACTGTCTCCGCGTCTACCACATGAACGACAGTTTCATAAGAACTGTGCGGGGCTTAGCGGGCCGTGTCTGTGTGCGTCAGGCTTTAGCAAGAGAAGGCAAAACTCGAGCGCACGGTACAGCCTCGTGTCTCGGCCCAGCCGGGCTCGACTCACCTTAACTATCCGTTTTTCCATGATTTTCCTCTGTATCCACTCGGCGAGGTAGGTGCCGGCGGCGAGCAGCACGAGCAGGCCGGCGGCGCACAGGTCGGGCGGCGGGCAGTGCGAGAACGCGGCGTCGAATGCGGCCAGCGGCGCGGGCGGCGCGGCCGGCTGCGGCGGCTCCGCCAGCTCCGGCACGTAGTACTGCGCCGGCAGCACCAGCAGCGCCACCAGCGCGGTCGCCACGAGCCCGTTCGGGCACCCGCACAGTGCCATCTCTACGATATTAGCTATCTGTCTCGACGGAACGCGCACGCAGGACACTATCGCCTGCTGCACGTCGACATTTGTTCAATAGATCTATTATTATACATACGACTAAATACTACTGTTTGTATAAAAAATTATTTATAAGAAGTTAATGACACGGTCAAATTTTTTCTACTTTAGGTGATTTGAAGTTTCCGCCCATTTAGAGCTCGAAATAATAGCTGAGTAGTAACGAAACGGTTTGATTTGTTCAATATCATGATAAATTATTAGTCATAGTTCAGTGCTAGGTGAAAAAATCGTTGGATTCATTAATTATTTTATTTAAAACTCTTTTTTAAATTTGTGCATTTTCTTATGATTCTTTTAGAGTTTAACCCAAATTACACCTTGTAACGAAAACTGCTTCTTCCTAGTAACGAAACGTATTATCAACTCACAAAGATGACAATGACATTTAAACATTTATCTGACAACTTGACGTAACGATTAGTTGAAATGTGCCCATGAAGCTAGGTATCATGGATGTGCCTGCAACGAGTTTACTCATGAAGCTTCTTTACCTATAGCTTCATGGAGTTTACTATACGTATCTCAGAGGAATAACAAGCAATACGTATAGTCACAAACGCGCGAAATAAATGTCCGCACCAAAAGAGTGCACCGCTACGCTACGTGCACGCTTTTTGGTTAGTTGTAAGCCAACTGTGGACCGACTACAACGCCAAGCGATGCCTAAGTGCTCGGTAACAAACTGAGTATAGTAAACTCATTGGCCATAAGGGAATATAATCGAGTTTAATAAGGTTCACAATAAATTAGGGTTAAATCAGACGAGGCTGTATAGTCAAATTACCTTTGCCTGTTCAGTACAAAATGTAAGCCGAAGAGAAAAAAAAAATTGGGTTTAAAAAAAATCTATTCATGAATTTCAATTTCATGAATCTTATATCTAAATGTTATGATTCTAGATTTGAGTAGTCCACTTGCAAACAGGTCTACATCAATTCTTGATCGGATACAAGTTAGTAATGGAAGTTAAAAGATCATTTGAATTCCTATGTGACAGAATTAAAATGAACTTCCAAACGTAAATAGTTTCTGTAAAAATCGAAATCAAAAATTGATACCACTTGCAAAAATGGTTTATTTCGACTGGTTGACAGTTGCAAAACTTGCTTGTTTGGATTACTCCTGCAAAACACGCTAAGTTACATTCAAACATTAGCAGGTGGCGCCACTTTCTTTTCGTTTTGTTTGTCACGTTTCAATGTTAGTAATTTAAAATTATACCGTTTTTTTCCACCTTTTTATTAGTTCATCTACATTATAGAAGTTTCTATCGATTTATTTTGATTTAAAATAGGTATTTAAAGTTTTCTGTGTATTGTAATGGATGAAATTAGAGAAGAAGCAGTTAATTTGGGGGAGCCAGAGAGAGGAAGAAAAAAAAGTATCTGATAAATCGAAATGGAAGAGAGAAAAAGAAAAAGTAGAAAGGTAAATTGATTAACAATTTTAGTTATTTTATGGTTCATTATGTTTTTAATATTTGCTGTTAATCATTGACGGCCCAAGATGTAAGCAGGTTTCATAGGAAGTTTTATGCAGTTACGGATTTAAAAAAAAAACAGTGCTTCATTGCGCCGGATAAAATTAATGTAGGAGTTGCAGTTAATCCAGCAAAACTAACAGATATTAAAACTTGCTAGAGAAACATTTTGGCATAGATTGGCAAAACCAGCAGAGCCTGCAGTTCTATGCAAATATACTTGATACAAGCAATCCTAATATTACTGATGTTATCTCATCCAGTGGTTCATCTTCGGCAAATGTCCCTGCCAGCGAAGAAACTGACGATGAAAATACTATAATGAAAGAAGTTGGAGAATTAAGAGTTTAATATTATAATAGGTAAAGTATTTTGCGGAATGTGATTTTAAAGAATTTAAGAATAATTGAGACTGTATAATGTTGTTGTTGTTGCAAAAATAGCTATATTGATAATTTACTCGTGCAAAACTAACTACTTTGCTGTTTCACTTGCAAAAGTAGATAATTGGAATTTTTTATTAAAAATAAATAAAAATACGTACGGTAAATGAACCTTTTATTACTGCCAATATACTAATACAATCCTAAACTACCAGATTAAAAACAGTAACTTTAACAACCGACTAAATTTTAAGCCATACAGTTTTTTGCGTTTTTCTAGGTTTGTGGTTAAACCTAACTAGACCTGTATGTAAGTGGACTACTCATTTATTCCTGTTTTTTAATTATTTAAAGTAACAACAAAAAAAGCTACATATAGGTACACAAAATGCTATAGACATTCTCCAACCACTTCTGGACCTGAGAACACAACAAAACCTTTATTTTATATTTTATTAAAGCAAAACTAAACATGGGTATTATAGTTTATTTTTCGTATGTACATAATTATAAATTAATGTGCATAAATGATCATAACTAAATACCTTAGCATAAACCAGTACTATATACTTAATAATTGTATAACAACTACATTATAGAGAATATTAAGTGTTTAGTTTAAGTTTTTATTTTAGCGGTAAAAAAAATATGAGAAGTAGTAATCATGAAAATAAAAAATCGATCCTTATAAATATATAATCAATCTACGAATCGACTTCTGTTAAAATATTTTTAATGTGTATTTTATATTGTTATTTCTCTATCCTCTAACTTCAAAATTGAGATGTCGCCTTTGCATTTTTTTCCAAAACTAGTGTTTTTTCGAGTGTTTTTGTATAAAAGTGAAAGTGATATAATGCGGTGAAACATGACTTTTCATGTTGCTTCTAAAACTCTATCGAAGCTTAGAAAGTCGCCACTACTTTAATAAGGCACGACTTGATTTGACTGCCATGAACGACTTGACCAAAACTGGACTTTGACTGTAAGACATGAATTGCAAATCCGAAGACAAGACAGTATGGCTTTACAGCTTTAGCCTCTCCGAAAGAGCAAATTGAATTTAAAAATAAAACTAAAATTGACATTTGACACTAATCAACTTGACGTAAAGGAAAGAAATAGGAGCACAAACAGCTGTTCAAACAATTTCAAAAAAATAGTGGTTATCTGGTTCATTAAATCACATACTCTAATAAACTTTACTTTGAAAGTGCTTTTCGGTAAGTGAACGTTATTCAATCTTTAATTATGTTTAAAAACAACATTCGAATTCTACTTTTTCAATATCACTCAACTCCGTTGGGTATAACCGATCTCAAAATTAAAATTCAAAGCCTCACGTACGTTCACGATTTCCTGCTTTTTCAGGGCCAAACGGAACCTATGGTGAGCCACGACACACATAAAGCACTTATGTTCACAAAATACAAGCGGCGCGGCCATGAAGAAAGTGGTTCTGTTCAAGGCTCAGTCAGAAGATTACACAGTGGCGTTCAGCGAGCACAACTATGAGGCCGTGTTCGTGGAACCTCTAGAGTTTGAGGCGAAAAACAGCGAGGCGCTAGCAGTGCGCCTGCTGCGGCCTGAATACGCCGGCCTCGTGCTCACCAGCCCGCGCGCTGTTGACGCGCTGGCGGCCTCCTGGGACCCAGCACGCTTCGTGCTCTGGAACTCCAAGCGCGTGTATACTGTCGGCGATGCCACCGCGCGCAAGATCAAAGCGTCACTCGGCCTGGACGCACTCGGGGCCTCCTCTGGCAGCGCTGAGAACTTAGCTAAGCTCATTAGCCAAGATAATCCAAAGTCCTCCAACTTCCTGTTCCCGTGCGGCAACTTGAGTTCAGAGATCCTACCTACCATTCTCAGTGAGGTTGATATTTCAGTAGATGCATTGACAGTGTATGAAACTAAAGAGAACTCGAATTTGCGAAGGGAACTCATGGAGTTAGATACTCTGCACAAGCCCTGCTGTCTAGTGTTCTTCAGCCCATCTGGCTGCGAGTATGTCCATCGGCAGCTGCAGACATTCAGTAACAATCTCTCACAGCTCCCTCGGTTTGCTATCGGTAACTCTACTGCCCACAAGATTGTAAATTTGGGGTTGGAGATAGCTGGTGTTGCAAGCAAACCCAGATCAGACTGTCTCATTGAATCGGTTCAAAAATACTTTACAGAACAAGGCTGTAGCTAGTTGCTAGTACAAAGTAAGCATTAAATTACAAATATTTAGTGACAATGTTTAGTCAAGTAATGGTTCAAGGTCGAGCGTAGCATGACATAAAATTATAGGTGGAGGTATTTTTATATTTGTTATTTTTATTATATGAGACTTTTAGCATGCATTGTATATTAGTAATAAAGAGAGAAACTATGTGATCTGTTAAATAAATAGTCAATACATTTATTTTTGACAAGAACTTATTTTACATTATGTTTTGTAACACATGTCTAGTGAGTTATGACATGTTCTTTTCAGAATATACATAGGATTCTTGTCCGTCTAGCTTACTTACAAAATTTGGTAACAAACAGAATGTTTCATGAAGAATATGAGGGTAGTCTCAGAGAAAGTGTTTTAGTATTTGATTTATTATTTGAAGGTCTGTGTGAAGTGTGATAAGAAAATAGAGATTGGTCAGCTAGACGTCGTGGTCAGGCGATGGCGGCGCGCGTGGCTCCCGCCGCGGGCCGGCCACGGCGTCCCACACGCGCATAGCGGAGAAGTAGGTGAGGGAGGCGCTCGCTATCAGCAACCCGGCTGTCACCAGCGCCAGTACCTTTACACATACAAAAATGTTAACTTGTAACAAATATTCTGCGGTCTCAGGTTATAAGGTAATTTTGTCTGATAATGTGATATTTTCATTAGTAAAATAATTGATTGTTTGTGGTGGTCAGGTGGGCTCTAGCCTCCCAATCACTGTCATGCTGTGGGTAAAGGATATTGAGCACAGGAACCCTACTGATGGCAGAATGATCCCCTAATATTCTCGTTACCTCAGGCAGTCAGCATGAAACAGGTGACATGCGATTTTACATACAAGTAGACAGAGATAAGAAGAGGTCGCAGTTTTTCAAACCAATTGCCTGTATATTTTCTTAGATTAATAGCGGTCTGTATTGTATAAATCATCACAAAATATTCGATGATTTTTAAGGAAAGGTTATAAAGACAAAAATGTTCTATGGAAAGATAAATAATTAAACATAGATAAGACTAAATTTAAGTTCGTTTCAAGATGATCATTTCTCTATATTGCAAAAGGTAGCTTGCGAGAGATAAAAACGATTCCAACGACGAGTCGCACTCGCGACGCCGAGTGTGCGCTGCAGGGCGGAAGTGAAATATTATATCTAATCTGTTTACGGGACAATACTATAGAAACAAGCTAAACAGTTTAAAAAACTGTAAACTCGACTACTAAAAAAAACATTCATTTTGACGTTTTGTAATTATAATATACCCAGTTTTTATTTTACATTACACACAGCGCCATCGAACCCACGCCCTACGGCTCTTGAAGCAGACATACTACCAATGAATTAACAGGGCAGTGACACTTATACATTCAATTATTTTTGCTATTTTGTTGCAAGCCTTGCAGCGAACCGCCCGCTGTCGCCCCGCCGTCTGACCAACGAGTGTAAACTATAGAGGGAAAATACTACGGTGGACGGTGGTATGCTCGGGGTGGTACAGTACCGCGTGCAGGTAGTACAGGGCCGCGACGGGCCGCGCACGGCACAGCGCCAGCGGCAACGCGCCCGCCGCGCCGCACAGCACGCCGCTCCCGCTGCACACTATGATGTCCTGCGCACAAGTCACAGCTCTTACTTCACGTGCCGCTCACCACTCCCAACTGAAAGGATTGCACAGTTACGTACTGTGTAAGCTGTCGTCCACGCACGTACGCACGGCGGCGATACAGTTTCCTACACGTAATTCCCGCAAATGAGAGCTAGAAGAGGCTCCAGCTAGCATAGCCGACAATGTTTAAACCATATTGATTTGTGAGAATTATTATGTAGTAGGTACATAAAAGATGGAAAAATATATGAAAAACTATCAGTTCCTGTTTAAAATCCTGCCAGGGGCGCTGGCCCAGTTTACAATTCTCGCAAATCAACATGCCGCAGCCTCTCAAAATTACTAGATATTTCTTTTGGTTTTGAAGCGCCTCTGACTAAAATCAATGGTTTGATTCATACCTAGGTACTTAATGCCGATTCAAGTTGGTGGTGTTACTAGAACACACACGTTCTAACCATGTTTGCTTCGTATATATGTATAGCAGGTACCTATATGGCCGCGCCGTTTGGTGTCGTGTTCACAGTGGCGGATTATCCCCAAGGCAAACTAGGCACGCCTAGGGGGCGCGAGCTATGCAATGAGTTGGGGCAGTTCAGGTCGGGTTTTGCCGGCCACGTCAGTTTTGGGGAAGGATCAAACTCGAGATTTTAACACAAAACAACGAGAATTAACTCCTAAAGATGCGCAATCGATTGGCTCGACGCCTTACTACTACGAACGGGCCAAGCGCTATCTACGCCCTGGAAGGGGGGCACCTAGCTAGAGTATCACAGTAGAGTAGATTTGTGTATGGAATAATGTATCTGGCGGAACACAGGTGTAATACGTGTGAAACAGTCACGCTAGTGTAATGAGCTCGCAGCGTGGTAATGAAGTGGTGGTACCGTGAGCAGGCAGAAACGCGGCGCCTTTCGCGGCAGGTGCAGCGCGCGCGCGGCCACGAGCAACGCCAGCACCGCCGCGACGGCCAGCGCGCCGCCCGCGGTGCCTCCCGCGGGCCCCGCGCCGCCGCATGCGGCCAGCCCGCCACTCAGCGACACGGCGCACAGCGCCACGCAGCACGCCTGCACACAACCACACCACACGTGACCTCTAAAATTACCCTACAATTTGGTATTGTAGGGCAATGGGTATTCGGAAAGTGTCAATTAGTTGCAATCAGACCATTTTGTTCACTTGACCCTTTCCGATTGTTAACCAATTCTAGTAGTCTATGAAAAAAACTTATTAAAATTTTATTTTTTAATTTTGGTAGGCCCCTTTCCACGATTACAAGATACGACGATGTCATATCCAGTAACGACGAGTGATCTGATAAAAAAATTGCATTTTTGAAGAAAATGTGCGTTCCACAGATACGGATCTTAGATCTAAACGACAACACTTATCTAAGATACACCAGTGCGGAGCGATACCAACGTGTCCGTATATAACTCTGTAACAAGTAGGTACCTACTTACAAAAATTGCTAAAGAATATTGAATTATAAATACGATATCAGGAATCGTAACAACCAAACCTATTTTTAAAAAAATACAAAATATTTATGAATGCTAACTATTTTTAAGAATACATCCTGTCGAATGTGTTATGTTGTTTTAATTTGCGGAATTTTTATTCACGAACTATAATTATAAAGTTCAAAGTCAACTTTGCGTAGTAAGGTAATTGCCGTAAACGTAGGTCAAAACCAGTTTTATTAAAATAGAACTTACCTATATCTATTTATAATCAGAAAAGGTAGATGAGATAAGAACTAGTTAACGAGTAAACAATTCTGAGAACTCGGTATCTGTCAGTTACGTTTCGACCGTTTAGCCCGAACGGATGTTATCATGGCTATCTCCAAATCTAACTTCTGCTTTGAAGTAGCCGCACGAATTATATTATTCGTGTATTCCGATAATTTTTTTTAAATGAAAAGTTATTAGACGAACGAGACGCTCTCCTGATGGTAAGAGATAACGCATGTCCATGACCATTGCAGCGATACACAGAACTTTAAGTAGCAAAACACAGCTCAGAGCATCGCTGCTTTGGCGTTCATTTGAGACTCGATAGTTAGTGTAAACAGCCCTGTAGGTAATTTCGTTAACTGCAGTACATTTCAAACGGGAACACAGTAATTTTTACACACTACTGTTTGGCTGCAGAATATGTGGTACTGCAGTGGTAGACGACCTTTTTAGTTTATGTCAAATGTTAAAGTTTAGGATAAGTTTTTAATTTTTTTATCAAATTAATTAAATTTAAATTGCCTTCACTGTTTTAACTGAAACGACTGTTAAGCAGAATCAAGCTAAATATAATTATGTACTTATACCTTGAACTTCTAATTTAATTTTAGTCTTCACTTATAATTTGACCTCAATATTCATACCCAAATCAATTGTGGTCTCAGAAAAACTTAACTTTAGTGAGTGGGCAACAGTAGGTATACATAAGAGTAGACAAAAGTTGTATGAGCTGTATAGTGAAAAACAATACAATTTTAGCCAGGAATTCAAAGAAAAAGTAAAAAATTACTCAAAAATGTTTAGGAAAGTTTGTCAAATAGCAAAATCAAATTATATTAGCTCGAAAATTAGAAATAGTGAAAATGTAATAAAATCAACATGGAAAATAATAAATAGTGAGACTGGAAAGGTCAGTACCTACGTTAATGATTACAATTTAAAGATTAATGATTGCTCAATCAAAAATGATGTTGAAGTAGCCCAAGCATTTGAAAACTTTTTTACTGACATTCCAATCTGTACTACAAAGTGTCTGAACTCTTCTCAACTAATAGCTGAATCATTACTTAAAGAAAATGTACCTAAATGCGATAGAAAATTTAATTTCAAACATGTCGATGAAAAAGATATTAAAAAAGTCTTCAAACTTTTAAATATAAAGAAAACTGCAGATCTCTGGGGCATTTCCGTTAGAATTATTAAACCTTTAATTGATACAATTGCACCAGATTTAGCTTTTATATTTAATGAATCTATTGATTGTGGCGTATTTCCTGATCTCATGAAACATAGCAAAATAATACCATTGTTCAAATCGGGTAGTAGGTCAGACCCCACTAACTTTAGACCGATATCAGTTGTAACGGAAGGTTACATGACATACATAGACGAGCGGGGGGACGTAGCACCGCCCGCGCAGCGAGGCAAGCGACGCGGCCGCCACTCGCAGCTAGACCACAGTCCGCGTCAGTTCACGCCACTCCTCGCTATTTTGTGCTTTGTCGAACGACGCGCGATCTATAATAATCTTAAAATTATACTTTTTGTAAGGAATTCTGCATTAGTGGATCCTTAATCGTCAAGTCTCAACTAGTTGAGTGCCGGATACAACCCCGCTTTAGGGTAAGTTTTGAATAGCACATTAAACTAGGAATTTTAAGTGTCACTTGCTATTATTGTCAATAATAATTATTATTTCACAGCTTTGGCCAGCAATTTATACCTTCCATTATAACGTAGCATTTACAATCTAAACGATTTAAATAACGCCAGCTATATTTTCTGTTTCTACCTTCCATCACTATATTTTTTTGTTATTTTTCAAAATTCTAAATTATTGCTTCCCAATTTAAAATAATGCTAACTACCTTTACTGCTTGTATCATTTTTCTGTTATTTTATGAAACTCCGTTCTGGTTGCCCACTACCACGACAATCTGACACTGGATTAGTTACATACCTACCTTCCCTGATTTGTCGCTGGTCAACCAGATCGGAAGCCTGATATACCAAATCGTAATAGATTGGTCTTATCACTTCCAGGGACTTCTACGCCTATTATTTTTTACCCTCACTAACCAACCAACATCAAGACATCCCGGAGGAGGATACCTTCGTGGGTCCAGATGCCAGTGAGCCCCTAAGGACGAGGGCCACCTTCGACCATCGGCTAACAGGGAAGTGAACGGGAATCTAAATTGGCACTATCAGATTGGCCGTACACCACGACCCTAACAAATATTGTGCTCACCTGCCTATTTAATTGTAACCAGACAATAAATATTGTTATTTCTACTCTGTAACCAGTTTTTTATATTCGCAAAACCGGGTAGGTGTGACACTGGCGCCCTTTACGTGGTTTATCTGATTTTGCCTTTTTATTTTTATTTTGGAAAGTCTTTGCAGATTGTACGTGTGTGTGTGTATTTTTTTTGTAAAACGTTTTTCCTAATCTTGTCGTATATAATATAGCATTGTGGTGCCGTCCACGTAACGTTTACTGTTAATCAAAATATGCTTGTATAATTTTTATGGTATGACGGTTTCTAGAAACATACAACCAAAAACAAAATTGTAAAGTAAATAAATTACATTGATATATCGAGGTGAAACTTATAGTACGTAGTTCGTATCTATTTTAAGTAAAGTTTAAAACATATTGACTGTCGAATTAGATATATTTAAAAAAAGGAAACGTTTATGTAGTATATTTTTGTAACAGAACGGAGTAATTTTACAAGTGTGCTATTTGAGATTTACCTAAAAGTTAAGTATGGCATTTCCGATAAGATATTTTTCTTTACAAAAAAACGAACTGGAGTATGAAGTTGCCGTTAGAGGGGAGACCCCAGGTCCTACTGTAGCTGATCTTAGGAAACAGATAAATAAACTAAGTCAATTGTTTCCATCTGAGGAAATACTGTGTTCTCATCTTGAACCATTACATGATCTTGAAGGCGTTTTAGAGATATTAACTAAAATCAAAACTAGTACCGAGTCAGGATTAACTGATAAAAGTACGTTATTACGCATAGAAAATGTTTTTCATCATCTTTATCACAGAATTAATAGAATTGTGGCTGACGACGTACAGGAACAGCACTCTGCTTGTAGTAAACTATATAAAGAATGCTACGAACAATTTCTTAAACTTAATATAAAAGCAGTGGATTCACTTTTAGCCGGCATGTCTACCACACTGTCTGCAAATACGTCCAGCAGCGATGTTCCAATTAACATCGCAGTTACCTGTGATAAGAGTATCACTTCTGAACTAGGTAGGCTTAAATTCGATGGTAAATCTTGCGTCCGATCATTTATTCAACGTGTCAACGAGTTTAGTGAAGCACGTAACATCCCCGATACGAAACTTATCTCATTTGCACCAGAGATATTCACAGATGATGCACTACACTGGTTCAGGAGTGTTAAAGGACAGATAGCATCCTGGCAGGAGCTCGTTGTTCTTTTGAAACAAGATTTTGATAAAGCCGATTATGATTACCGTCTACTAGCTGAGATCCGTTCTAGGACTCAAGGCGAAACGGAAAATATTGCAATATTCTTATCTATCCTAGCGGGGATGTTCGCACGGCTATCGAGACCGTTGTCAGAGGAGGACAAGCTCGAAATAGTGTTACACAACATTCGTCCTTGCTATGCAAGTACTTTAGCTTCAGCAACTGAAATACGTGACATTGAACAAGTAAGATCATTATGCAAGAATTACGAAAATGTTCAGTCTCGGTTTGCTCTTTTTCGGGAACCGTCTGCGGCATCTTCTGACACATTAGCACCAGAATTTGCGTACAAACCAACAAGTAAACCGAAATCAAACAACGATTACAAACCGTATATCAACAACGGTAGTGATAACAACAAACAATCATACAGTAATTTCAAAACAAATAGTAATATCAATGAGAAATATTTACACAGTATCGACAAACAAGATTCTAATATAACGGAAAAATTACCTTACTGCCCCAGATGTCGCAACAATACACACAGCTTGAGAGATTGTAGTAATACAGAAATTATGTGTTTTAAATGCGGTAACAAGGGGGTAAGGAAACCTGACTGTCCGAAATGTACAGGAACTCAGGTACCAAAAAACTAATTAAGCAGAATTGCAGCAATCCTAATAGTTCATCAAATGCAAACCGCACAAGCCAAGATGAATGGATCAATTGGATAGAAACGGTCCGTTTATTTTTCAAAGGTTACAGGGTTGCTTCAATTCTGCATACGAAACCTACAAACGACACAAGACCATACGTTAATATCAAAATTAATGATTTAACAGCTTCTGGCCTTCTAGATTCAGGTTCGGCAGTTACTATTTTAGGCAACAATAGCCATAAGGCATTGGTAAATCGTGGTCTGCAGTTGTGCACTGACGATAGATTGTCAGTTGTAGCAGCTGGTGGACAAAATTTAAAAAGTATAGGCTACATCAACATGCCTGTGCATTTTGAAAATCATTTTCACATTATTAAAACCCACATAGTTCCAGAAGTACAATCTTCACTTATCTTGGGGATTGATTTCTGGCGCGCTTTTAAGATATGTCCTAAGTACTTGGGCTCGCTACATTTATCCAGCGTTCCACTAGCTGATTTAAATGTTAGTAAACCAACTAGTGTGATACATTCGTACGATAATCTAGATGAATCACAGAAAGTAATTGCTGACAACATCATAGAGCAATTTAAGGAAATATCATTTGAGTGTAAAGGTTTAGGTCGTACTACCTTAATTACTCACCATATCGATACTGGAGACTCTCCTCCTGTAAGACAGCGCTATTATAGGCTTTCACCAGAAAAACAGCGAATATTAGTCGAACAAGTAGACGAGATGCTTCAGCTTGATGTGGTCGAGCCTTGTGAAAGTGCATGGCAATCACCGGTGTTATTAGTCAATAAGAAAAACGGTCAGCCCCGGTTTTGTTTAGATAGCAGAAAACTAAACTCTGTTACAAAACGCGATGCTTATAACTTGCCGTACATTAGCGAAATACTGGACAACTTGCGGGACTGTCACTACCTTAGTAGTATCGATTTGTCTAAGGCCTTTTGGCAACTGCCCATAGCCTCCGAGGACAGAGATAAGACCGCATTTTACGTTCCGGGCCGCGGAACATTTCGTTTCAAGACCACACCATTTGGGTTGACCAATGCACCTTCAACACAACAACGTCTGGTTGATTCGTTATTTGGAAACATGGATCACAAAGCATTTGCCTATCTAGATGATATTATATTAATAAGCAGCACGTTTGAAGATCACGTGACCTTACTTCATCGTGTGTTAGAAAAACTGCGCCTGGCTAATTTAACTGTTAACTTAGAAAAATGTGAGTTTTTTCGAAGTCAACTTAAATATTTAGGCTATGTAGTTGATGCGAGTGGTTTACGGACAGATCCGGACAAAGTCACGGCCATTCTGAATTACCCAACTCCTACGAGTCGTAAGGATTTGAAACGTTTTTTAGGCACGGCGACTTGGTATCGAAGATTTGTACCCAAATTTAGCACGATTGCCGGGCCACTCAATAAGTTAACTTCTCATAAAAAACCAACACTCCCCTTTCAATGGACCGAGGAAGCAGACACTGCGTTCAAGAGGTTAAAAGAATGTTTGGTTTCGGCGCCTATTCTCTCTTGCCCCAACTACGATCTTTCGTTTGAAGTCCACACTGATGCCAGTAACTTTGGGGTTGGCGCTATGCTAACGCAATCTATAGATGGAAAAGAGCACCCCATAGCTTACATGAGTAGATCTCTATCAGGAGCAGAAAAGAATTATAGTATCACTGAACGCGAAACCTTGGCCGTTCTAGTAGCTCTTGAGCACTGGCGTTGCTACTTAGAGAACGGAAAAACATTCACGGTTTATACAGATCACAGTGCCTTAAAATGGTTCCTCTCTTTGGATAATCCTACAGGCAGGCTTGCTCGCTGGGGAGTACGGTTATCGTCCTTCAATTTCGTGTTGAAACACCGTCGTGGTGTAGATAACGTAATCCCGGATGCACTATCTAGAGCATTTCCTGCCTACTCTATTTCTACCGCTAACTCTGTTACGTCTACTAGTGACGATTGGTACATAAACATATACAATAGCTGTGCCATTAATCCAGTAAAATTTCCTAATTTCCAAATTAAAAACAACACTCTCTATCGTCTTAGCAAAAACAAATATCAACTCACGAGTGAATTTTCATGGAAGGAAGTCGTTCCTATTGATTTTCGCAATAAAGTTATAGCAGAAAACCATAATGAACCAACGGCAGGACATATGGGCATTTTTAAAACATATAAACGCATTGCACTCAGATATTACTGGCCTAATATGCACAGTGATATAACTAAGTTTATTAGTTCTTGTTCCACGTGTCTTTCATACAAAACACAAAATCATACCACACTCGGAGAAATGGGACGTCCTAAACAATGTTCTCGGCCATACCAGATGATATCCAGTACTGCTGCTGGTAGGTGTGACACAGTACTGCCTACATTCAGCAAAGTTTTTGAAAAACTTATTTTACACCAGTTGCTTAGGCATTTCAATGGCAATGACCTGCTACATTGTAAGCAATTTGGGTTTACTCGTGGCAGGTCAACTACTGATGCCGGTGTAGAGTTGGTATCGCATATTTTTGATTCTTGGGAGAAGTCGCAAGATGCTTTAGGCGTTTTTTGCGACTTGTCAAAGGCATTCGATTGTGTACATCATAAAACATTAATCAGGAAACTACATCACTATGGAATAAGGGACAGCTCTTTGGATCTTCTTACATCTTACTTGAGTGATAGGATACAAAGAGTTGACATTAATGGGAAAAGGTCTTCGGGATCTGTAGTTACAATGGGTGTACCGCAAGGCTCTATCCTCGGTCCTTTCCTATTTTTGGTTTATATTAACGACTTGCCTCATCTTGTAAAGAATGATCACGAGATTGTATTGTTTGCTGATGATACTTCATTAATTTTTAAAATGAAACGACAAAGCACAAATTTCGACGATGTGAATAATGCAATCTCAAAAGTAGTCCATTGGTTTAATGTCAATAATCTTTTGCTTAATGAAACCAAAACAAAATGTATAAGATTTACTCTACCTAATGTAAAACAAGTTAAGGCTGATGTAAACGTAAAAGGAGAAACATTAGAAATTATAGACAATACCGTATTCTTGGGAATAACCTTAGATAGTAAACTTCAATGGGGCCCACACATAGATAAGCTATCGAGGAGACTTAGTTCTGCGGCATATGCAGTCAAAAAAATCCGTCATCTTACAGACGTTGATACTTCTAGACTAGTCTATTTCAGCTACTTCCATAGTATTATGTCTTATGGCATACTGCTGTGGGGGAACGCTGCAGATATAAACACCGTATTTGTGTTGCAGAAGAGGGCTGTTCGTGCAATCTATAATATGGGTCCCAGAGAATCCCTACGTGATAAATTCAAAAAAATAAACATAATGACAGTACCATGTCAATACATTTATGAAAACTTGTTGTACACTCATAAAAATATCAATCGTTTCCCTAAAAATAGCGACATACATAATTTAAATACTAGAAATAAGAATAAACTTGCTGTGCCCAAAACTAGGCTAAACAAGATAAATGTATCCTTTAAAGGGCAATGTATACGCTTCTACAACAAAACTCCTAGTGAGTTGCAAAAATTATCAATAAATAAATTCAAACAAATTGTCAAAAATATCCTATGTAAAAAGGCTTACTACAAAATATCAGATTATCTAGACGATAAAAAAGCTTGGAACGAGTTTTGCTCCAACTCGAAAACTAACAATCTAACAAGGTAAAGGTTTCTTGTTCGCTTCTTTACTTTACCTCAAAAAGATTGAAGTGAACGAAAGATCAAAGTGATCACTTTATTTCCTAGTTTTAAGTATGTTTATAATTTGTGACGTGTGACGTGTCCAAGAGTCCTGTAAGGTCTAAAGGAAATAAAGCACTTTGAGTTTTTGAGTTTTTTGAGTTGACCAGTTATTATTATTAAAATTATTTATTTGTTTAATAGGCTGCGTGATTACACATGATTTTTGCCACGACATTGTGAATGAACCATGATTAGTATCGATGTAAAACTAAAACATGTTATTTTTCAAACCTTTTCCTATCCATTGACAAGCTAAAAACACGATAGGTAGAAATTCACCCGATAGTACAACTTAAAAATATCTTTCAGATGTTTTAGGATTTTTCTTAAAAATAACATAGGTTACATAATAAAAAAAACACTCACAAAACGAGCACACCATTCATTATCCGTTTATAAGGAAACATTTTTTTGTAGACCACTATTTCCATTACTTTACTCTTAATAAATTTAATTAGATTTGCGAGTTACGTTTGCGTACTTCCGAGCTACAATATGCTATACAACTAGGGAATAGTGTAGATGTGGGCGAAAAAAAAATAAAAGCTTAATTAAGAAAATAAAAAAAAAACATGCTTAGGAACAAAAGCATCTAAATAAAGGCAGTCACTCGGGATGATGTAAGGATTGTAAAGATACCCCTTTTGAAATATTACTTTCTATCTTGATTCAAATCAAATCAAAATCAAAAAGTCATTTATTCAGTTTAGGCCCTGGTAAGGCACTTATGAACGTTAAGTTACATGTTTGAATCTACCACCGGCTCGTAATTACACTTCAACTGAGAAGACTCCGGCAAGAAACTCAACAAGGCATTTTTTTTTCGTGGATCTTCAAAAGCATGTTACACGATAACAGTTTGAAAACTTGAGAACTGGCACACAGTACGAACGTTCGTGGGACAAAAAAAATATATAATTTGCTATCACGTGCACACAGATTTAAAAATATACATTTTAATCCGTATTTCACAGAAAACTATCATTTAGTAGTATGCGATTTAAAAATATGATTTTAGAACATAAAAATCGTCCAGGATTACATCAATAGGTACGTCATGTATTTTTCTAGTACTTCGTAGCCACAGCTTTCCATTGGGGGTTCTTCTTTTAAGGATGTCATGGGACACAAATACAGAGCCAAGGGTTAAAGCATAGACGCAGTACAGATATTAAAATACTCTCGATACTCACAATGGATATCAGTTTCAAGATCCCTTCCGGTGAGAAAAACACGTCATTTTCATTGTAATATTGGAGGAAAATTTGGCTTTCGGTCAGCGAGACCCTTCGGGCGAATGTCCGACGTCCTGTGACAGAAGCCATCTCACAACACGCGAGCTGGCGATTCCCTCGATGGCAGTGCTGTCGTAGAGCTTCCCTCGTATCTCATAGTGGTTTCTCGTCACAGGTGATTTCCCCGATGATTTGAGATCGTCGGAGCTTCCTTCATGTCCATAGTGGCGGCGGACACTGCGACGGCGGCACACTAAAACTAACGATCGAATCACCGTCCTCGATAAGCAATCGGCGCTCCTAATTAATTATTATTTAGGAAATCAGTGATAACTTCTGGTAAGATTTCTCGGAACATTACGATACAATCAATCTAGGTACCGACACATTCGATGGTTTTTGCTAATGACGTCACAACATATATATTCAATGTTTTTGTGCCATGATTAAAGTATTTTTTTACTGTAATAGTAATGAAACGAACGAGATACTCTCCTGATGTTAATGTCCATGACCATTGCGGTACACAGTATTTTGAGTAGTAAAACAAAGTCCAGGACATCGTTGCTTTGGTGCTCATTGCTTCGAGACATTTGACACTTCTGTAATTTCGCTCGCTGTAGCTTCAGACCAGAACACAGTAATGGTAACACACTATTTCTTGAATATCTAGTACTACGGTAGTCTACCTAGATAACGTACATAGTTCATACGGAAATCTTTAGGTAAAATTATTTTTATATTTTTGTTCCTGACAAAAAAATACGAGTATTTTTATTTTCTCTCTCTTCTACTCTCTTAGAAGTAACCCAGAATGTACATGATGTTCAATAAAAAATGAGATCCTACATTGAAAGACAATTTAAAAATCATGAAATGTAATACACGTCTCTGCAGGCGACTGTACCTACATATGGCTATTCAAGACTCATTTACTTAAAGAATTTTTTATTATCAATTACATGTTACGCTTATAAAATACATCACTATTTACAATATTTATTATTGTGTAGAATACAGTGCAAGTACACAGAGACGGTAGCTTCGAGCCGCGCTGATTAAGCTATCTATATGCTGCTCGTGTACATCAAAACGCTTCCAGGACGGTTACCGTGAGCTGTTAATGCCATTCACGTAAAGCGATCATATCCTACGCACGCGCAGTAACGTTCACAGCTGCGTAACTTTTTAGTGATCGCCTTTCTAGAATGGCAATAAGAGATCACGGTAGGAGCCTGGTTCTGCAATAAAACAGCCGTTTGTATAAAACCATATAATTATTATTATTAAAATTTTAAAGTAAAAATGACTCTTACATAGTGGTACGAGATCCTAATCGAGACCGCGCGGTCGCCCCGGGCCCCGGGCTCGACACCAGGGCGCGTCACGCGCGCGGGCGACCACCACTTAAGTACACCTATTTCAACCTCTCACTACATCGGAAAGAGTATCCTACGAGATTTACTCCAAGTCAGTTCGTCAGTATCTTCGGCTAAATACTTGTAACCAACCTAGTTTGTGCACAAACGCAAAATTATTCGCGATAAAAAATAACAATATCAAGTACGTCCCAAATAAGAACTGGCTCTCGAGTGATACAACCGCTATGTAGGCGGTAGATACGATGTCATGTCAGGTGAGAACATTATAAGTTATAACATCTGAACATGTGAGCTTGAAGCAAGTATACAGAGATCGTGGCGGCCCCTTGATTCTGCACTGCTACAATGAGAGCAGAGATTTCCACATCCAATTAAAATAGTTCCGGCGGATTCGATAGATGGCGGCACGACAGGACGTCGCTTAACAAAACAAATTTACGTCGAATTTCAAAGAAAAATTTAATTTTTAGTTTAGCGCTCTAAAATCGATATTTGCGACAAATTGACATCAACGCCCCGTTTCGCCCCGTAAATATTATGTTACGCACGAGCGCCATCTAGCGAAACGGCCCGGATGATGGCTCTGTGAAAAGTTCTTATCACAAAAATATTGATAAAAGCCTTAAAAAATGTTTTCCAATGTAACTTATTTCACTAATTTGTGCCTACGTTAAAACAAAATATCGACAGATCATTACAGAACTCGCGTTATGTTTCCGACTTTGGAATTAATTTCTACAGGGTTTAAACACGATCTGGTCGGCAGTTCTCGACTCGGACGCCCGCGCTCGCGACCAACATCCGAGCTACACCGCAACATGACACAGTAACCGAGGTGACCGGTGACTAGAAAACTTGACTAGAATACTTAAAAAAATAACTAACCTAAGTAATTGGGGTCAGTAATGGAACATTATCTAATACACTGCAATACATTATCCTATAGTCTTGGTCTTACCTTCGGGGCTACGGCGTGTTCTGCACACCGACAGCCGATGCTTGAACCGAAACATGGAATGGGTGCGAACATATATAAACCATCCACTACACGACATCGACACAGCTGATAGGAATCTTACCCCGAGAGGGGTACACGGAAAGAAATATCATCGTAAACGTGGAACATTGAAAAATATTAATTTGTGATATGTATCATCTACGTGAACGGATGAGTGTAATGAGTTACAAACTTGTATACAACTAGTTTTATACATTTTCCTTTACAATTAGTCTATAGTGTAAAAGTAAACACGAACGTAAGTAGTAGAGTACGAGGAGAGCTCGTGGAGCGACACATCAGATCGGACTGCTGTACAAAATACATATACAATAATGTAACTCTTATTGAATCTCAAACATCTCACACTCCTATATTACAAACAGTTATATAAACATCATGCGAACCATCCGATCTATTTCAAGCGATTCCGGATGAAGGCGTCTCCGGGCGTGAGCCCCGGGCACGCCACGCGACAGGACAGAGCCGTGCGCCGCCTGCACCACACTATTACATATTCTTTACTTCGAATTTAGTTCCAAAAGCATAAATACATAGCCTCTGTAGTCTGTATGGACTTAAGCTTCACGAAACAGAAAGTTACATGAGGATCTTAAACCTTTTTAATATATATAATTATTTATCGTAATTAAGAAAAGTATATGGTACTAGTAAACCATTTGTTTCTTCAATAATAGAAAGAAACTGAGGTCATATTTATATATTTTTCCGTGTCCTGTCCGATTGCGTGGCCGGCCATGACAGAGCCACGATATATACGTATCTACGCGAGTGTATAGTACAGCAATACCCGCCAGATAAACCGAGCGGACGAAGAGGGGATGCAGACGGCCGCCGGAGCCGAGGCGATCCATGTGCAAACTACTCGAGAAATGGTCCTTCACTTACATGGCCGCTAACTTTAAAATGGACTAGCGTCTCTCGCGGGAGATCAATAACTGTCAATCACCGATGAACGACATGATTATGCTAAAATCGACTATAGTTACGCTCAAAGTAACACTATTTAGGTGAAACGTGAAATGTAATTTACAAAACGGATCATAAGTAAATCGAGAAGCGAAAGGAACGACTATGACGATATCAAAAGGAGGGTAGATCGCGAGCGGGTTCGCGCCGCTACAGCTAATGGCAGTATTGGACAGTCCCGACACTTCCTCTATCCTTGACTCGGCCGTCCGTGTACGAACACCGTGCGGGAGCCGACGGTCCGGCGCGGGCGCCGCCGCGATCTCGCGACCAGAGCGCCTCGCGCGGAGTTCCGTGTCACGGGTACATTATATGGATACACTTATACGAACGTCGTTAAATGCACAATGGAGGGCGAGCGGAGTCGGTCGCCCGGCTTCCAGTACTAAACTATTAAATGTTCCGAGGGCACTGCCGAGGTGCCTCACGCGCCTCGGACGAGGGATGAGGGACGAGGGACGGTGCGGCCCCTTGGCCCTGATGCGGGGCCGAAAATTGCAGTCCCATCCAGTAACATCAGTAAACTGAACTGCCCTCGAATGACGAAATGCCGTAACCAAAAAGTTGCGAAATTGAAACAACGCTTTTAAAGTACGTTATTGAGCATATAGCTTTACAGGAATTAGTTTCATAAATTATCATTTTTGTATTTTATCACAAAAGAGAGTAAAAGTCAGAGGTAACGCATTTCTAAATACCGTAAAATGAGCGCCGGCGCTCAATACTTTTCAGTCATTCTGTGGTCGTAAGATGGTCGACACGTGTTTATTTATAATTATTATTATTAGAGGGTATAATATTAATAATAAACACATAACAATCGTAAGCGTGTTTAGTCATCCGAGGGCAGTGAACACGTGGAACACTTCAAGTAGGCGTTTCACTCCAACGTATACGAATCAAACTCGCGCACAGGTTCCACGGTGTGGCGGGCGGGCGCGGCGCGCGGGCCGGCTAGAAGTGTGTGCGCCACTATAAAGGCGCGGTGGAGGAGTGCGGCTGGGGCGCGGGGGAGGCGGTGGGCACGGCGCGGTACGCGGCGCGCGGGGCGGAGCGCCGGGTGCCGCAGCGCCGCCGCGCCAGCGCCGCGCACAGCACGCCGCCCGTCAGCGCCGCCATGTACCCCGAGCCCTGAAGACATCACAATTTATACACGAAATAGATCGGTTTCTGGCCTCCAACTCGTTCCGATCAAATATGTAGATTAACTATTTCTATTCCTCTGCTGTATGTAACTAGAGAAGTAAAATTTTAATTTAATTCGTTTCACTTTTACGATTCAAAGCTATACGAGACTTTAAATTCCTTTTGGCTTCAAGCAAAAATACAGAAGCATACCAGAGCCCCTTTCGCTGTATACTAATGCAAATATTTTATTGATAACACCAGAGTTAAAGGTCATTATTCTATTCATATTTAAAAATTACATTAAAAATGGCAAAATCATAACTTATGGCATTAGAATGAAAATGTCAATATAATAATAGTAAAATAATAAGTCCTGGACTTTGTTTTGCTACTCAAAGTTCTGTGTATCGGTGCAACGCACATGGACATGCGTTATCTCTTACCATCAGGTAAGCGTCCAGTTAATCTTATTATTTTGACATAAAAAAGTGTCGAGTTTAATGTATATCACATATGAATGTGAAGAAAAATAATGAGTAGATAATAATGAGTAGCTGACCACGGCGCAAAGGTGCAAGTCGCGCGCGGCGTGCGGCGGCCGCGCCAGCGCCTCCCGCAGCAGCACGGACGCGCCGGCGCCAGCCGATACCGCCGTCCACACGCACGAGTACATGCCCTGCGACACGAACACAGCACTACTCACAACACACTCGGACCTGGCCGTCTCCTGTGGCGTCTTTCATTATTCCTACCAAAGAACGTCATGAAAACGTTGTTCGGTAGGTTTCGTAAAAACGTCAGTTTCAGTTACGTTAAAACGTTAGTTCCAATTTCGTTAAAACGTTAGTTTCATTTTCATAATAACGTTAGTTTCAGTTTCGTTAAAACGTTATTTTCAGTTTCCGTTTGGGCGTATACCTATTTTTCATAGATTTTGGCATCGAAAACATAAAGAATTTTTTTTCGCATGAAATCATACCAGCCCCTTTTGTTTAGAACACAAATACTAATACATTGAGTACAGATGATAACGCAATATAAAATATTACTTCGGTAAATTACACTACATATTTTCTAGTGTCATGGCATGCTCCCAGCATGCCATGTCGGAATGGCGCCACTCAGTATACGTTTCGGTCGTCGGCCACTTCGTAGTAGTGAAACGTCAAATCAATAGATGGCGTCTTTTAAGTGAATTTTGGTCCATCCATTTTAAACTAAATATCGGATACAACGTAGGTGTCTCTACCGAAGTACCTATGAGGAGCGGTGACGACTGACGGACTTTAGCCTTATGGCATGTGGTGAACAGTCAGCGCAGCCCGGCCTGTCGCCGCGGCCGCAACGAGCAGCACATGCGTACACTGCAATCTCGATCGCGATGCATTGCGTGCTCGCTGGGTCGGCAGCACGTCATGTGAAATGCGAGGTATATTCACCAGCGCGGGCCAGTCGAGCGGCATCAGACGGTGCAGGCGCGAGACGCGCAACATCAGCAGCGCGGCGTGCAGCAGTGCCGAGGACAGCGCGCTCAGCGCCAGCGGGCGCGCGCCGCCGCCCAGTCGCGCGCCCTCCGCGCCCCACACCGCCACGCATGCCGTCACGCAGCACAACTGCCACACAAACACAGTTAACGTCATCATCGCCATCGACATAATCACTGTCCCCGCACATATACCGAGCTCACATTTTTCCTACTAGAGGCCTTGTTTTATGGCCTGAGGAGTATTTTAAACTAAAATATAAAATTACTAGTAAGTATTTTTTTTTACATCTCATTATGTTAACATTGGTACAATATATTTTATACAATATATTGGTTAATATATATATATTTCAACATTTTTGTTGGCATATTTAATATTATATTTGAAAAATGATATTACAGAATTTTCATCTCCAGCAAGTTTCAGCCAAACTGGTCGTGCGAGACTTAGTAGGGTACATATGTGGATAACATCTGAAGACCTTCTTGTAGAGCAATCTTAAGAAGGCTTTTTGGGCATTCTCCAACATTGGCGTGTAGGTGACAAGGTGTGGATTTTACATACATGAAGATGAAGGTGAAATCGAACCAATTTAATAATCAAATTAAATCATGTCAGTACAAGGGTTCAAAATTATCAAGATAAATAGAAAAAAAATAGATACATAGCACAAAAGTTAAACATATATTTTAAAGTTTTTAAGTAAGAACATTGTTTTGTAATGAAATGTTAATGTGTAGTATTTGAGAGGGTGCATAGTTGTGTGCTCTCACCACGATGAGGAAAGTGAAGGATCCCTCGACGGAGAGCAGGTGCCGGGCGTGGCAGTAGAGCGGCGCGAGGGGCGCGGGCCGCGGCGGGGGCTCGCGCAGGTACTGCGCGTGCGAGTCCCACGAGCGCTCCGTCAGCTCAGTGCCGGCCGGCGAGCGCCCGCCGCCGCACCCGCTACCCGCTATCTCGAAGTCCTGCCGCCGACAATGCACTTCGTTATTTGTTTATCCTATAACTGCACTACCAGGTCACGCAGACACTGCCAAGACACGGGTTCAAATCCCAACATTGAGCTTGTACTCTTGGTGAAGGAAAACAACATGAGGAACCCATAGCACTGTACTAGGGTACTTTATAATATTTCTCTAGCCGCAGCTACCAAATCTAACAAGCATTTAATGGTATTCCTGCAGCTTTACTCGAGGGCCAGTTTCTATACCAGACTACTTACGTATATTACTTTTTAAATGACAGTATTATTATTTAAAAACTAGTGATCAGTCTTGTCAATGATAACATGTAGGATAAGAAGTCAACAAGAGAAAGCTCTTTCAATAAACCACATAAGATAAAATCATTAAAACTATTGCAGTAATACCTAGACAAACTCACTACTCTGTGATGAATAAGCTCTAAATAAATAAATAAATATCATACAACATTACACACAACACCATCTGACTCCAAACTAAGCAAAGCGTGTACTATGAAAGTGAGATAGCTGATAGAATACTTAAATGTTTTTCTTTTTGTAAATACATACTTATAATATATTATTATATACAGAACACGCAGACACAAAACAAACATTTTTGATTATACTACAAAAAGCTTGTCCTGAGTGGGAATGGAACCCACATCCTAACGGTTCTTGAAGCAGACAAACTACCAATTTGCCAACAGGGCAGTCAAAACCTAAACACACCAAAATGCTACTTCCATACTTTTAGTAGTTATGCTTGGGCTTCCACTTATGTACTTTCTGTTTGAACCATTGCCAAACAGAAAGTATTGAATTATTTATTTATTAAATTTATTTTACTGAATTGTAACATTAGTTTTTTTTTCATTAATGTTTTTGTAGTGACTTCATATTATTACTTGAACTGTGTACATGTGCAATATAATATTCAATAGGTTTGATTGCTTTTCACTATTGTCTATGATCTTGTGAACACGCTGAGCTTAGCTCCATCCAAGCAGTTTTTAGCTTTGCACACTATCTAACATTATAGTAAAAACTCATTTTTTATTAGCACATTAAGCAATTTTAATTCCAAGTGCTCAAAGATTGTCAACTTAAATATGATGAAGTAAAGTATATTTAAACTTTAGTGGCTTTTATGTAGCGATTTATATCTTTACCTTGTTAGATACCCAATGAGGGTTTTTCATGCCAAATAAAATTTAGATTAGGGCTAGCCCTAACGTTAGCAGTTAAAACCGCAAGGTGCTGCTAATGTTATATACTGAAATCTGTTTATACCTTATTAAAGACATTTTATTTTCAAGGAGCAAGTGAACTGAGTTAGTCGTAGCGCTGAGTAGATATAGTGTTTGCCGGAGGCGAAGACCTGCACGTCTTCGCCGCAGCAAGTGAACTGAGTGAGTGAGTTAGTCGTAGCGCTAACTGAGTAGATATAGTGTTTGCCGGATGCGGAGACCTGCACGTCCTCGCCGCGGCAACTGGTGGGCTCCAGCTCTCGAATTTCGTCCAGCAGCAGCTCCACTTCGTCGGTCGAGTACAGCTCGCTGACAGACACGTAGCGCGCCGGCGCCGCTTGCATATCAGCCGCCGCGCGCCCTACCGCCGAGCGCCCGCGCCCCGGCCCCTCCTGTAGCCACACGACGCGTTACCGACATTGTATCTGTGCATCACATGGGCACTAACGCGCCGCACACCTTGCCGATATTACCTTTTCCGCATAACCACATTGAGACCTCGCCGCCTCTCACACCACCACATAATCCACACGAATTAATTCTAATATTGATATGACCTAATAAACAAAATTGCAAAATTGACGACGCTGTTGAAACACGCCATGTTTGTTGTCATATTTTTTTCTTTCTGTTTGATCTGGCAGTGACAACTAATGAACTTTTTTTTTCACAGTTTTTAACATTGCTCTTTGTGTATTTTACCAGTGTTAGATATTTCGATTTTACTACATTACGTTAAATGAGCCTATGTTAACTAAGTAAGGCTTAAGTTTACTAGATTTTTGATCTCTTTAGCAGAAGATCATTAAAACAAGTGGCGAGTAAACAATTCTGTGTTACAGTGTGATGGGCATATATTGAAAGCAGTTATTGAAATTACAGGGCTGGCGACACTAACCATCGAATGTCTCAAAGTAATGACTTTGTTTTGTTACTCTAACTTCTACGTATCGCTGCAATGATTATGGAAATACGTTTTCTCTTACAATCAGAAGAGCGTCTCGTTCGTTTCATCAGTCAATGATAAAGAATAATATAAATATTGACAGCCCTATTAGCTCATTTGGTATATCTGGTTTAAGAACTGTAGGGTGAGGGTTTAATCCCCATTTGTGTCAATAAATAAATGTTTGTTATATGTCTAGGTGTTAGAATACACAGACACTTAAAAAAGTATTTAACTATTCTATCAGTTATCTGGCTCCCATAGTACAAGTTTTACTTAGTTTGGGGTTAGATGGCGCTGTTTGTAGTGTCCTACGATATATATATTTATTAGGTACACGCGTCAACTTTATAATTAGATATAATTATGTATATGTATACGTACATTGTTAAAAACATCATTTTTGTCTACTTGGGTCAAAAATGCAATTGCTTTTCTTTATCAATTTATGCTATAAAGCTTTCACTCGTTGTTAATCTTTCGTCAAGGAGTATTGTAATCAGCACGCCCTCTGTACGTTGATCCGTCAGTCAGTCATTCAGGACATTCAGGACAAAGCATTTTATACGAGTAGATTATTTAATATTATGAATCTTGAAGTTGGAAAATAGTATTGAAAATGGCAAAATGCAAGGCAAATGCGATGTCAAAAAGAAGAGAAAGAAAATCAAGAACTTTTTCTCTATTTTGGCAACGCACTTTGTGAATTTTTCCAGTGTCAAGTATTCCATATTTTCAAATAACACATGATTTTATCAAGTAAAATTAGTCTTTGTCACATAGAGTAGGTAAGTCACGGTATTCACTTGAAAATAGTTCCTTGCTAGGCGTGCTCGACCACACCGTCACTTCTATCCAAGTCTACTACTGGCATGAGAATGCCAATACTCCATAGCAATGTTTACACACTACTGCCTGGTGGTCCCATGAAGTTTTTTTCCCAAAGAGTTTACCATCTTCATATAATTTGAACGTTCCCAAATGAAAACAACAATAAGCTTTATAACATTTAATTTTATTTTATAATCAAATTTAGAAAGTAGTCCAGTGATTCATTAACATTTAACCTACCGTATCACAGAATCCTCGAGAAGCCACAGGCTCTGCTATCCATACAGTGCCGGCAACAAGCAACGATCGATTGAGGCTCACATATTTGCATACTTAACTAACAACAAAATTACAATCAATTCAAAATAAATGCGGAAATGCAAAACTTAGAATACAAAACTGGTTAAAGTATTACAATAAGTATGTCAAAAGATTCTTTCACAGAACTGTTACTGCTGCAAATCGGATATACTTAGTAAAAAAATATCGACATGGAGCATGTTAAAAACTAGTGTCAACTTGTAGGTCGATCTTATTAATAACTAACTTAATCAACTATACCGAGAAGCGCGTTAACTGCTGAGGTAGCATAGACGGTGGGAGCGCAGGCTAGCGGGCGGGGGGGCGCGAGAACGGGGAGCACGAGAATGGTGGCGCGCCGAACGCAGGCGGCGGGGGGACGAACGAGGGCCGGAACGGGACAAACGCGGACTGTACGGGGCCGAACACCGGCAGGGCGGGGCCGAATGCGCGCGGCAGAGGAAACCCGGGGTTGAACTCGGGCGCTTGTGGGTTGAACACGAGACGTGACGGGCAGCAGGGTGTGGGTGTGGGCGCAGGCGTAGATCCGGTGGCAGGTGCAGGCGCGGCCGAGGACGGGGGCGCAGGTGTGGCCGAAGGTGTAGACGCAGGCGCGACCGTGGCGGCAACGGCGGCGCGGCGCAGTGCCGCCAGCATGTAGCAGTGCGCGGCCGCCGGGTCCAGAGAATTGAGCAGCGAGTACACTTCGCACTCGGCCCGGCTCAGCCGCAACTCGTCCCCCGCGCCGCCCTCACAATTCGCTGCCCGCCCCGCATTAACACTTGCAAGTATCGCATCCGCCGAGCTGGCGGTCGGCGCCGCGAATCCCGGCATGGGACAAAACGTCGCTATAATGGAGGCCGCGCTGACACCCGATGTGGAAGACGTACTAGTCGTCGCACCCGGTGGCGGCGCATCGGTAGACGATTCGGGAGAGCGCATTATACAATCACTCGCAACCGAACGAGGCGGCGAGCTGACGGGCAGGGGGGGGTCGAGCCGTAGCAGCGGCACGCGGTTGACGAGCTCGAGCGGCGCGGGCGCGGGCGGGGGCGGAGGCGGAGACGGGGGCGGGCGCAATGGCGACGGTGTCGCGGCGAGACGCGCGATCGGCAGCGCGGTGGCCACATGCTGGCGGTACGCCTCCACGTACTCGAGCGAGATGCCGTCGGCGAGGTAGCGGTGGATCTCTCCGTAGTTGGGCGTGGCACCGGTCTCCAGCGCCTCGAAGCGAGGCAGTAGGTAGCACTCGCCGCTCTGCAACAACGGGGAGAACATTCGCGCGCGCCCGGGGTCGAGGGGAACCGCGCGGAGCCTCACGGGCGCGCCGCCCCGCCCGCTGCCGCGCCGCTGCTCGTCCCCGCCTCGGTTCGCCCCGCCCCGCCCGCGCGCCTGGCTACACTCCCGACTGGCCGCGAGCTCACTCTACATGCAACTTCTATGTACGCAGTCCTCGTATAGCAGCTGATCTCCGACTGATCCTCATCAGACTCGAGCGCGAGCGGCGGCGCTCCTATCAAAATGCTAGTTTCCGATCAATTTCTCTTTGATAATGTAGTAGTGTTTTTTAAGTATGTATTTACAAAAAAAAAAGTATTTATGTATCCTATGAATATCTGACTTCCATCGCACAAGCTCTGCTTAGTTTGGGGTCAGATGGCGCTGTGTGTAGGGAGTCCTATGATATTATATTATTTATGATATAAATAAAAATGATTATGGTTCATTTTCTATCAGTATAGATAGCGATAAATTACTTTCGGCCAATAAGCCGACTGCAGACATGTCATACTACTGTTTAAAAGCATTCACTAGTATGATTTAAAGAAACAAGACTTGACGTCATTTGTGCAAATTCGTAACACAAACTATGTAAGGTAACTCTAAAGAATGGATCTCACCTATTAATAGTAATGTGCATGGACTAACTACCCTACAACATAAGAAAACAATTGATAATGGTTAATTACGAACGTAAGAAAGGAGCGAATTATGATATAGTCGTGAAATACATAGAACATGTAAATCTACTTTACTTGTATCTAAAAATAACAATGAAAAAAGTTCAAGATATGGCAGGCCTTTTATTAAATGTTATGTAAATTATGATTAAAATACATAATTTGTATTGATTTTCAAACATGACGTGGTGAACTCGCTGCCGAGCCAAGTGCGCCACACTCATAACCTGCCAGCGACACCAGGGGGCAGCGCCCGCCAGTACAGTCGCACTGCATAGTATGTTAAATAGTGCGCCGAGCTCGTTTCCAGAACCCACAGTAGTCTCGGTCGTGCGCGACAGGACCACCGACACAAAAAACAAGATTAGAGAATTACGGACATACTCTGTACCGACAATTATACAATGAACCAAACCAAACCAAACTAAAAAATGTTACATTCACGATTTGTCATAATTATGACTTTTATTGTTGACCTGCGAATATGTTTGGAAGAGTAGACTCTTATAACTTAGTGTTCATTATCCTCTCTAGAAAGTCCTACGAGCCGTTGACACAGCGGTGCACCTCGAGTCGGCGCCGGAGGAAGCTCCCGGCCGAGCTCGCGCGCGGGGAGGGGGCGGGGGGCGGGGCTTCACTCGCGGGGGGCTGCAGGCGGCGTGCCAGCCGATTGAGCATGCCCATGCGTTGTCGGAAAACGGTGGACACATCGCTGATGTCCGTCGCCGTGACCACCGTCTCCGCGGGGGACGGGCACGGGGAGGGGGAGGGGGCGGGGGCGGGTGCGGGTGCGGGCGCGTCCGGCCGGTGCCCGAGCTCGCTGAGCGCGCGCATGCGGGCCCACAGGCTGCGCGGGCGGGAGGGGGGCGAGGCGGGCGAGGGCGGCTCCCAGCGTGGCATGCGGCGCGGTGGCGCGCCGACCAGCTCGGAGGCGGAGGCGGACACGTCGCTGGCGTCGTCGCGCGCGAGGCGCACGATGTGCGCGGCCAGCGCGCGCACGTCCACGGCGGAGGGGGAGCGCGCGCTACTCACCCGCAGCGCGGAATCGGCGCGCGCGTCCGCGTGCCCCGCGCGGATCAGCTCCGCCGACACGCACACGTCGTCCGCGCCGCTCGTGTCGATCAGGAACGTCTCGATAGTGTTCTCCTGCAAATTCACACGACATACACCTTTATTTATGTTTTGAAGATGCTCGCCCTGCGCTGTGCTTAACATGTATCGTCGTCCGATTTCAATGCGCGGTTACCGGACTACCCAAGGGTCTATTCAAAGAACAAATTAAAAGGTTCGTTTTTTTATTTATTTTTTTATTTCAAATTCGACCCGCTAAACAAAGGAATTTGCTGGCCGAGTGGGTGTTCTCCGACAGAGTGAATCAGTTCGTTCTAGGCGAGTGTGTTCCACTGTAGACGGCATCTTTGCTTGACATCAGTCGAGTTGGCGGACACACACAAGACTTTATTACAAAGAAAAAGGTTACACGCACGCCCGGGCGGGCTCGTCTTTGAGGACGCGTCGCGTTCCGCTGGACGAGGATCAATGTTTGTTTATTTTCTGTCACGAATGAAACGTAATTTTTTGCACAGATATAATGAGGCAGTCGGAGACTAAGATAGAATATAATATATCCGGAAAAAATATTATTGAGCGTACGCCTTTTTTTTACCGACAATTCAAGATCACAGTTGGAATTTGGAATATGAACCCGCGCCCGTGTAGTGCGATAAGCGATCTGAACACGTTAATCGCCGAGCTTTTATCGGTAAGTGTTATCAGAGAGGACAACAAAAGCAGTCTAGAACGGCTATGGAACGATGGCTCACAGCCACTCTGCACAAAAACTGTGACCCCATGCTAAAAGACTCGTTTGTACTCGTTTGTTATACAACGACTTGTAACGCCTTGGACAGCATCCGTCCCGCGTACTGCGTACGGTAGAGGCAGCTGCTCAAAGAGCGTACTGTAGGAATAGAGTACCTCCGGGTCGACGGCGACGACGTTGGCGACGAAGTGCTTGTCGCGCACGAGGTGCAGGAAGTGCGCGGCGGCCGCGTGCGGCCAGCGGCGACCGCCCGCGCCCGGGCGCAGCCCCGCCAGGCGCGCGCGCAGCGCCTGCGCCGGCAGCGCGGCCCACTTGCGCACCAGCGGCTTCAGCGCGCGCACCGCCACGCACTCCACCGTGCCGTAGTCCACGTGCCGCACCTGCGCACAACACACGTTGCAAAGTGCATAATTACGTGCACAACCGTAAGCTACAAAGTGACGTAACCACAAATTTTAAAAAGTAGCTGAGGCGTAGCCTTTGTACGAAATGGATTTCCTCTGCCCTGTAATAACAATTACAACAATTTCTTCCTCCCTCTCTGTCGGTTATTTAAACTTTTGGTTATATGAAATTTTACTCTGAACCCTCGAATGTCAAATTATTGGGAGTCGACTGTATATTAACGACGTGAACAATGAAAAAATGTTGGCCGTCATGTATTGTCGTTTGTCGAGCAGCGTGCGCGGGGCGGAGCCGGTACCTTGACGTTGTCTGCGTCGATGATCTTGACGATGAGCGAGCGGTGCCAGTCGCCCTCGTACAGCGACGCGCAGTAGTGGCCGGGCCGCACGGCGCCGCGCGCCAGGAACCGCTCGCGACCCGCGCCCGAGTTGTAGTACTCCCTAGACATTTTGTTAATATCATCTCGGAGGTCTCTTTTATATTTTAACCGACTACAAAAAAAGGAGCTTCTCAATTCGGTTGTATGTTTTTATGTTTGTTACCTTACAAATCCATCATTAGTAAAGCGATATGAAAAAAAAAATTTGAGAGGATATGCTCGCATCTGTCTCTTTCAAGTTATTGCCGATGACTTCGACCGGTGCAGGAAAACATCGTGAGACAAGCATAGCGCGATGGTAGGGTGGTATCTAGTTGGATGGTGTAGCACTACAGCTCCGCGTAACTCCACGGGGCGCGGGCGGGTGAGCAGGCGAGCAGCGCAACTCACAGCATCTCGTCCATGACTTCATCCATGGCGTGCGAGTGGTGCGGCCCGATCCGTTGCAGCCAGAAGTGCGAGGGCGAGTAGACCTCGCCCACCATGGCCTCCAGCATGGCGCCCGCGCACACGCCCTCCAGCGACTGCGACGGGATGGACTCCATGAAGCTCATGCAGTCCGGCGGGAACACGTCCGGCTCCTGCGGACACGCCGCACGATGCACCCGGGCCTGTGGCGGCTACGGTGGCTACGGTGGCCTACCGAGCCTGTCTTATCAATGAACCAAAAATAATCAAGCGCCATGTATTATTATTTATTTATTTTATTGCAAAAGCAGTATAACACCAAATCGTTTTTGAGCCAAATAAATAGAACACAAATAATCACTTTTTTATGCCACTGGTGGCAATCAAGCAGATGTGACGTCGGTTACCATCTGGCGGCCGCCTGGTGGTAAGCGATCACTGTTGCCTATGGATATCTGCATTACCAGACGCTACAAGGGACTTAATGTCACATTTTAATATTATTCATTTTAAGTCATAATTAAACAGTCTTAAGTTAATTGAAAAGAATGTAAATACGTTATGTTCTGTTGTAAGCATGTACAACAGAATGCAGTACTAACGAAATCGATCCCGGGCAGCGCGTCGTCCGGGTCGACGGGCAGGGCGCGCAGCGGGCGCGCGGGGGCGCCGGCGCCGGGCGGCGGGCGGCGCGCCGATCGCGGCGCCGCGCCCGCGTCGCGCACCCGCACGCCGCCCGCCTCCTGCGCGAACCACACGCAGCCCCCCATGGTGCACAGCACGCTGTTGATGTTGTTGTGCCCGAACCGGGACAGGTTCAACTCGCGGCCGTACCGCTCCCTGATACCACATTAATTTATACATCAGCCCCTATTCGAACGCTCGGGCATGAAGATTCGTTCAAAACTTACGTCAAGTATTTGATAATGTATGGAAAATGTGTGTTTGGATGTTTATCACTCGATCACACAAAATCGGCTGAATTAGGATGAAATTTGGCACACATATAGTTTTTTTTATTTTAAAGTAACAGTAATGAGACGAACGAGACGCTTTCCTGACGTTAAGAGATAACGCCTGTCCATGACCATTGCAGCGATACACAGAACTTTGAGTAGCAAAACAAAGTCCAGGGCATCGCTGCCTTGGTGCTCATTACTTTGAGACTAGATGGTTAGTCTTGTAGTGAAACTGCTTTTGGTTATTATTATTTCACTGTTTATTTATCCGACACGATACAATATTTTAAACATACATTTAGTTTCGAGTAGGTAAGTAGTCAAACGTGCGGTCGTCGCAGAGTTGGTTTGCTCACTGCGGCGCGTGGCGGCGGCGGGCCGAGGCTGCTGCCGGCCGGCGGACTGCACGAGTGCACGACGCGAGCGCCGCTTACCTTATTTTTATGCGCGCGTTGGTTCACATGACGCGCGCCGAGGTAAGTAATATTTCTACTTTTATATTTGTGTTTTTATGTTTCTAATATTTTTCTTTTTCTTTTTCAGGAGCACGCCACACACTCCCCTCCAGAGACCGGGTTACGGGCGATATCTATCTGGGAATTTAACTTTCCTTCCAGATCGAGTTCTACGTTCCATTTCAGGTGGTCTGTTCTGGTCAGGCGGTAGTGTTGAAGTGTCCTTTTTATTTTCAGACGGAACCGTTGATTGTCTGTTGTTTTCAGGTGGAGTATCTACGAGCGTGTACGCTGGCTTCAATCTATCAATAGATACGGTAACTGTTTTTCCATTTATCATGACTTTAAATATTTTATCATTTCTTTCCAGAACTTTGTGTGGTCCAGTATATGCAGGTTGCAGTGGTCGGCGGTAAGCATCATCTCTCAGGAAAACGTGTGTAGTTGTTGTCAAGTCTTTGAATACAAATATGGATTTTTTGCAGTGTCTTGATGCTGGTTGCGGCCGAATATTAGTTGTAAATTCTCTAAGCCGTGCAGAAAAGTCAGTGACGTCTGTCGTTGTACTTGTATTAGGGTTGAAGACTTCTCCTGGTAATTTTAGTGGTTCGCCGTATACGAGTTCAGCGCTGGATGTTTGTAAATCTTCTTTGTAAGCGCATCGTATGCCCAGCAGTACCAAAGGTAGTATTTCAGTCCAGTTTTCGTTGCCGTGACAAGTTATTGCGGCTTTTAACTGTCTGTGAAACCTTTCTACCAGTCCATTGCAGGCAGGGTGGTACGCTGTGGTTCGTTTGTGCTGAAATCCTGCTATCTCTGACAAGTATTTGAATAAAGCAGATTGAAATTGTGTTCCTCTGTCCGTTATTATTTCAGATGGGCATCCGAAGCGAGCAATCCATCCTGACAACAGTGCTTGTGCTACGGTTTCTGCCATTATATCTGTGATTGGTATCGCCTCAGGCCATCTCGTAAATCTATCGATAGCAGTGAGGCAGTATTTGTAACCATGAGACACAGGCATCGGTCCAATGAGATCTATATGGACATGGGTAAATCTAGTATGTGGTACTTTAAATGTGCCCAAAGGTGAAGACACATGTCTTGTTATTTTAGTGCGCTGGCATGCATAGCAGCTTTTGGCCCACTCACGGCAGTCTTTGCGTATTCCTGGCCATACATAACGTTGAGATACCAACTTTGCAGTCGCGTTAGCACCGGGGTGGCTGAGTGAATGCAGGCTTTCATAAACTCGACGTCGTAATTCATTCGGTACGTACGGTCGAGTAATATCTGTAGTTTCATCGCTATATAGTTTAATGTCGGTTCCGGGTACAGAGATTTTTGTCAGCTTCAGTGATGTCTCTCCGTTGAGTAGATTTTTTAATTCCGTGTCTGTTTCTTGCAATTTTGCCAACGTTTTCAGGTCTATCGGTTGAGACAGTTCTTCTACTCTCGAGAGGGTGTCTGCCACAACATTTTCTTTTCCTGATATGTGTTGAATATCTGTGGTAAATTGCGATATTAAATCTAGATGGCGAAATTGACGAGGTGAGCATTTATCTTTCCGCTGATGAAATGCAAAGCAGATCGGTTTGTGGTCAGTAAAAACCGTAAAATGACGTGCTTCGATGAAATGGCGAAAGTATTTTATTGCCTCATATATCGCCAGCAGCTCTCTATCATACGGCGAATATTTTTGTTGTGCCGGACTCAGTTTTCTTGAAAAGAAAGCCAATGGTTGCCAATTACCATCTTTGAACTGTTGTAAGGCAGCTCCTAGCGCTGTGTTCGAGGCATCAGTTACTAGGCTTAGTCTTGCTTCAATATCTGGGAACGCTAGCAGTGCTGCTTGACATAAGCTTTCTTTGCAATATTCAAATGCTTTAAGGGTTTCGCCGCTGATATCTACTGGATGTGATCCTTTAACTGATCCTACCAGTAAAGCATTTAGCGATGCTTGGTATTTTGCTGCTTGTGGTATGAATCTGCGGTAAAAGTTGATCATCCCCAGGAAGCGCCTTAACTCTTTGACATTCTTAATAGCTTCAACTTTGGTAGCCATGGGCTTTACACCTTCGGCAGATACAGTGTATCCCAGAAAACTTACTTCTGTCGCACCGAAAACACACTTGGATATGTTAATGACCATGTTATACTCTTTTAGCTTTGTGAATATCTGGCGAAGATGGTTTTCATGGGTGGTTTCATCACAAGAATATATAATAAAATCATCCAAATACGGGTAGCAGAAGTCATCGAGCCCGCGGGTCATCTCATCGACAAAGCGTTGAAAAGTTTGACCTGCGTTTCTGAGACCAAAATTCATATACGGGTATTCAAATAGTCCGAAGGGTGTGGTTATTGCAGTCTTGCAAATATCTTCTTCTGCAACCTTTATCTGGTTGTACGCTTTAACCAAATCGATCGTGGAAAATACACGACAGCCAGACAAGTTGTGAGCGAAGTCATGTATGTGACGTATTGGGTAGCGATCCGGTATTGTCCTCGCGTTCAGCTGGCGATAGTCTCCGCATGGTCTCCATCCATTGTCTTTTTTCGGGGCTAGGTGTAGCGGAGATGACCAGGGGCTGTCCGAGGGTCTGACAGTTCCATTCATCAGTCAAACTCCTGTTTGGCTATCTTTAGCTTGTCAGGTGCTAGGCGACGTGGTGTGCTGAATACTGGAGGTCCTGTTGTAGTTTTTATATGATGGACTGTGTTGTGGCTGCAGATTCGGTTGATGCCAGACGGGCGTGTGATTTCAGGAAACTCTTTCAAGATGTCCAGGTATTTTGATTCGCCTGCCATTGTCTTCACTGAAGAAATTGTTACGGACGAAGATACTGATGCTGCTGGCGACGTTAGCGTAGTGGTATTGTCTATAAGTCGTTGGTTTCGTACGTCTACTATCAAATTGAAGTATGATAAGAAATCGACGCCTATGATTGGCTTCGTGACGTCGGCCACTGTAAATCGCCAGGGGAAATCTCTGCGTAGTCCCAGGTTGAGTATCATGTGAGCGTATCCGTATGTTGCTATATTTGTCCCGTTTGCAGCGTACAACATGTAGTCTGTTTTGGGTCGGCTTTGTCGTAGCAACTGTTTTGGAAAGACACATAGATCGCTACCTGTATCTACTAAAAATTGTGTCTTAGTCTTATGGTCAGTTACAAAAAGGCGACCTGAGCTAGGACGATCGTTTGCCGCCATTAGCGACCGTCCCGGTGGTTTTCCGACGAAAAGTCGCACGGTTTTAGGCATCTGGTAGACTTCATGCCAAATTTGTGGTGGAACCAACATAGTGGGAAGCGCCGATAATTTGACTGCGACCGTGTGTTGCTGCGATTGCGGTTAGGTTCATGGCTGCGCGTCTGTTGTCGTGATCTACGATTTTCAGTGGATAATGCTTCTACCTTCTTCGTAAGTTCCGAAATTTGTTTTGACATTACGTCCCACTGTGACGCTGGCATGGCTGATGTAGCGGCCACTTGCATTGGCAGTGACACTATGTCCATTACTGCATCGGCGAGGTCCGACAAACTGTTGAGGTCAGAGCGGGGCTGTGATGCTATGGCTGTCTGCACGTGAGTTGGTAGTCTGCTTGTCCAGATTGTCTTTAAAAAATCTTCTGGTATTTCCGCACCAGCCAGATGACGCAGGTGGCGCAGAAACTGCGATGGGCGACGGTCACCGAGTTCCTCGTGCGTGAGTAACTGTTTCACCTCTTTTTCACGTGACTGAGATAAGCGTTTTATTAGTTCGGTTTTCAGCGTCTCGTAACTATTGCCTGAAGGTGGTGAAGTTATGATATCTTTTACTTCTGCCGCGTACCTGTGCTCCAGTTGTGACACAATATAGTAAAATTTTGTCTTATCGTCACTGATCCGAGACAGAAGGAAGTGACCTTCTACCTGTGCGAACCATACTGCAGGCTCTTCAGGCCAAAATGGTGGCAATTTTACTCCAACTCGAAAAACTTCGGTCGGCGCCATGTAAGCCGACGAATTCGATGATGTGTCTTTGCCGTCCATTGTATGTCTTGACTCACGGAAGTGTCCAGAATAACGGGGTCACCAGTGTAGTGAAACTGCTTTTGGTTATTATTATTTCACTGTTTATTTATCCGACACGATACAATATTTTAAACATACATTTAGTTTCGAGTAGGTAAGTAGTCAAACGTGCGGTCGTCGCAGAGTTGGTTTGCTCACTGCGGCGCGTGGCGGCGGCGGGCCGAGGCTGCTGCCGGCCGGCGGACTGCACGAGTGCACGACGCGAGCGCCGCTTACCTTATTTTTATGCGCGCGTTGGTTCACATGACGCGCGCCGAGGTAAGTAATATTTCTACTTTTATATTTGTGTTTTTATGTTTCTAATATTTTTCTTTTTCTTTTTCAGGAGCACGCCACAGTCTCAACAGCCCTGTAATTTCGCCTTCAAACCAGAACACAGTAATGTTTACACACTACTGCTTGGCGGCAGAATATCTGGTACTGCGGTGGTACCTACCTAGACGACCTCCTGCTAAGGAAATCTACCACAAAGTAAAAATTACCTGGACTTCTCAGTCCAGGACTTAAAAACGTTAGGTTCCGATGAGATTACCAAAAAAGTTCAAGGGCTCTACCGCTATCCGCCACCAGTTGTCGTAAAGTTGCACAATACACAATAGTAATGATTATTCTACTTATGACTTGACGACATCTGGTGGTGGTGACATTTTTTGCTAAATTCTAAGCGAAGTCGCGGGTAAAAGCTAGTATTGCCGCTAAGCAGTAGTGTGTAAACATTACTGTGTTCCGGTTTGAAGGGTGCTGCAGCTAGCGAAATTACTGGGCTGTTGAGACTTACCATCTAGTCTCAAAGTAATGAGCGCCAAGGCAGCGATGCTCTGGACTTTGTTTTACTACTCAAAGTTCTGTGTATCGCTTCAATGGTCATGGACAGGCGTTATCTCTTATCATCAGGAGAGCGTCTCGTTCGTCTCATTACAGTTACATAAACATAAATAAAATATATACCTAGATATATTGTTTTGTGCTCGGTGAAACCATGAGCTCGGAAGTACAATAATCCTTTTGTTTGTACTTACAATAATATGATTCTGAACTCTTTAACACTGTTACAGTGTATGACAGCATGTCAGATAACTGTTGCTATAATCTATATTAGGAGGGAAGCAAATTGACAATTTGTATTATTGTTGTAGTACCTGTATAGCCTTAAGATCTCTGTGCACAGGACACCATTCTCATGCTCTTTGATGAGCTCGTGGACCTCATACTTTAACTCCTCCAGCTGGGCCTTCTTGGTGCTGCTTTGACCTGAAATTACAAACATCACAATGAAACATCAATAAATAAATCAATCTAATAGTCATTAGTCTTGATGTAGTTTAATTTTTTTCCCTTAATACCTTTTTTTTTTGTAGCGATGATAGCTCATTGGTTAATGCGGTCGGTTCACACGCCGAATGGCGTGGGTTCAAACCCCAGCAATGAGCTTGAGCTAGCATAGAGTATGTTCTAGTACTCTGCTGGCTAGCTAATAAGCTAAGTTGAAAAATCTGCCGCCAAGCACTTAACGGTTTCCGGCAGCATCACTTGAGAGCCGGTTCCATTCCAGACTAGGTGTGCTATACCATCTTCGACCACACCGTCAATTAACATCAGGTGAGCTGTGGATAAACACCAAGCTTGTCAACCATATTTTTTTTTTAATGTGTCAATTGTTGTTGTGCTATTAAGTTGTATTCTATTCTGATATTGGTTAGTTGTATGAATACTTACTGGATGATGTTTGTCTTCCGGAATCATTGTCCCCTTTGGAAGATGCTTGGTCGTGTCTGTTGTACTCTTCGTGAATAGAGCTGTCGTACATCATTTGACGTTTCTTCAGGAGGTTGCTGACAGTACCATTATAGCCTGTGTCCTCCCTGTACGCATAGGAATTCAAGTTGTTTCCTGAATTTGCGTTATTTATAGATTTAGTAACTTTAGTTCTTGAGCTTATACAATTTGTAGGTATATTGTTTTCGGCTGAAAATTGACTCGATTGTACTCCTTGGAGATTGTTACTTGACTTTTCTGGAGGCCGGCTATTTGGCTTCACTTCTGAAGTATGATAATTTGACTTTGGTGCAAGTGGCTGAGAATTTGACTTTATTTCTGGAGAATGATTATTCGACTTCACTTCTGGAGTATGATTACTTAATCTCACTTCCGGAGAATGATTACTTAACTTCTCTTCTTTACTAAATTTCACTTCTGAACTATGATTATTTGACTTCTCTTTTGGAGAATAATTAGTCGATGTCGCTTTTGCAATACAATTATTTGTCTTTATTTCTAAGGGGCGTTGATTAAAATTTTGTGATGATACAATATTTTTCGGAAACGTTCGGCAGATTAAGTTCTTTGTTTGTTCAAATTTTGATTTTTCTGTTATTTTAACTGGTGTTTCGGCGACACTTCTCCTCTTGCCTTTCCTATAAAATTAAAACATTGACTGAAAACAACATAAAACCGTGGGTTCAAATCCCAACAATGAACTTGAGCCTGAAGGAAAATAAAAAATATTTGGCTAGATACTACTCTCCAGTTGAAAATCTGCCGCCAATCTGCGATGCAAATTTGACTACATACCCTAAACCTCATCAAAATCTGTCACTTGAAACAAGGCCCGTGACGCAGATACAGAATAGCACACACTAAGAAAATACTATAAAAAACTTACATTTTCGTAATTTGTGTAGTTTTTTGTCGTTGCACAAACTGATCTATATGCTTCAAAGTGTCCGGCACTATCAGTGTGAGCACTGGGTTGGACGGAGGTCCCTGAAACTATATGATTAGAGAAAAATGTATATTAGCATTAAATAATTTTGTCCATTGCAGACATTGCATATTTAACTATGTAAAGGAACCCACTCCATTGCGAATCCTACGAACAAGCCCTACAAAATCCCTGAGAACTTGACTCTTTCACCATCCAAGTCAACCATTATATTTTTATCAAAAAAACTCAAACATAATTATAGAATTACTGTAGTAAGAAAGAAATATCCCTAAAAACCATACGATAAAGGTAAATAGTTACTGTAACCTTGCAAAGGAATAGACCATAAATGGTTACATGGTCAATATGAGCATATGCAGTAGGAATGGGAGCTCAAATTTTTCCAGCAAAATCTCTCTATAATAATCTACTATAAGACCTCGACCTGCCAAGAACATCTATAAATTAATTGTTGGAAAGAGTATCCAAAGCACCATTGGTAAGATATTTGTTTGTGAGTTTGGTTGGTAGGAATGGGGAACATGGGAATGGAAGGTGAGTGTTAACATGTATGCTAAAGGGCCCTTAAGCCTATACTTAGGTCACTAGTACTGGGAGCTGTATGGGTTCTTATCCGCTTTAGTAGTGTGCAAACATTATTATTCCTATCTATTGCATAGGATTCATTTTCACAAGGAGGCAGTTGCGCCTTTAAAATAAACCAAATGTAGCGTGTTGTAATCAAAGCTGATTGTAACGAAAAACAATTAAATATCTAAACCACATAGTTTTTTATAATTATGAGTTATAAATCAACAAATTCATGCCATACCGAAAATCAACAATTGACCTAAACAACTCGGCCACAAATAAAATCAAAGAATAATTACGGATTTCGTTTACAATTACGAAACAAGTACGTATAATAACAATAAAAAAACACCATGCCAAAAATGAACAAAAAAAATCTTATTCACATATGAAAATGTTTTTTTCTTCTTCCAAATAGTGTCACTCGGGCTTATTTAGGGATTGTAATGGTACATTCAAATCTGTTTAGACATTTAAAAGTAATTGTAGAATTAAGAAACTCACGTACATACATGACACTTGAAAACACTCTTCTTTTGGGCAATCATGTAACAAGACTTTTCAGGTAGTCAAAAATGTACAAAAAATTTAACAACTATTTTCAATCCCACTAATATTATAAATGTGAAAGTTTGGATGGATGTTTGTTACTCAATCACGCCAGAACGGCTGAGCAGATCTGGATGAAATTTTGCATGTAGATACTTTAGGCCCTGGAATAAAACATAGAATACTTTTCATAATCATCAACATCCATCACTACGCGGGTAAAACCGCGGGGCGCAGCTAGTATTACAATAGTTGTTGACTTCAGTTTTATTTGTAATTTTTAAACTTTCGCGATTTGAACACGTAATTATGTTTTTAATCGGGATTTAATCGCGCACAAAATACTATGAAATTAGTTTTATTGGTATATTCACCCCATCGTTCCGGCCATGTTGAAAAAGCCGTCGTCACAATCTGTCTTTAGAAAAGCGTTAAACATCTCTGTGAAACAATGAGAGTGTTATGATCTACCCTCATTTAGGTTAAATAAAAACGCAGTATAACCACGACACACTTCACTAACTGTATCCACAAAATTTTATAAAACTATACCGCGATGTTTATGAATATCTGTTTATGTGGACCCTCCTCGAAATAACGAATATCAATTCTCCGCAAACTATTTATATACCTATAGGTTTCCGCAAATGATTAACCTACGACCTACAAAGAAGGAGGTTATAAGTTTAACGTATGTGTCTGTGCATTTGTGTAACATTGTCGCTCCCAAACGGTTTACCCGATTTCGTTTTGTTTTTGTTATAGATAACTTTAGTAGCTATGTTCTAAAAACATCTGTCTGGGGTTTAAAAAAATCTTATGAATAGTTGTAAGTAACGGAATAGTAGTAGTATAGTAGTAAAGGTAAATAAATGATTGATGATTTCATAAAGTATCGCTTTAGTGTAGTGTGGTGAAAGTAAGATATTTTCAGATATGTATATCATATTTTTTAAGTAAAAATCGACAAAGCGCAACAAAAATATCAGAACGCATGTCCCTGGGCTATGAGGGTGTCTGAACCGGTTCATAAAAGTGTATACAATAATATTGTTTTGAGTTCCTGTCAGAGCCTGGTCCATCCTAAACATGGCTCTGATAGGTGTGGACAGATCTTTAAAGAGCTAGGTTGGGTTCGAGAAAGAAAGTAGAAAACAAAGATTTATAATAAAAACCTTTCTGCGATTAGACGGGCAAGACAACTATGGAAGGCGTGCAATAAGCCTGGGAATCAGAATGACTGACTAACTATTGGGGAACTCTGCCTTTCAAGCCTTTCAAGTGCTGTACCTTACTGCATGTGGTACCTTTGCATGGTGGTAGGGTACTTTCTAGTACTCGGCTGGCTAGCTACCACCCAGTTCAAGCTCAAGTTGAAAATCTGCCACCAAGCATCTAACTGTGTGTCTAGGTGTGCTTTACCAACTTCGACCACACCCTCACTCAACATCAGGTGAGTTCTGGCCAAACAAGAAAATTAACAGCCATAAAAAAAAATGTTCTCCTGTTCTGGTTAAGTTCTACCTTAACACCTGACCCTGAATCAAAGTAATCTAGTTAGGTGAGGAAAGGCCTCTGATGTCTTGCCATTTTTGAGGTACTCCTTGAAGGTGATCATTATTATCACAACACTACACAGTCCTAAGTACTGTAACACTGACACCATTTATTACTAAGTTTTGTCTTATTGTAGATAAAATTCATAATTATTATTAGTAAGTTACTAGTTTCCTAATTACTATTTATTACTAAAAATATTTGCTACAGAACTATTTCATCATAATCAGCCTCTGCCTGATCTTCTACTTTTTGCATCAGCTCTGTCAGCTGTCCTATATAAATATTGTCACTCCATCAAGTCTCAGAGCCTCCTATACTATATTTACTGATTCAAGGTCACCACTCTAGGACATATCTACCACAGCAGTTATTGGTTCTGCAATATATTTGATCAGCCCACTGCCACTTCGACTTGCTAATATACTAAGCTATGTTGGTGACCTTGGCTTAATCAAATGAAATGCTGAACACAGAACTATTTGTGGATTTGATATATCATTATCAGTGTTACATTTTTAGCAGCTTTAATCTTTTGGAGATATTATAGTTTTCGAATTTTTTAATTTCACAATCAAGGAGCAAATGTCAACAGTGGAACATGACTAGCAAATTAAAAAAGGATGCCAGCTGGTAGTGGTTTATTAGCATTAGTTTTAAAATTTAGCATTATTTTATTGACATAATTATTTGGTTTTTATTGGAATAAAAACACAGAGGGTTCTGTGATGAGCCTATTTTACATAATAAATCAAGCATTTGATTGTTGGCTCATTTGATGTTAAATGAAGATGCTATCTACTATAAAATATAAAAAAAAATACATAGTTACCTCCTTGATATGTTAATGTATTGAGAACCTACCTAGTTTCAACTACATGCACAGATTTGACTTGCCAAGTCATATAACATTGTAAAATTAGTAAGTATAATACAACTGTAAGTAGATACAATAATATATTATTGTATAGCAGTATAGCATACTAACCAGAAAGCAGTCATCACAGCGCTCCTTGAGGAATGTCAATATATCCCTGTAGCCATACTTGGAGAGTGGTATGGGAGTGCCCATCATGGTGCGATAGTCTCGCACCAGCGACCGCACATCAACCTGTGCAGGGCTGGACACCACTAGAGAGCGCAGTACTGACTTCAGATCTTGCAGCTCTTTATCCATCTTGTATGCTTTTATTCTGTCAAATATTTAAACAAATGCATAAGTACACATAAACATCTGTTCTTAAACAGACATTGATAAATTTGTGATATTATTTCTTCAATTGGAATATATAATAACATGATACTTGTAAGTTTATGCTAACTAGTATAAAAATATTAGCACAAAAATGTAAAAATTCCTGCATCCACTCCAGTACTTAATTCGTTGAGTAATTAGTATGCTAGTCCCAGGAAGCCAAGTCAAAAATAAAAACAGAGAGTTTGAATTGAAAACGAATTAGCTTACTACTGAAACAATTGGTATTTACAACTCGCATGGATACACCGACTAGTGTTCGTGTATTGTTTTAGGTTTAGACATTTTATTTCAGTAAATATCAGAACATTTATAAAGATATTTTACATACATATGGATACCGTACCATGTAGAAAGCATAATCGCTTCAAAACAAGCCTTGACAAACAATAGCACAAGTGAAATGCGAGGTAGGAGATAAATAAACCTTGATAAGAGATAAGGCTTACCGATACAGAACACACGAACATTTTATACTAAATGTATCCCCATACAATTTCAATTCCTACAACAATTTTTATGTTCAATTCTGTTAATTCTCCCAGTTCAAAATTTGTTAGTACTTAGTACAACAAAAGTCAGCTTTTGCCGATCGGTTACAGAAAACTATTGGGTAATGTTAGAGCGGGAATGCGAAAAAAATATGACAGATTTGTATTATTTTCAAAGATTTGTATTTTTTTTTTTTGAGTAAATACCAAATTGTGCTCAAGAATATGGGCGATTAATATGTCGTAAAACATGTATTTCATGTTATTTCCTCTAAGGTATTTCGTAGTTTTTGATCTGAGGGTATCTCCAACATTTATATGCAAGTGCAGCCCCAAAATATTCTTTATGAAAAAAACAGTGCTGCGACTTTGACATTTGTAATTACTTACAGTCTTACAGTACTGCGTTTTGACATTTTGTAGTGTTGTGATGTGATAGAAAGCATAAAAACATTTTTTCTGAAATTACGTAAGATAACATTGAAAAACTCATACGGTATAATGTCTTTTCTCTTGAAACGCACCTTTGGTGCGGGATACAACTTAGGACGGATAGTACTCAATAATGGAAAACCCGCTACCGTTCAACGCGTGGCCACCAAGACCGATCAAGCAGCACCCCAAGTGGAGACACGACCCACCGTCGCCAAAGTAGACCCTCTCCAGAAAGCCCAGTTAGTGGACTTCGGCAAATACATCGCCGATTGCATGCCAAAATATGTGCAGAAGGTTCAGATCACATCAGGCAACGAGTTGGAAGTGCTTATCCCAACGGAAGGCGTGATTCCCGTTCTACAGTTTCTGAAAGACCATCACAGCGCGCAGTTCGCGAGCCTAGTCGACATCGCTGGAATGGACGTGCCTTCGCGTCCACATCGTTTCGAAATCATATACAACCTGCTGTCATTGCGCTACAATGCACGCATCCGCGTTAAAACTTACACAGATGAATTGACACCGGTGGATTCTGCGTGCGAGGTTTTCAAGGCCGCTAATTGGTACGAACGAGAAATCTGGGACATGTACGGTGTCTTCTTCGCTAACCATCCCGATTTGAGAAGGATTCTCACAGACTATGGCTTTGAGGGACATCCATTCAGAAAGGACTTCCCCTTGAGTGGATATGTTGAGGTTCGTTATGATGATGAACAAAAACGTGTAGTACTAGAGCCATTGGAGCTGGCACAGGAGTTCAGGAGATTCGAGCTGGCCGCTCCTTGGGAACAATTCCCCAACTTCCGTGGCAACCCTGCTGAGGAAGTAGTAAATGCAGGGGAGGAAAAAAAACCTGAATAGATTTAGGGTAGAATATTAAATTGCTTGTAAATAAAATTGATGAAAATAGCAGCTTTATAAATTATTTTACTCTCCCTTACCATGTTTTATGCAAGTCTTTGAAGGCTTGCAAGAAGTGGTTAGTAATAATACAAAAAAAAAAAGAAATTGTACTCAATTTCATTATACATATTGTACTAAATTAAGCCTAATAATTATAATTCAAAATACAATGTGGGTGTACAATAAATAATACAAATCATAAATGTGTTTTCAAAGATCTATATACAACTCGTAAATGTGTTTTCAAAGATCTATCGTCGGTAGCGGTATCTCTTGAAGTGGAACCAGAGTTGGAAGATGTTGTTGTGGAAGTGACAGCGGAAGCCTCGTTTGTATGAGTACTCCCACTCGCGATTCACTATTTTGAATGCAATATCCTCATATGGAGGCCCAGCATGGAACCGCAACACTGCAAAGTCAGGGTTATCTGCACACGCTTTCTGTAAAAATATTACAATTATAAACTAAATAACTAAACTCCAAAAACAGCTTGAATACCAAGAAATTATTTTTATTTATGGATTAGATGGTGTTAGATTTCCTTAGCAGGTGGTTGTCTAGGTGGGTACCACCACAATACCAGATATTCTACCGCCAAGCAGTAGTGTGTAAACATTACTGTTTTGGTTTGAAAGGAACTAAAACACAAAGCAATAAGAGCTAAAGCAACGATGCCCTGGGTTTTGTTTTACTATTTAAAGTTCTATCTTGTATGCAAAGATCATGTATAGGTGTTAATCTCTTACCATCAGAAGAGTGTCTTGTATCTTTTATTATTTTTAAATTTAAAACATGTAGAAAAACAAAAATTACGAATACACAAAATTTAAACCTAAGGAAACTTACTAATGTAAATTCAGGCGTAGAGTTCTTGTCAATGAGGTCTGGATAGAATATATTAAACTTGTATCCCTGCACGATTTTAGGCGGTGGGTTATCCATGTCGTAATGAGTCTGGTTGTACTTGTTCCATTCGAACCCAGTGTGCACTCTGCAAAATAAAGAGTTTCCAAATTAAACGAAAATGGCCAGTTCAAAATTTGAGCTTATGCACATTGAGGCGATTGTTATTATTGTCATAACAATAAAATATATTTTCAGGACCAGTTGGAAATCCATAGTCCTATGAATTTACATATTACCATTTTCACAAAAGAGCAGAAACAAAAAGAAAAAGTTATACACATTACTACGATGGTCACCATCCTGTGACGCCTACCTGTTGAAGTAGCGGGGCTTTCGCGGGCGGTACTTGTCGGCCCAGAGGCAGGGCTGGTCAGGCAGTGCATGCTCGACGCTGAACTGCGCCCCCGCGGTGCTGGCGCCCATCGCGCGGCGCGCCTCCGCCTCCAGTGGGTCCCCCGCGCCGGCCGCGCCCGCGACCGCACCGGCTGCCCCGCTCGGCCCCGCCACCTGCGCACATAACAAAACAATCCATTTTATGCACGATAGACACAGCACGGGCCTGCTGATGGATGAGAAGTCGCCATAATAACTCTTTTTAAATATTCTAAATCTTTTTGTAGTAGGTACAGGTGTTTCGGTTGTAATAATAAGGTACTATTACACCCATTGTTTGGCATTTTTCTATAAATCGGATATTTCATAGTAAAATGCCATTGGATTTCAATAGAGTTACAATAGAGAACAAATAACATATCCTTCGAATACTCTTTCTTTCTTTTACCTACACTAAGCTAATGGTAAAAAATATATTTGTACAAGGTATGCCAAGACGAAAAAATGCGATATCAAAAATAAAAAGGAAATAATATCCATGTAGTCAAGTAGAATAAATAGAGCGAGCGAGGCCGGCGCACCTGCGCTAGCGGGTCGGGGAGCGGCTCGGCGGCGCGGCGCGAGGAGGCGCGCAGGTACGCGAGCCGCTGCTCGTCCTCGGCCGGCTCCGTGAGCAGCGTGCCGGGCTCCAGCGCGCCGGGCGCCAGCGGCGGCGGCGAGTAGCGCCCCGCGCGGTACAGCGCCTCGCACGCCGCCTCCGCCTCGGCCTCCGCCTCGTGCGCCCGGGCGGAGCCCGCGGACTCCGAGTCCGAGCCCGAGCCCGCGTCCGGCCCCGGCGCGCCGGGGGACGGGCTGCGCTCCGACTCGCCGCCTCCACCTCTGCAAGTAATTATAACACATGCATTACTTACCCTTAGTGCATTATTTTCATTATTTCTAATTTAAGTATTAAGATGTATCTTTATTGGAATGTAGATATGACTAGTAGGTTATGTTGAACTAATCTGATCCTTAGTTTATTTTTTATCGTCTTTATTGGCACACCTCGTTTTTTACACCTCTTCCTAAAAGAGGTGCGTGCCATGGGATTTGAATCCAGGACCCTCAAATTAGAAGCCAGACTTCTCCCAACTAGGCTGCCGAAAATTCTATTGATAGGGGAGAGAGAGGAGTGTATAATGTAACAGCTCACGCGTCCGGCGGCTGGTGCTGCGTGTCCACGCCCTGTTCCTGCTTCAGCAGCTGCAGCTTGCGGCGCAGGTTGTGCTGGTGCCGCTCGCGGAGCCGCGCGCGCGACATGTGCGCTGGAACACGCAGACATGAAATAAATAAAATTACACAATTCACAAATCATTCTCAGAACGCCTTCCTTTAAGGCTGGCAGCGCTTCCACGTTGGATGGCCAGAGAGATGTGCTGCCTCAAATAAAGACCCGAACGTGGATCGCGCCCCCTGTGTTTCAGACGCTGCCCAAGATCCGCAACAAACATCCTCGCCTCAGAGGCCCACAGACTTGCAATCTAAACGGCGAAAGGGACGAACTCGTACGCTGATTCAAGAGTCGCATAATTCAGATGCTTGCCTTTTGCAGCTGTTTCTGCACCGGAGCCAGCGCCCGCTGAGGGGCGTGCAGGTGACAAAATAAAAAGTCGCCGTAAAATCACAGTCGCCGCTTCTTCCTTAAATATCTCGTGATGTTCCAAACGAACGATTTATGCTTAAGAGATATATTAAAGTATTTCCGCTTATAAGTTTATTCGGTTACCACAATGACGAGGATTTAATGACATTCGTATACAATTTTATATACCTATTTATCGGAAATAATAATATAATGTATTTTAAAAACAATTTCAAGTTTGAGTCATCACATCCTGAGGATGCCTCGTGTGGAGGCGAAACACGTGTCAGCAACTGGATACTGCAGCGAGAACAGGATACAAAATAGATTGCTTAGTTTGGGGCAAGATGGCGCCGCTATTTGTGATGATGATATTTATTTAGGTATACATAATAATGAAGCTGGATTACCCTTGAGTTGCGAGAGCAGACTCTCCCAGTACCCGACGTCGACGCCGTCGTGACGGGTCGTGATCTTTTGCTCGATTTGCGCCCGCAGCGCCTCCAGCTGAGCGCCCGTCTTGCCCTTGAAGATCTGCACCAAACATACCGACATATTAACTCAAACTATTAGTAATGGGTGTCAAACTATACTAACTGGACTATGTTTTGTTACTTATAGTTCTGGGTACCTATGGTCATGGGCATGTGTTGTCTCATATCATTAGGAGAGCTTTACTTTCGTCTAATTACTTTAGATTAAAATAAATAATAATAATAATTTGTTGTAATAATTGTTTGTAATTGGTGTGAATAATAAAGAGTTATATTATTATTATTAAATAATACGCGAGATTTAGGCGAAGAGTATGTCCTTCAAAAAAAAAAAAAAATGTTTGTTGTTTTACTTATGTGGGATTGCTCACGTATAATTATATCAAACTTTACGTTATCGTTATTTTTAAACGTGAGTAATCCCGCAAAAGCAAAACAAAAATGTGTCAAAACTACGTCAGTTTCTATAGTATAATGTTTTTGCACTTTTTAACGCGATAGAAATCTGCTTAAGCGCTGTTCAGGTTGACAATCAAATTAAATCAATTTATTTGGCTACATTTCGGACACATTAAAATTAACATATTGACTCCGATCTAGTGATAACTGTATTCGGAAACCGATGGCTTCGCAAGAACAATATGCTATAATAAACAGACATAAAAACAATATAAGTTTTAAATTAATTACATGGATATTAACCTATGTGTATGTAAATATGCTGTGTGTATGTGCGCGTGCGTATGCGTGTGGTGTGGTGTGTGTGCGTGTGTATGTGTGCGTATGCGTGTAGCGTGTACGTGTGTGCACTTGTGCATTATTGATTTCATGATACATCTAAGTTAGTAAGTTCGAAACTATCATTGTAATGTTTTATGTTTCTAGCCAGGTTACAATGTTTTTTTTTATTTTGTCCTCAATCTGTCAGAGAGGAAATACAAGTGGCACACCAACTCGCTCGTCCACTAGTTTCCACGTCCTGCCAGTACGTACCTGCGTGACGTCATCTGCGACGGCGCGGTGCACGGTGTCGCGGCGCGCGGACGGCGCCGTCAGCCGGCGCAGCTTGCCGAGCTCGTCCACCACTATCGTCTCCACATCCTCCCAGTACGACACGTTCGCGTTGTTCTCCAACTCTTTGTAAACCTGACGATAGCAACAACACTTATTATCATTAAAGTAGTGTGCAAAACTAAACACCACACATTGAGGGTGGTAGCTAGCCAGTCGAGTACTAGAAAGTACCCTACCACCATGTTATGGTTTTCTCACGGTGTTTTCCTTCACCTGCACCTCAAGCTCATTGTTGGGGTTTGAACTCGGACCGTTCGGCATGCAAACCGACCGCGCTAACCACTGAGCTATTATCACAAAAGTAAAATGTGATTATTTGACGTCAAATTCTGTCTCATAAGAAAAATTTCAAATGGCTTACATAATGCACTTATCATTAGGACAATATGTATTCTCTTTCTACCTTGATGTCTTCAAGTAGGTCTTCCAGATCCTGGGCCTGTAGTCCATTGAGGTAGGTGTAGGGCTCATGCATCTCTAGCGCGTCCACACACTCCTCTGAACTCACATACCAAGCTAGCAGATCTATGGGTTTTGCTGGAATTTACATAATATAACCTAAATTAATCATGCCAGTGTAATTGTAACCTAAATTAAGTATAATCATGGCAGCTAGGAAAGTTATACAACAACAAAGCTAACATTGATTGACAATATTGACAACCTAACTTAGAAAAGACAGAGGTGCCTTGGGATTCGAAGCCTGTACCTCCAGAATCAAAGCCAGAGTCTTTCAACTGGCTTGAGATATGGCTTAATCTAAGGCAATTGTAACCATTACTGTATCAAAATTGGAGAGCTCAGCATGGCTGGGCAATTACATCTTTTAAATCTCCCCTTCCCCTTAAACACATCTCATGACATAGCATGATTAAATTCTTAATTTTCACACTTTAAATCAGTTCAATGGTTGTATATTAATGACTGATGTATAGACTACAAAGGTACCTCTCCCGTCACGTATCCGTATCTGCGAGCGCAGACGCGCCTGCTGCAAATGGAAGGCGTCCTCCTGGCGCGCCCAGCTGCTGAACTGCTGCGCCTCGCGCGCGCGTGCCGCCGCGGCCGTCTCCGCCTCGCGCGCCGCACGCTCTGCCTCGCGCTCCAGCCGGCGCTGCTTCACCTGCACACGCACAGAGTTGCACTCCCATATGACAATTGAAGATTGTATAGCCAATGGCATCCCTCTACGTATATTATATCAATTAGTAGCATAATATAGCTGATGATGGTCATGAGCATAGAAAACATCCACATCCATAGTACCACAATCCATAGGTTAAGAAATGTATTTAATTTCAAGTATAGAGTCAACACGGACAATACAGGATTTTCTATAAGTAATAGTAATATCAGTCATTTGACATGCGACAAACGTGGCCCACCCAGTCCCACAGATTGGACACCAAAATTTAACAATCTCAGGATCGACCCAGACGAAGGTGGAGTGACAAAATAATCATCACTATACTCTCTGGACCACCAAAGCTGAAGACTGGGCAGTTTAGAAAGAGGAAAGGGAGGCCTTTGCCCAGCAGTGGGACAACAGAGGCTGACAAAAAAAGTAATATCAAGAAGCATACATAGATAACAGTTATACTTATACTTCAGTAAATTGCCCAAGGGTTAGATTCATGTCCAATAATTTAACATTGGTAGCTCATAGCAATTTCAAGTAAATTATTGCAAGTAGTGAATCAAACTTTTCAATTCATGTTTATAATGATTCTAAGCTATATTCATGATGAACATCCGAGAAGTAAACACTTTTGTAGAAAAACAATATTAATAGGTAAAGTTATATTATATATCTATGCCGGAATACCTTTTTCTTAGAAGTTCTATATCAACCAAAGTGTACACTTTCAATAAAGAATATTAAAGTTATAACACATAGGCTTGGTGTATACATCGCTTTGATTAATAGTCGAGGGCTTTACAATTTAAAACATTTATATTTAAGTCTTTTATTACCTTTTCTAACTCAATTTTGTTCTCCATTTGTTTTTGTCTATTTAATGCTTCTAGCTCATCGTGCGAGACAGTTTTGACTCCTTCTTTTGCCAGTTTCTTCGACCAAACAAATGTGTTAGTAAGAGCAGAGTCTCCAAATGGATTGTCCTGGTTAGTGTAACACTGGTACTCGTTGTCCCAGCCCATGCGCTCACGACGTTTACGCTCTTTTTCTTGTTTTTCTCTTAGACGGCGAGCTCTGAAAACAGTACAAAATTTATGTGAAAAAACATTGAAGTTATTGGAAACTAAAATTGACTATTACTGACTTTTTTATTGATTGATTCTTGTGTTGATATCTAGAAATGCTACTTAAGTGATCAGTCATTACCTTTTTTCCTCGGGAGTCTCATTAGCTTTCATCTCCTCTTTTTTCTTCTTTCTCTCCTCTTTCAAACGCATCCTCTCTCCCTCCAGTCTCTGTAGCAGCCTGAGCTCTTCCTCATCACTATTGCTGGAGCTACTACTGCTAGACGAGCGTTTCTTTTTTTTCTTGCTCTTTTTACTTTTCTTTTCCTTCTCCTGTTTGTGTTCTCTACTTATTGAACGATGTTTAGATGTCGGCGAGCGAGACTTTGTTCTGTCTTTATTTCTTTTGTCTTTATGTCGTTCTAAAGAACGACTTCGACTACCGTCGCGACGTTTACTAACCTCTCCTCTTGATGACCTTTAACAGATAATTTAGCATTTTACCTCAAGATTTACGAATAATTCAAGGTTCAAATCTATGAACTATTCGTATATCTCGTAGTGGTTCAGACCTCTTGTTAGTTTCTGAAACAATTATTTTATTTTGTTCCAAGCATGGTAAACACAAATACCTATAAAATAGGTAAACAACAAATCAACAAAGTTCACTTAAGTTATTGTGTTTAATAATACTTACATTTGTGTCTCTCTTGTTACTATATTTAAAAACCCTTGCAATAATATTCACGAAATGTTTACACTCGATAGAATTTAATAACATGAGTAGATAATTCTGATCACAATTTGTTTGGCAATTGCGTGCGCGACCGCGACTGCGCGTTGATGATGTTGACTTTATGACGTTGGTTGACGTTGACAATAAAAATATTGACGTGACTTTGATGGCGTTAAATAAGTGTCACAATTTTTATAAATGTCACTTTGACAGTGACATTTACCTTCCACTTATTGTTGTTGTACTTGTACTTGTAGTCAAGAGAAAAAGGTGAACGTTTACATTAAAAGCACAAGTTATTAAATTTAAAATACGTTAATATAGTTGAACTAAGCAATACGTAAATGTCACAAATTATTGTTTCAACTGTATTAATTCTCCGCTCTCCGTGAATCAGCTTAAGCTTTGGTCTTCACAAGATTTTTAGAGAAGTGTATTGCTCAAGCAACTTTCGAAAATGTCCTTCTTGCGAGGCTCCGAAAATTATGTGTGGTGTACGACTAGTGTCCTCGGTAAGGGCGCGACTGGAGCTGTCTTCCAAGGGGTCAACAAAAACAACGGTGAACCGGTCGCCGTGAAGACGTTTAACCAACTCAGTCATATGAGGCCGCACGACGTTCAGATGAGAGAATTCGAAGTTCTGAAGAAAGTGAAACACGAAAATATCGTAAAACTGCTAGCGATAGAAGAGGAGCAGGAAGGGCGCGGAAAGGTGATCGTGATGGAACTTTGCACGGGCGGCAGTCTGTTCAACATACTAGATGACCCTGAGAACACGTATGGCCTTCAAGAACACGAGTTTCTACTGGTGTTGGAGCATTTAACGGCGGGCATGAAGCATCTGCGTGATAACAATCTAGTCCACAGAGATCTTAAGCCCGGTAATATAATGAAATACATAAATGAAGATGGAACTACAACATATAAGTTGACTGATTTTGGAGCAGCCAGAGAACTGCAGGAAGAAGAACAATTTGTGTCTCTGTATGGGACTGAAGAGTACTTGCATCCTGATATGTACGAGAGGGCTGTGTTAAGGAAGCCAGTGGGAAAGAGCTTTGGAGCCACAGTAGATCTATGGTCTATTGGAGTTACATTATACCATGTGGCCACTGGTCAGCTGCCATTCAGGCCATATGGGGGCAGAAGAAACAAGGAAACTATGTTTTACATTACTACTAAGAAAGCTTCAGGAGTAATTTCTGTGAGTATGACTAGAGATTACACATACTTTTGCTACACCTCTTGATAAATTTAAGCCTATAGATATCATTACACAATCGGTATGTATCCGATAGTACTGGCTGTAGTTTGTCATTTGTTATGTATAAGTCTTTCTTCTTACAAGGGCACACAAACAACAGAAAACGGTCCTATAGAGTGGTCTCGAGAGCTGCCGCCACACTGCCAGCTGAGTGTGGGGCTGAGGAAGCTTGTGACACCACTGCTGGCTGGCTTGCTAGAGGTGGACCCACATCGAATATGGACTTTCGAGAAATTCTTCTCTGAAGTGCAAGTGGCCACCTCTACCACGGCTATGCATATATTTCATGTGAACAAGGCTGCCAGCATAAAGGTATGTGTTTTTTATTTTTAGACCTACATACCTTCTTTTTGTGATTCTCAGAATACTCAAATAAAAAATGCATCCTTACAAGATGTTGCAAATTTTACTAATCACTACGATGAAAAAAAAATTCATTCAATATCATGTAACAAGATCAGTTTCATTGCAACAAGATTATTTTACTATAGTATAGATGTTGCAATTACATATGTATGTATATGTATATTGTCACTTAAGTTCTAACAGCCACAGTGCCAGGCCCATCACGCTGCAGGGACAGAAACTCATGCAGTGCCTAAGACTTAGGAGTTGCATTCTAGGTGCAGATTTAGGGGAGGTTGGATTGTAGCAGTATTACTAAAATTCTGATTCAGTATTGTGCAAATTGTTAGTTTTTTCCCTACCCTATGGAATGCATCTGAGTCAAGTAGATAAGTTTAAGTATAAAAAATTGTTATTATCTAGTGATACTGATCATAGCTTATGAAATTTTTAAACAATAAACTTTTCTTCATATAATTCTAAGCGCGTCACGGAGTACAGATTCGGCGTCGGTTTCAATCTCTTGCAAGAGTGGCGACCAATTTGTTAAAACGGAAATGAGATTTAGACATTCATAATACAGGTATAATTGGCGGTAGTTGCGCAACACTTCACTGTGACCCAGATCATCACAGTGCACTTAGTAGTTACTATACCGCACATTGTTTTAGATGTCTATCTACAAGCACACTTTTTCTTGTTATATTTTGTGCCATACAAAATTTTACATTATATAAAACCTTATTGCTTACTTGATACCAGATTGTTATGTAAAACAATGCAACCATAATAATCATCACAGTATTTAAAAACGAAAATATTTTAGACCCTTTGTTGCAAATATAGCTATCTCACTATAATGTTATTGTACATAAATTTTCAGTACTATAAAATTATGATATTTTTAATTGTTTGTTGAGAAAGAAAATTTTGTTTTTCCCATCTTTTAGTTTTATGCCATAATATAATCAATCTTGTTCTTCAAATCATTACTAATTTTATGACAGCGATTTATAGTATAATATAATATAATAATATTTTAATAATAAAAAATTATCAAATAAAAAAAGTCAAACCTATTTTTAAATGTCCTCATGGAATTTTACAGAAAAAAATTTGTTTAGTACGCAGAATTTACGAAAAGTTAATAATTCTGTATTCCTCATAAAAAATACCTTAATTATTGAATAGGTATCTGATATGTAAAAAAATAAAATTTCATCCAAATCCTTTCAGATGGTTTTGCATGATTCCGTAACAAATATCCAAACATACAAACTTTCATATGTATAATATTAGTAGATTTTTTTATATAAAAGTATTATATATATTAATCCAGCTAATAAACTATACCTATGTGTGCCATATTTTATCCAAATCCGTTCAGCCGTTTTTGCATGATTGAATAACGAACATCCAAACAAACAAATATACTACTAAGTTTCAGATTTATAATATTACTACAAAACAAATGAAAAACGTAATACAAAAATGTAAAAGTAAAATAAATATTTAAAGACATAGAACTAAATAAAAATGGCATTCATTGAAAATTGTTTCGGAACGTTAGCTTATAATCAAAAATATCGCTAGATTTAGAACTATAGCAAGTTCCCACTCTATCTATTTCTATAAGTGTGAGTGAGACAGCCCGACAGACACGGTCATACTGCCTTTTAGTTTATGACATTCGTACCATCCACATACCGCGGAGTAACGTGCCGTGTCGAGCCTCCGCTTTCGTGAACTGTTCAATGATCCGCCGACGACTTCGCGCACGCGACCGCTGCTTGTTTTGGTTCTTGTTACAGAAGTTGCGTAGGTATATACCAAAACTCATTTTGTATTGCGTATCAGTCTAATAATCATAGAACATAGATCATGAACAAGACATAAAAAACTTCCATTATCTACGCAGATACAAAGAATGAAATATGAGTTTTGTGGCTGGCACCAAAGTCTCTAGAATAAAAACTTACGAGATTTATGTAAATACCTAGTACGTAAACAAAAAAATTTCAAACATATCTTGAAATACTGAGGTTTTATGTAAAATAAATGACGAACGAGGCGCTCTTCCGATGGTAAGAGGACCATGACCATTGGATACTTAGAACTTTGAATAACAAAACAAAGTGCAGCTCCTGTACTCTAAACTTCTTATTGCGATATCTATTAGGCTCTGACGAAAAAGCTGTGCGACTACGAACCTTATTGTGCAGGCATACGATATGAACTCGCTAAAACTTACACACTGCCGAAACAATACTAATGTAAATTGATTTGTTTCCATAATTCTAGTGCCTCTGCCTACCGAGCACGAATTACAACTCTTTATTAGTTAGTTAGGTGTTGTAAATCGGTGTTGGAACAATAAGCATGGCAAATGGGAGCGCGTTCCGCTCGACGGATCACGGCCAATACCACCGGGGTCGCGGGATCGAAGCCCGGCCTCGGCCGACATACGTACGCAATCTGCGATAAGCCATCTATTGACCGCCTCATCAAGTGATCTATCCTAGTCGAGTTTAGTCGCAAGGGAAAATATACCTTATTGAGTAGTAGAGACATGCTGACTACGAATATTAATGTCGGTTGATTCAGGGATGTATCTTCGATGAGTTTTAATGATGACGTTGTTGTTGATTAAAATTTCATGATTTTTATTTCTTGTTTTTGTTGTTGACTTTTTTTATTTATGCTAAAGTTATGAGACAAACGATACGAGATACAATATAAGAGATAACGTATGTCCATTACCATTGCAGCGATGCATATAACTTTGAGTAACAAAACAAAGTCCAGGGCATCGCTGCTTTGGCGCTCATTACTTCGAGAATTTCGATGGTAGTCTCTAGCTGCAGTACCCTTTAAAACGGGAACACAGTAAATTAAACTATCCATTAATCACGTTAAATAATAACTTGTTAACAATATTATTAAACCAAGCCAGTCAAGAAAATTGCAACATCAAGAGACGTTCGTCTTAAAGTGATGTTCTATTCTGTAGTGTTGTATCGATTCGCATTGTTACGTTATTTATTAACGCTATTCGCGCTAACGATTGATAAGATATAATATTTGTTTTAAATGCATGAATTAAAAAAAAAAATGTTTAAGATATTTATTTCTCATAAGAATATACAAATTACTTTGAATTTATTTATTTATTTCAAAACACACAAAACAGAATGCAAAATTAAAAAATTAACTGAGTTTTTTTTTTTTTTTATTAACTGAGAAATACAAGTTATTGTAAATTATTATAGGCAACTATTAGTTGAAACTTATGAATATACAAGAATTTATATATTATTTAAAGGTACTGGGGAATCAGTTGACTGATATAATACTGGTGTTTTAATGTATGACTTTTTGTAAATACATATTTACAAAAAAAAAAGTATTTAAGTATTCTATCACTTATCTGTCTTGCATAGCAAAATAGTTTGGGGTCAGATGGCGCTGTGTGTAATGTAGGTATTTATTTATTTAACTTTTTTGGCTTTTGTGTTAGAATCATTTGTCTCCTATTTATGTTATTGATTGGCATAATAATAACGTAAATTACATAGTATTGTATCAGATTAAAACCGTCACTTAAAATCAGGTGAGTTGTGGTCAAACACCAAGCCTGTCAGCTATGAAAAAAAAGAAAAAAAGATTGTCTGGTTCCTATTTCGCTCTAGCAGTCAAATATGTTCCTATAGCTATCCTGTAATGTATTTCAGGTGTTCCTGAAGCCGGAAGAGAAGTACGAGCAACTGCAGACTTACATCTGCGACCAGACGAGCGTGGTCGCCGAGTCGCAGATCCTGCTCTTCAAGGACCGCCTGCTCACCACCGAGCTCGACGACAACACGCTCGGGAAGGTACGACACACGCCCGTGGCGACGGCTATCAGCTTCATCCATCCAAATCCATTACCATTTCAGCGTGACCACATAACACACACACGCGCGAATTTTTGCATTTATAATATTAATATTAGTGTAAACGAAATCAATTAGGTATTTTATTTGAATGTCTGCAGACAAAAGACGTAATATGAGTTTGCTGTTTGTAAGGAAATCAACCACACTAGAATTCGTGTTTTCCAATTCAAAAAGTTAAAATTCTTTATTTGAAATAGTTTCCAACGTAATAATGACAAATATAACGATACTCCCCACTAAAGTTTAAAAAACTGTCGCGGCCAACAACGCCCACCTCAAATATAATTATATAGTATACATTTTACATGTGGAAAAATATATACATATATGAATGTAAACTTTACTGCTTACAAAAACAATGTGTGTTTGTGTGAGTGTGTGTATGCATGATGTGTGAGTTTACGTGTGTGTCAAAGTGATATTATTTACCGTATATGTATAAACGATGAGCACACGCATAATTAATACGGACTGCATGCATTAAAAAATAAGTAACTATGTATGAACTTTAATTAAGTCTTCAGTATGTTGATACGACGAAGATAAACAAAACTTTATTGTATACTACAAAGAAACTTATGATTTGATAATATCTACCCGCAGTAGCCGACCGCCAACTCTGCGTGCTACAAACTTTGCAGATCTGACTTAGGATCATAATGTAGCTCAGAATGTTTACTCAATATAGCTTGATAATTAATAATGGTGGTAATACGTTAGGACTACCCCGCGACGACGGCGGAGGAGCCGCTGCTGCTGTTCAACAAGAACAACAACAACGTGAGCATGGCGCCCGAGCCCGACATACCCAAGTTCCCCGTCTTCCCCAACATCGTGTCCGTCGAGAACGACGCCAGCCAGGCCAAGGTGACTCTCCAATCTCTTTATTATTAAGTACCTGGTTGACCGAGCATTGCTCGGCTGAAAACATGGATAAAACGACGTTTTCTGAAAATGAAACCTAGTCAGATCGATTTTTCGCCCCCGAAACCCCTTTTTAATAATAATAATAATAATATTTTTATTGACATAACAAAATAAAGTACAGATTTAGTTCCATAGGCTCCCGAACTAGTCAAAGACTGTGTGTCAGGAGCCAGTGGCTTCTCCTAAAACAAGATACATACATATTATGTCTAACAAAACAATATTGAGCAGCGACTTAACTAATTTTGAATTTATTTTGAATTTATATAATGTTGCCAAAGTGTTGCCAAAGATAAATATTAAAGTAGAAAAAAAAAAATGTAAAAGAAATCTGCCTGCAGTTCATAGAATGTACGTGCGCGTGTGTTGTGTGTGTGTGTGTGTTGTGTGTGTGTAAGAGAGAGAGTGAGTTAGAGAGTGAATGAGTGAGTATATGTGTGAGAGAGTGTGTGTGTTTGAGTGTGTGTGTGTGAGAGAGAGTGTGTGTGTGTGTATGTCAGTGTGCGTGCATAAGTGTGTCTATATTTGCTCATCTTTTTGTAAATAAAATAGAGGAAAAAAATATATATATATGTCTGGATACTCAAGTTACAAATATAAGCTTTCCAGGAGTTTTTCTATATTTGTATCCTTGAATACAAAATTTCATGAAAATCGTTGGAGCCGTTTCCGAGATTCAGAATATAGTATATATATATATATATACAAGAATTGCTCGTTTAAAGATATAGATATTTGTTTGTTATTAACTTTGTATGTGATCTTATTGAAGCTAAGAAAAAGTAGTAGTAAATAGTAGTTATCGCTTTCGATGGTTAGTTTCAACAGCCCTGTAATATCGCTAACTGCAGTACCCTTCACACCGGAACACAGTAATGTTTACACACTACTGCACGGCGGCAGAATATCGGGTACTAATACTGCGGCGGTACCTACCTAGACGATCTGCTAAAGAGAGCTCCTACCGAGTATAATATGATGTATGTGGCACACCAGACGGCGTGTAGCGTGGGGCACGTGATTCGGCGACGCGTGGAGGCGCTGTGCGCGGCGGCCGTGCTGTGCGGCGCGTGCGTGCAGCGCTGGGGCGCGCTGCTGGGCGCGCGGCTGACGCGCGTGGGCGCGCGCGCCGACGCGCTGCTCGCGCACGCCTCGCTGCTGGGCGCGGCGGCGCGCGCGCTCGACATGGCGGCCGGGGCGGGCGGCGTCGGGCGCGAGCAGTGGGCGCCACTGGCCGCGCTCGTGGCCGCCGAGGCAAGCTCGCTGGCGGGCGGCGCGCGCGCGCTGCGGGCGCGGCACGCGGCCGGCGGGCTGGCGGCCGAGTGGGACGCGGCGGCGGCCGGCGCGCCGTGCCCGCACGCGCTGCGGCTGCACCTCAAGGCGCGCGCGCTCGTGGACCGGCTGCGCGACTCGTGGCAGCACCTGGTGCGCGACCGCGCCACGCGCTCGCTCACCTACAACGACGAACAGTTCCACGTGCTCGAGCGCATTACGGTCAGTCGTACACACACACACACACACACACACACACACACACACACACACACACACCGTCGTAGCGTACTCCAATGCCCCACACTCGACTGTAGCTTAAAAGCTTTTGTAGCGATGATAGCTTAGTAGTTAGCGCGCGGTCGATTTATACGCCGAAGGGTGTGGGTTCAAACCCCAACATATAACTGTGATTAACAAAACGACTTCCGGGGCTACGCTACTTTGGAGCTCATTACTTTGAGACTTCCGATGGTTAGTCTCGAGAGCCCCGTCATGTCGCTGCAGTAACCTTCAAACCGGAACACAGTAATATTTACACAGTACCTACTATTTGGCGGCAATATACCTATCTGGTACTGCGGCCTGCCTAGCCGATCCCCTGCTAAGGAGATCTACCACCGAGTAAAATGCGCATAAATAAAAAGATGAGCACACGCGTGTGAACGCGTGCAACCAGAGGACTCGGGCGTCTCAATTTCCGATATATAAGAAGACGATAGTCCAATGTACGAAAAAAAAATCAATTTGGCGGTGACCGACAGGATCCGCTCGAGTACAGCCATCAATACAGTGTGGGTGTGCAGGTGGCGGAGACGGGGCGGCGCGCGCGGCACCTGCTGGCCCGCGCGGCGCCGCTGGCGCGCGCGCGCACGGACGCGGTGGCGGACTGGTACAAGGTGGCGCAGACCGTGTTCCTGCAGACGCAGATCCTCGACAAGGACGTGGGCGCCGCCGAGCTCAAGCTGCTGTCGCTCGCGGCGCGCCTGCAGCACGCCGAGTGCAACCTGCGGAACGAGCGCGCCGACCACGCGCCCGTACGTGCCTACACCTCACTTTACCTTCATATTAAGTACTCTTAAGAGATATTAATACATGACATTAATGGGTGAACAGCCGCGATAGTTTCAAGTCGCTACAACTCGTGAGTTTGCGATTTAGTGTAAAAGTTGTTGAACAATTATGAGTAGAATAACCGTCTACGGCTTACCAGTACGTACCACCTCAGCCGAATATTTATAAACGCACCCATAACGCATCTACTTCGGCCATTTGTATTATTTTGAGTACGCCTATGGTCACCTGCAACATTTTTTACTATGGTTGATAGGCTAGGTGTTGACCACAGCTCACCTGATGTTGACTGACGCCGTAGTCGAAGATGGTAAACGCCTTGAATAGAATTGGCGCTCGAGTGAGGCTGTCGGAACACACTGTAAGATGCTTGATGGTAGGTAGCCAGCCGAGTACCAACTAGGAAGTACCCTACCACCACGCAAACGGTGAACTAAGGTTAGGGGCGTCGTCAGCCCAGAGAGGTGTTTATAGACGCCGATTATTCCGTTCGCAGAGTGCGTCGAAAGCGAGCGGCTCCGCGCCGGAGGCGCCGCCGCGCGCGCGCGAGACCATCTCCCGCGGCGTGACGGCGCGCGGGCTGGGAGTGCGCGCGCTGCTGGGCGCGCAGGACGAGTGCGCCGCGCACGTCGCCGCCAACTCCGCGCTGCTCGCGCAGCTCCTGCGCGCCACGCACGACGTCCCGCTCTAGCGCACGCACTCCGCGCGGCGCCCCCTCTCCGGTACTTCCCACCCTGAGTGTAGTGACGGTGATACTATACGTCTCGATTCCCACTTTAGTGAAGTGAACATTTGTTTTCAATCGCATCCCAGTGAAGTGAACAATGCAACCCCCTTAAACTCCTCCGGTGAAGTGAACGATCTACGCCTATTAGACTCCCATGGGGAAGTGAACGACACTAGTCCGGACTCCCACAGCGAAGGTAATGACAGTGAAGACTCCAGCATTGAAGTGACTTCGCAGAGTGTGAGTGTGGAGACTCCTTCCTCATCGGAAGACTCCGAGGAAGCGTCGTTCGAGTCGGACGCCCGCACCGTCATATACGAGTCGGACTCCGTAGCGGTTTCAGTGGACCGCGACGAGTCTGAGAGCATGCGGGCCAGTGGGAAACCGTCATGTGTCGTTTCATGAACTGAGATGGGGTTTTAATTCGTAAACTAGTGTTTAGCAGGATTATGTCTAATCTATAAATAGCGGGTGTAACGATTTAGCAGATTCTTTTTTAAAATATTTGTGATATATTGGACTAAAATCACACAGATGCGAGGCCGAAGGCCGAGTTCTTCCGCAACGGATACGAAGTACATTTAAACTAGTAATAAGATAAATTTTATAACTTACAATGCGAGGAGGGTAACAATTTGGCCTAGTATTATATATGACATTTTCTTAATAAAAGTAGTCTAGTAGGCCTTACTTAAAATTTAAGAAATTTAAGCAATGTTCCATGTAAGGCCCTTAATGTTTAATGTTGCTAGCAATAAGGCCAGTGATACATATCTAATTCTTTAATATTTCTTTATTGATCTCGGTAAAACGAAAGTTCCATATTAAATGTACCGACTTCCAAAGACTATAAAACCATTCCTCATAGAATATTAATGAAACTAATTTGTCCTTCGAGTATTTAAGTAGACCATTGTGTAGGTGCTCTCTAAGATATGTTATTGTAGGTAAATAAAACAATGTAAATAATTATCTTATATTATTTTATATACAATAGCTATAAGTATATGTATATACAAAAACAGTATAAATAAAGTTGTTTTTGAAACATTTGGTTGTTCGTAATTAAACTAAATGGAATGCAAATAAAACTACATTCGAGTAAGTTGTACAATAAGGTATTTTCCAACAATATAAGCTTAAGTCCTACATTTATTTGATACTAAACTAAATAATACAAATATAAACATGACGTAATCATAATTTACTAGAAACATTAAACCTAATACAATATCCTAGAAAGGCTCGCACATAGCAATATATTAATAACTTCAGTATGATAAGGGATATATATTTGCTGGTGACACTAGGTAACTGATCACAGGTCGAAGATGGTAAACACACGTAGGCTGTGCGTGCTGTGTTACGTGCTTGGCGGCAGACTTTCAAATTGAGGGTACCCATGCAAAATTCTACTAAGTGTAAGGCCTATAAGAATATTTTCTGCATTGATCAGTCGAGTCTCACGATATTAGCTCTTAGCACAACAGTCACCGCCTGCCTAGCTGCTACGGGTTGAAATTGAAAACGATACAAAAGGTTTTTTTTTAATGTAAACGTAATGAGACGAATAAGACGCTCTCCTGATGGTAAAACAAAACGTCTCCTTTCGATGGTTAGTAACAGCCTTGTAATTCCGGAACAGAGTTATGTTTACACACTACTGCTTAGCGGCAGAATATCTGGTACTGCGGTGGTACCTACCTAGACGACCTGCTGCTAAGGAGATCTACCACCGAGGACAGTACCCTTACTTTCGCAGAGGACATAGAAATGTGCACAGACAACGAAAATAATGTAAAAAAAATATAAAAACTGAATGAATCCCTGTTGGACGCAGGCGCGGATCTAGGATTCTTTTTAGGTAAACTAGATTAGTTTTCGCGTCAATGGGAGCTACCTTGTTTAAACATTTATATGTTTTACTTGTACTGTCGTGTTAGTAGAGCGCGGTGTCGCGGGAGACGGCGACTACGAGTAGCCCTTGTCGGCGAGCTTGTGGCGCGCGCGGTCCAGCGTGCGGTACTCGCGGTGCGCGCGCTGCACGCGCCGGAACTCGCGCAGCAGCTCCGCCAGCTCGGGCTCGGCCACCGCCGCCCGCTCGGGCTCGCCCTCCGCCCTGCAACGTGCATTATCCCTCAACAGTCACGAAACGCGCAGTCACAGTTACGTCATCGCAAAGTTTCTTCTCTGACAGTTTTCTATTGGACAGCCAGTTCTAAAAAGCGACACGGCTTCATGGTGGATATTCCTAAAACTCGAATTAATTTTATTATATTTTATATAATAATATGTAAAATCACCTGGGCGGCGCGGGCGCGGGAGCGAGCGCGCGGTCGTGCGGCGCGCACTGCAGGCGGCGGCGCAGCGCGTGGAAGGCGTCGCTCTGCGGCAGAAGCATCAGCACGCCGTACAGCGCGCCGCGCAGCTCGGCGCTCTGCGGCCCGCTGAGCAGTTCCAGCCGCATGTCTGCCGCCCCGCCAACAAACCATGATTCACTCAAACACAAGTAACTGTGGGTTGTATTGCACAGAGCCTAGTATACTACAGAGATTCTGAGTATCTCTTTCATTGATAATGACTTTATTCGAGGCTGGACATAATCCTCCGTACCACACGATAAATAGCCCCACAGTTGATGTCCCGCGCGCGAGCGATGATCACGTTTTGTAGTAAATAGTTTGTAGCAAAATGCCCACTACTACAGAGATGGTGATGATCAAAATTTATTCTAAAACCGGTGACACGAAAATCCGCCCATCAAAATTTACAACTACTAACATTTGCGATCAAATACAATCTCTTCATTAACTCAGGCAAACTTATTTACGCAAACATTCATCACTTCGTTATATTGTGTGCTAGTCGTTCCACACATATAGGTACCTACAGATTAATTTACAAGAAAGTCTGTTTTAAATAAAAAATCATATCAATATTTATCTAACCATATCTAAATATTACCAGTATATAATAGATCAGAATTAGAATTTTGAATGATATTTACGAAGTTAAACGTCAACCAGTTGTTAATTATAAGGTGCAGTTTTGCGTGGTGGTAGGGTACTTTCTAGTACTCGGCTGGCTAGCTACCACCCTCAAATTGAAAATCTGCCGCTAAGCATCTATCGATGTGTTCCGGCAGCCTCACTTGAGAGCCAGTTCTATTCCAGGCTAGGTGTGCTTTACCATCTTCGACCACACCGTCACTTAACATCAGGTGAGTTGTGGTCAAACACCTAGCCTGTCAGCAATAAAAAAAAAAAAGTAAAAAAAGGAGTACTTATTTAAGTTATTTAAAAAAAGACACAAAGTCAGCATCACTTTTGACAGACATTGTATTGTTATTAACTTGTAGTTTTAATTATGTATAAAATTAAATAATATGAGTACCTATAATCTAAGTTATTTAAAATGAATAATTTAATTGTGACACGTTAATAAAACATTGATAAGAGCGAGTCAAATATTCGAATTGGTGTTGGTTTATGTGAACATTAATAGTTACTGCAGACGGGAAGTATACTCACATGCGAATATAGGAGATTCAATGAGCTGGACCAGCTTGTCCACCTCCGTGAGGAAGTCCACCGTGATCTCGAGGTCGCCGCTGAACACACGACGTAAGGAAACTGGTGGAACCGCGTGTCACTTACCATCCAAACTACAAGACTGGTCATGGCAGACGTCTCTTACCATCAAGAAAGCGTATATAATGTAAAAGTAAGGTCGTAACGTTACCTTTACAATTTAGTGTGACAGTCTTCTAACTACACTGCCACTAACTTATATTTAGTAGCGATGATAGCTCAGTGGTTAGCGCGGTCGGTTCGCATGCCGAAGGGCGTGGCGTGGTAAGTCGAAGTATTGTGGAAAGGATACAAGGTGGCGATGAGATGGTTGCAGTGCGTGTAGTGGTGCGTCAGCAAGCACAGCGCCAGCAGCGACACGGGCGCGTGGCACCAGCACCGGTACAGCGCCACGAACAGCTCCCGCGTCGCCTGGGGGAGCGCGCTTACAACACTCAAGATCACTCACTTCCATACGGATACAGCGCAACATGTTATAAATACAAAGTAATATATAATACACAGTTAAATATGGACCCTGTCGGGCACACTAGCGTCAAGAGATGTTAAAAGACAAAATTTATTTATAAAGCTATTTTAAATCATGAAAATTTACTATTTTTCCGTCAGGAGTGCCTCTATCGTGCTGTATAAAATTTTACCCGATTTTCTAGCAATTTTATAACAATTTACGTAATTTACGGACTACGTAAATGATATGTATAAGAAGTTACGAATATTATAGTAATGTAATCTTTTGGTATTTACTTTTTTTTTTGTTTTACCCTCACTTGGTGGCAGATCTTAGCAGGAGGTCATCTAGGTAGGTACCACCGCAGTACCAGATATTCTCCCGCCAAGCAGTAGTGTGCAGTTACTGTGTTCCGTTTCGAATGGAAAGCGATATTACAGGGCTATTGAGAATTTGTGACTAACCATCAAAAGTATCAAAGTAATGAGTTTCAAAGCAGCAATGCCCTGGACTTTGTTTTGTTACTTAAAGTTCTGTGTGTTACTGTTGTTGAAATGTGTTATCTGTCAGCATCAGGAGAGCGTCTCGTTTGTCTCATTAGTTTAACATAAAAGAAAGTTCGCGGATACCGTGTCGCGGCAGCTGCGCAGCGTGGCGCGCAGGTCGTAGAGCTCGGCCGCCGTCAGCAGGATGGTGTTGAGCACGTCCACCATGGTGGCCACGAAGCGCAGGTTGCGCTCGCCGAGCAGGATGCGCGCCAGCGCGCGGTAGATGTCCTCCGCGCTCAGCAGCACGCACAGCTGCCTGCCGACAACCCGCCCTGCACACTCTGCGCACGCTCCGCCCCGCCACGAGCCGGTGCCCCCGCGACCCCGACGTCATCGCTTCCTTTACGACTCTTGATCGATTTCGCTCATACAAATAAATCAATCTTTAAAACTCCATCAACTGGAACTGTGTTTCGTTGTTGAAGTAAAAGACTCGCGTTTGACCGTCATCTTGCTTGATGTGAAGCGAAGATGCGGTTTACGACTATAGCTCAGTGGTTAGCGCGGTCATTTCACATACCGAAGAGCGTAGATTCAAATCCCAACAATGAGCTTGTTTGCCGGTGAAGGAAAACATCTTGGGGAAACCATAGCATTGTGGTAAGGTACTTTTTAGTACTCGGCTGGCTAGCTCATGTTGACAATCTGCCGCCAAGCAACTAACGGTGTGTTCCGGCAGCCTCACTTGAGAGCCAGTTCCATTCCAGGCTAGATGTGTTTACCATCTTCGACCACACCGCCACGTCACATCAAATATCAAGTCTGTCAATCGTAACATCACTCGTAATTTGAAGATTTTTTTTTTGTGTCTATCGGGGAACATCAATTTGTACATCATACATTTTGTACAAAAAAAAAGTTCGAATCAACTGGTTATCAAGTGATTGTTGAACAAATGTACAAAAAACATTGATTTGTTTCAAACTCTTTCCTTCAAATAAACAGTCTGCTCCTAAACCGTGGAGTACGGTTAGGAATATGGAATCAATTTACCATCTACCACTTTCTCCAAGGTAATCCATTACCTTATAATAAACGCCCCTCTGTCTTCCAGCAGATTTTCATCGGCAGCCAACAGCCTGAGCAGAGCCTGCAGGAACTTGTAGTAATACGGACTGGACTCCAGGTCCCCTGGAACAAACAAGATCATTTATTTATTAACACAATACGTCTATCATTACAGGCTGATCCCTGATAAAGTACAAGTAAATAAGATGAAGGACAGTATCATGAGGAACCATATCATGGTTGTATGACTGACTTATTACAAAGCTCAAGTTGAAAACCTGTCTTCAAGCACCTAATTGGTATGTTCCGGCAGCCTCATTTGAGAGCCAGTTCCATTCCAGACTAGGTGTGCTTACCATCTTCGACCACACCGTTACTTAGTACGAACTTTTAACAATTATTAGGCAAGTTTTTTTTTTTAAATATCAATTTGCATTTTACGCCTATGCTCGTTGTCCCAATTGCGATAAGTTTTTGTTTATGGCTGACAGGCTAGGTGTTTGACCACAGCTCACCTATTGTTGATTGACGGTGTGGTCGAAGATGGTAAGCACACGTAGTCTGGAATGAAACTGGCTCAATTTTTTCTTCTTATTATTTTTTATAACGCAGGCATACTTTGTAATTTTCAATCATTGCTTTGCTATTCATAATAAACTTTCCTTCTATGCAAGCGTGTTCCATCGTAGACCACATCGTTGCTTAACATCAGGCAGGATGTGGTCAAATGCGAACCTAATACTTATTTTTAAAAAACTATGAGGTTTCAACTCATTTTATAGCTAAAACGTGGATAAGTCTCGTTTTCGGCTTGCATAGCAGCCGGGCGGCAACTTGTAGAGGAGTACCTGCGTGGTGTTGGTCGCCGGGCGCGGGCGCGCACGAGCAGATCTCCGCGAGGACGGCGAGCGCGCGCCGCACCACGTCGTCCGCCGCGTCCGTCAGGCTGCCCACCACGCACACGAACACGCTGTCCGTCTCCACGTACATCTGCACACACGATACACTGACACCCTCGCTTGCACAGATAAATAACAGACACGTCATCCAGCTAAATCTACAATCACATCTAACCAGCTCGGGTCGGAGAGCAAACAATTTTTTTTTCTTGTATACTTGTATACCTAATAATTAAGCATAACAACGTTACGTGTACGTTGATTTTCGTGATCCATCTTAGACCGCATCATCACTTATCATCAGATCAGATGGCGGTCAAACGCAAGCCTACTTATTAATTTTTAAAAAATTACATGTATCTGGGATAAAATTTTATTATTATTTATTCTTGTTAAGATCCATATAAAGGTTTAATGAAAATTAAGTCAATGCTTTGTAATTAATACTGAACGGCCTAATCATAGTTTTGACTATCAAAAATCAGCTGTTCCATAGATGAATGTCATTGACCTCCAACAGTAGATAATGAGAAATGCTTTATTGTGTTCAACAGACATCACTAGATAGTTATAGTTGTTTTCGTTGCAGGGTAGATCAGCATTTCTAAACTTTTCTAAAACATCTTGTATTCTAGAAAATTAAAGTGAACAAGTCACCTCATCGGGCAGTTTGTTATAGAGATGCAGTATCCAGTCCAGCGCTGCGACTTTGGTGTGCACGGAGCTCCGGTGCAGCATCTGCGTCAGCACGCTCACCACCGCGTCCAGGTTGAGCCGCCCCTCCTCCTCGCCCTCCTGCTCCTCCTCCGCGGGGGGAGGGGCGCGCTCGCCGACCAGCTTGGTGAGCTGCAGGTTGACCGTGGCTGCCGTCTCGCGGATACCTGAGCCTGCCCGCTAAGGAGACAGCATTGCGAGGTCTGGGATACCTTGCAAGTGATGAGCTGTACCGAGCCTTGTTCAACCAATAGTTATTGTTGTTGTTAATCTCGCTACTGACGAGGTTACTCGCGGTATGACGGTAACTAAATAATAACCATTGGATTTACTAAACACTACAACTCACTTATTTAAAACTTGAGAATTGGCACAATGCAAAGCGTAAAGGTCGAAAATAGAAAAAAATAAATGACATTTTAATAATTTTATTTCCTTGGCCATACCCGTAGCATGTTTGTGCATTGTGCCAATTTAGTATTTTTAGTAGCCCAGTCGCGTTAGTGTGCACCCGCACCGTCATGTAAACTTACACATTCATGTGAGTACGTATTTTTAACCGATTCAAAAAAGGAGGAGATTCACAGCTGTGTGGTATTTATTTTTATGTTTGTTACCTTAGAACTCCGCAATTTTTAAACCAATTTGGTAAATTCTTTTTTTATTTGATTGTGTTAACAGACTTTTCTTATTTGGAAGTGCTGTCAGCCCTGTTAACTCATTCAGTAAAGTTCTGGTTAGAGAGCTGAAGGACGTGGGTTCGATTCCCACTCAGGACTAATAATTGTGTGACTAACATAGATGTTTGTTCTGTGTCTAGGTGTTCCGTATGTATTATAAGTATGTATTTACAAAAAAAAAGTATTTAAGTATTCTATCAACTGTCTGATTCCCATGGTACAAGCTTTGCTTAGCTTGGGGCTAGATGACGCTGTGTGAAAATTTCCTCCAATTATTATTTTATTATTAATATATTATTATTTATTTATTTATTTGTTCACTTTCAGATTAGTCAGACGTTTCCAATGGGTTATGAAAGAATGGCCGGCATGTTTTTGGACTTTGTAAATAACTAAATCAGTTGATCTGAATGAAGTTCATCGCATTTTCAATAATATGGATGTTTGGATATGAAATAATATAAACTACTTTTTTGATTTTACCTATACCATGCCCTCCCGTCAATGAATTATGCAATGTTTCACACATATTCACATATACAAATCAAATGACATTTTGACTACCGCCCTATGTGTACCACAGCTGCCATAGCTTGAATTCAACTCTGGCTACGGCCCTATTAGTAGTAAACGTTGATCATAATTATAAATACGACCCCCTTTCGGCCTAGTACTCCCAACGTAACCCTGAGCGTCGCAAGGCGCGATTCATGCAAGTGATAAGGCAAGGATACTCTTGCGCGGGTCGTCGGCGTACGCGAGGCAAGGCAGCACGGCGGCCAGCACCCCCGACGCGTGCGGAAGCATGCCGCGCCCCGACAGCTCCACGAACTCCTTGATCCACGTGATCGCCGTCAGCTGCAGACAACACATATCCATGTGACGTACCAGACACTCGACACTGTGGCCGCATCACAGACATCGATACTTCGGGGAAGAAAGGCCAGAATGTAAACTTTATTGGAGTCTAGTCAAGTAGGAGTCTATCAGTCGGATTTTAGTGAATTTCAGAAACTTACTTACTCATAGTTCTGTGTATCGCGTCAACGATCCCTTGCCATCAGTAGAGCGTTTCGTTCCATTACTTTTACCTACTTTTCTTTGAACAAAAATATACGATTCCTTCAAGTTGGTGGGTTGCATATAAATCATATACTAACACCACAGACAATATAAGTGGACTAGTACTAACACTCATTTTGCGTGAAACAGAATCACACGTGAGGCTTCACCCCTGTTCTGAAGTAGGATGATCATAATAAGGTATGATACCTGCATAAGTTCCTCGGTGGCCATGGCGTGCGTGATCAGGATGTTGATCATGGCCTGGAAGTCGACCCGCGAGGGCTCCTTCTTGATGCTGCGTAGGAACTCGCCCAACTGCACGTCCACCCTGCATTCAACATTACTTGATGTATTATATGATGCTGTCAAAATGGGAAAGAGAGGATTGCCAGCAAGTTATAGGTATTAAATTTAATGTGACCTCCAATGCCCCATGACACGCATATTTCTAAGTCGCGTCAATTAACACCGCATTTGTCAAACTGAGGTTTATAGTTTATAGGGAGATACATATAAACCAATAAACATGCATGTAGACTGCTTAAGTCTTAGTTCACCTTTTTGTGAAGTTGGGTAAATATGAGGTGAGTATTCGTCTTAACAGGCCGCATGTTATAAAGAACATATAATATGTATAACATTACTAAACAACAAATACAATATAACATTTTAAAACAATTCTTTAATGGCACCTCCAAAAAAGTATCTTGGTAAGATTTTGCATGGTGTACATAATTATGTATGTTGTGTGTAGGACAGAAATACTTTCTTTTATCAAATAGGTTCGCGTTTGACCACACCCTGCCTGATCTTAAGCAGTAGTGCGGTCTAAGACGGAGCCTGCTTACCTAGAAGATTTCTGTAGATTTAAAGAGACCCAAATTGTACCTAACAGGGAACGCAGAGCCCGGCAGAGTACAACAATCTCATTATGCGAATAAAACATGTGAAATCAAAACGCTTTGTGTTTACATGGGGTATATCACCACATACAAGTGACGTTTTGGTCGCGTTTGTCTGGCAGACCGGTAGTAGAAGCGTGCAGGGAGAGCCAGAAATGCCTGCTTTGTTTATAATATTAGGTGAGCATAATTGACTGACATCCTCCGTATTTCCGGCACGGGGTCGTCTAGCATCTTGAAGAGTCCGTCGAGTAGGTCGGGCAGGTGAGGCAGCAGGTCTAGGCCGGGCACGGCGTCGAGCACGGCCACCCATGACGCCACGAACTGCCGCGCGCATGCGCTGCGCGTGTACATGCGCTCACGCACTAGCGACACGAACTCGCTGACCTCGAATGTCGGACTCTCTGTTACTATGTCCTGGAACACATATTGCAGGGCATTTCACACAGCGCAACGCCATTATCGCCAAACAGCAGACACCATAACACTAGTATTCATAAATCATACCATACAAAATATGGTACTACGGTAAATCAGCCCAATTGCTTGCGGAACACCTAGATGGCGCCACTCCCTGGTTTGCGTGTGCAATCTATTATAGATATACGTAGGCCAGTTTAAAGTAAAATAACTTTTAGCTAAAAAGCTATTTTAGTGTGATATTATTTAAGGCACCCTTAATAGCTAATGCTAATGTGTTTTGATACCTCAGTTGATAACTAAGCTTATCAAATACGTGTTGATGCTGTGATTCAATCTACATTGCCTGGCCTGGTAGTTCATTTGGTACTGTATCTGCTTCAAGAGCTGAAAGGTATGGGTTTGATTGCTATTCAGGACAAACATTTGTGTGATGAGGATAAATGATTATTCTGTGTCTGGATGTTCTGTATAAGTAAGAATTTACAACAACAAAAAAGCATATAAGTAATTTATCAGTTATTTGAATCTCATTGTACTAGCTTGGTTTCAGGCTAGATGGCACTGTGTGATATTTATTTACTATTAATTATGGTATAAAAACTATTGCATAATTTAAAAAATGCAACAAATACCATTACTTAAAATATTATGTATAACATTTACTAATTAAATAATTTGTCTTGATATTTTATATATACAGAAGACTTAGTTAAGTATTATTTTTTTAAGAAATAGGTGCTATATATGTATATACCTTGTTTTTAACCTGTTTTTAATTCTCTTAACAACACACCCCGTCCTTAACCTACTAAACCCTCTCCATACTTAGGTGGCCTGGAAGAGATCGCTCTTAGCGATAAGGCCGCCAATTGTTCAACTAGTGTTAAGTTTATACTGTAAAATTGTTTGTAGTAATAATTGGTGTGAACAATAAAGAGTTATATTATTATTACCTTAATTAACCTATCCAACAGCTCGGCAGCCTGCTTCACTTGAGGTTCAGAATCAGCCGCCAATCGTGCGAGGGCATCAAAAATCAAAGGGAAATGAGCCAGTGATGCCCCCCGTGCAATCTTAACAACATTGAAAAGAGCTTCAGCCGCCTGGTACCGCACCCGGGACTCACTTTCACTGAAGCATGCTATGATGGGATGGATCAGCTCACTCATGTAGTCAGTGCAACCCTGCATCAAAGTATAAAATTTGTACTATTTAAACCTGCATAGGTGAAATTGAAGTATCGTTGGATGAAGCTCCCTTCTATTTTTTTAACATTGCTGTACCGACAGGCTGTGTACCATATACTATTTTGTATTTACAACATCTTGTACTGTATTGAAGCAATGAATATCTGGAATCTTGAATCTTAAGCTCTTATAAACTTATTATTTAATGTGTAGTAATATGAGAATGAGTGAGCAAGTCAATAAGTGTTACTCTTATCATAAAAGTTATGATATGATTAAAATTTGAATTCCCTGTGCTTCTTCACTGTGTTGTATCTATTTATACTCTACAAATTTACTCAAAACCCTAATGTATTCAAGGTCAAAGATGAATAACCAGCAGAAGATTGGTGTATTCCATAAATAGTTAGAAAAAATAGCTGGGTTCTATACAGTTTTATTTAATCTATGCTGTAATATTGTTTCTTTGTTGTCACATCACATTAAAATAATTATATTATGAAGATCTCTAAAGTATTATAGTACCTTTCCCAGACCAACAGCAACTGACGACAGCCCCATGAGAGCACCATTTTTTACATTAGGGTTTGTTGAAGATATCAAATCCTGACCCAACACTCTGATCAAACGTTTAATTTGGCTCGTGTTGTTGGCGTCACTGAAATCCTTCACCATCCTATAATAATGAAAAAGAAAATCAAATGTTTGGGAGTTAAGAGAAGGCGTTTCAGCACAACAATGAAACAACAACACACTTTTCAATCTCTCCTCCAGCAAACTTTCGTTTTTCATAAATTTTGTCACATAGCCCGCGAACGCAGGCTATGCTGAGCGGTGCATAATCCCTCTCAGACATTTTAAATTACTAAAGTTGCATTAATTTTTCTAAAACTTTTTCCAATTTTCACGTAAACAGCAGGTAGACTTGATTGATTGACTTTGATTGATAAAATACCGGCTTGGCTTGCTTGTAACTTGACATTGACACTTGATGTTTTTGACGTTCACTGTATTCGATGTATCCTTAGTACTCAGATCAAACACTACCCTTAGTAACACTACTTAGAAGGTTCTACCAAGTTTTTATATAATATGATACAAATATATGCATGTTTCACCATATTTTATCACTTGTTTACACTAATGAGTGCAATTTTCCAAAATATAAGAGAAAAATGTATTCAAAAACGGAGGAAAAGGAGATGTAAATTTGAAAACTGACAAAATGCCTGAACGTGATAAACAAAAAAAATGACGTTGACAACTGACAGTTTGTGAGTCGACCAACTGGATAAGAATACCAGTGTAGGAATTAAATGCTAAGACAAAAATTAATAAATCTCTATTGTCATAACTGCTGACATAAATGTCACATTTACGTTATTACACATTTTTAATGTTTTTGCTTTGATCTTACATTTACATACATTCAGAGATTCTACATGAAAAATATCTTAACTCTTAACGAAACGAAAATCACATTACTGTAATTTACTAAAAATCGATGTTATTTGAAAAAGTGATTCATCAAAGTAGTTAGTGATGTATCCATCACTAAGGGGGGACGTAAAAATCATCTACTATTCATCATCGCTACTCGCTAATCACTGGCTATCATCGCCATATTATAAATTGCTTTAAATAGCACTTAAATTGCTTTGAAAAGACATACACTTTCATGGCCCCGCCAAAATTCCCATTATGTTATCATATGATAAACTCATGAAGCTATAGGTTACCTATAGCTCCATGGATAAACTGTTGTGATTTGACGATGACATAACTACTCAAGTACTCAAGTTAATTGTCATTTGTCAGATAGTCAAACTTGTTAGCTCTTCGGAAGCGGCATCAAACTGGCAGTACTATTGTGACATTTGTAATTGCGACTGGCTGATACGTACGATACAATCATTATCCCATACCAACTCGTTCTCTTATTTATTTTGATAAAATTGCGTCTGGTTTAATTTTACGATCAATGCCATTAAGTTTGGATCCTTTTTATAGTGCGGTCTATTTTTGTGTATTTATTTAGTTTAATGTAAAAAGACAGACGCTAAAAATGCCCGTGACTCTAGTGGACAGGTTGCCCTTGCCGAACCTCAAGGTTTACACGGCTGGAAGTGTGTTGCTACTCTCGGTTGCCATTTACTATGCTCTGAATGTGACCGGTGATCCGAACTGGCGCGGGAATGCGACGTCGGTGCAGCCCGAGACAACGGCGGAGGGCGAGCTCGCCACGGGGCTGGCCCCTACTGCGATGGAGCCCGCGCCGTCAGTTAATGCCACCAGAAACCTCACTGAGCAGTTCGCGGAAGTGATGGCTTTCATGATGCAGGAGCCCCTATGTATGTGGGTAAGTTCTGATGAATGACGTGACCGTCCTTGGCTTGGGTACGTTATGTAAACACTAACAACGCTTTACGATATAGCCAACTATATTCAAAAAAATATTTAGTAAAAACAGCTTGATAACTGACCTTATTTGACTATACCTATACAAAAATGTATACCTGTAAAAGAGGATTTTTTCAGCTATACTATATTAAATTACAAAAATCATATATTGTTCATCATGTATCACTAATTAGTTACATATGTATGTGTTGTGTCAATATATTAGTTATTTTTTTGATGTCATAATTCAGACAAAAACATGACAAAGTAATGGATTTTTACCAAAAATAGGAAATTGTGGTCTAAACTGTGGAAGGCCTATGTCATGGAGATGAACACAGTGTGAGTGGTGTGCTTTACATCTTTGACTACACTGTCACTTAACATCAGGTGAGCTGTGGTCAAGTACCTAGCTTGTCAACCATAAAAATAATCATTTGTTTACAAAATTGAGGTGAGAAACACCATCACACATATTATGGCATCTATTTTATTTTACTAATTTATAGTTATATGGAAAATAAACTGATCAGTGGACACAATAATGGTTACATAGAAAACCATACACAGCTATCACTAAATCTATACCTACTATAAAAACTATCAAATAAGTTGAAACCTTAATTATATGGTTTATTTCTTAGTATACATATATATATGTATATGTATTTTGCATTTTTTTTATAAACATATTAGTATGATAGCAGTTTCACCCTCAATCATATTTTAGTGGAATGCTATTTATAATGATTTAATGAAGTACCTAATGGTACCCTTAGTAATGTCCACCTAATGATTTTTGTGGTAAGTGCTTAAAAATGACATATTAACATTATTTTGGTTTAATTAGTATCAAATTTGTCTATTACGTTGTACCTAATTACTTTAGAGATGAGATATTATACTTTATTAGTGGGCCAGTAAAAATTGTTTGCTTGTTTTCCGGAACTAGTATTTCAATTGAGTCACACATGCACCTGACTTACCTGAGTACTTTCTAGTACTCTGCTGGCATGCTACCACCTTCAAGTTGAAAATCTGTCGCCAGGCTCCTAACGGTGTATTCTGGCAGCCTCACTCAAGAGTCAGTTCCATTCCAGACTAGATGTGTTGACAATCTTCAACCATACCGCCACATAAAACCAGGTGAGCTGTGGTTAAACAATCATAAAAAAAACTCACTTGTGAGAAGAACTGATATTGCAGTTTCAATTATAAGTTTTAAATCATCATACCTGGTAAAAAATGTAATATATTGATTAACTTTCCTTGCTGCTACATGTTGATAATTAACAAGAACATTGTTACAAGTAAGTAAATTACTTGTTTAAATAATTTGTCTATAATTAATTAACCTGATGTTCCATTTTGTCCGGACTATAATTCAAATGTGAACTTGCATTAGTTTTTCTCCAATAAATTTGCTTTAATTATAGTTGAATTACTACAAAATTAAGTATAGAAAGGGGGATTAATTTATTATTCTTGTTATAATTAACCATAGGCATATAAGTAATTTTTTCTTTACGTAAAATAATAAGACACTCCCCTGATATAGAGATAATGCTTGTCCATGACTATTACAGCATTACCCAGAATCACTGCTTTGGTGCTCATTACTTTAGTAAATTTGATGTTCTCAGTAGCCTCATAATCCACTAGTTGCAGTAGTACCCTTCAAATCAGTACAGATAAGTATTATGATATACATATTAACATATTGAACTGTATGAATGTTACTTAACTAGATTTTTCTTATTGCCCCTTTGTGTTAACATCACACCCACTTTGTTGAATTGTAAATGACATATGTACATACACTCAAGCACCCTCTCTGCTAGATATATTAACAATACAAATCCCAATCTCAATTGAAGAAGACATGTTATTGCATTTAAGATAAGGAATAAATGATATATTTTTAATTCCATGATATTATAAATTTATAATGTTGAATAATTGTTAGAAAATTGTTGAGGCTATTGTTTACTCTACAATGTTTTTTTTAAGATGTTTTATTATTTATGTAGTATAGTGCTTTAAAACCCATTATAACTTTCATCCTAGTACCTAGTGGTTTTTGAAAAATAACCTTAATTGTAATGTTGAAAAGAATTATTTTTCCATTGTGAAATTTCTGAAATGATTTTCTTTCTCAAGGTTTTAATGACCACAGTAAGTATGATAAATGAAACAATGCGTGAAGTTTAATCAAGCAGTTTTCGATTTTATTATAATGTTTAAAAAACTAAAGGTGTTTTGTGAAGAAATAAAACATTCAAAAGTAAGTAGACAGATGAAAATTACTACCAAAATTGCCTCAATTTATGGGAGTCTTATAATTCATTCAGAAATATAGAGACATCTGATAAAATACAGCTTTTTAGGGAACTTAAAACTGTATATTGTATAAAAATATAGCACAGACACATTTGAAAGTATAGTAAACATATGTACATGTATTTAACCATCTACTGGTTAATACAATTCAATGCTTTTCTGTACATGTTTCTCAACTCTGTCACCATGTAGTTAGTGGTCAATCTCTGAGCCATTTAGATATAAAGCAAGACAAGTAACGAAAACTACTTCTTTTATTTGATTCTTTGAGATTCTAAGAGTGAGACAAGGAAAATAATTTGTGTGAATGAGATAACTGTACAATAAGTCTGTCAGCGCCTTAATTTGTTAAGGTCAAAATGAAGAAACTTGTTTAGCCAAATAACTATATTTTAAATTGGTTTATTTTAAGCACAAAAACTATTTATGTAGGTATATTGAATTGCATGAATGTCACTTTACAAGATTTTTCCTTTTGCCCCAGTGTATTTATATCACAACCACTTTGTTGTAAAGTTTAGAACAAAGTTTAGTTTAGAATCTAAACTATATAATAATATATTAGTGTAAGTGGTTCTGTGTTAAATTCTAAATATCATACATACACTTGGGCACCATGTCTGCTTGTTTGACATTACAGCATATAAAAATCTTTGAGTTTTCATGAAGCACAATCCTCGCCATGTCTCCTCTGAAATTTAAGAAAACTCTTTATTGTTTACAAACATAGTAAAATACAATAAAAGCTGTGAAATCTTCTGCAATAAATTTGAATTTTCTGAAAAAATCTAAACATCATTGTTACATTCAAATCTATGTATATAATTATGTCCATCATCAAACTTTCATTTGAGTATACATATTAGTTTGATGTAAGTTGTTGTTGATGTTTTTATGACAACTAGGACTTGTGATCAAACGTATTTAATACCAGTTTCTGAGTTCACCATGTGCCGCAAGTGAAAGTTTACAATCAGGTTTTGGATGTGTATGAAAATATTTGTGAATCCTTCCACTTCAACTGACACCCATATGCTTTGAACAATTAGGTTTGTATACTTAAACAAATATCACAACATATTATAAAACAAAGTCGTCCACCGCGTCTGTCTGTCTGTTCGCGATAAACTTTATCTCGTCTCATTACCGAATTCGAAATTAAAACACGGACAAGTGCGAGTCAGACTCGCCCATCGAGGGTTCCGTACAAAATAGTAATTAAACACCTATTTTTTTAATTTATGTTGATATTTGATTATTTTTATTATTATTATTTTTGACTTGTAACTTTGTTATCAATAAAATATGAATATGAATATTTTAGCTTGTGCTAATGAAGCTCTTTCATATGATACATCATATGATAAGTTCCGTTTTTTTCCTTTTGAGTTACGGAACCCTAATAACAAACAAAAGTACAATACAATACTGTATTGTAATGTTCGACAACCTTACTCTAAATACCGTTCGTTATCTTTTAATACCAAATAGTGTGGTTGTGTTCGCGCTAACTTGTAAATAAATATTACTCACTTCTAATCACGGCATACACTTAATTATCATAGATTTATCTAGTAATCTCCGTGTTATCGTTTTTATCAGCATCTCTTTGTTCCGCTGGCATAGAATTATTATTTTAATTTTATTTTTTATTGGTAAGTACTTAGGTGCAACAATAATAGGACCCTAGAACTGATTTAGATTTGCCAAGAAATAGATTCACTCACGTGTTAAAGGCTCCCACAGTATCTCTCAGTTAGCCGGTATGGCCTCAGTTCAGAGAAGGATGTGGCCTTCCGTGAAGTTGGAATTAAAGCGCTTTGTTCAGCTTGAGAAGTTGATTATTAGGATCCAACGTATACTCCTCTAAATAATACAAGTATAAATTTACAAAAAAAAAGCTGATTTCATTCCACTAAAGGTAAACACGGCTAGGTTACATTGTTTTATTAAGAAGTTCCGGTGCCTACCTTCCGGTTCCTCATCATCTGATCATGACTAATATAGTGGTCGTTACCATTGAAAATTCACATAAAAGCAAAATACGCAATTTCATTTACACGAATGACATATTTCATATAGTTATTTTGATTTAAAATTCAAACCACTGAACCGATTTTAATCAAATTTCTATGGAAACAATCTGAAAATATGTCTTTTCAAATAAAAAAGGATTTTCCAACGGCTAGAAATACGGAGTTCTGAGGTAACAAACAAAAACATAGTACAACAGAATTGAGAATCTCCTCGTTATTTTGAAGTCAGTTAAAAGCGTATTGGATATTGTTTTTAACCCCCGACACAAAAAGAGGGATGTTATAAGTTTGACGTGTCTGGCTGTGTGTCTGTTTGTGGCATCGTAGCTCCTAAGCGAATTCACCGATTTTGATGCGGTTTTTTTTTGTTTAAAAGCTGACATTAGTACGATCGTCATACTCATCCTACTTTACAAAATGGTAACTTACGAACATTCATATTTGAAATTTGGTGTACTGTTACTTCGGTGGTATGTGTATTTACGTTTAGTTGTATATAATCCGGTCTCTAATTTTATTAAGCTATTGGTATTGGGTTTTTTAAATTCTCAATTTATACTTGTGTTAAATGCGTCTGATCCCAAAGTATCATGTTTACGCTAGAAACTCAAATTGTTTATTTGTCATCCAGACCTGTAAACAACATCGGCGCGCTCGGCGATCGCCAATCCCGGGGCGGTCTGCCAAAGCTATTATTGTAGTATTATTGTTTTGAGAGTCGCGGGCGATGCTGCTCGACGCGCAAAATGTACACAAAACCGTGGTGCGGACATCGCGCGATATTGTGTGGGTGTTCGGTAAATGGAATCGGCTAGAGCTAAGGATTTCTTTTTATTTTTACGACCCGCCCCGGCTTCGCACGGGTGCAACGTAGATACTAATGTGATGCATATGCATGTATTTTATACATATAAACCTTACTCTCGAATCACACTGTCTATTGATGGAAACCGCATTAAAATCCGTTGCGTAGTTTAAAAGATCTAAGCGTGCAGACGGCGGGACACTACTTTGTTTTATATCATGTAGAGATGTATGCGTTGTAATGGTAAGAGATAACGCATGTCCATGACCATTGCAGCGCTACAGAGAACTTTGAATAGCAAAACAAAGTTCAGCACCAGTAATCTGACGTTCTTATTGTGATTCCCGTTAGGTGCTCACGAGAAAGCTACCCGAGTGCCAACCTTACTGCGCGGGTATATATGATATGCGGTCGTGTAGCTTTTTTGTGAGCACCTAGCGGGAATCGTAATAAGACGCAAGAGTACGGACGAAGGGTATCGCTGCTTTGGCGCTTATTACTTTGAGACTTAATGGTGAGTCTCAATAGCCCTGTAATTTCGCTAGCTTCTGTACCCTTCAAACCGGAACACAGCAATGTTTACACTACTGCTTGGCGGTAGAATATCTGTTACTGCGGTGGTACCTACCTAGACGATCTCGGTCTTAGGAAATCTACTGCCAAGAAGTACATATATATTATTCAATAGAAAGATGCCGCTGTAAACACTAGCTATACAAATACACATGAGTCGTGTGTCATCAGCAGCGTTGAACTACGAGTATATCGCAAGTAGGTAATTAATTCTACCCAGTTTTTGGTTCACAATGAAGTCAAATTATAATGTCTAGCTAATGCCTATAAACCTTGTATTGTAAGTATATGCCCCGAAACCTTGCTCTTTGATTCAACTAAATAAGGTGAAGAATATTTAAAATATCGTCGTTAGTGTTCACTCATGTACAAGTATAAATTTACAAAAAAAAACTAATTACAAACCGATTTTAATGAAATTTCTATAGGACCAATCTGAAAGTATATCTTTTCAAATAATATTGTTTTAACCTTCTACATAGTATAAAACAAAGTCGCTTCCCGCCGTCTGTACGCTTTGATCTTTTAAACTATACGCAACGGTTTTTAATGAGGTTTCCATCAATAGACAAGAGGAAGGTTTATATGTATAATACATGCATATGCACCACATTAGTATCTACATTGCACCAAGCCGGGGCTGGTCTCTAGTTGTTTGATAAATAACGGAGTTCTGAGGTAACAAAAAAAAATATTTAAAATATACGACCGAATTAAGGCCCTCTTCCTTTTTTGGAGTCAGCTAAAAATAAGGAATTCCTGTTTAAAATTTGACCGATCCACTTCTGAAGTTACGCAAACTTTAACTAAAGGTACATCTGAGTGATTGGACTAGCGAGTCGCTAGCTCGATGGTAAGCGTCACTTATGCTTATAATACTTCAGTGCCACCCGACCTAAAACAAATTTGTCAGCCCAAAATAAAGAGTGTAACGTTTTCAGGGTTCGTGTATGTGTGCGAGTTTGTCTATTCCACCATAACTTTTAAATACCTAAACAGATTTGGATGTATGGGGTGTCGTTAGAATTCTTCCATTATCCCGAGTGACAATCGCTTTTTTTTTTAATATTTTGTGGGGATTAGTTTTTTTTTAATTTTCTTAAAATTATTAGTTACAAAATGAATGATTTCAAATAACATTATTTTTATAATAAAAATAAAAGCTTCTTCACGCTGTAACTACTTAACAGATTTAGATGATATTCAGAATGCAGATAACTCATACTCTGTCATACATAACAATAATTTATTTCAAGACAAAACAAGACAAGATATTCGGACAAATTACATCAAGGCAGTCACATTCCAAGTCCGTGTCACATATACAATAATTACAAATGTCACAAAAAATATGAAAAGTGTACCTATTTACCTCAGATCAAACACTACGTTGCCTGAATATACATAAATGTCACATGCAACTGACAGCACCGATTGATGTAGGGGACAGTCCAGCTTTTTTTCCATGAAATGAAACCGCGGAGCACATCTAATATAGATATGTACATAAGACAAAAACTTGCAATTTTAAATTCGTTGGAAACATTACAGCACGTTCTAGAGACTAATCTCGCCGTCTCACAGGTGACGCTATGATAGCGATTGTTTTGCTGATATACGTATTTGTGAACCAAATATAATATTTACATTTATCATTACAATAACAGAAATTTCACAAGTTGTTCGAATGAAGCTTGGCGATTACATCGCCCCATCAACTCGATAATGTGCCAGCCAATTACCTAAACACTTTCTTGAAAATACATTACGTATGAAAATAGATGTTCGCTAGCATATACTTGTAATGAATGTAAGGATAGGCTAGATAGGCAATGAGCTTGAGCTGCCGATGAAGGAAAACATTGTGAGGAACCAAAGAGTGGTGGCAGGGTATTTTCTACTAGGTACTCAGCTGGCTAGCTACCGCCCTCAAGTTGTAAATCTGCCGCCAAGCACATAGCAGACTCACTTGAGAGGCAGTTCCATTCCAGGCTAGGTGTACCATCATCATACTATCTTCGACCACACCGTCACTTAATATCAGGTGAAACGATGGACGAACACCTAGCTTGTCATACATTAAAAAAATATTATATTTCTCTTCAATGTAAACTAAGCTGCAAGCCGACTTGTAGTCCCAGCACGCGCTGTGGACAAAATTGTCTTTCCCCTGCGCGGATTCTTGATTAAGCTAGAATTGATGGACTTATTCATTGATTCTCATTCGTACAAGGAATGGTACACGCTGCCGGCTTCCTTGTTTCCTGAGAGATATAATCTTGATTTATTCACGGTGAATAAGTATCTTCTAAGTCTTCGTGCTTTATCTTTGACCACGTCATCGCTTACCATCAGGCGAGTTGGTGGACAAACGCAGACATAAAAGTGTTTCAAAAAAAATCTTCGTTGTGCTATAGCCCGATACGGCTAATTTACAGGTACTTTAGGTACAGAGACAAAAAAGTTTCAAAGGACATATCCTTACTTTTGATGTCTTTGCTAACTATTGATTTAATGAGACGCGTAGCTGTACTCTAAACTGAATTACGTTTTCTAGCAAAAACTGTGCCCGTTAACTGTTCATGACTGCGTCATATTTGCAGCAGACACTTATTGTTTCCTCTGTTGTGCTCAATGTGTGTTAATCACCTGTCACAGTTTACATGAAAGTAGGTACGAATGATTAACCCTAATTAATGTAGGCGGGTATAGAATAGATAACAAAATACATTTTGAAGGCTTTGCTTGGAAATTTTTCCATTTAAAAGTGTCATAGTATTTTTCACACGACTGCCCGCAAAAAGAGTGCAATGTTTTCAGGTTCAATGCTACATGCATGTGAGTTTCTTTATTCGACCATAACTTTAAAATGTCTGACCTGATTTGAATGAATGGGCTATAGATTGACACTTGGCGGTAGATCTCCTAAGTAGGAGTTCGTCTAGGTATGTACCACCGCTGTACTAGATTTTCTACCGAAGCAGTAGTGTGGAATCATTAATGTGCTCCGATTTGAAGCGTTATGCAGCTAATGAAATTACAGAGCTGTTGAGACTAACATTTGAAAGTCTCATAATAATGACATACACTAAAGCAGCGTTGCCCTGTACTTTGTTTTGCTACTCAGTATTCTGTGTATCGCTGCAATGGTCATCGACAGGCGTTATCTCCAAGTGTACCATCATAAGAGAGTTTTCGTCTCATTACTCTTACATAAAAAAAAAACTTTAAATTTCTGAATAGATTTGAATGTCGTTAGAATCCCTACATCATCCCGAGTGACACTGGCAGTAATTAGCAGGCACTCGTGTTTTTTTTTTAAATTATGCTTGGTATATTTTAGCAAGCGTTTATATTATCAAGTAATATGTAAAAACATTGCTTATTAAATATACAGTTACGTATACGAGCTTCGAACATAAAATAATTCTGTTACTAGACGTTTTTATAAAATTAATAATAAATGTTCTGTATCGCAGATTTTTTGCTGTATACCAGTAAAAAATTACAATTCGAGACATATAGCTCTTAGAGCAAACTTATTTCACAACGTTTGGTGCTAAACAAAAAAAGGCAAAGGCTTGAACATTGACGCAAAGTTGCTTGGCTGCCGGTTTTCTACCGGATACTCTTTGGGGAGTGCGCTTCAGATCTGCATGACCTAATTTCACCCTGCACATTCTACTATCAGACGGCTAGGTGAGCTAGGAGCTTTTAAAAGCGACACCGCTTCATGGTTGACAAAAATTCGAACTAAACGCACCTACATTGTAAGAACCGCTATACAATGGAATTTGAGTGGGTGCTCTCTGATATATGTATATGTATAAAATATTGTCATTTTTCACGAGGAATGTGCTGAGAAGATAATTCTTTGGCTCGGCTACGCGGAACAGAACATAAGTTGGTGATATTATTCATTCACGTGACGCTCGCCTTTGGATAGGACGGTCTCGCACCACCGCACTCACATCGCCAAAACGTCAGTACAAAACCCAAGTAGGTAGGCGGTCAAAGGCCGTGCGGCGCCTGCACTCACTATATGTACAATTACCACAGAATAAATAATAGATTGACGACTACCTGCTCTATGGCGATCGATATACGTGTGTCTGACCACGTCAGCCTGTTAATAATTACGATTTTCCGCGATGTTAAGTCTCATGCTTGTGCATCACTAAAATAATTGTACAGCTTTTCACGTTTCACCAAAAATTCGTCACATGCCGCATCGGGACTGGAGCCGTACGGCTTAGATTCATATAATTCAACCTTTTTGGGCCACATTTGCCAAACACTTGGGGTTCGTCAACTGGCGAAGGAGCGTAGTGTCTTGGGAGTCAAATTAACAGCTGTATAAGGAACACGATGCTACGCTACGAAACCAAAATAAATATAAAATGAAACTAACTAGGTAAAAGCCAAAAACAATGAAACAACTGCCCTGTTAGCTCATTTGGTAGTGTATCTGCTTTTTCTGTAGGGCGTGGGTTCGATTCCCAAACATAACAAACACGTGTTATATGACGTCTGAGTGTTCTGTATTAATTTACAAAAAAAAGGTATATACATATGTATTCTATTAGTTATCTGGATCGCATAGTACAACCTTTATTTACCTAGTTTGGGGCTAGATGGCGCTGTGTGGAAGGACCTAGGATATTTATTTATTTATGCAACCTCATTTAAACTCATCTAACGTTCACAGTGCAGTGTACGTAACATTATTATGTTGAAGAGCACACTACATTTATCGGGAGCTGTGCCGTTCTATTTTAATAATTTGCGTCGGCGAAATACCTTGAATACCTTGATACAACTAATATGCAAAACACTACATAATGTAGGAAGAGATTCACTCGCAAGTTGCTAAAATACCAAGGCCGAAACGTTAGCTATACGGCATTCTAGGCTAAATAGTACTTAGAAGTCGCTTTAAAGCGACGCTTCTTGGAATTAAAATATTTCGGTAATGGCATAATGACTTTCTTGACCTTAACTTTGGTCAATGATCGGTTTGGACAAAGCTTAGAGAGGTACAGCTAACGCTATCGGCTACCAGTCTCGAGTCACATTGATCTGCTCCTGTACTCTTGAACTTCTTATTGCAATGGCGCTTACTAAAAAGCTATACCATAGCGAATGACAGGTTTTTTTTTTTATTGCGCAGGCATACGATATTTGCTCGCGTAGCTATGTCCTGAGTGCCAAACAGGTATCGCTATAAGCACGTCAAAGTACGGGGGCAGCTCGTCTAACGCGATCAAAAATAAACCATAAATTAATGTTACATTGAACTTTGTCTCGTTCGTTGGTTCTGATGGTGATTCAACTTTATTGGGTAGTAGATTTCTAAAGCAGGAAGTCGTGTAGGTAGTATTGCCACCAAGCAGTAGTGAAAGTCAAAGGCAAAAGCATTTAAGTCTAACCATCGAATGTCTCCAAGTAATGAGTGTCAAGATTTTGTTTTGTGTCTCAAAGTTCTGTGTATCGCTGCAATGATCATGCGTTACCTTTTACCACTAGTATAGCGTCTCGTTCGTCTCATTACTTTTTAATAAAGAAGCGAGCGATACAATGTTTAGTGTAAAATGAGATCGTGGTAGGCCCCGTGTAGCTCAAGCTCATGTCTGCTCCGGCAACTTTCCGCCGGAGATAGTTTCTAATCGACTGTAAATTATGGTCAAGCGAATCGGTTATAAATAGCAAAAACTCGTATTTATGAATATAAAAATTCGAACGCAAGTAAACCTTTATCGAAAAGGAAATTCAACAGAGTCCACCTCAGTTTGAGTCTAGGACAAAATCGTCGCTATTAAATAAAAAGTACCTGGATGACCGACCGCTTTGCTCGGCTGGAAACACAGATAAAACGACGTTTTCTAAAAAATGAAACCTAGCTAGATCGATTTATCGCCCCCAAAACTCCCTGCATACTCCATCAAAATCGTTGAAACCGTTTCTTTTTCATATATATATATATATATTATATATACAAGAATTGCTCGTTTAAAGGTATTAGATATCCTAGAACATTTCCACACAACGCTATCTCATCATCATCATCATCATCTCAGCCGTAGGACGTCCACTGCTGGACATAGGCCTCCCCCATTGACTTCCACAAAGACCGGTTAGAAGCGGCTCGCATCCAGCGCGTTCCTGCGGTCTTTATGAGGTCGTCTGTCCACCTTGTGGGTGGACGTCCTACGCTGCGCTTGCCGGTCCGTGGTCTCCACTCCAGAACTTTGCAGCCCCATCGGCCATCAGTTCTGCGTGCTATGTGCCCTGCCCACTGCCACTTCAACTTGCTAATCCGCTGGGCTATGTCGGCTACTTTAGTTCGTCTACGGATCTCCTCATTTCTGATTCGATCTCGTAGGGAAACTCCGAGCATAGCCCTCTCCATAGCTCGTTGTGCGACTTTGAGCTTATCTAGAAAGCACATAGTCAGAGACCACGTTTCAGCACCATAAGTCATCACTGGTAACACACATTGGTCGAAGACTTTCGACTTGAGGCACTGAGGTATATAAGACGAAAAAACGTTGCGCAGTTTTCCGAACGCTGCCCAGCCGAGTTGGATTCGACGACTGACCTCTTTCTTGAAGTTGGACCTACCTAGTTGGACTGCTTGTCCTAGGTAAATGTATGAGTCAACAACTTCAAGAACCGAGCTCCCAACTGATATTGGGGTGGGCACAACATGGGTATTCGACATCACCTTTGTCTTATCCATGTTCATTTTAAGGCCCACCCGTTGGGAAACTCGATTGAGGTCTTCGAGCATCGTGCCGAGATCTTCCATCGACTCTGCCATGACCACGATATCGTCGGCAAATCGAAGGTGAGTGATGTATTCGCCGTTTATATTGATGCCGAATCCTTTCCATTCCAGGAGCTTGAAGGCATCTTCCATTGTGGCAGTAAACGGTTTCGGAGATATGACGTCTCCCTGTCTTACGCCTCTTTTCAATGGAATCGCCTTCGAAGTCTGCTCCTGTACTCGGACTGACATTGTGGCGTTATTATACAAACACTTCAACACTTCGATATACCGATAGTCAATATGGCATCGTTGGAGAGACTCAACCACCGCCCATGTCTCGATCGAATCAAAGGCTTTCTCATAGTCCACAAACGCTAAACATAGTGGCAAATTATACTCTTCGGTCTTCTGTATAATTTGCCGTAGCGTGTGGATGTGGTCTATGGTACTGTAACCTTTTCGGAAACCGGCTTGTTCGGAAGGCTGAAAGTCATCGAACCTGCGACTGAGACGGTTCGTAATGACCCTTGAAAACAGCTTATAAACATGGCTCAGAAGCGAGATGGGTCTATAATTCTTCAATAAGGTATTGTCACCTTTTTTAAAGAACAGCACCACCACGCCTCTGTTCCATGCCTCTGGCGTGACTCCTTCGAGTACGACGGAATTAAAGAGCCTCTGAAGGACTCTAAGTACCGGTGTTCCACCCGCTTTCAGAAGCTCTGATGTGATTCCGTCATCTCCAGGCGCCTTATTGTTCCTTAGCTGTTTCAGGGCCATTCTAATCTCGTACAGGCTGATGTCCGGGATATCTTCGGTATAATGTCGGCTCAGCTTGGCTCTTGGGTCTTTGGCCGCGCTGTTAACAGGCTCAGCGACCGTAGCGTATAACTGTCCATAAAACCTTTCGACCTCCTCTAATACCTCTGCTTTGGTCGACGCTATACTGCCATCTTCTCTCTTCAGCTTCGTCAGCTGGCTTTGCCCAATAGATAAGTCTCTCGCGAACACTTTGGAGCCTTTATTCCGCTCTATCGTATCTTTAACTTTATTAGTGTTAAAGATACGTATGTCGTGCCGCAAGGACTTAGATATCTGTCTATTGAGCTGCCTATATGACTCTGCATCACTAGAAGATTGCAGTCTCAACGAGCGTCGTTCAGCTATGAGGTCTAGAGTATGGTCAGACAGTTTGTGAGGTCTATTTGTACGGCGGGGTCTAAAAAACTTAGAGCCCACCGTATGGACAGTTTCTACGAACCTGTTATTGATCTCGTCCACCGTAGCAAGATTCTCTAGGCAATCGAAGCGATTGGAGAGTTCGAGTTGAAAGCTTACGGGGTTTTGTATATGGGCGCGAGTAGGTCGGAGCGTGGACTTCATCAAGCGTGACCTTTCAAACTTGACGTTAATATTCAATGAGCCTCTTACCAGTCGGTGATCACCGCTATCTAGCCCCAAATGAATCAAAGCTTGTACTATGGGAACCAGATAACTGATAGAATACTTTTTTTTTGTAAAACATCCTTATAGTACATACATAACACCCAGAGACAACTAACATCACACAAAACGTTTGTCCTGATTGGGAATCGAACCCACGTCCCACAAGTCTTGAGGCAGATATACTAACAAATAAGCTAACAGTTTTATCGATATCGAGTTGAAGGTCAAACGCGTTGTCAATAAAGTCCAGTTTATTTGCTAGTTAGTACAAAGCAGTTAACGTAGGAAGGTGTTTAGTTATGAATTCGCGACTCGCCAATTAGTCTGCTATTTCCTGGTTTTAAGATATTGACTTGCATAACTAGTTTACGAGTATTCAAGTTAGCTCACGTGTAAACAAAGGTTCCCCAGGCAAATGACTTTGGAAAAAACTTGCAAACTTGCCAATCAGACAGTCCACCACGCTGGCCAAGTGCGGGTTGGTAGACTTCACATACTTGCGAGTTTTTTTTTTTTAATTCTCTCGGTTATTTAGGATTCTTTACGATGTTTTCTTTCACCGTTTGAAGAGGTGCGCGCCGTGGGTTACGAACCCAGGACCTCTAGATTGGAAGTGAGACGGTCTCCCAACTAGACTGCCGAAACTTTCATTTACACAATTTCACAATTATGTTACGTTTAAATTGGTTAAATGTAATAGATATATGTAGTTGTCGAAATAATATAGGTAACCACGTTCGAGTTCAGATATCTTGAATATTTCAACATCTTCATAATAATAGTGATATAATATAATTTACACAATTTATCATGACGTGTTTCATCATTTGTTATAAAAGCATTCATCGTAAAAACTAAAACAAAGCAATTACTAACGTATTGTATATGCAAAGCCACTTGGTTCGTCATACTCGATCTAGTCCGCCGGTAGGGCCGGTCTGGCGGCTGACGACATGAAGCTTCCTGGTTCATTGCTCCACCGCCTATCTATAATTTGGTAATCAAATAATATGAAACCAGCTGGACGTGTCTCGAACTACGTTTACGTATATATCTAAGGTACCTAATATTAGGAGCGAGTGCAGCAGTCGTGGCCGATGTTCGGCACGCAACTGTCGGTTCCATGTGAGATCACCATGCCGTACGGAAAGGCGCTGGGTTGGAGTATCCACATCGTCACAGTGTTACACGATAATCTACTGCTGCTTCCATTTTTCGCCATGCCATTGGAACTGGTATGATGTCTCTATTTCCGCTCTCTCGGTATGCCAAATCATGTCCAGGACAACGGTTTTATCGTAATAGTTAAAAGTACATTCAATATTTTTTTGTGCATTTATTATACTTAAAAAGTGTCAACTAAAACCTGTGATATTATTTCGGTCATCTATTATTCACCTGAAAGTGATGGGGATTTAAGGACATATCGCATGATGTGGAACAGCCCGGCAAGGTTTCGTTTCATGTAACTTCTCTTCTAGTATAAAAGTCTGTACTTTAAAAAATATATTTAATAAGCAGTCCTTTGTGCAAATGTTTCTTTAAAACATAAATTTGATGTGGACTTGAAAGCTAGGAGTGAAGTACATCGAACGAGGCCGTGAACTTACAATGGAGACCTCGTTTTAGAGTGTTGGTATAAGTGAGTGGTATCTCGTGACGGTGCTGTGTTGTTGCAGACGGTGGTGAACATGGCGTACTGCTCGCTGGCGGTGGCGGGGTGCGCGGTGCAGCGGCTGGTGTTCGGCCAGCTGCGCGTGGCGGAAGCGCAACGCGTCAAGGACAAGTTCTGGAACTACGTGTTCTACAAGTTCATCTTCGTGTTCGGCGTCATCAATGTGCAGTACATGGATGAGGTGGTGCTCTGGTGCGCCTGGTTCTCGCTCGTCGGCGCGCTGCACCTACTCGCGCAGCTCTGCAAGGACCGCTTCGAATACGTGAGTTGGTGGAATGTGAATTTTACTCGGTAGTAGATCTCCTTAGCAGGAGGTCGTCTAGGTAGTTACCATCGCAGCACCAGATATTCTGCCGCCAACCGCCAAGCGTGTCGTCTACATTACTGTGTTCAAGTTGGAAGGGACTCAAGACTACAGTTAGCGAAATTACAGAGCTGTTCGGACTAACCATCGAAAATCTCGAAGGAATGAACAACAAAGCCGCGATGACGCAAGCACTACTGCTTGGAGACCGAATATCTGGTACTGCGGTGGTACCTATCTAGACGACCTCCTGCTAAAGAGATCTACCACCAAGTAAAAAAAATATGCCAAGTAATGCGCTGCGTTATGTCCTGTTTGATCATAGGAAATAATTAGTAATAATAAGCTAGCCAGCCGAGTACTAGAAAGTACCCTAACACCAAGCGAAACCTAATTCACCTTTCAAACAAAAAAAAATCAAAATCGGTTCATCCGTTCGGGAGTTACGATGCCCCACATACACACACACACACACACACACACACACACTCACACACACATACACACACACACACGCACACACACACACACTCACTCACACACACACACAGACACACACACAGACACATCATAC